>BSBM01000007.1:26682500-27882500 GCA_027924585.1 Larix kaempferi
CTTGTTTTCCACTTCTAACCATGGTTAAGGCTCCAAGACTCATGTCAGTATTAAAAATATCTTAATGATGCCCATATCCAACTAAGAAGCTAATGATATAGATCTATGTGGTGGTTGAGGCCTATTTTAGGGAATAGGGCAATAAAAGCTTCATTTTGGGCCAAAGGCCCAAGAACCATCTCTTGTGTGCAAAACCTCCTAATGGTATCCATATCCCACTCAAAAACAACAATACCTTCTATAGACTTTTATGGTGGCTTGAGGAGTCTTTTACATCCCATAATACCTATAAGATTTGTTTATGGATTGAGGAGCTTATCGTTGGGCCTAATCGTGGTCAAGACCTTATTAGACCCAACCCTACTACAAAAAAAATCCTAATGGTGAACCTTTGTCACTCATATGGAAAATATCCCTTTTAGAGGGCACGTGTTGTAGTTCAAGGCATTGATCATTTACCATTAGCACAAGAATATTCATATAGTGTATAATTACCAAGATTTCTCTCCTAGCCATGGATAATAGCTTAAGACCCATCCATGATGCATAAAATGTTGTAATGGTATTCAATATAACTCAATTGAAGGGCAATGATTACATATCGAGAACATGTTAGGTGGATTAAAGCATTATTATTATTAATGGTGTTGTATTGTGTGCATTCAACAATACAAATGAAACAATGGACCGATTTCCTTTGATACCCTTAGATACTACCTCGGGTCTAGAAAGGAGAGATCTGAGAAAATTGAATCTGGTGGCATAGAAGGGGCCTAGGTAGAGATGTGGTGAAGAAGGAAGGGGCTCATGCTGGAAGAGGAGGAAATTTATACATCTCTCTAGCACAAAATAAATACCTCTGAGAGGTAATGGAGGGGAAGCAACAAACTTTAAAGGGGCCCTTAAAGCAGGGAAAGTCCTTGTTGAGGTTACCCTTTGTTAATCCTATCCCTCAACATTAGGGGGATAGTCAAGCCCTCAAATAAACTTGCCTTGGGAATAATATTGGACCTTCATAAGTGAGATTTTATAATGCAAAATAGGACCTATGGAATCCAAGAAGAGATGAAGTAATAAAATATGAACTAGTGTAAGTGAAATGTAGGTGAAATGGACCATGCAACTTAGTTATGGTTTCCAAAAGAGGGATGAATATAAATAAAAATATAAAAGAGACGCATAAGGGATGAAATTTTAACACTTACCTTGTCATATTATGTTATTATGACATATACACACATAGCACATCTACGGCTGAAGGAGATCGAGACCACGCACCAGAAGAGACCTTGTGCTTGTTCGCCTAGAGGAGACCCACATACTTCTACGCCCAAAGGAGATCAATACCACTGGAAAGGAGACCAAGATGTCTTCAAGGGATATACCGTGATGGATGTATGAACTAGAGGAGATCCACATAACACTTCTATGGGTGAAGGAGATCGACACCACACACCAGAATAGACCTTGTGCTTGTTCTCCTGGAGGAGATCCAAATACTTCTACGCCCAGTTCTGCGCCAAAAGGAGATCGACACCACTGGAAAGGAGGCCTAGATGTCTTCAGTAAGTTCAAACATCAACCAAAACAATTAATCCATAAAAAATCCTTCTCTACAGAGAACATTGAGCACATTGTTTTGAGTGTTTGGGGGTTTGGAAATGCATCGCACAGGCTAGGGCAATTTGGAAATGAATTAATTCCTTCTCTGCAGAGCACATTGAGCTCTTTTTTTATTGTTTGGGGGTTTTGAAATTCATTGCGTAGACTAGGGTTTGGAATTTCATAAGTGGCTTCATTTGAACCTCTTTGCATCTATTTCATGCAATTTCCTCTGCCTCGCCGCCTTGTTACCACTAAGACAGCTAGTGTTCCTTTGTCTCTTTTGTTCATCTTCGATGACTCAGACATACATTTTTGGTGGAGTGGGGTGTGGAAAAATATGACACTGAGCAAGCCACTCAATAAGGCCTGTTCTATCCATCTTGCTTTGGACATGTTAATGAGCAACATGAGGCGCTTCACTGCAGCAACTTCACCCGTTCACAAAAAGCATTTTTGTTTGGTGAAAAAACCATTTCAGAGTCTTGCATTTTCGTCATTAGCATCCAAGATTTTAATTCAATTTTATGGCTGATTTTCTAACCCTATTTTGCAGTCTATTTTAATGGAGGCCAGTTTGGTGATTCAGTAGGAATATCAAATTTGAATTTTAAATTTAGTTGTAGTCTAGTTACACTTAATCTCCAGTTGATATAGTAAATTAAATTAATCAAATGCTGTAAATGAAATATCTAATCTAAGAGTAGCCTTGCAAAGGGTATACATGGTTTAATCAACATTTACAGAACACATAACCACTAAAATGCAACATTTTGTTGTTGGCAAATTAAATAGATGGACAAAGTTTTCAAATTTTGCAAAAGGATGCAGTATCAGATTCTTTGGATAAAAAAAATAGTTTGGGAAAGTGCCAATTATTGAACTGAAATCCATGATGGGTTGCATAGATTCCTGTCACATCCAATTCAACACAATCCAATTACTTGCTTACATAAAAGAGCAATACAATGACAATATTATATTTTCAAGTCAATCATTTGTAAATTGGATTGTGTTTTTTGTGCTAAACCTTGCTTGATATTCATAATCCTTCAAAGCGTTTGTTAATGGGGTAGTATGATCCATCAACTAGTAAAGATCGTTTGTTAATGGGGTAGTATGATGCAGGACCTGGTGAAGAGGTTAAGATAGAAACTTGTGGATATAAAAACAAGACATAATTGCATGTAAAATAAAGATCAGAATTTGTGAATTTCAAACTAGGGTAGCAACAACTTGTTAAATGTCTCACTGTGACCTGTGAAAGTAAAAAATGTAACAATAATATTAAAACACACACGTGATCTATCACGCACACAACCTACTTTCCATCATCCTTTCCTTTATTCCATTCATAGTTCCCAATCTATATCAAATGCTTACAACAACTATTACCAGGTTTACTCTTCTACTATCATTCCATTCGAATTAAGTTTGTTTTTTCTAGCAAAAAACAAATTATGCATTCCTTTAGAGATTATTTTTGTTTTAAATCAAATTATATGAATTTCATTCCTTCCTTCGATCTCCATCATGTTGGATGGCTCCATCAACATTTCCTTCTTTCCATTCAATTTATAAAAAAAAATTTGTATTTCCTTCATTCCATTCTAATTAAAATTATATTTTTGTTTTCATTATTGGTTGGAGGCCGCATTCCATTCTAATTAAAATTATATTTTTGTTTTCATTATTGGTTGGAGGCCACGTTCCATTCTAATTAAAATTATATTTTTGTTTTCATTGTTGGTTGGAGGCCACATGAACGCGAGCCCTTGCTGCCACAAATTATGACATGCACTCTACTCAATGGGAGATGCTAGGAAGAAACCCCTCCCAAGTGCAATGGAGGTGACCTCTCTAGGCCATCGAACTTTTTGATCACCGATTGACCCCGCCCAGGTAAGTATGTCTTCTCATTATTCCTCTTCCTACCTTATACGACCCACTTCTCCTGTTTTACGATTCCACTTCGCAGTTGGGATATATCAATCCAATCACAATGAAATTTATGCCTACAATTATAACATTACAAAACTGAACCTTCAAAATTTCAAAGGGAATAATAACTCATTCAACTAAATCTACGAGCAATTGGCCCATGCAAAGGACCTCCTAAAAAAAAATTGTGATGCCACTGAATGTAATATTTGTTTTGAAGATATGCATTGATTTGTTATGTGTAGTTGATTGCGATTATAACCATAAAATTTTCTATTGGAGCCTTATATTGTTCAATGAGATTCGAGTTTGAACATCATATGCACTTCGAGTAAATTCACAGCATTTGTTATTATAGTGCATTATCTTTTTTCTAGCAATGAGATGAGAGTTTGAAAAAATGCACCGAAACGGTACAGTTTTTTAGTACATCGACCCCATTGATCATTAGAGTGTGTTATCTTTCTCTCACAATGAGGTAAAAATTTCAAGATATGCACTGAATCAGTATGTGCACTTGGTTTTGAGTAAATCGACAACATTTGTTATTAGAGCGCTCTATCTTCTTTTGGCAATGAGATGCAAATTTTAAGATATGCAATGAATTGGTACGTGTACTTGATTTTGAGCGCATCCACCAATTTTTTTTTAGTGCGTTATCTTGTGTTTTTGAAGAAATGCACTCAATTGGTATGTGTGATTGATCTCGAGTACATGGAGCACATGATTTATTACATCATGTTAACTTGTTCTACCAATGAAGTGCGAGTTTTGAAAGTTTCCCCGAATCAATACATGAGATGCGAGTTTATACCATTTCCATGTTGACAAACAATCCAAGACTAAGTAGATAGGAAGAGAAGCGTGGATGTTTGCATAGCCAAATCAATACAAGTTGTAATCAATTCATTGTGTGTTTAGTGTTTTAAAATAGAGCTTGTGTTTTGAATTGGATGGGAGCGAATGGTGGTTTTCGTTTGTCATGGGAATTGCTGTATTAGGTTCTAGAGTTGGTAACATGATTTCGACATATGGTTCAACCCATTGAGCCAGCCCTTGGGGTTATGATAACCCTATTATAGGGTAGAGTTAGGGTGAGGATTCCAAGAATGCAGAAATGTAGGGGGGTGATTATTGGAATCCCAATGCAACCAACCATGATTATCTTACATGACTATCAAGAAAATCCAAAATATGCTTATAAAACACTTCTATCCGGACAAAGAATAGATAGAGTTATGGATGGGGTCATTAGTATTTCATTGTGAGAGGAAGTTCCTAATGTTAGGGTGCGTAGGATACCTCAACCAAGTCGTAGACAGCATGGAGAAATATTATGTTATAAATGTCTCGATTTATTCTGAAAATATTGTCAAACTTGCATATAAATCTACTCGTTGTCCATATATATATATAAAGAAGTTGTTTAATAAGAGTGTGGAAATTGTTTGAGAATATCTGTCGAGCCCTAACATTTTTATTTTACAACAACTAATATTATTTGCATTGATATATAATAGGCTACAATCGAAGCAGTGAGAAAACAGATACATAATGTCTATAAGGTTTTGAAAAACAACTCAACATTCCCAATGATATCAAACAACCTGCAAATTGGACATTGCTACTATTTTCCGCTTGTATGTGATGTTATTCACAAGTATAGGTTCTAATGAACTATCCCCAGAGAAATATAGCATGAAAAACATAAAGAAAACTTGATATATTTAGTACCGGGTTCATTCCCACTATGGGCCTCACTCAAATATTCTTCATTGTTCTCCCACTTTCCAAGAATGGGTTGATTTGTTTTCAAACCCATTTTTGTCGGATTTACCTAATTCTAAAATGACTTATATATGGCGCAAGTCGATGAGTTAAAAATAGCTATAATGAAGCTAAACTATACATTTAAAAACAATTCTTAAAAGGAGCATTAATTTAAGTAAGTTTTACAAACTCCAAACTTGTCATTAATGTAACATTTACTCCTTGTATACTTGTAACCAATATAAATGTTCTTTGTAATGATATTCAACCCCCTTCTTATGAAAACATTGACAACTTGTAACTTTTGTATGTAGTTGATAACGATATTCATAAGGGGATGTGATGTTCTAAAACTAGATTATTTATATAATGAAATAAAATTTCCACCTAAATAATGCTTGGATGCAATAAATAATACCCAACTTTGTGATGGAATGAATTTGATTTATGTTAATAAACCATCATCAATGGGAATTAAAAACTATTCAACTTTGTCATTAACCCCTAACCCCTCCAACATTAACCTTAACCACTAAAGCATGAACCTCCAACCCAACTATTTGTTTCCCTAAAAATGTAAATTTCTATGAAATTGCTTAAGTGATGTGTGTTCGACGTAGAAACTATAGTGTCAATGTATCAAGACCAATTCCTTATGCCTAAAAATGTCCAATTTTTCTCATATCTATTTCAAAAAGAAAAGATTCCATTTAACAAGTGTGTGGTGATTCAAGGTGTCATTAATGGATTATGATCCTTAGAATATGAATTTATATCCCACGATCCTTGTTTTCCACCTCTAACAATGGTTAAGGATACAAGACTCATGTTAGTATGAAAAATATCTTAATGATTCCCATATCCAACTAAGAAGCTAATGATCTAGATCGATGTGGTGGTTGAGGCCTATTTTAGGGAATAGGGCAATAAAAGCTTCATTTTGTCCAAAGGCTTACTTTGATACCTCTAACCAAGTATTGAAACCTGTCATCATCTAACCAACAATGATTAAATTTAAAAGGTTGTTTTTTCATCTTATGTTCAAAATAAAGTTGAAGACATATGGGAAGGTGATCAAATATCCCTATGGAGACAGACGAGGACATATAGCATCCCATTTGACATATTTGCTTCTATATATATTATGAGATTGAACATATCCACACATATTTTCCACATCCCAGAAGGGTAAGGTGTGGTCATTATAGAGTGGTTGGACATGTTGTTGAATATTTCCGTAGCCTAATTGAAAAATGGGTTTTGGACCAGATCCAGCTTGTCAACCCCCCTACTCATCACTCACACGATATGCCATTGCCAAACAAAAATAAAATAAATGGTATTAAGAAAAGGATTTACAATTTTGTTCACCTACAAAATGTTTGGGTATCATGGTACCCTTTTATTTTATGGGAAAATATAGATAATGTATACAATGATTAAAAAAAAAATAATGAAAAAAAAATAATTGTAAAATGCTAATGTTCAAAAGGCCAAGTGAAATGGAGTCATAGAGTTGTGAAGAACTTACAACATATCCATTAGTTGTGAAGAAATGAATTGGCCACATGATGAATGAAATACCATTAACCTGACCCAAGAATACTACGAAAGTTCAATGGAATCTAATACATATGAAGATAAGAATGCACCCCCATAAAGAAAATGTAGCCCAATAATATTTTATTCATTGAAATTTACTACTCTAGTCCTTGTTAGCATTGTTACTATTCTCAACTTTATTTTGTTGCAAGAGCAAGAGCCATGAAAGATGTTTTCAATATTGAAAATTCAACTACAACATGTTGTCTCATTTTAATGATTGTAGGTACCACCAAATAGGTACTTTTTCGATCTATCTTCCTCAAGTGAGGAAGATAGACTAGAAGAGGTTGAAATCGAGACATCTATTACAAGATCAAACAGGTCAAGATCAACTAGAGGTGAAAAGGTAAGGAGAAAATTTTGTAGATGCATGGAAATTTTTATTTCTGAAGGAGGATCTTTGTTGACTGAGACCCAGTCAATAGGGGTTCCTATCGCTGTCGACACCAACCCACCGTGATCTCCTTGAGCACCATCCTAGACAGGTTTTACCCCGTCTAGCAACACCTGCGAAGTAGATGAGGTATCACCCGAGATGTTCAAGTGAGAGTCAACGGAACCATGTTTCCATCAAATGAAGAAGGCTGTTTGCGGCAACGATCACTTAAACTTATTGCGACATTCAAAAATATATCTATGCATTTAACTTCGGCAACATTGTATCCATAGCATTATTCAATAGCAACATTCATCGCGACAAGTATAATAGTAAAGCATTAATTGCAGCAAGAAAACATAGCATTATTCATATATCGCAACATGCATTACCATAAGTGAACAAAAGATGCACAGGGATTTCGCAAAACAACTCTGTCATGTCATATTAACTTAGCAAAACCCAAATACAATATCTCCGCAAAAACATAGATCTCGCCAGTATCTCTTGATCTCAGATACAGACTCAAAAACACACACATCCAACATCTAAGGATCTGTACTAAGATGATTCAACACTTACAACTTATGTCTATATATAGGCTTCCGCCCTTACAATGCTTGTCCACTTTCTAACAAATTCCTAACCGACACTTCAAGCAATTGACCCAACAACTAACCAACATGGTCCAAAATGACCCAAAACCTGCATGTTGTGGTCTAACTGACTCAAAATTACATAACATATGGTCCAAATGACCCAAAACCCGCATACTGTGGTACAATTAACTCAAAAATACATAAAATAATCTCCTTTACACCCAACTCTCCGCCTTTCGCGATTCTTCTGACTTGTCGCAGCATACACGATGTTGCGATCCTTCCTTACCAAACCGCCTGCCAACAGGCCCCCAACACAATCTTGTGGCTCGTCCTCGAGCCACATCAATTGGACATGGTGTATTCACTGGTCTTGACTCTGAAATCCTCATATTGCTGCCGAATTTCGTTGACCCGCTGTAGGACTGTTGCAACAATTTTCTTACTGTCCTCGAGGTTTGCGGCCAGAGGGTGGGCACACAGGTGTGTGTCAACTTTCTTCTTTGCTTACTGCACCACTTGGAGTGCAGAATCAACGGCATCATTAAGCTCGTCCCCAACATATTGGAACTCATCCAACTGCGTAGATCGCTACTTTTGTCGTTCTTCTGCTTTGGAAACTCGTTGTTGCAAGTCCTTGATCTCCTCCTTTTTAGATACCTGCGCCATCGGTGGCATGGTGCGCATGGCGGTCTTCAATGTAGCCAGCTGCTCTTCCACCTCACATCAATGCTTGGTCAATTGTTCCAGCGGCTCATCCTAGACGATGCTTCCCCAAAACAACGCAGTCTGCGCAGTGATCCTTGTCACCTCTTGGTCTACCAAACCGCCTGCCAACAATCATGTGATTATGATAATGAGAGCATAGGTGGCATTGAGTTGCCCTTGAGGTATAGACATCTTTTCAAATGATGGCTACCCAAAGATCTACCCCAAGAGGACACATATTTCTTCCTCAATGGGAGGATTTATCGCATTGATCCATCATCTTTACATTGATTGGGGCTATTTTCCATGGATGGCATAAAGTTCAAATATGGCACTGAAACTGAATTGATGGAGTATGTCGAACCATGCTACAAATACAATGAATGGTTGTTGTTGGTCCGATATACGTGAAGTATGCGGACATACGGAGTGGAAGCAAATTATTGTCAAATACTGGACAACAATCTGAACAAAGGAGCTACTATGTATATCGAAGGAAGGCCAAAAGATTTTGGAAATATCACAGGGTTTATAAATAGTACACGAACAGGGACAACACATAAGCTACCCAATTTCATATTTGAGGGGCATGAAGGAAATCGTGTATTCGTATGTGAAACAAAATCAATAGTTGGAGGTGAAGAGTTGTTGATCGATTACGGTTTGAATCGAGTAGATGCGGGGGATGCTATTATGGGGGTAATTATCTTATACAACATTTAAATCAACATTTGATCGGTGACTTATTATTTTTCTTTTGCAACAAATTTATTTATATGTCATGTTTTTTATAATATACACATGGTTAATTATATGTCATGCTTTTCATTAATCACGTTTAAGAGACATTGTTAAATATGTAATTTTCATTTTTAATATGTCTTAATTCTTATATTGTGGCAGGGTGATTGTGGCCATATGCCACAAGATGACCTTGGAAAGTCACCAATGGTGTCGCATGAGGTAAATGTTAGCGTAATAGTACCTAATAACATCAATGTAATAGTAACCATTGTTCATGATTATATTACAACTATTAACATTTGACCTTTTTTACGCTTATGAGCTCAATATTTCAAGATGATATCATGCTTATTGTATTGTGGCAGGGGGGTACTCAGAGCACACCTGCAGCTTTTGGACACGTAAACGTGAATTCCATATTAACAATAAATTTTTTCTTCATTAATCACATTTATTATACATGGTTCAATTTTTACTTTTCGATATGAATATGTCTTACTTCTTGTATTGTGGTAGGGTGACCGTGGGAAGTCACCAATGGTGTCGCATCAGGTAAATGATAGCGTAATAGTACCTAAACATTTTTAAAGAAATTATTTTTGTTATTATATGCATTTTATTTTTTTACGTGAATTTTTGTAATGATAAAAAATAAATTAACTACTTTCATTGATTGATGTGTATAGAGCACACCACATCAAGATGATGAGGTGGTCGCTGAGGAAGATATATTTTATTCAATTGAGCCAATGGAAACTATGAAGAAGGCTTTGAAAAGGTGCAATCAAGAAATTCTTAGACTGATTGTAATCAGACCTAGGTTTGAAGAAATCAAAGCAAAAATTGATGACTTGAGGCAAAAAATAGAACAATACGGGCTAAGTGGCATCTTTAAAATATTTTACAAACTATGACATATATTCATTTATGTTATTTTAGTTCTATTTTTTTGATATGATCTAATCAATTGAAGTTTTATTTTTGTAGGAATTTTTGGAGATAACATTCGTTCATTGAGTACAAGTTGTAGAAGTCGGTATTGGTAGTAGCGATGGTTCAACACATCCAATCTACCATACCAACGAGGATATTTGACTCTCTTGACCATCAATGCACTTTAGATGCTACGACCTCACCGGATGTTGGATATCAACAGGTTCCTTCACCCACTACTACTTCACAGGATGTTAGAGAGGACATTAGCATCAAATGTGAAAGTTGTTATCCTGGCATAGTATGTGTGGTTAGCAGGGGATCATTGCTCGTTAGCTTCTTGGTGGAACAAGACTGTGTTCCAATCATGATACTAAAGATTGCAGGTATTATTTAATTTATTTAGTGTTTTTTTTATATGTAATTCAAAGCCACATGCCTCAAGTTAGTTTTAATTAACGATCATATTTTTTTTGCAGGAAATAATGTTTTTTTATAAGAGCCTGCATGATCTGATGTACCACATGGTCAACATGATTGTCGATACCTTCAACAGAAAAGGTGTCACCGCAGTAGCTGGCTTAAATTTGAAATATGTTAGGGCATATTATAGGGACAATTTTCAAATTAACCATAACTATGAGCATCCTCCGATGGTTCCAGAGAAGGAGTGGAAGGTGCTCATGGATGATGCAAAGGAGAAGGCATTGAGAAAACAAGGAAAGACTCAGCCAATCAATTTAAGAAGGTATGACACATATCATATTTTCAATGAACAATGTTCATTTTTTTTTTACTTTTAAATATATCTAAGTTGCGATATATAACATATTTGCAACCTTTCATAGGCTCCCTGACACCTATAAAGCAACAAAGGAAAGAGTAGAAAAACATGGGCATCACAAACTAGGCTAGGGTGGATATCAGAAACTAAGGGCACGAATTGTAAGAATCAAACGATCATTATTTGAAGCCAAAATATTTCTAATTGTAGCGAACAAATAATTGATTTATCACAAGCAATTTTCATGGTGTTATGCATTGTAGGGAAATGCTTTTCAAGAGGAAGCCACTGACGAAGGCTTGAGTCTCGTCTTCAAGTACAGTTTTCAACATGTGTTGGAATGTCGAAAAAGCTTGGGGAAAACTCCAATTTACCCATTGATGCACACAGTGGTAAATAAAATCAATAAGTCCATCATTATAATGTATTTGTGTAATCTATTCATGAATGATTACATCGAAACATAAATGTCTTTTTTTTTCACGGTGAGAGAAACAAAAGAAGCGAGGGTAACAATACCTAACAAGTACCCCATGATGGTGGAGAGTTGCCTCATGGTGGTTGCGAGTAGCCTATCCATTCAGGTATGTATGCTATAAATTTTTTTTATTAAATATGATTTTAAATACATAATTGATGACGTGTACTAATAAATGTTCTTCTGTGAATGGCAAAGCATGTACCTGCTCATGCTCAATTGGGAGAGGAACAAATGGCAGAACCAATGAACACTCTGGTTTTCTTAGCTAGTCATCCAACAAGTAAATATCATTGTAATGATATTGGAAATACTGAAATACTTATCTCAATAATAACTACGCATTAATATCTATATAATTGTCTTGGTTTTTGTAGATGATTCCCCTCTCCAGTGACCTCCACACCCTGCTAATCGACATACCAAAAGTATGGTATGGGAGATCATGCCCACACAATCAAAAGAAAGAGAGGTCACACCAACTACAACAGGTCAAAAAAACGAATATGATGTCCCCATCTTGGAATTTCTAAAAAAAAAAAACAAAACAAAACAAAATGTAGTTGTATACATGTTGGCCTAAACTGACCTAGAGGTTTTCAATTAGACCCAGGTTCTTTGTGGTTCTCCCTTTGACCAACAAAACCCCTTCGCATCGGCCCTTTCGGAAACAACCTGCGATCAAGTTGAGGTCTCACCCGAGGTGTATCTTTATGGGGTACTGCGGAATCGGGTTTCCACAGTAAATGATGAGTTGTTTATCTGAACAGGCTCCACAGTGTAGGACAGAAGGATGGCATTGCGGACAGAGTGATGCGGTATGTAGCAGGATCTATGCTGCAAACAGTACTGTGCGATGCAGGAAACCCTGCAGGCCACACCAAGGGTTTCTTACTGCTGCGAATCTTCTACTGGAACTATGAATCACCCATAATTATCCTCTACTTGGAAAATCTCAGAAACGTTAAGGCACTGGAATGAATATCACTCATCCATTCATTCAGGTACTTACTGGTTATCTTTCTGGCGTTCATTCTAGAACTTGGATTATTACAACATGAACTGAAATGATAAACATGATTAACTATGCTGCATTCCTTCACTGTGTTTTAAGAAAGTAATTATACTTAAATGACTGATTCACGACCTTAACATAGACTTGAAATGTTCACCATTCATTTGCTTCCGCGGAACCTAACATATCATTCCCAAACTTCTCCTATTGGTAAATGCATATCAAAGTTCTCATATTACAGCATGCAAGGAAACATTAAAGCATTCATTCTACAGAAAATACAGACAGTCATTCATTTATAAGCATCATCACATAACACAGGAATTAACGTGGTTCACTTCCCTGGATGGAAAGCTACATCCACAAGAACGGTTGGTAATATATTTCTTTCAAAAGGGATGGGGAAACCATTCTTAGTTTGAGCACTCTGCTGCAGACTCTTCTTTCTCTCGGCTAGGTCTCTGCGCACACAGCTGCAGAGCCTTTACAATATTCTTAGCTCAGAGAGATCTTACAATACAAACATGTTATCTCCTTAAGTTCTCAGCAACAACAAAAGACTAACAATAATACAACAAGAGAAAAACCCACAAATCTAGAACCCAACACACCGAACCCCCATCCCATACAAAATGTCTTCTTAAATAGATCATGCCTGAAGGTCATGTCTGTACAATGTCGAAGACCTAAAAACCCAAAACCCTAAGGGTTTCCAAAACTATGCCGGTTTTCCAAACTGGCTTGCTGGCTCTTGGTAGCATCTGCTTGATCATGGCGGATCTCCACGTCCTCATTCTGTCGCTATCAGCCTTCCTGCCGCACGCGTGCTTGTAGGTTGCTTCTGCCGAACCATTTCTCTCTAACGGTTTTACCTTTTACGTGTGCCAAACGTCACTTTCTTTAACAACCCATTCATGGCCACCTTCCTGTTTTGCCTACGTCTGTCGCTCGAAAATCTTGAAGTATCTTTCCAAAAATGGGTGCTACCGGTCTAGTCAGTAACTACACTTGATACTTGTCCAGCACACTGCTTTGCTGGCTCCACGTGGCCTCCTAACTCCGCAGCACTGCTTCTGCGTAGTACTGGTCGATGCATCATGGCCAAAACTTCGACGCTACGTGCAACTCCACAGTCTCATCAAAAGTTGGATGCTGCACGCAACTTCGCAGCATCCTCAATACTTAGCCAAAATTGTGTTTCTGAGCTGCGCTCAGCTCATCTTTCCCTGCTTGCCTCAAAAAGCTGCTTCCCAAAACTTTAACTCAACCTGGGCCCAACATGCCCCTAACACTTACATGTGGCTTGTCCCCGAGCCACTGATTGTTTCAGCTGTCTCAATCTGCACCGCGACCGGTGGGATGAACTTGGCCATGAACTCGTCATATGTACCGGACAACTGTACCACTGCTTCTCTTGTATCCTCCTCAACCTGTTTAATTTCCTCAAGCAGTGTTGGAGTTATTTCTTGTCCAATTTGGTCTTGTACCTGCTCCTGTTTATCGCGCAGTTCTATTAACTTATCTTCAATCTGTTGTGACACTGCCATGGCATTCTCCAGGAACTGCTGCGACTGATTATCCATCTCATTCTCTTTTTGTTGTAATTCCTGTACTTCTTTCTTCAAGCTAGATATCTCCTTATATCTTGGTAGCCTTTCTCTAGGTGGCAGATCTTTCACCTCTGCGTTCAACTTGTCCAGCGCGTTCTGTTTTTCTTGTACTGCGGTCTTGACCTACAACAATCCTTGATCCTCTTCAAGGGTCGCGATTGCCTGCGAAACCTTATCCAGGAGAGATTGGCACTTAGCCATCTCACTTGTGATGCTTTTCGAGGCAGCACTAACTGCTTTCTCTCTGACCTGATGTTCGTTTAATGGGGCCTACTTATTTAGCTTCTCCTTCAATGTAGCAATATCAGCCTCATAGTAAATTTCTTTGTTCTGCATCTCCGACTGCAAGGATCTCACCTTATCTCTGATCCTCAGAACTGTGTCTGCAGGATCATCCTGGATTTCTATGTCTTTAATATCCTTTGCCACATTGTATATGGTGGTCTCTATATTCTGTTGGCGGTCCTGCTCGTTGCATAGCTGTACTTATGCCTTCTACTAAATTTGTCTGCTTGTTGCGGTGAGTTCTTCCTGTAACTTCATCGCTTCAACCGTCTGTTCATGCATCTCCTCCACGATCTACGTGTGGATGAAGTGCAATCCTGGAAAAGGTATTTTAGCCAAATTGAGCTCTACCCTCTCGACTCCCTTTGTGTCCAAGGTCACTTGCTCTGCTATTGGAAACACAGCAGCCAATGGGTCTACATTGACAATCCTAGTCTTCGACGGTAGTGTTATTGCTAGCTGCTGGCTTCCTTGCTGCGAGGTTCCTACTGACCACCTTTCAGCCCCTTCTTCCTACGACACAATAAGACTTTTCTGGACATCGTCCATTTTCTTTATTATGCCTTGCATTGCGAGCCTCGTCTGGTGCAGGTCATCGTGGATGACCTTGTCCTTCTTTTCTTTAGTCGCCATAAGCTCCTTCATCTACTCTGAGATTGTTTCAGCTATCATATCATAGTCATCATTGTTGAGGACTGCCTCTGATTGAAGCTTTGTAGCCTTCACCTTTTTCCTCGACTTTGGCTTCTCCAAAGTCTCAGCTTCCTTTCTCTTCCCTGTTTCTTCAATGATTGGGCATGAGAACAGGATCGGCTCATCTTCTGCTGAATCTGTCTCCACATCCATGACCTCTATGCAGAATTCTGCTGGCCAATCTTTCATGAGGTCCTCAATATCCTACTCGTACATGTTGTACTTTCCTGGGAACCACTCCAGTTTCCTCGTTTGTGCTTTCGGCGATATGAATATACATTTCATATCCGCCTCAAAGCCGATGACACGGACATACTTCGTTGTGACCTGCTTTGTGATGCGGGGTGTCTTTGTGATTGCGTCGCGTAGATAAATATAGTATTGGTAAAATACTTCTGCTGTTGCATGCTGGCGCTCTACATTTGTGTTTGCCCAGAGGTTGACAAACTTAAACCCTCTAGGATCCTTAGGATCCATAACGATGCCCACATAATCTCGCGGTTCCTTCCATCCACACAAAGCGATCAGGACAATGAGCCAGGTGAAATGGAACTGGCTTCCATTCACCTGGGTGTCGTTGAGTTCTTCAAGGGACTCATTCAGCAGAAACTGACACCAATTGAAGCTCTGGCCTTCGGCCGCTGCGACACCAAGGAGTATTGCGCCCACAGGAACCTCCGAAGGTCTAGTTGTTTTGAGCATCTTTCCTGCGAGCAACTACATTACAAATCTTGTTGCTCGGTCCTATATGTCTTTTGTCGGGAATCCTCTTTCTCCCTTTACCACCGAGTGGGTCTTCTTCATCTTCTCAATAGCCTCTTTTTCTTTGCTCTTCCCCTAGAAGAAATGCTTCGTATCCTTACCGCGCTTGCTTAGTTTGGTAATGCGATGGATCGAGTCAATATTAATATCCACATTTTTGTCCAGCCAGAGATAACCTTGATGGATTCACGCCATGTGTGTGCAAACCACGATATTTAGTTTTGGGGAACGATCAAAATGTGGTAATCTTAACAAGTTCAGTAGCCCTGACTGAACGACAGGTGCTAACCAACTATCAGCTACCATGTTCAGAGTTCGCTTGGTGTCCTTTTTCTAGCACATATACTGGTCTGGTTGAAAATATGGGTATTTGGGAATATTTGGCTCATCTTTCTTCATTCCCAAGAGGTCATAATCCTCCCATTTACAATCTGCTATCTTTCCTAGCAGATTCTTACTAACGCTTACATGATTTGACATAGGCGACAGCGGGATGTCATATCTCACATTCTTAAGCAATTTAAACATAGGGGCATTCAATGCCCGCAGAGAGATGTATTTAGGTGTCATCTTCAGAGGTTCTATCTGAAAGGTTGGTGCTTTTTGTGCCGAAGATCCCAACTTTATGATATTGGATCGAGGTGTAGTTACAACTTTTCCCTTATCCTTTGGTTTTTCCTGCATCGTGGGATTAATTCTTGGTGATATGCGGGATCCTTCACCTTGTTCTACGGCTACCTTCTTAACTGGAGTTTTCATTAACTATTGAATCCCTCCTTGCTGAAAGATCCTCAGGGCTTCTTCAAGGGTCAGTTCTTCTTCTCTAAAGGGAGGTTCGGACATTCACAAATGAGGTAGCGGCTAAGGCAGACAGACTACAGATGGCTACTAGCTCAGAAAGGTTAATCGCAAGAAAATTCTAAGTGCTTGGTAACGCTCGCGAGTCTCCCAATGGTTTTATTTATAGGAACAGCAGACCCTCTCCCACGCCCTTCAATGGCTAGATATCATTTAATGTGGTTCCCATTGGCGAATTTGAGCGGATCCTTTGGTATTTTCTGTCGTCAGTGTGCTTAGAACAACTATATTTTCTTTAAATGCTGAAGCGGTTGTTGTAACGGTCATCTAACGACTATTTTTCTTAAAAGCCATGCAATGGCTATTTTCCTCTGAGTGTTGCACCGAACTGCGCGGCAAGCCATATGAAACCCTGCGCAACTACTTCGTAGTGCCAAAAATTTCCAACTGCGCGGCTACTTCGCAGTGCCAAAAATTTCCAACTACACGGCTACCACTCTATCTATTTTTCTTCTTATTTTTCTCTTATTTTCTTCATTTTTTTTTTCTTCCTCCGCGCAGCTTCAATAGTGCTGCGCAGTGCATAAGATCATTCTTCTTATCATACCTTTTTCTTTTTATCATACATGTACATAATCCTTTCCATTTCTAGTGTCCACTTTCAACTGTACTTGACACTTAGAACTTCCTTCCTTGGTTCACTATTCAGGGTTCTGCAAAGCAGTGCTATCATGGTATAGCTTTAGCCTGCTTCCACTTATCAAAGTTGGTAAAGTATCACCCGCTAAATTGGCTAACTGGACTACACCAGTGTTAGTAACATGTATCACAGTATATGGGCCAAGCCAATGCATCTTAAATTTACTAGGGAATTTCATGAATTTGCTATCATACAAGAGGACTAGATCACCTACCTCAAAACACTTGTTCTTTATGTGGTGATCATGCCATGCTTTCTCGCGGTACTTCTGAGCTTGCTGGTGGAAACCTGTGATGAAGCGATCTTCCTCCAAGCTGAGTAAGTGTAGTAATATTTCTTCTAGAGCTTCGCAGTCTACCATCCCTGTAAATGCAGCAATTCTCAAACTAGGGACAATATATTCCATAGGCATTATAGCCTCCTGCCCATAAACCAACCGAAAGGGTGTCTATCTTGTCAATTTCTTTCATGTGGTCCTGTATGCCCATAGCACAGATGAGATGCGCATGTCCCAATCATCTCTATTTACATTGCACACCTTAGTGAGTGTGTTTTCCAATATTTTATTGAAAGCCTCTACAGTACCATTCACCTGTGGATGGTATGGAGTACTGCGCTGATGTGGAATTCCTCTGTAAGCACCTCAATCGTCTTGTTCAAAAAGTGAGTACCTTGGTCACTCATCAAAATATTCGGACAGCCAAATCTGGTGAGTATTTCTTCAAAAATAAACTGTGCAGTAGTACTGGTGCTGCAGTCCTTAACTGGTTTTGCTTCTGCCCATTTGGTGAGGTAATCCGTAGCAGTAATAATATACCTTGCACCCATTCTTTTTCCTGGTGGGTTTATAGGACCCACAAAGCCTATTGCCCATTTTTCAAATGGATGCAGTGTCAACTGTGGATTTAATGGCATCTCATCTCAACGTGATGGTTTTCCTATCCTCTGACAGACATCACAGTTCCTGCAATGTTCTTTGCCATGTTTATGGATCCTAGGCCACCATAGCCCTGCGCGCAATATCTTCTGTGTAGTATCCCTTCCTGCATAGTGACCTCCTGCGATTCCTGAGTGTGCGTCGACTAGAATAAATGGCTTCTCATGATCGAGTATGCACCTGCGCAGGACTTCATCCGGCCCAAGTTTGTATAACTGACCTACAATTATAGTGAAGTCTGCGATGCACACCAATAACAGTTTTTTTCTGCTGGATCGAGAATTCCTGGGGTGCCAGCCCTGTGGTTAGGAAACCAATGATATCCTTGTAATAATCATCGACAACCTGTATGCTGAATAAATGCACATTAGGAAGACTGTCTTCAATATTAGTCAGCTCCTCTCCTGACTCAATCCTTGACAGATGATTAGGTCCCAAGTTTGGTCTACCTGGCTTGACAATAATTTCAAAGTCATATTCCTGGAATAGCAATAGCCATCGGCATATGCGTCCCCCTAACACTGGCTTGTTGACCAAATGTTTCAACGTAGAATGGTTAGTAAACATAAGGAAGTGTGATCCCAGCAAGTAGTGTCTAAATTTTTGTAGAGCATATACCATCGCAAGGCCTTCCCTCTCAGTAGTAGTATAGTTCTTCTTTGCTGTTGAAAGCTTTCTACTAGAAAATGCAATAGGGTGGTCAATACCTCCCTCTCCTGGATGAGCTAACACGATCCCCAGGGAACTACATGATGCGTCAACATGGACATGGAATGGATTTGTCTAGTCTGGAAATACTAGGATCGGCACAGTGACCATCTTTTCTTTTAATGTGTCAAAACCTTGTTCGCATTCTGCATTCCAAAAGAACGGTGCATCTTTCTTCAACAGCTTTTCCATTGCTGCGGTTATCTGTGCATAACCCTTTATAAATTTCCTGTAATATCCAGTATGGCCTAATGTAGACTGCAACATATTGATTGAATTTGGTGTTGGTAAGTTCGCAATAACTGCAATCTTCGCAGTATCTACCATCAGTCCTTGCTTACAGACAATGTGGCCAAGTAAGATTCCATAAGGCACACATAAAATACACTTTTTCAAATTCAAGGATATTTGATGCTGTCGACACTTCTCGAGCATCATGCGGAGATTCATGCAATGATTCTTCAATAGACCAAATACAGTCCAATCATCAAAATACACTTCTAAAAACTTGTGCATAAAATCTTTAAATGCTGCAACAACTCTAGAGAATATGGCAGGTGCGTTCTTCAACCGAAAAGGCATGACAGTGTACTGGAATGACCCCCATTCTGTAGAAAATTTCGTCTTATGCCTCTCCACAGGATCAATCCTGATCTGATGATAACCAGAGAAACCATCAATGAAAGAATATGCCTCATTTCCTCCAATGTTATCAAGTACTTCATCTGCGAATGGAGTAGGAAATGGGTTGTGCATGGAAGCATCATTCAGCTTTCTGAGATCCACACAAATCCTGATCTCGCCTTTTGCTTTCTTGTCTTGAACAACCATGGGGATAATCCATTCAGATTCTTCGACTGGTTCAATGATTCCTGCTTCTAGCATCTTATCTAGCTCTGTGCAGACTTTTTCCTTATAGCGTGGATTCAATCTATATGGTCTCTGCTTTACAGGCTTAGCACCTGGTTTTAAAGGTATTTTCATGACCCCTAGGTCTCCCAAAATTTCTTTCATCTCTGTAAATTTTGTTGTAAATAGTTCCTAATACTCATGTAAGGTATCTGCGATCTTTGCAATAGTTTGATCGTCCCAATAATCTCCTATTGATGCGAACTTTGGCTCTTTGTCTGTGCCAATGTTCACTTTTTGCGTTTTTACTGGTCCAGTCATATCTAGGATTTCCAACGAAGGTCCTTCTACCTCACGCGTGCCTTCTGATTATGGTATATCTATGTTGTGCGGGTCATCCTCATCATATTCATTTGTATCATTGGTATCTTTAGCTAATTTGTAACACTCGATCAAGTGCTCTTCATGTTCCTTCCATTCTAACTGTAGGTGCGCGGGAACGCACTCTGTCCCAAAAAAATCCTGCAGTGTTATGTTTTGATGATGACAGTCATCTTGGACTATGTGCTTCTTGATCAGTTGTAATGCTTCATGGATTAATGGATTCTCGTCTTCAAAACTGAAGTCCTTCCGGAAGTTCACAGTGAGTAGCTCCCAATCAATGAGTTCACTGCGCAACTCCAGGCCGAGGTACCATTTCTCTGGGATACCCACATCCAATGTATGTACAAATAAATGTACCCATTCTGTAAGTGGTCTTTCCACCCATGCCTTTGAACAGATTTCAATGTGCTAACTAGGGTCTGTCTATCCATTATATTTTTCAAAGGGTAAAGTAACCTTTTCGGTGAATCGGATCTGCATCTTAGTTCTGCATTGATCCCAAGTGGTCAATGTTTTCTTATGTGCATTCCACCATCTGGCAGGTGTATCATGCAATGCTATATCTAAAGCTGGAAGTCTATGCTCATCTGGTGTAGCTGCAGTATATTCCCTTATAAAACTGTAAACATTAGCAGAACCATCATATGCGGGAATAGGACTCACCTATTTTCTGATCCAGCGCAGTGATTTTGTAACCTGCGCACATCTTCTTGCTGATACTTCATGCATGCGGATTTTCCAATTCTCCAGTTCTGTATCCGAGTCAGAGATACAAGAAGTGTCACATCTCCAGTTGAGTGTACCATCCGCAGTAGGATTAATGTAGTCTTCCTTGTTCGCAGTCACCTGGTATAGTTGGTCTAAATCTTGTACTTGGGATTCCTTTTGAATCGGTTCACTATATCTATCACCATCTTTAGGATCCAATGGTGTGATGACCCTAGAATGCTTCCCTTCAAATAGCATCTTCTTTGTCTTCAAGTTTATGATAGCCAAGTTATCCATAACCCAATAAATTCCCAATATTGCTGGAAAAGGGTGACTATCATCCACAATTTCAATAACCTCAAAGTCTGCATGACTCTGTACTCCGTCAATGTCAACTACTACATTAGCTAAGTGGCCAAAAGGTATGACCTTCTCCTGATTAGCCATTCGTAACTGGATAGGTGACCAGAGCAACTTTGGTCGACCCATCTGCTATCATGTTTGCTTAGTCAAGACATTCATTTTTGATCCTAGATCAAGGATGACTTCATCCATTTCAAAATCTCCTATCTGTGCAATAAGCCTCATCTCTCAGCCTATTCTTTTGTGCTTCCTTACATGATGTACGGTGATATCTGGATTCTCTGTTGCAATCTGAGGTTCATACTAGTTGATAATCTTCTGGAGCTCTACTATGGATTTTTCGCTTTTTAGTAACTTCATGCAGCTTCGCAAGAACTGCACAACAGAAGTACGGACATCTTTCATAGTACTTGTTTTGTCATATGGAGTCGGCATGTCTTCAACATGCGGTGTTTCACTGCGTAGAGGGATCCTTGATGACCTATCCACTGGTTCTCTAAAGGTATCCCATGCGTCAATGAAGACCTCCTTGTTCTTCTGTAGGTTAAGAGGGGGTGCTTTTCCTGGAGCTTTCCTTATCCATACTGTTTCAAGGGGATCCTTCTTTGTATGTGCGTCCCCTGATGTTGAAGCTTCCGCTCCTCTGTTACGTCCTGTCTCAGTGCCACTGCGCATGACCACATTAATGCTTGGATCCACTGGTCTATTCTCTATTGCGATCCACTGGACGTTTGGATTCGAAGCCTCTGTTTGTCTTCTCTTCTTCATCTCCACCTCTAATACTGGGCAATCTTCAATTACATGCTCAAACGATTTATAGTAATTGCACATAGTGCATGGGTTAACACAATCTCTAGATATGTGCCCGGGTTGGCCACAATTATAACAAATGACTTGGCCGCGGCCTCTGCCTTGTGTCGGACTAGCATATCTTCCTCTTCCGCGGTGTCCACCACCATGACCTCTGTATCCTCCTTGGTCATATTGTGCATTTTCTTGTTTTGGCTAGGTATCTTCTTGTACGCGGTACAAGCCAGCACCTCACATTGATTCCATATCCCTTTTTCTTCCATTCATTAATTCATATGCGTGGCAGTTGCATTTATCATGTCCAACTGATTTACAGAAATTGCAGTATAAATTCTTAGGGGTTTTCACATATTTCTGGATTAGGTAACAGTATTCAGGTCTATGTCCTGTGGTTCTATAAATTTCACACCATGGGGCCTGATTCTGATTTAATGGGTTAGGCGCACCACTGTTAATATAGTCTCAGAATAAAGGGCAATGCTCGCGGTCATGACCTTCTCCTTTACAACTTGTACACCAGACCTCCTATCTAGGTTCATATCTTTGTTCTTTACCATTTTTCATACTTTGTAGTTCAAGTGTCAAGGTGGTCAGCTGCTTCTGGATCTGAGACATCTTAGAACTAGTATCACCAATTGACGAAGCTTCCAACTTCATTGCAATTTCCAAGGCCTCTACCTGGGATAGAACCTTTTGCTACATCAATGGTAATCTGATATGAGGTAACAACGCAGCAATGAACCATTCTTTATGTTGTTATGGTGGTATAACAAAACTTACTTGGTCTAGTAAGGTCTTAATATTTTTATCAAATTCCCAGACCGTTTCAGTTTGTCTCTACTTTATTTTCTTCAGCTTAGTTATACACTGAGATTCAGACTTAGGTTTCTTGAACTCTGCCACTAGCGCAACTTTAATTTCCTCCAGGGTTCTCAGCTGTACGGTAGAGTATTTCATAAACCAATGTAGCGCTCTATCCCTGAAAGTGGTGATGAGCTGTGCTTGTTACACAACATCGTCCTGGATTTATCTTACACTCCATACGGCTTCACAAAGGAACCAATGTTGATCAGCATCTTCTAGGATAGTTCCTCTGAATATTGGCAGTTTCATATCATTGTTTTCCATTGTGCTACTAGGTTGTGGGGCACCAGGTTTAGTGCGTGGCTACTGTAAAGGGATCTGCGCAGTAAATACAAATGGGACTATTGAGAGAGATGGACTAGGATGATTCTTCTACGGGGTGGGCTACGTAGCGGGTGGGTTGTGCGATAAGGATGGCGCGGTTTGTGTAGCCGGCGGATTCTCAGGGGTAAATGGTTGTGCAACTTCGCTATCAAGATCGCAGGGGATCTCAGTATCTATATGAAGTTTAGGTCCTTCCGGATCTTTATTAATTTTATATCTCTTACCACTTCTAAGAGTACGTGTCTCTTCATCAGAATCAATATATGTACTATTTATCATGACAAAATTCAAGCATATTACTGCATTCTTAGAACACCTTTCTCAGCTAACAACATCTTAATGTATAGTTTAGAAACTTACCGTGGAATCCTCCGAAAAAATTTGCTTTTGCTTGGCTGTAGGATTTGAGTGTGTCTACAGCAAATTATGTTACAAAGCATTCTAGCATATGATCGACCCAATAATCAACTGCGCCTGACAACAGGCTGTCTAATGCTTTAAGTTGCATTGTGAGCTCGAGAGTCCACTCCGTAGGAACTCCTCCTTGGAAACAGTTTTTCTTCTTTGCGAGCCATGAGATCCATGCATGCAGCTCGTTTGGAAACGATGCCCAAAAGATCTTGTGAATGTCGTCTAACAGATATCTATCTGACCACTATGTGTCGCTTAGACTCGGATGTCTATTTTCTGTCTATTAAAATCGCTTATGGTCTTATCCCACCAAGCTTGGATTTCTGTCTTTTCAGGATGCCAATAGTCAGATCCTTCGAGGAATTGATATTCTTCTTCACACATCGTAATTGCAAATTAAGGGAACCATTTCAACTCATCATGGATTCTAGTCCCGGCAACGAGACCATTTGTTGGCTTAAACTGACCTAGAGGTTTTCAATTACACCCAGGTTCTTTGCAGTTCTCCCTTTGACCAAAAAAACCCCTTCAGAACGACCCTTTCGGAAACAACCTGCGAGCAGGTTGAGGTCTCACCTGAGGTGTATCTTTACGGGGTACTGCGGAATCAGGTTTCCACAGTAAATGATGAGTTGTTTATCTAAATAGGCTGTGCAGCGCATGACAGAAGGACGGCGCTGTGGGTAGAGTGATGCAGTACGCAGTAGGATCTATGCTGCGAACAGTACCGCGCAGTGTAGTCAACCCTGCGGGCCACACCAAGGGTTTCTTACTGTTGCGAATCTTCTACTGGAACTGCAAATCACCCAAAATTATCTTCTACTTGGAAAATCTAGGAAAGGTTAAGGCACTGGAATGAATATCTCTCATCCATTCATTCAGGCACTTACTGGTTATCTTTCTGGCATTCATTCTAGAACTTGGATTATTACAACATGAACTGAAATGATAAACATGATTGATTGTGTTGCGTTCCTTCACTGTGTTTTAAGAAAGTAATTATGCTTAAATGACTGATTCACGACCTTAACATAGACTTGAAATGTTCACCATTCATCTGCTTCCGCGGAACCTAACAGATCATTCCCAAACTTCTCCTATTGGTAAATGCATATCAAAGTTCTCATATTACAACATGCAAGGAAACATTAAAGCATTCATTCTACAGAAAATATAGACAGTCATTCATTTATAAGCATCACCACATAACACAGGAATTAACGTGGTTCACTTCCCCGGATGGAAAGCTACGTCCACAAGAACGGTTGGTAATATATTTCTTTCAAAAGGGATGGGGCAACCGTTCTTAGTCTGCGCACTTTGCCGCAGACTCTTCTTTCTCTCAGCTAGGTCTTTGCACACACAGCTGCAGAGCCTTTACAATATTCTCAGCTTAGAGAGATCTTACAATACAAACAGGTTATCTCCTTAAGTTATCAGCAAAAACAAAAGACTAACAATAATACAACAAGAGAAAAACCCACAAAGCTATAACCCAACACACTGAACCCCCATCCCATACAAAATGTCTTTGTAAATAGATCATGCCTGAAGGTCATGTCTGTACAATGTCGAAGACCTAAAAACCCAAAACCCTAAGGGTTTCCAAACCGGCTTGCTGGATCTTGGTAGCGTCTGCTTGATCATGGCGGATCTCCACGTCCTCATTCTGTCGCTATCGGCCTTCTTGCCACACGTGTGCCTGCAGTTTGCTTCTACCAAACAGTTTCTCTCTAACGGTTTTACCTTCTGCGTGTTCCAAACATCGTTTTCCTTAACAACCCACGTGTGGCCGCCTTCCTGTTTTGCCTACGTCCGCCGCTTGGCAATCCTGAAGTATCTTTCCAAAAATGGATGCTATCGCTCTAGTCGGTAACTACACTTGATACTTGTCCAGCACACCGCTTTGCTGGCTGCACGTGGCCTCCTAACTCCACAGTACTGCTTCTACGCAATACTGGTCTTCGCATCATGGCCAAAACTTTGACGCTGCGTGCAACTCCGCAGTCTCGTCAAAAGTTGGATGCTGTGCGCAACTTCGCAGCATCCTCAATACTTAGCCAAAATTGTGTTTCTAAGATGCGCTCAGATCAGATTTCCTTGCTTGCCTCAAAAAGGTGCTTCCCAAAACTTTAACTCAACCTGGGCCCAACAATACATTTAAGATTTGTATTTGATTGTGTAAAGACATGCAATATTTACAATTTTCTTTATTTAGTCGGTGCATGGTCATATTTTAGAATTTTGGTTTGTAATGTGGATCGTATTTCTCAGTTCATATTTCTGAATATGTGTGACATCTTTCGAGGACTATGGTTATCCTCAAGGGGTTGGCCACCCCTTCCCGAGTTAACCTGGGGAATATTAGATGACCATATCGTTTATAATTGGTTTAGATCTAATATATTCATGTTATTGTTATTTCAACATTGTTGTCTTTCATTAACAACTTAGATCTGATATATATTTCTACTGTTATTACTGTTTTTGTTTTTAGTACTTTAATGATTATTGCAGCTCTCTGTTTGATAATACTGTACTGATTAAAACAATTAATATACCTATATTTTTGCTTTTTAAAATTTATATGAGAAATGTTTGTTCACTTTGTTGCATAGCTTTTTTTAATATGTGTGACATCTTCCGAGGACTATGGTTATCCTAAAGGAGTTGGCCACCCCTTGCTGAGTTAACCTGAGGAAGATGAGATGACCATATGAGCTTCCTTATCCAGTGATGATGATTATGAGCTCCCACTCTTTGTATGAGACGTATGACTAGATACAGTTGAGAAGGTCGGGTAACCTACCCTCACGTTGACTTGATGTGCATGAGCCTAGTATGACATCGCGTTGCCTTGTTATGTTATGTTGACTTGCATGTTTACTTGTATGTGATGTTTATCCTTGTGGTGAATCGTGATTGACCCTTGCATGGTAATGTTAAGCTATACAACCCTTAAATCTTGACGTCCATCTTGTTGATGACTACCGTGACCCCTTAGGATTTTTTTCCACCCTTGCGTTGACCTTAAGAGCCCTGCTTAGGTGCCATCCACCATAATGCTACCTTATATGACTTTTTTGGAGTACTTTGTTGTAATTTTTTATTGTAAGTTGTTCGTACTGTTGTGCTGCTACTATTTTGATTTGTGCAGGTTGGATGATCTATTTTAGGGTCTTTTCCAGTTTTAGGTGCTCTCCTTTCACAAGTATGTTGGTCTAGTTGAGTCTCATGCAAGTAACCTAACGCTAAGAGGTTGAATTTTGTTTAGAAGCATTTTTTCTGAGGATAAGGGATGTCTGCCCCAACATCTTATGTTGAGTTTATAATTGGTTCAGAAATGATATATATTGCTACTAATATATATAGGTTGATACTGTTGTTACTGTTATTGTTTTCATTACTTTAATGGTTATTGTAGCTCACTTTTTTTGGGACATGCTCGACATGAAGGATATTGGGGTATGGTTTTTCTTTTCCACAATAATTAAATAAAAATATTGTACTGTATTAATACATACAACATGACAACTATGCCATATTGTTGTTATTTACAGGTCCTCTATCTTGTAGACCCAATTGATGAGGTTGCTATTCAAAATCTTCATATGTACAAAGACCTAGGTTTCTATTCAAAATCTATCTTGTGGCACTGTGTGAGATGCCCAGTAGCTGTACATAAGCCATGCAGTGCATGGACAGAAGCGATGAATCTTTTGAGGGATACACCAGGGCCAACAATTTGTTGGAGGCATCACAAAGATTGGAGGTTGGATCACAAGGTTATATTTTTTCTATCCTTCCTTGTGGAGGCTTACAAGTGTTTTTAAACATTTTTAGTCAATTTTATGAATGCAAACACATTGAAACCATAGCACATTATCTCATCTACCCTAAATTGTAGGTATCCTCAAACCAACACATTTGTGGAGTAGGTTTTCTCACCTTAGTTTGTAGAACATCTAGCCTCTAGAGGATCTAATAGAATGTCCAGCTATTGAACACCGATAATATACAACAATAATGAACGGCCAGTATGGTGACACCTTCAACTTATCTATCTATCTCACCCTTAGACTATGCAAAATTGATGAGCACCCCTTAACCAACCAACAAAGTTAAAGTATGATATACCAATGGAGTAAGACTACCTTTCTTATGGACTAGATGAATAAATATTTCAATGCTGAAATAAACAAGTTACCTCAAATGTTAAGACACCACGTTGAACCTAGTGTGAAGAAATCCTAAGAGAAAAAGAGAAAAGAGTGCAGAGATGATAGTATTATTCTCTAATCACAACAACACGCTACAATGAGGAATTATCTCTCTTGTATAAGAGAAAAGCTCAACCTCCTTTACAATAAAGTAATAATACATGAGATAGGACGCTAGATCTATCCTAGGGACTCTGAAAGATAGAGTAAAAACTAATAAACAATGCTCAACTAACCAACAAACTCCTCAAAGAAAGAGGGAACACCATCTAATCATGGTAAAATGAGTGAGAAATGGTATAATATAATCCTCAATAGGGAGGGAGCTCCATGAGAAATGGTCCAAGACATGACCAAACATCACAACCAAACCCCAAAGCTATCGTGCTCCAAAAAGAATGGTCCAATATGCCACAATATAACTCAAAATACTAGAATGCTCCGTAAAACATTACCACACGCGTGGCTCAAAGGATCTCCAAGGGTGACCTAAATATAAAATATGGTGAAGCACGTAACCCACATCCTCAAATGGGAAATCACTACCCTCAATAATGGTGTCAAGTGGTTGGAGGTGCCACTCCAAAGGTCAAGTTCTAGGATTCCCTCCTCAAAACCCTCAAGCAGTCCATCCATTACTGCCAAAGTGTGGGATGTATCCATGAAACAAACTCCAATGGTCATTTAGAATCCTCCATGTGTCATGTCAACAGTCCAAAAGTGAAGTGGTAATGGTCTGAACAAGGATCAAGCCTCCCATGTGCCAATAACAAGGGTTTACATCATGTAGAAGGGAATGTCGCTCTAAAAAATGCTAGGAAATATCATGCGTGAAAGTGTAGCGCTCCATGTAAATATGCCTAATAATTATCAAACATACCAACTCAAGTGTCATATCATGTATATAAGATGAATCACTCTAGTGGATAAGGTTAACCCATCATTTGACTTAGGCAATGTTATCAAACATGAAAATAATACATGAAATAAATTTACAACCACACATCTCTAACAATTCAACAACTTATTTAACCTTTACTCATCCAGTCTAATTCTGGTGTGACCCTATTAAACCCTTATTAGATGTGATACCCCTAAGTTAAGATGCATAACCTAGCTACCTAAGTCAAGTGAGGTTGCATGAAGTGAATTATGTACTAGGGAACAAAGCGGGTCTTTATGAACTCACCATCATAAAAACATAGGAGAGAGAGGTTTATCCTTAAATTTCAAGAGATAGGATTTTAAAATTTTCTTCGACATGTGTGCCAAAGGAAGTGTTGTATGGGTTATTTATCCTTGCGCAATCATATTGCAATCCCCCTTTTATTTTATTTTTCCTTTGATATTTCATTTATTTACATTTCATAGCCATTTCATTGGCTTAGTACGGATTGCTTTAGATTTGGCTTTGATAACATGGGACAAGGGAAGTTTTATTTTTGCAAGGGGAGTGTTAACCACCATTTCGTAGAGGTGTCCAATGCACATAGTTGGGTTTATTTTGGTCTTGTATATCTCAGTTCTGGTTTCTTTTAGATTTCACTTGTGAAACTCTAATTAGTCTTGCTTGCTTGTCTTAAACATTGCTATTCAATTGATCATCTTTGGTTAGCATGAATTGAATACTATCTTTTCCTTTTAGCAAAATGATCTTTTGATTGTATGTACTTCTCTCCCTACATATCAAAATTCCACACTTTTCACTAGCTATGTTGATTCAGATATTCCTATATATTTCCTCTTTTAATAAATTGCAGTTATTGTTTTTAGGGATGGTTATAAAGGTGTCAATCCATTTGAAAGTCATGTTCCTCCTTAAAACATAATGTTTGGTTACTTATTCATTATAGATTAGTTGTTGAAAGTAGGTTGCATAGAGTTGGCATTACTAGTTGAACTAGTGTAGTGTGTAGTAAGGAGGAGACATTGCAGCATGTATTTTTGAAGCGCTAGTTTTCCAAAGTTTTTCGGTTAGGGTTTCAGGCTGAATTTAAATATCAGTTTGTATCTCTTCTCTACTCTCCATTTTTGTTTTGTTTTTTAGGTTATATTGCTTGCTTTCATTGGAGCCACCTTCATGATCCCACTTTGTTTTGATATCATGGTGCCACATAGTCCCATTGACCTACTTTTGTGGTAATTTGTTGGACATTAATAAAATATATTATCTTATCTTATCTCCTAGAAAGGGCCCCTCTTTGGGAACACTTGGATGGTTAGGGAAAATTACAAATTACTTTGGTTGTTAGTTCTTTTGGTTGAATTGTTTTTTGTAGAAACATCATTGCAAAGTTACTTTCAATAAAGTTACACATCCCCTTTCTCTTGGGGATTTCTATTCTTCCTTGATATTGAGTCCCTCCCTGTGGGGGTCGAGCTCATATGATGGCCATTTTCTCCTTTGTGGATGGGGATTTTCCTAATTTACCTATTTTTATTATGTAACTCTTTTGAACTCTGATGTCCTTGTTTGTTCTATACACAACTAGATTTCTCATGTTTTGACATACGATGTCCAAGGTTGATAAGCCTTAAGTAATCCTTTTATAAACAAAATAAGTAGATTTTTTTCATAAAAAAATGCATAGAATATTTTTGAACCAAAGTATTTCAACTGAACTCTTCACTCATAATTATGGTGCAAATGATACATATTTCATCAAGGTGAACTCTTCACTAATCTATTTATCATTCACACCTTCATGATGAGTGAAGAATTCACTCAAGAGTCAAAACAAATTGGTTCAAATATATTTTACATAGTTAAACCAAAATCATTTTAGAGTTGAATATGAAAAACCACAAAAGACTCCATTTGGAACTGTTTACATCTAATTTACCTTATGCTAATTTTTAGCCAATCTAGGGATAGGGTTTGGATCATTAATCCAAACTTTCCAAAGGTCTATCCAAGTGTGAATCGAACAGTCATTAGGGGAATCAAACAACATATGGGGACCTTTTATCAAAACTTTTAGTATAAATTTAGATAGCACATGCAAGTCAACATGCACACTTCTCAAATGTTACTCTTCATTATGAAAGAAGAAAATACCTTGATACCCATAGAACCAAAGGCTTGATCCAACAAAAATATGCAATTTTGTTCTACTTTGATGTGAATGACAATCAATTGGTGTGTGTGGTTTCCATGGCCACTCTTTCTCGGGGTGCACAACAAATGTGGCTACCAAGAACTAGTTGTATCATCATTGTATCCCATATCTAGAGTCATGGTTGTATGGCATGTATCCATATTGTATGGAATCAATTCCCTTGAGCACATGGATTCATAGGGTGGATCCTTTGGTCGTAAAATGCGATTTTGTGCACATTGTCTTTTCTAGGTGCTTATGGTTGTCAAATAGATAGAATTAAAAGGAAACATAATAAGTAGTTACTTTGATCCCCTTGTGATGACTGTTGACACTATGTCTGAAGATGTTTAAATCCTAAGAAGTTTTTGCTAGAATATCCAAAAGCATAAAGAAATTACCACAAATAAATAGAAGAAAAGGTTTAAAATATAAAAAACAAGAAGGAAAACCCCCTTATGCAAAGTCTGAAAACAAATTTTTTGAAAGGATTAAATCCCGACCAAGTTTTGCCGGCGGAGATGATAGAGATCAAGATCTACGGCTAATATCATTTCCCGCATCGCCAAAGTAATCGGTCGCAAAGAGTTGTGGGCGGTTGCGGACTCAATACCGCTGGGCATGCGTCCTAATCTCATTTGTCTACATAGGTGATATGGTGGTATCATAAACCACCACAGCGCCGTGCGGAACCACCAAATATAAAAGCATGGCGGGACCAGAGCACGAGGCGTGGTGGGACCTGATACGTGGCAGAAGGAGAAAGCATAAAGAGATAAGCCATACGTTGATAGCAATCGGAGGGCCGATATAAATCTTAAATCAAATCAACGGCCATTGTTTTGTCCGCATCTAGGAAGGTGCACACTTGATAAGAGGAAGAGAGGTCGCGGAAAGCAAAACCACCCAAACAGGTGTCGTCATATGATTGATCCGTGCAAGGAACAAACCAGAGAAAAAGACCGCTTTAAAGATTGCGGATACCACCATTGGGGATAAAAGGAGGCGATATTTGACGGCCTAGATCAAAAGGTCGAGATCAACGGTAAGATATGATCTGCGTTCAGAAAAGTTGCCAGGGAATTAATCAAAAAGTCTTATATAAAACAAAAGGGGCTTCACATAACGACATTCTGCATATGTGTCGCTATCGTGGAGAGCTATGAAGACTAGTGGAGTGCAGCGATTGCAACAGAAGCGAAAGGCGTGTACATACAGGTAGGGTCTGGTGACCTGGCCCACTTTTTAAACAGAATTTTGTTTAAAGAAACGTTTAAATGGAAACTGTACATGATTTAGACGTTTTTAAAGCAAAAGAAGCCCTAGAGGATAGAGACGAAGACGTTTATGATACCCTAATTAGGTTACCAGTCTCTGATATTAAAATTAGGTTGTCTGAATTATTAAAGGAAGGGACAGACCTACATAGACTTCACCAGTCATCTTTGATAGCCTTTTTCCCAGACCAAATCCCTTCTTTCCCAGAATTTGTATCATGGTGTGCCGAAAATTACTCCCAAGAAGAAAGAATTGTTCTAAACAGTAAAAAAACCAGAGCCGTGTGTGAAAAAAAGCCAGCTGAGTTAATTAAAGCCCTAGGAATAGATTTTTCCCAAACCCTCGAGTCTGAGAGTTTTTTCGAAACCTCCATTATTGAAAATTATCATCATACTTCTCAAAATGATAGGGAAATGTTTTTGTCGTCGTGTCTCAAGCCAGAAACCAGTATTTCGGAGGTCCCGTACCCTATAGATATCAATTTGTTTGATGAAAATACCCAATTAGTCTTGACATTATTGGCTTTAGTTTCAGGGTTTGATATGGATTTGTATGTAACCGAGTTTCAATTGAGTCTATTGTACAAAATGAGTACGGTTCACTCAGGGATCGATGAAAATCAAATCCCTCGACTTAATTTTGAATATTTTTTGACAGAGAAAATTAATGACCAGATGGTCAATTTTCCCACTATGAGGCATTTCAGGTTTCAGTCTTTTTTGATGAAAATGATTATGATAGCCAGTCAAGAAGAGTTGCAGTTCCCAAAAATCATTTTCACGACTTTATTAGAAAATAACATGTTCAATTACATCAATTTCATGCTCTCAGAGATTTACAGAATGATCTTTGGTAAAAATTTTCCTAGAGTATTACCAGAGATGCAGGAATGCATGCAATTGAGTGCAGAGTACGCGACAGGAGATTGGTTCTTGTCGAAGGATAGTACAGTAATCAGATTATATGGATTCAAACATAAACCTTATGTCTTACCAGCTTTTCTTACCTTAAGGGTTTTTGCTTTGGAATTCCTGAGACAAAAGTTGATTGTTGAAGATAACAATTTTTTGGTTTACAAACAAGCAACAGACATTAAATATCCATTCACACTTGGTCCCTTCACAATAAAGAATAAAAATGCTGCTGTGTATATAGAGAAGTTATTGAAAGATATGAGTTTTGAGACAGATGTGACTATTGAGTATGATCCGCTGAACATAATATCAAAACGAAGAACAGATCATCGCATCAAAGCACTCAACCATCAGACAATTGAAGGAATGTCTGACAAAGCCAACTGGCTGGAGTATAAAGAAGAAATCATTCCGGATGCACACGACAAAGAAATGGCGTTGCAAGATACAACAACAGAAACAGAAGATACATTGAGTACTGCATTGGTGGGGTTTAAGAGACCCATACAGGACGTAATAAATGTTGATGATGAAGAAACAGAAAGAGGAAAAAAGTTGAAAATAAATGAACAACAAGAGTTAATAGCAGTTTCAGAAGAAGCAAAAAGAACTGAAGAAAAGATACCAGAGGTTACAGTTAAAGAATACAGCATTGAAGAAACCCCAATAGAGGGTGATGTAAATAGACCCCGGAACATAATGGATGTATTTGATGAACATAGTCAGAATAAACAGGAATCCTCTAAACAAACCAGTCAACTATTTCCAAAAGTTAGAAATATATCCAATACTGAAGTAAGTTTGTTTACTAGCAGAAATATCAGAGAGAATTCCTTGAAATTTTTAGTTGTCACAAAAGATAAGATTTCAGAAATGAAAGTAGATTTGTCTAAAATAAATGTACAGATAAAATCCTATTGCACAGACAAACGGGAGAAGTCATATATTCGGATTATTTGGGGGCAATATTGAGGGCAGACAAATTAAAAAATTCACTGGATAAATTGAATAATAAGTTGAGACAGGAGAAGGGAGAAAATAAGTCTCGATAGCAACAGATTAAAAAATTGCAAACGGATTTGATAAATAAAGAAGGAGATGCAGCAACAAAATTGCTCAAAGAAAAAGATGATACGATCCTGATGTTAAGACGAAAGCTTAAGATTCCAGACACTGTGCTTATCCAGGGAGCAGTATTAACGATACTGGAAAAGGAAAAGGAAGAATTATCCAATGAAGTAAATGATGTTACTGCAAAAATGTTAAAGCTCTCTGATGAAAAAGAACATTGGGAAAATGAAAAAATCGTTTTAGAAGAGCAGTTGGAGGAAGCAAGGAAGAGATTAGCAGAAAGTGGTCAGCAACAGGTACAAACAGACACAGAGGAAGACAAAACAGGGGTAGATGGTATTTTACAAGCCATGTCCCAAGTAAGTTTAAAAGAAAGTGAAATCAAAGAATTGAAGGTAGAAATACAGAAGCTGAGAGAAGAAAATGAAATAAAAAATAAGGAAATAAAAACTTTGCAGACAAGGAATCAAGAATTAAGTGATAATAATAAAGGATTAGCATCTCATGTGACAGGGAAAACTGCTATGCAAGGTTGCAAACACATGGTATGGGACCAAATTATAAAAGAAGTTAAAAAACTAAGACCATATCTGGATTACATAAGAGTCAAAGAAAAGGTGGTCAAAGATGCCTTCGAAAGTTGCAGAGCAATCAAGGAGAACTTAAATAAAAAGCCAAAAGAAGTAACACAGAAAGCAATAACATTTTTAAACAGTCTAACTGAGGAAGACCTGACAGCCATGAATATAACGAATAGAATTTCATTCATCACATGGGCCAGAAGGATCTTGGGGATATACTCACATGTTGAGAATATTGAAGCTAAAGCTGGAGAAATATGGGAAGAAGTAGTAAAGTTCAAAAAGCAATTTGAAAAATTAGTAAGCAAAGGATTCCCTGCTTTTTGGAATGAAAAGAATGAATTAATTCCTCCTAATGAGTATAAGAGATTGTTGTTTGACATAAGGATGGATCACAGAAAATTCCAGCAGTTGGATCATATGCTTACAGGAAAAATTTTAATGGAGAAAATATCAGAGGATTTTGAAATTTTAAATACTCTAATCTCAACCTGTGGGAATCTTCTTCCTGTTTCTTATGCAGGTCATGTTGAAATGCGAGTCTTGGTAAAAGAAATGACCAACTATGACTTACCCATGGCCGACCAGTTGAATTATGTGGAAAAATATGGAAGGACAAGATATTCTGTCCATTCATAGATGCTTTAAAAACTCTTGCCAAGTGGCGAAAAGATGATATTCAAAATTTTTGCCAAATGGAAAAAAGATACTTTTATTTTAAATTTGTAATATTATTTGGAGACAGTTATCTATTGCTCAAAGACGGTTATCTTTTAAGTTAAATTATTTTCAGTTATTAGTTAGAAGAAGCAGTTATGTCAAGCTTCTTCCAAATTTTGTATAAAAACAATGAGAGTCATTGTTGAAAGGGTTGGAAATTTTTTGAGAGACAGAGTATGTTTTGAAGTCTATTTTTGATAAATAAAAGCAGTACAGTGAAAATACCCATCTTTTGAGACCAGAGATTCATGTGTTGATCAGCTTTACAGTTTGTTTTTCCTTTATCTTTATATGTGCATGTTCACTTCCTTTGTTATATCTTCCATTATGTCTTTCTTCTATATTTAAATGAACACGTGAAATAATTCGAGATTCATACTGGTTATGCCTCGTTTTATCGCATTTCAATATTCACTATTTTCTCCAAAGTTGACAATGGATTCATCCCAGTTAGATGCCTATTGTTGAAGGAATGTCATTATTTCTTTCTATACCACCTGAAAAAATTAAATTGACTGTAATATGATTGCTATCATGCCTCTGTGGAAATCTGCTTGGTATAAATCTCTTACTGGCATATTATATATTTGAAACTTTGACTCCATGCCCAACATTTCTTGTTTTCCTTTTCAACCAGAAAATCCTTTTGAGAAATTTTGAGAGAACTTTTATATATTTCGGCCCTTGTATATGTATCGTGAGAGAGTCCTCTCTAGTGGAAAAATGGCTGAGTTTTCTACCTAAAGCTTGGTTTGAAATAGGTTACCTTAGGTGTTATTCTTTTACAACCGGAATAAAATCTAAGTGCTAACATTTTGGCGCCGTTGCCGGGGAACGAAAGTGAAATTTTCCCTGGGAGAAACGACAAAGAAAGGTCAAATTTCTTGGGCAAGGAAGTTTGAAATAAGTTGGTTGTAGATATTTCCCTGGCGACTTCACTTGTGACAATTCCTTAAGGTTTTTTGAAGATATTCTGAGAAAGACATTGTGGCTACAAGAAGAAATCCCGGTTTGCAGTTCTTCTCAGGCGTGGATAATCCAGAAAATCTCCTCAAGACGGATAAAGGCAAAGGCAAAGGCACGACGAAAGAAGGTATTTCTCTGTTTTCAAATATATTCCCTTCTTTTCAAGAAAATCTGTTTGGGGAAGAAAATATTGGTTCAAGTGAAAAGATTTTGCTTAGAACTAAGTCATATTCTGATTTGAAAGAAACAAAAGTTGATCCAAAAAGTTTGTGGGATTATTCTCTAAAATCTGTTTGGGAAAATTTACAAAAATCGAAAAGGGCAGAGTCCAGAATATCCAAATCCCAAAGAATACATGTGCAGAATAGTAGACAACAGACAGTAATTGTTCCACCCTATAACCCACCACCCATGGCTGCCAGATTTGCCCCATTGGTTTTGCCCGCGATTTTACATGACTTACCTCAAAATTATGGACAGAGGATCTTTACTTTTGATAATGAGGGTAGTTATACAACACAACAACATGTTGATAACTTTAGTGATTTCATTGATTTGGAAGAAGTGGATTATGATGATGCAAAAATGAGGTTATTTTCCCAAAGCTTGAGAGGTGAAGTCAAAAACTGGTTTAGAGCTTTAGCTGCAGGATCAATTGCTAATTATGATGCCTTTATGACTCTTTTTATTGAAAGATGGGAAGATCAGAAAAATCCTTCGCAGGTGTTGACACAGTATAACAATCTGAAAAAAGGAGGTTTCGAGTCAGTTAAGGAGTTCTCCGCCAGATTTATGAAAGTCTATAATTCTATTCCTACAGATATAAAACCTCCAATGGGAGCAGCCAAGTTACATTATGCAGATGCTTTTGAAGGTGATTTTTCATGCACGTTAAGAGAAAGAAGATCTACTACTTTGGCTATAATGATGAAAGATGTAGTAGAAGTTGAAGCTAATATGATGGCTTCTGGAAAGATGAGACATAGAGATATGGACAGAAAGAAAATTAGAGAAGATAAGAAAAATGCAGCATCTTCTTCTTCTTCCACAGATGTAAAGTTTGAAGCAATGATGAAAACTATGGAAAGGTTATTAGAAAGGTTAGTGGTGGATAACAAAGCTCCAAATAAAGAACAAGCAGAACCTCAAATCAGAAACCCAAATTTTAGGAGACCCTTTGTTCCAGCTACAAGGCCTAGAGAACAGCGAAACCCAAGGAATGCAGAAGAAGATCAAATCAGACCTCCTTTTCCTGAAAATTATATTGCTGGAGAAGTAGAAGATGAGATACCTGAGAGTGATATTCACCATTGTAGCAGTTCCGGTTCAGAAGTGTATTTGACAAAAAAGAACATGATATGTTCCTTGCAGAAGGGGAATGTTGTAATTTGGAAACGAAAATTGATCAATACCAGATTGGTTACCAAAATGCTATAAACGATTTCCAAAGAAAAATAAATCTTAGAAATCGAGATGTTACAATAGACAAAGGAAAAGAACCAATGGGAAAATCAAAAGGAACTACGGATAAACCTTCTGCCAGTCAGCATGAACAACAAACGAGAAGAAAAGAAATTGAAGAGGTGCCAAAAGTAATTTCAGATAACAAGAAAGATTCAATGAAAGAAGGTGATAAAAATTTGGTTCCTTTCAATATACAGAATGAAATGTCGAAAGTCAAGATTTCTGTACCTTTCAATGAGATATTAAAGAATAAAGAATACAAGGAACAAATCTTTAAGATGATGCAGGTAGAAAATCGAGTGGAAATAGATACTTTGGAATTAGATAATGATACCCCTAATATCTGCTTGGGTTCAAGAATGGAAGATAATAGTGTTGATGAAGTTTCTCCTTTCTATGTGAATTTGAATATTCATGATAAAGTTGTGCATAATTGTATGTTAGATTCAGGAGCTTCTCATAATTTGATGCCAAAACTTGTAGTAGAATCTTTGGGATTGGAAATCACAAGACCATATGATGACTTATTTTCTTTTGATTCAAGGAAAGTTAAATGTTTAGGGTTGATAAAAGATTTGACAGTCAATCTCAGTAAAATACCAGCCAAAGGTATTCTTATGGATGTGGTGGTTGCTGACATTCCAGCGAAGTTTGGTATGTTACTGTCCAGGTCATGGGCCTCAAATTTAAAAGGAACTTTGTAGATGGATATGTCTTTTTCTACTATTCCGGTGTTGGGGGTACACAGAAGATTATATGCTGAAACGATGGCTGCTTATTTGGTAAGTGATTTAAAAGAACCTGAGAAGCATGCTATATATGCAGTAGATACAAATTTGGGTTCTTGCATTTTGTACAATGATGTTGAATCTAAAGAAAAGATTGATTTGATTGAACCTAAAGAAAATGAAAAGGAAATATTGTTGAGAGAAAAGATCAAAAAAGAAGGAACCTGGACAATGCACTTTGATGGGGCTAGAAGCAGAGAAGGAGCTGGTGCAGGAGTATGGATAATTACACCTGATCAAGAATTCCTAATGTTTTCTTACCAATTGAATTTTGAATGTACCAACAATGTTGCAGAATATGAAGCTTTGATTCTGGGATTGAACGTGTTGAGATATTTAAAAGCAAAAAGGATTGAAGTGTTTGGAGATTCCGAATTGGTTATAAATCAAGTAAAAGCTATTTATCAGACCAAACATCCTAAAATGAGGTCCTATAGAAATGAAGTGTGGGATTTACTGGAATTTTTTTTCGATGAACATGATGTTGTTTCAATTCCCCGAGTTAGCAACATTGTAGCAGATTCTTTGGCCACTGCAGGAGCTGCATTCAAACTCCCATCTTTTCTAAAAAGAAATATGATATTGAGGTCATACACAGACCATCTATTCCAGACAATATCAAACATTGGCAGGTCTTTGAAGATGATCAGCAGATTAAACGCTTTTTGGAAATGACAGATGAGTTCAATTATAGGTCTATTGATGCAGAAGGTGATGAAATTGGTCCAGATGAAGTGGATTCTCCGGAAGAAACAGAAAAACTCAAACAAAGGATTGGAGGTAAGGATATAATTCAGCTGAAGAATAATGTTATCCCTAGAGGCTTAATTCCTTTAGAAAAATTATTTGATAAGAATGATGTGGTGAAAAAACCAAAGATATAACCTAAACCTGAAGATGTAAAGGACTACAATTTAGGTTCTGAAAAGGATCCCAAATTGGTAAAGCTTTCAAAGAAATTACCAAGAAAGGAAGAAGATAAAAGCGTGGAAGTGATGAAAAGATTTTCGGATGTTTTTGCTTGGAGCTATGAGGATCTGAAAGAATATGATGTTTCTGTTATATAGCATACAATTCCAATCAAACCAGATGAAAAGCCTTTTAAACAGAAATTAAGAAGAATAAATCCCAAGTTGCTGCCAGTGATAGAAAAAGAAGTGAGAAAGTTGTTTGATGCTAAGATAATTGTGTCCTTGAGGTTTTCCAAGTGGTTAGCTAACCTAGTACCAGTAAGTAAAAATAATGGTGAGATAAGGCTGTGCGTAGATTTTAGAAATTTGAACAGAGCTTCTTTGAAAGATAATTATCCACTCCCTAAAATGGATCAGATTTTACAGAGAGTTGTGGGAGCTGAAAGAATTTCCATGTTAGACGGTTTCTCAGGTTATAATCAGATTAAAGTTCATCCAGAAGATCAAGAAAAAACTGCTTTTACTACTCCATGGAGAACATTTATGTACGCCAAAATGCCATTTGGTTTGATGAATGCAGGTGCAACCTTTCAGAGAGCCATGGATATTGCATTTGCGGATGAAAGGGACAAAATTGTGGTAGTATACATGGATGATATCACTGTTTATTCAAAGAATGTTGCTGATCACTGGAAGCATCTGGAAAGAGTTTTTATAAAATGTAGAAGATTTGGGATTTCCTTAAATCCAAAGAAATCTCATTTTTGCATGGAAGAAGGAAGATTATTGGGACACATCATATCAAAAGAAGGCATTAACATTGACCCAGAGAGAGTATCCGCAATATAAAAGGTGGGAATCCCTAGGAGCAAAAAAGAGATTCAGTCATTTATTGGAAGGGTAAATTGGTTAAGAAGGTTCATTCCTAGTTTCGCCGAAATTCTGAGAAACATAACTGAAATGCTAAGGAAAGACAAGGAAATTAAATGGACTGAAGAAGCAAGACAATCCTTTGATAACATTAAAAGAGCATTGACTGAAGCACCAGTGTTAATTAGTCCAGATTATACAAAGGATTTCATTATGTTTACTTATGCATTAGAACACACAGTAGCTGGGGTGTTGTTGCAAAAGAATCAAGAAGGTACGGAACAACCAATTGCATTTTTTAGTAAGATTCTGAGAGATGCAGAATTAAAATACAACATCATGGAGAAACAAGCTTATGCTTTAGTGAAAGCATTGAAACATTTCAAGATATATATTTTGCATTCTCATATAATAGCACATGTTCCATCAGCAGCAGTGAAAGACATTCTTACCCAGCCAGATCCTGAGGTAAAAAGAGCAAAATGGATAGCCGTGCTATTGGAATATGACCTGGACATTAAACCTACAAAACTGATAAAGGGCCAAGGTTTGGCTAAAATGATGACAGAAACAAATTGGGACTCTCTCGGTATGAATTTTATTTCTGAAACCTCGACCGAAAATGTTCCAAATTCACAGATAATTGAAGATTTCTCTTTATCCCCCTGGTACGCAGATATTGTATATGTCTTGCAGAATCTCCAAGCGCCTGCAAATATGGAAAAAACTAGGGCAAGATCAGTAAAATTGAAAGCAGCAAAGTTTTGCATATTAGATGGAAATTTGTTCTGGAAAGATCCAGGAGGAATACTGTTGAATTGTATATTAGAGAATGAAGCGCAGCATATTATGGTGGAATTTCATAAAGGTATGTGTGGAGGGCATCATTCATGGAAGGCTACAGTCAACAAAATTCTTAGAGCTGGTTTTTATTGGCCCAGCATGTATTCAGATGTATATAAAGAAGTGACGAAATGTCATGAATGTCAAATTTTTTATGGAAAAAGAGAACTATTTCCATTTTCGTTGAAACCTATTTCAGTTGAAGCACCTTTCCAACAGTGGGGGTTATATTTTATTGGTGAGATTAACCAAATTCTTCAGGGCAACATAAGTGGATTCTGACGGCTATAGATTATTTCACAAAATGGATTGAAGCTATCCTAACTAGAAATGCTACAGAAACAGTGATTATGAACTTTTTGGAAGAAAACATTTTGTCCAGGTTTGGTTGTCCTAAAAGGATATTGACAGATAATACTCCAGCGTTCAAGTCAAAAAAGATGATAAATTTTTGTCACAAATATCACATACATCTAAATCATTCAACCGCTTATTATCCACAAGGAAATGGATTGGCCGAATCTTAAAATAAAAGTTTAGTGAGAATCATAAAAAGGTTGTTGGAAGATAACAAGAGGGCTTGGCACACTAAACTGAAATATTCTCTGTGGGCGGACAGAATAAGTACAAAGAGAGCAATTGGCACTTCCCCTTTCCAGTTGGTGTACGACACAGAAGTAATTTTCCCTGTTTCATTGGGATTGCCAGTTATGAAATTATTACAAGAAGTCGATGAAGAACCAAATCATATGCAAAGGAGAATCAATCAAATGATAGAATTGCATGAAGTCAGAGAAAAAGCATATAACAAAACTCAAATGCATCAGGAAAAAATGAAGAAAACTTTTGACAGAAAAGTTAAGGAAAGGGATTTTCAGATAAATGATTTAGTTTTAAAATGGGACTCCAAAAATGAAGATCACCATGGAAAGTTTGAACATTTATGGAAAGGCCCATATATTGTTGCAGGATGTCAAGGAGAAAATGCATTTATCCTAAAAAATTGCAATGGAGAATTTTATCCTGGAGGACCAGTCAATGGGAGACACCTCAAACATTATCTTTCCTAAAGACAGAAGTGAAAGAAGGTTTTGTGTATAGTAAAAAAAAAAAAAAAAAAAAGATTTGAAATGCAGCCCAATGGATCAAGCACTTGGCCTACGATGTTCTTTGCTACCTCACAGGGAGGATAGCATCCCCAGTTGGAGCCAGTTGTTGACACTATGTCTGAAGATGTTTAAATCCTAAAAAGTATTTGCTAGAATATCCAAAAGCATAAAGAAATTACCACAAATAAATAGAAGAAAAGGTTTAAAATACAAAAAACAAGAAGGAAAACCCACTTATGCAAAGTCCGAATTTTTTTTTTTTTGAAAAGATTAAATCCCGACCAAGTTTCGCCGACGGAGATGATAGAGATCAAGATCTATGGCTAATATCATTTCCCGCATCGCCAAAGTAATCGGTCGCAAGGAGTTGTGGGCGGTTGCAGACTCAATACTGCCGAGCACGCGTCCTAATCTCATTTGTCCGCATAGGTGATATGGTGGTATCATAAACCACCACAGCGCCGTGCGGAACCACCAAATATAAAAGCATGGCGGGACCAGAGCACGAGGCGTGGTGGGACCTGATACGCGGCAGAAGGAGAAAGCATAAAGAGATAAGCCATACGTTGATAGAAATCAGAGGGCCGATATAAATCTTAAATCAAATCAAAGGCCATTGATTCGTCCGCATCTGGGAAGGTGCACACTTGATAAGAGGAAGAGAGGTCGCGGAAAGCAAAACCACCCAAACAGGTGTCGTCAGATGATTGATCCGCGCAAGGAACAAACCGGAGAAAAAGACCTCTTTAAAGATTGCGGATACCACCATAGGGGATAAAAGGAGGCGATATCTGACGGCCTAGATCAAAAGGTCGAGATCAACGGTAGGATATGATCTGCGTTCAGAAAAGTTGCCAGGGAATTAATCAAAAAGTCTTATATAAAACAAAAGGGTTTTCACATAACGGCATTATGCATATGTGTCGCTATCGTGGAGAGATCTGAAGACTGGTGGAGTGCAGCGATTACGTAAGAAGGCGAAAGGCGTGTACATACAGGTAGGGTCTGGTGACCTGGCCCACTTTTTAAACAGAATTTTGTTTAAAGAAATGTTTAAATGGAAACTGTACATGATTTAGATGTTTTTAAAGCAAAAGAAGCCCTAGAGGATAGAGACGAAGACGTTTATGATACCCTAATTAGCTTACTAGTCTCTGATATTAAAATTAGGTTGTCTGAATTATTAAAGGAAGGGACAGACCTACATAGAGTTCACCAGTCGTCTTTGATAGCCTTTTGCCCAGACCAAATCCCTTCTTTCCCAGAATTTGTATCATGGTGTGCCGAAAATTACTCCCGAGAAGAAAGAATTGTTCTAAACAGCCAAAAAACCCAGAGTCGTGTGTGAAATAAATCTAGCTGAGTTAATTAAAGCCCTAGGAATAAATTTTTCCCAAACCCTCAAGTCTGAGAGTTTTTCCGAAACCTCCATTATTGAAAATTATCATCATACTTCTCAAAATGATAGGGAAATGTTTTTGTCGTCGTGCCTCAAGCCAGAAACCAGTATTTCGGAGGTCCCATACCCTATATATATCAATTTGTTTGATGAAAATACCCAATTAGTTTTGACATTATTGGCTTTAGTCTTAGGGTTTGATATGGATTTGTATGTAACCGAGTTTCAATTGAGTCTGTTGTACAAAATGAGTACGGTTCAGTCAGGGATCGATGAAAATCAAATCCCTTGACTTAATTTTGAAGATTTTTTGATAGAGAAAATTCATGACCAGATGGTCAATTTTCCCACTATGAGGCATTTCAGGTTTCAGTCTTTTTTGATGAAAATGATTATGATATCCAGTCAAGAAGAGTTGCAGTTCCCAGAAATCATTTTCATCACTTTATTAGAAAATAACATGTTCAATTACATCAATTTCATGCTCTCGGAGATTTACAGAATGATATTTGGTAAAAATTTGCCTAGAGTATTACCAGAGATGCAGGCATGCATGCAATTGAGTGCAGAGTACGCGACAGGAGATTGGTTCTTGTCAAAGGATAGTACAGTAATCAGATTATATGGATTCAAAAATAAACCTTATGTCTTACCAGCTTTTCTTACCTTAAGGGTTTTTGCTTTGGAATTCCTGAGACAAAAGTTGATTGTTGAAGATAACAATTTTTTGGTTTACAAACAAGCAACAGACATTAAATATCCATTCACACTTGGTCCCTTCACAATAAAGAATAAAAATGATGTTGTGTATATAGAGAAGTTATTGAAAGATATGAGTTTTGAGACAGATGTGGCTATTGAGTATGATCCGCTGAACATAATATCAAAACGAAGAACATATCATCGCATCAAAGCACTTAGCCATCAGACAATTGAAGGAATGTCTGACAAATCCAATTGGTTGGAGTATAAAGAAGAAATCATTCCGGATGCACACGACAAAGAAATGGCGTTCGCAGATACAACAACAGAAACAGAAGATACAATGAGTACTGCATTGGTGGGGTTTAAGAGACCCATACAGGACGTAATAAACATTGATGATGAAGAAACAGAAAGAGGAAAAAAGTTGAAAATAAATGAACAACAAGAGTTAATAGGGGTTTCAAAAGAAGCAAAAAGAACTGAAGAAAAGATACCAGAGGTTACAGTTAAAGAATCCAGCATTGAAGAAACCCCAGTCGAGGGTGATGTAAATAAACCTCGGAACATAATGGATGTATTTGATGAACATAGTCAAAATAAATAGGAATCCTCTAAACAAACCATTCAGCTGTTTCCAAAAGTTAGAAATATATCCAATACTGAAGTAAGTTTGTTTACTAGCAGAAATATTAGTGAGAATTCCTTGAAATTTTCAGTTGTCACAAAAGATAAGATTTCATAAATGAAAGTAGATTTGTCTAAAATACATGCCCCGGATAAAATCCTATCGCACAGACAAACGGGAGAAGTCATATATTCGGATTATTTGGGGGCAATATTGAGGGCAGACAAATTAAAAAATTCATTGGATAAATTGAATAATCAGTTGAGATAGGAGAAGGCAGAAAATAAGTCTCGACAGCAACAGATTAAAAAATTGCAAACGAATTTGATAAATAAAGAAGGAGATGCAACAACAAAATTGCTCAAAGAAAAAGATGATACGATCTTGATGTTAAGACAAAAGCTTAAGATTCCAGACACTGTGCTTATCCAGGGAGCAGAATTAACGATACTGGAAAAGGAAAAGGAAGAATTATCCAATGAAGTAAATGATGTTACTGCAAAAATGTTAAAGCTCTCTGATGAAAAAGAACATTGGGAAAAGGAAAAAATCATTTTAGAAGAGCAGTTGGAGGAAGCAAGGAAGAGATTAGCAGAAAGTGGTCAGCAACAGGTACAAACAGACACAGAGGAAGACAAAACAGGGGTAGATGGTATTTTACAAGCCATGTCCCAAGTAAGTTTAAAAGAAAGTGAAATCAAAGAATTGAAGGTAGAAATACAGAAGCTGAGAGAAGAAAATGAAATAAAAAATAAGGAAATAAAAACTTTGCAGACAAGGAATCAAGAATTAAGTGATAATAATAAAGGATTAGCAGCTCATGTGATAGGGGAAGCTGCTATGCAAGGTTGCAAACACATGGTATGGGACCAAATTATAAAATAAGTTGAAAAATGAAGACCATATCTTGATTACATAAGAGTCAAAGAAAAGGTGGTCAAAGATGCCTTCGAAAGTTGCAGAGCAGTCAGGGAGAACTTAAATAAAAAGCCAAAAGAAGTAGCACAGAAAGCAATAAAAATTTTAAACAGTCTAACTGAGGCAGACCTGACAACCATGAATATAACGAATAGAATTTCAGTCATCACATGGGCCAGAAGGATCTTGGGGAAATACTCGCATGTTGAGAATATTGAAGCTAAAGATGGAGAAATATGGGAAGAAGTAGTAAAGTTCAAAAAGCAATTTGAAAAATTAGTAAGCAAAGGATTCCCTGCTTTTTGGAATGAAAAGAATGAATTAATTCCTCCTAATGAGTATAAGAGATTGTTGTTTGACATAAGGATGGATCACAGAAAATTCCAGCAGTTGGATCATATGCTTAAAGGAAAAATTTTAATGGAGAAAATATCAGAGGATTTTGAAATTTTAAATACGCTAATCTCAACCTGTGGGAATCTTCTTCCTGTTTCTTATGCAGGTCATGTTGAAATGCGAGTCTTGGTAAAAGAAATGACCAACTATGACTTACCCACGTCCGACCAGTGGAATTATGTGGAAAAATATGGAAGGACAAGATATTTTGTCCATTCATAGATGCTTTAAAAACTCTTGCCAAGTGGCGAAAAGATGATATTCAAAATTTTTTCCAAATGGAAAAAAGATACTTTTATTTTAAATTTGTAATATTATTTGGAGACAGTTATCTATTGCTCAAAGATAGTTATCTTTTAAGTTAAAGTATTTTCAGTTATTAGTTAGAAGAAACAGTTATGTCAAGCTTCTTCCAAATTTTGTATAAAAACAATGAGAAGCATTGTTGAAAGGGTTGGAAATTTTTTGAGAGACGGAGTATGTTTTGAAGTCTATTTTTATAAATAAAGGCAGTACAGTGAAAATACCCATCTTTTGAGACCAGAGATTCATGTGTTGATCAGCTTTACAGTCTGTTTTTCCTTTATCTTTATATGTGCATTTTCACTTCCTTTGTTATATCTCCCATTATGTCTTTCTTCTATATTTAAATGAACATGTGAAATAATTCGAGATTCATACTGGTTATGCCTCGTTTTATCGCATTTAAATATTCACTATTTTCTCCAAAGTTGACAATGGATTCATCCCAGTTAGATGCCTGTTGTTGATGGAATGTCATTATTTCTTTCTATACCACCTGAAAAAATCAAATTGATTGTAATATGATTGCTATCTTGCCTCTATGGAAATATGCTTGGTATAAATCTCTTACTGGCATATTATATATTTGAAACTTTGACTCCATGCCCAACGTTTCTTGTTTTCCTTTTCAACCAGAAAATCGTTTTGAGAAATTTTGAGAGAACTTTTATATATTTCGGCCCTTGTATATGTATCGTGAGAAAGCCCTCTCTAGTGGAAAAATGGCTGAGTTTTCTACCTAAAGCTTGGTTTGAAATAGGTTACCTTAGGTGTTATTCTTTTACAACCAGAATAAAATCTAAGTGCTAACAATGACAATAAGAAAATGTGTTCACTAACGTTATGGCATCTACTTTGGGTGGAAACTTTTCTCTAGGTGGAGGGTGCTCACATCCATGAATAATTAAAATAGGTGACTAGCCCACCAAATCCTTCTTCAAATCACTAACCACCAAATAGGTGAGTGAGTGAATATTGATGCTTAAATTAGATCATGGTTGAATCACAAATGTTTAATCCATTGAAGTTGAGAATGTTTATCACTATAAATAAGTATTTTAGGTCCAAGCTCTCATTGAAGAAAGGTTATAAACTATTTAGAAGTTCCTTGACATTACTTCCTACAAAGTTTCAAAGGATCAATGATTCTTGTGATGCGTTTTTGTCACTTGATGAGCTCAAAGTCATCCTCGTGAGATGGGAAATGGAAAATTCCCTACATTATATCAATTTCCATGTGAATTACAAAAAACCACTTAGGAGTGCGTGGGGCTAGAGTTACAAAAATTCATCATGTAGTTATTGCGTTTCAATCCCTATGAACCATATTAAATCAAATGTTTGTTGCAAGATATGAGGGGGTCAATCCACTTTAGAATATATTTCTTACCATTTGGAGTACTATACCTAGTTCTTTTTCCCTAATGGATGGGCCATCCATCATGGAGAAGGGTCATCAGCATCAATTTTTTTTAACTACTTAGACATCGTCTCTATAGCGACAGAAAGAACTTGGTAAATCCTTTCTTGGGAAATACTATTATGTGGCTATAGCAACGATCATTCTATCGCTTTTATAGAAAAATTGTCACTATGTGCATGACCGATCGTCGCTATAGCGATGATCCATCATGCACATAGCGACGATTTTTTTATACAAGCGATGGAATGATCATCACTATAGCCACGGAATAGCGTTACCCAGGAAAGGAATTGCGAAGTTCTTTCTGTCGCTATAGCGACGATGTCTGACACACCAACGTTGCTATAGAGACAAAGATATATCGCTTTAGCGACAGATTAACACTGCTATAGCGATGCCTAGAGTTTTTTAAAGCATCGTCTACTCACGCCATGTGTCAGTGCTTTCTTGTCGCCATAGCGAATAAAGGTTCTAATTATGGATACATCGACAAAAATGTTGCAACGAAAATATGGGGTCATGTTCGTCGTTGTAGAAACTCAAAAGTGTTTCAATAGCAATGATTTTCCGTGGGAAAAATGTTCACATGTACTATGATTAATTAATTGTTATGCAAGAGATCCATAATGATTTTATGCCTAGGAATATGGCTTCGGTCTTTACTGAATCAAGCATGAGCCATAAGGATTTGCAATATCTGAAGTAGATTGATTGCCATGGTGTATTGAAGGGGTTTAATCCAAATTCAATTTAGAAGGAAACGAAAAAGTAGAGAAAAGAAGTTGAGGATATTGATATGGGTTATGAAAGAACTGACGGTTTCACATATGGAGTTAGAGTCAAGAAAGTAAATTCATATGCTTCCTTTATGGTTGATTCATACGAAAAGAGGACTAGAAGTAGAGCCATTGAAGTTTCTTTCAAACATGGTATTGATTCTCATGTACATTATGATCGAGGTGGGAAAGTATGTGAGATATTATTTGAGTTAATAGAAGATAGTGGCTTGATTTCTCATATAAACCTTGCAAAATGGGATGGAAAGGAAGAATATAAGCATGTTTTATCACATGCTACTGATCCTATAATGAAGAGAACTTAATTAAAAAATTAAATAAGATTTCACAAGATGGGATCCTAATGGAAGATGGAAGGGTAGTGAAAGTGAATTTGTTTGAGTGTTATGATCTAGTGGCAATATGTAGTTTAGTATGCAATAATAATGTTTCTCCAATGGGAATTTTTTTTTTACTTGGTTTATATGTTATAAAAAAGGCTATACGTATGGATATAGATGAAATCAAAATCCAAGATGGGGATACTATTCGTAGTGTTTCCAAATTCTGTGCAATGTCATCAAAGTTGGTCGTAGTAATATCTATAGATTTATTAGAAGTAAGCTCTACATATTTATTAGAAATGTAAATTTATGTTGGTATCTTGCCATTACTTTCTTACTCTTAATTTGTTTTAAAACAATAGGATTTGAATCCTGCTTTGGAACAAAGAAAAGGATGGGAATAAAAGTTGGATGATCCTATTATAGATATTCAACAAACCTTATCCTGTAGAAAATTCAATATTATCAAGAATTATACCATGGATAGAAAAAATCATGAAAAGGTACATGATTTCATAATTAATTCTTAATTATAAAAAAAAATCTTATTATTTAACTAACTAATGCCTACTATGAAACATGTACTTCCAATTACAATTGACTCCTAGCTCGATGTCCAAGATTGTATATTGTGCTCGCCATGTTGGAATTAGAACTATTTTGAAGATGTTTCGTGAAATTCAAATAATTGCACAAGATTATGACAAGGTTCATCCCACTAGAGGGATTGAGAAAACGAAATTTGTTCAAATTTGGGAGGAGATGGAGAAAATTGGGGTTGCATGTAATCCTGGGGAACCATACCATCATAAAATCCAAGACTACAATGATCTTAACTATGGGAAATTAGATGGATCAACATTAGACAAGATCCTCATTCGACATAATGGAATTTTAAAGATTTATTCATTATGTTAGCATATCTAATATTTTTAATGTGGATTTTGACTAATAATCATAAGTGATGATTTTATGATGGCATAAGAGTGAAACTGGCCCTTTGTTTTATGCAATTTTAATAGAAAATCAAATAAATAATCATGTACACTGAAATGTTGTGCTTATTGGTTATTTATGGCCTACTAGATGAACAAAAGTATAAAACGTTGGTGAGAATGTGAGAGTGTTATAAATAATTCTACATGTTGCAATTGCAATGGTGTATAGGGGATGATAAATATGCATACAATCAAAGGTACACAAATTTATATTAAGGTCATAGTATTATGTTTTTAAGCATGGTGGTATTATTTCATTCATGATATAAAAATGATACACTATATTTTCAAGATTGGATTTTTTGCCAGTGAGTGGCTTTGGTTGTGTTCTTGTTGTTTAGGAAATGAGATGGTTCCTTATATGCATGTCCAAGGGGCCCATTATATTTAGATGACTAGGGATATTCATCCTTATACTTTAGGATGGTTAAGGAGTGAATTAATGGACCATAAGAATAGGGAAATGAAAAAAAAAAAAAAAAACCAAGGAGGAGGAAGAGGTGTTGCTAAGGAGTAAATAAACACATTTGAACATGACAAATGTGTCCTGTAAATGAGATGCGACCATAATTTTTCAAGATTGTATTGAGAAATCATAATGGATTTCATGAGTGTGAAAAATACGTTTGGGAATATAACCCTCCTTTATGCAAATTTGATGATAGCTTGAGTAGAGATCAAGTTTGGTGAAGAATTGAGGACCCATGAGCTCATCCAAAAGGTCATCAAATATAGGAATTGGGAGCTTTATCCTTGATGATGAATTTATTTAGAGCATAGAAGTTAGGACACATGTACCAAGCACCTTCTTTCTTAAATACCATGAGAACTGGTGAAGAATAAGGGCTATTACTAGGGTGGATGACACCAACAACTAACGACTCATGAACTATATTTTTTATTTCATTCTTTTGGGAAAATGGATAAGATGTGAGAATATATTAGGTTTGAGGATATGATTAGGTATGAGCATAATGGAATGACCATGCTAGCCACAAGAAGGGGGAATTCCTTTAGGAATGTCAAATATAGATTGGTGTTTGGTTAATACCAATTTGCATGTAAGAAAGTATGGGTTGAGAAGGGAGCTCAAAAGCTTAAATGGCTATTGAGCCACAATGCTTGAATGACACTTTTTAATAATATTTTCCATATGATGTGAGCTAACGATTTTTGGATATCCAACTATAATCCCTTTGAGAGTGTAGTTGTGCCCATCTCACTGGAAACTCATGTATAATGCATGAAAATCCATGGTGGTGGGGCCTAATGTCCATAACCATTCAACACTCAAGACAATTTATAAACCACCCATTTCAATAGAAACAATGTGGGTTTTTAGTGAATAACTACCTACTTAAATATGCGCCTTTTCACAATGACCACCACATTTCATAGTGCCTCCATTAGCAATCATGATTTATAAATTGTTCAAAACATGGATTTTGTAGTGTGCTTCTTGGGATACTTGATGATGAATGAAGTTATGCATGCTATTGTTTCCAATTAATATGACAACTTGGTGATGTTTGATGTAGCCAATCAAATTTAGTGTTTGGGGAGAAAAACGACCAACTAATGCATGCAAAGTGATTTGGGGTTCTATCTCCAACAATCAAGCGGGGAAATGCATTCCATAGTTGGATGAGGGACATATTCGGTGATATATTCAACTTCCTCATTAGAAATGTCCTTCCAAATGGACATAAACATGTTTTGTCCTTACATTTATGCCCAGGGGAATATTTTTCATCAAAATTGTGGTAGAGACCTTTACGTTGGCATTTTTCCATTTCATCTCTAGTGAAATTTTCGATCTTCAAAGGTGGAGTGGATGGTGAGGGATTAGTAGGAGGGAAAATAAGTGGATGGGGATGATGATGGGGCATTTTATTTGAAAATTTATCACATTTTGAACATCCTAATATTTTTGAGTGGATTCCAACCAAGTAGTAGGATGAACCTAAGACTTGTACATGAATCTCTTCTTACATACAATTGATGAAACATTCCTTGAAAACAATATTGGACATTTCTTTGGTGTGGATGTCTAGCTACTCAAAAGAGGAGATGAAATATTTGACTTTACAAAATTGTTTGAGCTTGGTTAGTTACCCCAACTTTAAAGAGTGTTGATTTCAAAACACTGAGGTTAAACTTGAATCAATAAAAGAGTCAAATATGGGTTTACAATTGGTGGTTTATGGGCCCATGGTTTTTGGGTGTCCCATGGTATTTTCTCATGGTATTGATGAAGCCTACTTAAGGGCTTGAGTGAATTTATTTTAAATAGTTGTGAGTGTTCGATGATGGTTGGATTGGCCATGCATTGGTCAGAGTGGTCAAGGGTAATATATATAATGTGCGGGTTTTCTCAGTTTTGGGTTTCCACAGTAAAAATATTCTTCTTCATTGTGTGTGCTTACTTATTATATGTAGTATTTTGCATTTTATTTCCTAACAATTGGTATCAGAGTGAGGTTGAAGGAAAATGTAAATGTCTTGGAAGTTATGGTTGCTTTCAATGAACCCAAGATACTCATACATTGGTTGATGGAAAACTAAATGCATGCGGTGAATGTCACAAGTTAAAGTGATGGTTCATGGTTATATGAACCATGGTAAACTACAACTAGAAAGGCATGGTAAAAATTGAGGATGAGCACATGGCATATGCAAATGAAGAAGTGATCAATTTACTAGAAGCATTTTTTATGAAGTTGGAATTTGATCACAATGTAAATGGGAATACAGATATAAGACTTGTTTAGGCATGCTTTCCTGTGGCTTGGTGAGTCACCTATGAAATTTATAGAGGTATATTTAAGTAGATTGAATAAGGGGGGCATGTTGTCACTACAAGGAAAACACCTTCTAGTGGAATTTTTTGTTGACCCTTGACAAAAAATATCCCATTTATCAATTTATAATGAATAATACCATCAAAGGAGGTTAGGTGAAGGTTTGTAATCGGTACATATACATGTATACAACATGCATTGGTGCACTACATAGCATTACACATTGATACACCAAAATAGTAAGAGCACCAAAGTCTTAATATCTCGTTGCAATTTGAAAAAAATATGTTTTATTTTAAATTTCATTGCAAAACTATGCAGTGTGTGGAACTGATAGAGATGCACCAGTGCAGAATGCATTATAACACACCAATTCCTGTCAAAACAACTCGTCGTTGCCTAGAATATATATATATATATATATATATATATATATATATATATATTTATTCTTTTCCTAAAACATAGTGGTGCATATACTAAATACAAACGCACTGGAGCGTGAGGAAGTAAAATGCACTGATTAAAACACAAAAAACAATTTTTTATATTTTACAAGAAGAAGAAAAATGAATGGTGCTCCCTATCTACCTAGCCTCCTTGGTGTGCAAATAAAAAAAACACACTAGTGTGCCTAATTATGAAGAGCACTGAAGTCAAAATAGGTCAATGCAATTTAAAAACAAATATGTTTTTTTATTTTTTTCCCCACAAAAAATTTTGGTGCATGTGAATGAAATAGATGCATCGGTGCATTTCACAATCCAATGAACCGCTTCATGTAAAAATAACCTACCCTCAATTGAAAAAAATAAAAACTTTTCCCACAAAACATACCACTGCGTTATAAAATAGACACACCAATGCATAACTAACTAAAATGAACTGCCTTATAATAATAAAAACATTTCTTTTATTATTTTGTAAAAATAGAAAAAACTAAACATTTCTCTCTATAATGGAAAGTGCACCATTGTGCCACAAAACCAAGGCGCAACAATGTGCCACTAAATAGAGTGCACCGTAATAGGGTAAAAAAAATTACATCACAAGAAAATCATTTTTACCCACCTAGCAATGCTGCAAACCGCCTAGGACCACCCAAGCATTGGTGTTGCACTTGATTGCTTGATGCCACCTTGATGCACCCTGCAATTGGTGCTCATTAGTTGTTGTATTTCTCTCGTCCTTTGTTTTCTCTGTGAAGCTGGAAATTTTCAAAATGGTTGAAAAAAAACATTTGTTGTGTATGTGGAAACCATGCCAACCTAGCGAGCAAGAGTCCATGTAATGTCTTTATTACTTTCTCATTTACATTTTTAGCAAATTAAAAATTGAATTTTCGCTTGAATTTGCCATTAAGAAAATAATAATAATTTGCATGGTGCATTCAAATTTCTCAACTCACACTTTCTATCGGTGCTCTTTATTTATACATAGAACACATTGGTAATGGGTAGTTGAATAAAAAATTAGATGCACCATCTATGGTGTGTTAACTTAAACACAACGCACCATAGACAGTGCATTTACTTAAATGAAACACACTACCATTGGAAACCATATATATATATATATATATTCTCATATTAGTTCTTCTCTTGAACATCAGTTATAGTCACGTGGAATGATTGTTCAGTACATCCTTACATTGCCCTCCCCTCCTCTTTTATTTATGGAGTATGGTGGGATCGAAATCTTGCAATTTTCCAGAATCGCTCAATCCCAGTTGAAGTAACAACAACTTTGGTTGTGCAATGGACAAAAGAACACAAAGTTCTAGAAAAACCAAAAAAGCCCAGACTTCTTGTTCCTCCTACTATCAACAAATCTATGCCATAGGATTTTTTCGACGATGCAAGTCAAGGAGATCCTCCCCTGGGGGGTTCTGGAGGAGTTTTATTTATAGCATAAAATCACAAATTTCAGCTGAAACATTCACATGGGAATTGTTCAAATAATAAAGCGGAGCTGGAAGCTTTACACTCAGTTTTGGAACTGGCCATCTCAAGGAAGGTGAATTGTTTACAAATTTTTGGAGACTCCAAAATGGTTGTTGATTGGGAAAACAAAAAATTGTAGATCCGAGCTCCTCATATTCAACATCTCCTTCAAGCCATACAAAGGCAAAGAGTCTTCTTCTCTGTTTTTACTATCTCTCATGTATATAGGGAATTAAACACCGAAGTAGACATGTTATCAAAACATGCCCTTCTGTTAACTCTTGGACATACTACAATTGAAGAGAAACATGGTTGAATTGCATTTTTGTTCTCGAAGTAAGAGGCATAATACATTTTGTTATAAGAATATAAATCTTAGGAGGCTAAAGACAAATGAGAATGTAATTTTTGATCCATTTTGGAAATTATATATGATAATGTAAGTCCTTTGAGGACAGTTCATGATCACTCTTTATTTAGAGTGATAGATATTTTCCTATTGGAAGATATATATATATATATATATATATATCTGCGGTTTGTATATATATAGATGCACCACTAACGATGTGCTAATATATATGAAGTGCATTGTAGAATAAACAAAAAACATTAGATTTTTTATTAAGACATCGGTGCTCAAGATATAATGACATGCCACCCTAGTGTGTATAGGTATATAAAGAGCACCAAAAATAGATGAATCCAAAAAAAATAGTTGTTTTTCAAAGAGACCGATCTCTTTATATATACATATGCATTGCTTGGGGTGCACTAATATATATAAAGTGCATCATAGAAAGAACTATGGATGTTATTATTCTAATTCCACTCTTATATTAAAAATTAGTGAAGAGTTGAAGTATTAAATGTTACACTATAACATGAGCATTCCATTTTATATTAACAATTAAATTTCAATGAATACTCTTGAACCATTAACATAACATTAAAACGATAACACAAAATTTAAACATTTAAATATATTTCAATAAATATAGTAAAATTTCATCAATATTTAAAAAATTAAAATTGTAAATATATTTAAGCATTTAGTTAACTTTACCCTATCCTACTATGTCAAATAATAGTGTGTAGGATCTTGTTACTATGAGTGTGACATAATTTATTTTAGATGGATGAGGAATGGAACAGTTACATGAAAACATCAACAACCTTAATGAGTAATGTCACGAGAGAGTAAGTAAATAAATAAAAATAATAACAATAATATTTATTTTTAAAATGATATATTTGTAGTAGAATAGGTCTCTATGTGTTTACAATTTCATCACTTATGAATATGCATACTTATTGCATCATTTCATTAAAAAAAGACAGTTGAATTTTGTATAGTTTAATATGCATTGCATAAAACATGTTTGGTTACTCCAAACTTAAAATCAAAGTAACCACATAAAATAGAGATGTAACAAAATACATGATACATGGATTAGATAAATGTTATTAAAAGCATAACCACATAAAATGGGAGATAAAATATAATGCATGAAGTATGGATGAGATAAGTGTTGTTAGTCATAAGTTTTTTTTTTAATTCAAAATTTCCACATATACTTCCACATGGACTTTGAATTTCAAATTGGAAAAACATATGAACTTTAATAACATATAATATGTAAATATCGTAATGTTATATAACATGATAGATAACTCATATTTATTATTGTTCACATTATAAATATGTTGCTCTACATTTAATATTGAATAGATGCATTCAGTATACAATCTACTTCCAATATTACACAATAAAAAATCATTAATGATAATTTTACATCCAATCTATAAAATAAATGTGTGAACACCCAATATTGGATCGAACCACAAATAAAATTATTACTCACAATCACAAATTTCTTGAGAAAAGATATTACTATACGCATTATATGAATACCAAAGATATTATTATACACAATATAGGAATATCTAGAAAGGTTACCCAATATTTCAAAATATAAATTTCATTGTATTTGGAACCTTTGCTAAGATATATTTATACGTGGCTTCATATGAATGCAAACCAAATTTAAAAAACTTTCCAACATTTATTCCATTTGCCCCAAAGGTCTCTCCCTAATTAGGACTTTGATGCCTAGAGGTAATATGCTTGTCATGTAGATATGTATATCTCAAATGGTTGTAAATGGTAGATAAATTTTCATATCCAACATCATAAAATGAAGAAAAAATAAAATTCATCAGTTATAGATACCCATAATAAAATGCCACAGCCATAACATAAATGTGGAAATGAAACATGTACATATCAATATTCGTTTCCATCACCCTGATTAAATTCCTTTCTTGGAAATATAACATTTCTCTTCTTAATAATATTTTTTGATCTTAGAATGTGTCTTAGTACGAACCATCAATCCCTATCCAACACATCCAGGTGAAAGAACACTTGATTGCATTTTTTTGGGTAAACATAAGGCTCCTTCTTTTCATCTCACATATTTTTAGAGTTGATACATATTATCCCACTATCACGATATTCCTTTACATTATTCTAGTCGAAAGTATTCCACCACTTGCACTTAAAAAGAACACATTGGAAATATGAGAAGTCTACTTGCATGATCTCTTGTATCTTTCCGACATAACCTAGCTTCCCCTTTATTATGTTCTAATCATGATGGCTAGCATGACTAGATTGGTCAAACTCGACCTACACTCCATAGTCAAATGTGACACATCCATCATCAGTATCCTCAATGTGATAATGATGTCCATATGCCCACATAGATGGGAACAAATGCACCTAAAAAAATGCGAAGAATGGACATTGTCATATGTTTAGTAAGACAAGCATTAATAAAAACATAATACATGTAATAATTCAAATGTGCATTATAAAATGAATAATGTACATGGATATATTATTACAGAGTTGCTCCACCCAATCCCTATGTTTAGTGCATCCTCTTCACCACTCATGTAATGACCATACGTGTTAGTTTTTCAGAATTTACAATCTGATATAGGATCTTAACTGAGAGAATAACATGTACAGCATATCAATCATGGACACAATAAAGCAAGCAAACAAGAGACACAGAGTTTCACCGGGGAAAACCAAGAAGGTGAAAAAACCCGCAACTTCCTCAGAGATAGATAGAGCAATGATACAACCCAAGTACAAGAGATAGTCTTCTCCTAGAAGCAACTTCTCCTCCTCCACAAGTGCGCCACTCTCCAATGAGTGTATGAGTGAGAAAGTGAAATGATCAAATAGAGTGCCTCCCACACTCTATTTATACACTAACTTGACTTGCCTAATAACCTTACTAGGCCGGTCTTATCTTAACCACATAACATAATGCTGACAAGGCCGACCCCCACTAGGGTGGTCTAATAACGCTTTTACCCACATGATTCATACAGGGCCGACCCCATTAAAGTAGTATAATAACCCATCAAGTATAAGTTACGACACTTACAATATAAATGACAACACTTTCGTATATAGGAATAATAACATCTCTATAGGAATACAAACACTTCCATATAGAGGAATAATAACATCTCTATAGGAATACAATATACATAGGTGAAATGCATTCCGAAGTTACAATTACATCAACACTCCCTCTTAACTAGGAAGGTATTTCTCGACATAGATCTGCTAGCACAAATATTCTTCTCTGGATCATCATCAGCGAATCATCGTCCTCGAATCATCGTCATCGTCACTGCTACTGCTATCTCAATCAATCTCTGATCTACTCGTCATAGGAAGTTCTATAGAGCCAGTCCTTTTTCATATTGGATGTAGACCCACCACCTGTAGGTCTTCATCATCACTGGACATACTGTGGAATCCTCAGGACTGATTACGTGCGTCAACAAAACCTTGAAAGAGCATCTGATGCATTTTATGAGCACACAGCTCAACCTATTGAATCATCTAGGATCTTTTACATGTGACTGTCACAAAACCTTAAAAGAGTGTCTTTCCAAGCAAGATATCTAAAGAGAATCTGAGGCCTTTTTCATCCCGTCTAGATCTCCAGGACTTATTACATGTGACCCCTACCACAAAACCTTAAAAGAGTGTCTTGCCAAGAAAGATCTCTAAAGAGAATCTGAGGCCTTTTTCATCCTGTCCAGATCTCCAGGACTTATTACATGTGGTCCCCACAAAACATTAAAAGAGTGTCTTTTCAAGAAAAATCTCTAAAGAGCATCTGAGGCCTTTTTCATCCTGTCCAGATCTCCAGGACTTATTACATGTGGTTTAGCAAAACCTTAAAAGAGTGTCTTGCCAAGCAAGATCTCTAAAGAGCATCTGAGGCCTTTTTCATCCTGTCCAGATCTCCAGGACTTATTACATGCTACCCTTGCACAACCTATCCACAGCCACAGAGTATCAATCTGATACTCACCATACATCATCCTGATGTACATGATCATCCTGATCATCATCACTGCATCATCATGATGCATGTCGTCTGGAGCAACATCCTGAAGCTCTTCATCCATGATCATCCTGATCATACAATGCATCCACCTGATGAATACCAAGTATCTACCTGATACATATCATCATACATGATCCACCTGATCATATAATGTATCCACCTGATACATACACAGATACATGATCCACCTGATCATACAATGCATCCACCTGATATATATCAACATACATGATCTACTTGATCATACAACGTATCCACCTGATATATATACAGATACATGGTCCAAGCATCCAACATTATGCATATACATATACATGATCCAGATGATCATAATAAGCATCCAACATTATTCCTATACATATACATGATCCAACTGATCATAACAAGCATCCAACATGATGCATATACAGAGTAGTAACTGGAGCATCGTCCTGATGCTCATGATCCGATGCTTAAATCCATAGCCATGGGAAGGATCCTCCTCTCACCATACTTGGAATGGCTTCCAGCAAATGTGTCCATCACTTCTTCCTTGAAGTGTCGTCAATCTGAAGAACACCAAGCCTCTCCCTGAAGTACTCAAAATTCAATCTGTCTAGTGGTTTCGTCAGCACATCTGCAACCTGCTCATCCATCGCAACATACAGGAGCTTCACTACTCCTCTTTGCACCATATCCCTGATATAGTGATATTTGATCTCAATGTGTTTCAACCTATCGTGGAACACCGGGTTCTCAGATAGCTTCACACAACTTCGGTTTTCACAAAAGATACCAGTAGGCTCTAGCGGGAGATCAAATAACTCAGACAATAGCTTCTGGAGCCATATTGCCTCACAACTGGTCGAACAAGCTGCAACATACTCTGCTTCGGCTGTACTCAGTGCTACACAGGACTGCTTCCTGCTAAACCAAGAGATCACACCTGATCCCATACTGAAGCAACACCCAGATGTGCTCTTCTTATCTGCAGCACTGCCTTCCCAATCTGAATCAACATAACCTTGCAGCTTAAACTTTTGATTTGCATCATACTTGAGCCCATAATCAATTGTACCCTTCAGGTACCTCAAAATATGCTTTACAGAAACTAGGTGAACACCTCTGGGATCTGTCAGGAACTAGCTCAATGTGTTCATCGTAAAGCAAATTTTTGGTCTCGTATTCGTCATGTACATCAAGGACCCAATCATCCGATGATACATCGTGACATCAACTGGATTTGATGAAGCATCACACAGAAGATTCAAGTTCGATGCCATAGGTGTGGCCATGGCCTTGCAGTCCATCATCCTGAACCTCTTCAGGATCTCTACTACATACTTCCCTTGTCCAAGGAAGATTCCATCTGCACTTTGCCACACCTCCATGCCTAGAAAGTAGTGCATCATACCCAAGTCCTTCATCTTGAACTCGGCAGCAAGCTTCCTCTTGGTATCGGTAATCGATCTATCCTCACCTGTTACAAACAAGTCATCCACATACAATAGTAGTATCACTGGATTGCCTTCCTCAACCTTGCAGTAAAGGTTGGAATCCACTTTACTCTTGGTAAATCCCAAACTAGATAGGAATCCATCTATCCTGCCATACCAGGTCATGGGTGCCTGTTTCAAACCATATAGGGCTTTCTTCAGTTTGCACACATGTGACCCTCGGTCATGTGTCTCAAACTTGAGTGGCTTCTCTGCATACACTTCCTCTTCCACTACAGCATTCAAGAAAGTTGTCTTGACATCCATCTGGTGTACCTTCTATTTCATCACTGCATCCAAAGCAAGTACTGATCTAATAGAAGTGTATCTGGCCACAAGAGAAAAGGTCTCTTCATAATCTATTCCCTTTTTTGGGGAGAATCCATGAGCTACAAATCTCACTTTGTATTTCTGTATGCTGCCATCTGCAGCATGCCTTATCTTTGGAAGTCACAATAGACTTTCCATCTGGTCTTGGGACCACATTCCAAACATCATTCTTCATGATCGACTGGCACTGCTCAATCATGGCATCCATTTACTGTATCCTGTATCCTAGGAACTTCAGATTCTTCAATAGATAGATTTATTTAAACTTCGTTGCTAGAACAAACGTTGTAGTCCTTCTTTTGTAGGTGATTGTATACGATCTTTCCTACAAAACAAGTTAAATTGCATGATTAGAAACCTCTCATAGTTTTCAGAACAAATTCTTACACATAAAGAAATATGTCATACAGTCATGCAATTATTTTAGCCAATGCTTCAATACAACATTTATCCATATCCCATAACTTTCTAGATGCCTTCCAATATCTACCAAAACATTGTTAAGAGTGTGCACAACTCCCAACATGTCAACAAAGAGGGGTCATTCTAGATAAGTAGCAATGGAATGTTGTACAGTGCCATAGGCCACTTACCCATCAGATGCATATTAGTAGTATACTGTTCATTAATGCAATTATTCTAATATGCGTAATACACACCCTAAGTCTAGAAACATAGGCATATACATCATTGAACAATATTATTTAAACAAACAAATATGCAAGAAATGACAATTCAAATACTTATCTTTGTTTGGTTTGTAGGGTGGACTCCCTCTCAATATTTGCTTCCTTGCAGGAACTACTAGAGTGTGCTCCCTCTTGATATTTGCTTCCTGTATTACCTGTCTTTGAACTTATATCCATCCTCGATCACTATGCATACTTACTAGTATCATCATTGTGTTATCCTCGAGATCTCATACATACATTCATTAGTATAATCTTAATACTATAAAAAACATTATGATTCTAAGTAATCTTAAACATGTATGGTCAAGATCATTTCATACACAGATAATAAACATTAGTATTCAAGGTTTCAGGGAATACTTCTTTTACTCATGCATATTCTTTATTTGACCAAAAGACTTTTCTGGTTAGTCATATCATCAATCAATGTAAGAGACATAATATGCATAAACCCTTGATTACTTACATTTCTAACTTCATGAATAATCATTATCAACCATACAACAGTATAAGATCCTAACACAAGGTAGGATTCTAACTTGATATAGTAGAAACATACTTGGATTAATATGTTAGCTGGTTATGTCTAACATACCCACATGATGTCTTCTTGTTCTCTTAAATGACTTGTGCTAGTAACCTGCATATCTCATAGGTTAATCATTATAGAACCAAGTTATACATACCTCGTAAGTAGATCTTCTATGTGATCCATGACAATGGATGAATCTTTGTCTTCATGTCACAATGGTCATATGTTCTTGAACTAGAACATGATTTGTCTTTCTTGATGTACCTTTCATGTTAGCAGACAACATCAACCTCATACAACACCACAATGCATTATTACAATCATAAGTGTCAAAACCCTAATCAATGAATATCTTCTATCATGCATTCATATTTTTATTAAGGTGATACGACAAGTCTAAAGTTAATCAAGATTGTACTAACCTTAATGAAGAAAAACATACCATAAACTTAATCATGAACAGATTTCAAAACATACCTGTAAGTCATACCTATCGAGATTGCTTGTAATCTTCTTATGTAAGGCCTTAGCCTAAACTCCCTCTGAAACATGAATTTCTTCACTTATGCAGGTGACCAATCCATTTTCTTCTAGGATTAACCCAATCCACTTGATTTGTAGAAACTGGATCTAGAGCTGGATTTGGGTTTGTCAGGGAAACCCTAAAAATTCAAACTTTGAATTTCAAACTTCTCAAAGGATAGAAAGATGTTCTTTGATGCGCTGATCAACCTGGTATACTTAGAATTTCAAAACTGCAAAGTTTCACCCCTCAAATTTGCTTTTCAATCTTTCGGATTCACTAGGAGGACCCTGAATTAGGGTTTGAGTTTCCCGGAGCTTTACCAAACAAAATATTTTGATCCAAAGCTCTAAACTTCTATTTTTCCAAGGAGCTTCCAGCTATGGTCACATATTTCAAAAATTCCCATTTTTGTAGAAGCCCTAATTTTTTTTCACTCTTTCGATCAAAGTCCTAAACTAGGGTTTGATCAAGACCGACCTTCTACCCAACCAAAAAATTTGATATTGGTCTCTAAATTTCAATTTTGATAAGTATCATTCGACCGTGGTCTTTGATTACAAAAATACCAACTTTCTCTGAAACCCTAATTCTCGGAGCCATGAATGAAGGTGTTCAAATCCCAATTCTGTTTTGACAGAAATATGCACCTGATTGTTTCTAGTGTAAATATGAAATTATGAATCCACATGGTATGAAACGTCTTCCTGTGGTAGCCCGACCTGACATCTTTCCAACCAGGTCTGACCTCAATTGGATTTTCTGAGAGAGAGTTATGACAAGTGTTGCAACGTGACCTGTTTATGGGATAAAAAAGGAGAGCGAACTTGTACGGCGTGCCACATGTCACTAGTTCAACTTAGGCCTATAAAACCCTTTCCTGAGAAACTAAAATCCGTTCCCTACCTGTCACAGTTTACAAAATTTCATTTGGAGCTTCCTAGCCCAAGTTGTGACCTTTTTTCCTAGGTCACGTGTTTATGACTGAGATCTGGAAGAGGCATAAACCCTAGATTGTACAGATCATAAAACACAAAGTAAAACGAATTAGAAGTTTGTCTTCGGACACAAGGTACATGGGGATCTTATATTCGACCTGTAAGAGTTTCAGATCTTGAAACCTTGCCGAAATGGATAGATAGTGAAAGTTCTATGATGACTGGTTTTTGCTATATCAAGCCCTAGCTTCGCAAGTGCAACAAGTGTCATAAATGCCATACCATGCCTTCTTTCAAGCTAGCACTGATAACATGTTAGTTTTTCAGAATTTACAATCTGATCTAGGATTGTAACTAAGAGAATAACATGTACAGCATATCTATAGCATATCAATCATGGACACAATAAAGCAAGCACACAAGAGACACAGAGTTTCACCGGGGAAAACCAAGAAGGTGAAAAACACTGCAACTTCCTCAGAGATAGATAGAGAAATGATACAACCCAAGTACAAGATATAGTCTTCTCCTTGGAGCAGCTTCTCCTCCTCCACAAGTGTGCCACTCTCCAATGAAAGTATGAGTGAGAAAGTGAAATGATCAAATAGAGTGCCTCCCGCACTCTATTTATACACTAACTTGACTTGCCTAATAACCTTACTAGGTCGGCCTTATCTTAACCACATAACATAATGCTGAAAGGGCCGACCCCCACTAGGGTGGTATAATAACCCTTTTACCCACATGACTCATACAGGGTCGACCCCATCAAGGTGGTCTAATAACCCATCAAGTATAAGTTACGACACTTACAATATAAATGACGACACTTCCGTATAAAGGAATAATAACATCTCTATAGGAATACACTATACATAGGTGAAATACATTCCGAAGTTACAATTACATCAACAAGACGTACCATATTTCTCTCTTACCTGGTTATCCACCCAACTATTGGGATAGATCATTGGCATATTTTATTTTAAATTATCAGGATAAGGGATGCTTCTACCATTCAACTATCTGAATTCTTTTTTGTCACTATCCCATTTCCTTCTCTTCTCTTAATACAATGTGACCTAAGGTTGTGTTTCCTCCGCATTATAAAGAAAATTTTATCGAGGGTATCAATTTATGCATTCACTGATATATTCATGAAATGAAAACAATTAGTATGAGATCAAATATATATTATCAAGTTTAGTGTAAACAATTACTCTATAGAAAATTGACAAAATATAAGTGACTTACTCTTTATCATGTGCCATTTTCATTCGTTTGGAGTAGTTTCCCTTCCCTTTTGTCCTCATTTCGTTGGTCGTCCCAAACCACTCCACCTAGTGTCTTCAATTTGCTTGATGTATTCACTAGCATAATAGAATGACTCATATACTATGTACCCTTTATCCATAGACCCCTCGTGTTTTTCCCTTTGTCTAACAAACCCATTCAACATTTTCATGTACCTCCAAGAAGAACATCCAACGACATGAGAAACCACCCCAAATAATTCAGCCTCATCAACTAGGTCATTTAGAAGGTATACCTACAAGTCCATGAAACTTGTGGTCAGTTCATTCTCAAACATACAAACAATCTTAGTGATATCTCAATGCCATCGTGGAATGATAGCTATGTGAATCTCCTTTGATGTAATCTGACATACAAATGAAGATAATTCAGATATGGTTTATTGTAGATCCTGAGGGAAGTCATTGTTCATACAATCATGCATGAGTAAAGGATAATGAGACTACAAAATAAACACATAAGGAATTAATTGGCATAAAAATAGGAATGCATAGCATATTATAACCTACATCGCAAAAGAAGAAGCATGTATTTGACATACACACCCTTAGAAGGTTCAGATGGTCATTTGATTTCAACCCTGACAATTTTTCTTCTACTGTGAAGTAGCATCGTAGATTCAATCTATATAATGAAGGCGCCTTCACACTCAATATAACAGCTTTTTCCAAAGAAATATCATATTTCTTCAAAATCCATTGGACATCACCTTCTTTAAAACACCAAGAGGTTTTGGCCTCTCTACTTTCTTTTATTGGCCAATGTTTCCTTTTAGTATTCGAAGAAATAAGATCTCTCATAAAAACCAACAACCAATGTGTGCCTCCATAAAGAAGATGAAACATTTTTAAATATATGCATATGATCTATTAAGTGGGAAATCTTAATATTCTCCCAATATGGAAGCTATAAAACAGATATTTCCTTTTCATCCCAATGGGAATTTTCTTAACATAAGTATCAAAAAATTTAGGATCACTGAACATAGATTCCCCATTTCAATTGAACAATTCTACGATTTCTTTCTCCTTCTCTGTTTTATATGCCCTAAGCTAGTGTGTAGGTGTCATTACTTCAGGTCTCTAGCTTTTCTCTATTTTAGCGTTGAAAGAATATGTTACTCTTCTATAAGGGTCATCTTCTAGGAGGAACACCCTTGAGAAATCGTACACCACCTTTCGTAGGTAGTTGGGAAACCTAGACTTTATTGAATATCCACAACATTTACATCCATGATACACTTTTGTTACAAGACCTATGATGTTATTATATATGGAACATGTTAGTGCCAAAGAAGGCAGCTGCCCCAAATTAAGATTGTCAAATAAAATTACAAATATAATCAAATCAATCAACATGCTTACCAAAGCAAACTCCTAGTCTTGCATATTCATGTGTGGTGTATGCACATATGACATACAATGTAAAAGAACTCTCCATTTAGATGGGTCATGATACATTGTATACTTGTATCCCTTCCCATAATTGTTTGAATTCATTGATCAATGGTTGGAGGTAGATCTAAAGACCCCTTTTTCAAATAAAATATATGAACATTTTCAACATTTCGCTAAACATCAATTTAACCTTTTTAAATTATATTTAATACAATTAAAATACTAACCTATTTCTTGCGCTGCAAATTGAATTCAAGTGTCATATCTTCTGGTCACGTGACGCAACCCTCTATGTATCATTGATCGAATTTCCAATCGATGTATCCAACGGTTGACCACCTTGCCTACTCCCAATGGGTACTCTTCTTTCCCTTAGACCTATGAGTTGCAATGGGGTTGTATGGAAGAAACACAAACTTAGCACAATTGGAAGTGGAGCGAAATATTTTAGGCCTCCCAACCTTAACCACTTCCAAGGGACCAGAGTTTGCAACAGTCATATTATATTTTTAACATAACCTCAACCATCCAATAATAGGGAAAAATATCTCTCTAGATCATGTCCTTACCTATATTTTATAGAGTTTTAAGTCTTCACCACATGTCCTTTACATGCAAAATTATAATTATTTTAATAATAACCTTATCATTATTCATCCTTACATATGTCTTCTTCTTATCCATTTGCATAACTAGTTCATTATTAAATTAAAAATTTGAGATTTATTCTCACCTTCCAATCAATCTTCCTAAAATTACTCCTAGGTGTTCCCTTGATTTCTTCTTCTTTTCCTAAATGTGTGTGTGTGACTTGAGTTTGCCATTCATCTTAATTGATTCTCCCTTTTAATTAGATGTTCCTATTCTATTTTGATGTAGGGGCATCGGGGCCTAGGAAGAACCTTCGAAAATGATCGACAGGAGGCCGACCAGAGGGAGTGTGGACGACCACTAGTGTGAAAGAAGACTGGTTGTCAAAATCCAAGTAGTCGAGCAGGGAACTGTCAAGGTGCGTCGATATAAGGAGAAATTCGAGAGTCGACATGTTTAAGGTTAATAGACAACAGGCTCGGAGCGGAAGGTTGAAGGTCAACATGTTGTCGAAGAGTGTCTTGGGGGTTGGAGTGGACCTCGGGAGGAGTAGCAGAGTAGAGTAGAAAACCGGTGCACAGGCATAAGAGGAGACTATTAGTTCCAGTTGGGAGCATAGATCATTCATCCATAACTCAGCGATCGCTTGCATTCATCCAAGGCCATGAGAGGGAGAAGGATTGCACACAGAGAGAACACACATTTGCTTCTGCATATTGTATCAGGCTAAGGCCGACTAGTTAGTTGTTTTACATTTACTTGCATTTTGTATTGTAATCGTAATTCGATTGAAGTAATAGAGGCCATCTTCTGGAATCTTGTTTACACCTAGTCTGTGTGAGTGATGTGTGTGTCATGTGTATTGTTAAGCAACAAGTCCTCGTGAGGATCGACCTTGCATCATATTTCTTATCCTTAATTAAAGGGATATGTTTTTAGTTCATTTCTCTTTATTTAATTAATTTCTTGTCTTCTTTTCATGCACATGCTTTATTTAACTCAATTTATTATTCACTTGTTTTCTTTTTATAATTCATGCTTCCATTAGAGAAAATTTGGGGTCTAAAATGGGCCTTATAAGAAAATGATCCACCTCGTAAGAAAACAAGCCATTGAATTCAAGAACCAATAGAATTTCAATAAAATATTCAACCATAATGGTTGAGTTGGCATACTTTGAAATTAAAAAACTACTTTTTTAATTTGTATTTTCAACATATCTCTCTGTCATTTTACTCAAATTTTGAGCGAAGCACTCATTGGATGCAGAATTAAATTACGCATCCAATGAGTACCCACGCTGCATACTTTTGAGGGACCCCACCCCACAAAAAAGGATAAATACATTTAAAAAAATGTGTTACTTTCAAAGTAACATGTTTTTTTATTTATTTCTCATTTTTTGTGGGGTGAGGTCCATTCCCTTGTGTAAAATGGTAGGGATATATGCTGACAATATGAAGAAAAAAAGTAGTTTTTTTCTTTTTTCCTCCAAAATTCATAAATATTATTTTATTATTTTAACTATTATTTTATTATTTTCCTTAGAAGGCCCATTTTAGACCTCAAATTTGCTCTAATGTACATATGCTTTTAACCAAATCACTTTAACTCATTTCATATTTTTATATAAATGCATCTAACCATGTGAGTTTTACATTTTTAATATGATAGAATTTACCAATGTGTCATGATCATACACATGCCCTTCAAATAGACATTTTTTTAAACTGGGGATGTGGTACGACAATCGAGACTATGCTAACTCAATTTGTTTCTACCCTGTTGAGAGACTAATGGTCACTGAGGAATAATCCCAACACCTTATTGCACACCCCTCATTCAATCCTCATGAGTGACTGAATCCACAACCTACCCTCACAACAACATGCATTTCATGAGAACAATTCTTGCTCACTTTCCAACCCTTCGCATGGAAACACATGTTAGTTTTATATTGTACATTCCCCCATACAACCTCATTACCCATGTGTGGACTGATTGGTAATTGACATCCCATGTGCTTGCACGCAATGAAACCCACATGCATTAACTAGTTATTTTGCATAATTCAAATATCCATAAATGTATGACATAAAATCATACCATGTCCTAACTCAATTCAGAGTCCCTACATGGCTGGAATAGCCTTGTGTCATTGTGCACCTGTGCTTTCCTAACACACTTAAGAAAGGAATTAAATATCCAAGTAGCACATATAAATACATTTAATTTTTATTAGTTTCCATGCATTACATCGTCAATGGTTAGTCATCATACACAAATCCATTTACGACCATTTATATCTAACATAAACAAAAATAATATGGTGATCATCATGTAACATAATATTGTTTAAGTTTTAGCGTTAAGATGCATAGTATCAATCTAGCTCATTTGTGATATAATGCCCTCAAATAATAACATAGCATAATCATATGACATCTAAGCAAAACAAGGAACTATAGTAGAATCTATATTCTTCACTTATCTTCTACTAGGAACTATAAGAGACAACATAAGATGTTCATTCTTCACGGACAACCATGGAGGGATATTGTTATTGATCACTACCACTGTCGAAACCGAATAATTTATGTTTTGGAGGGAGTACATATTTAAATCCAAACATCATTGTCTATGCTCAATTGAAGGCTTTGTACTTCGTCCTTCAATTTATCAGCCGATGTATCCTCAATATGTTTCATGGCTATTGAATTTGCAAGAATCCACATAACTCCTGGATCACTTCTGTATGAGCTATGGAAACCCTACAACATGGCTAATTATTTGCAATGAAAAGGACTTTTAATACTTGGAATTATAGGCATGTGCCTCAATATATTATGAGGAGGACTATGTTCCTTACCTTTTTTTTATATTTATGGTACTTATCATGCCCACATTTTGGACATATCTCTTTGTCCATGTATTCTCCTCTATATAAAATACAATCATTCGAACAAGCATGATATGATATGTACTCAACACCCAGCTTTTTAGTAGTTGCTTTTCCTCCTTGTAGTTGTCTAGGAGGGATTTATAACTTGGAAGTAACTTTTCTCTGAGTAACCTATAATTAGTTTCCCAATATGTACCAGGTAGATATTTGAAATATTTGATTTACTTTGAACTTTGAAATATGTACCTGGTTGTTTCTGCTGTAACTTTGAACTTTGAAATATGTACCTGGTTGTTCATGCACATATTGTTGAAATATTGTAACTTCAAAGAATATTATATGTGTACTTTATTATTCCGGAGATGTTTCATTCCTCCGTGAAGATCTTATTGTATATCCGGAGATGTTTATTCCTCCGTCGGAATGTGGTAACTTAGGTTATTAGACTTCCCTAGTGGGGTTCGGCTCTGTATGTGTTATGTGGGTCAAAGGGTTGTTAGACCACCCTAGTGGGGTCAGCCCAGTTAGTTGTAGTGGGCTGTTTAACCCAGTGGTAAAGTTGGGGCCGACCTAGTTAATATAAAGTACAAGCCGGAGATGTGTAGAAATAGAGGAGGTGTGTTCCTCATTATACACACAATTCCCTCACTTGAAATGTAGCACACTTGTGAGAGAGAGGTATGCTATGGAGGAGGAGGAGATCATGTATTTGTTTTGCATATTTGTATATTGTTGGTCATCTATATTGAGGAAGTTTTGTTGGGTTTTCTACCCCATGAGGGTTTCCCAGGATAAATATGTCTCTTGTGTTTATGTTGTGCTTGTTGTTTCTTCAGTGATCATGTATATGCTATTATTGTGAAATGGAATGTAACACTAATATTTTTTGTCTTAGCATATTGAATCTTAACATGGTATCAGAGCTAACCTGAAGGAAGGCAAGGTATGGCACTTACGACACTTGCTTCACTTGCGACAATTTGAAGGTTAGGGTTTTATATAGCAAAAACCAGTCATCGTGGAACTTTCGCTATAAATCCATTTTGGAGAAGTTTCAGGATCTGAAACCTTTACATGTCGTAGATAACATCCCCATGTAACTTTTTTCCAAAGGGAACCCTCATATTCGTTGTACTTTGTGAGTTATGATCAGTACAAGTTAGGGTTTTTTCCTCTTCCAGATCTCAGTCATAATCCGGTGACCTAGGAAAAAATGTCATAACTTGGGCTAGGAAGCTCCAAATGAAATTTCGTAAAATGTTACAGATAGTACAAAGAATTTACTATCTTAGGAAACTTGTTCAGAGGCCGAAGTTGAACCAGTGACACATGGCACGTCGTACAAGTTTGATCTCCTGTTTTATCCCATAAACAAATCACGTTGCGACACTTGGCATAACTCTCTCTCAGATAATCCAATTGAGGTCAAACCTATAGGGATGGAAATATGACAGGTCAGGATAGCAAAAAAAACGTTTTCAGACCCTCTAGATCGAAAAGTTCAAAGTTACAGCAGAAACAACCAGGTACATATTTCTGTCAAAACATAATTATTTTTTAGCACATTCATTCATGGCTTCTGGAATTTAGGGTTTCGGAGAAAGTTGGAATTTATGTAATCAGAGACCACGACTGGATGCTACTCATCAAAATAGAAATTTAGAGACCAAGATCAGAATTTTTGGTTGGGCAGAAGAGTGGGCTTGATCAAACCCTAGTTCGGGATTTTGATCGGAAAGGTGAAAATTAGGGCTTCTACAAAAGTTGGAATTTCTGAAGTCTATTACCATGTCTGAAAGCACCTCTAAAAAATAAGATCTTAGAGCTTTGGATAAAACCTTTTGATTGGGAAGAAGGGTGGGCTCCATCAAACCCTAGTTCGGAATCCTGTCCAGAAGATCCAGACGTTTCAAAGGCAATTTTGAGGGGTCAAATTTTGGAGATTTCAAAATTGAAGTATGCAAGTTTGATCAGCTTAACGAGACACATCTATCCATCCATTTAGAAGTGTGAAAGTCAAATATTGAATCTTTATGGTTTCTCTAACAAACCCTAATCGAGCTCCAGATCTAGTTTCAGGGGGAGTTGAGGCTAAGGCCTTACATAAGAAGACTACAAGAAATCTCGACAGGTATGACTTAAGGAGATACAGGTATGTCTTAAAATCTGATTCTTGATTAAGTTCATAATATGTTTGTTAGTACAATCTTGATTAATGTTAGAATTTTCTTATCACAGTAGTAAAAGTATGAATGCATGTGAATGATAGAATACATTCATTGATTAGGGCTATATGATTGTACTAATGCACTGTGGTGTTGTATGAGGTTGATGTTGACTGCTAACAAGATACAGGTACATCACGAAAGACAAATCAAGTTCCATGACCATGACAACATGAAGACAAAGACTCACCCATAATCTTTGATCACATAGAAGTTCTACTTACGAGGTATGTATGACTTTGTTCTACTATGCTTAACCTATGAGATATGCAGGTTCTAGCACAGGATCTCTAAATCATTGAAGAGAACAAAGAAGATATTGTTTAGGTACGTTAGACATAACTAAGCAAGTATACTAATCCAGGTATGTTTTCCTATGTCAAGTTAGAATCCTACTTTGTGCTAGGATCTTAGTATACCCATGTATTGAATGATCATGACCATACACATTCAATATTATTTAGAATTATAATGTTTTGATAATATTGAGATTATACTAATGAATGTATGTTTGTGTATGAGATCATGATGATGACACTAGTGCACACTTGAGCATGCACAGTGGTACATAGTGAATAGAAGTTCAAAAGACATATAGAAGATCAAGCGGGAGGCAACCACACAAACATAAAAGATAAGTATTTGAGTTGTTATTTGAAATAGTAAATGATATTGCTTGTAATAGTTGTATACATATTTGTATTCCTAGAATATATCATGCTGAGTGTAAACATTCATATAGCATTGAACATTGTACTACTAATATGCATATGATTGGTAAATTGGACAAACATTCCATTGTTGCTTATCTAGAATGAAACCTATTTGCTGACATGCTGAGAGATGTGCACACTCTTGATAGTATGTTCTGGTAGAGATGGAAGGCATCTAGATAGCCACTGTATGCATACAGGACATGGAAAAGTGTTGTGCCAAAGTATTGGTCAAGATAGTTGCATAACTATGTAAATGATATCTGTATGCATAATAGGTTATCATGTCAACATGATTTCATGATTATGAACTATTACTAATCATGTACTTAATTTGATTTGTAGGAAATATCATGAAGAATGATGAACATTGAACAAGTGATGGATGTTCAACAAGAAGATTTACAAATCAAACAAAATATAGAAGGCTTGTGGCTAGAAGATTCTCTTAGAAAGAGGAAGAGAATCATGACAAGATGTTTGCTCCAAGTTGCTAGATAAGACCATTCTCTTAATGGTGTAATTAAAGAAGAAGTGTGAATCAGGTTCTGTATGGGTACCCAGGATCGATAGTCAATTGATGAGCTTAATGATCATCATGGGTAATGTGGATCTCAACCTTTGCTACAAGGTTGAAGATGGTTTCTATATACAGATGATGTGGATGTAAGAAGGAACTCACCACAAAGTTCGAATGATATTGATGCTCATATCAGTAGACCCATCTGACGAGAGATGGCACGGATAGATATGCATAAGATCACTCAATGCAGAGTATGAATGATGTTCAGTCACAAAGGGAGAATTGACAGTTTCTTGATAAGCTTGGCCTTTACCAAAAGTAAAGCTGATCCATTACAAATGATGAACCTATCATGCTATTAATGTATGTGGATGATCTATTTTTTACAAAACAGATCATGAAAATAAAGAAGAATATGGCTGTAGAAATGAAAATGAAAGATCTCAGATTGATGCATTACTTCCTAGGTCTAGAAGTATGGAAAGGCTCAGAAGGAATCTTTCTCAAACAGGGAAAGTATACCAAGAAATATTAAAAGGACTTGAGATGTTGGAATGGCCACTCTCATGGATTCCAACTTGAAGTGGTTACCGGATGACTCATCAGAGTTAGTGGATATAACTCTGTATAGACAAATTATTGGGTCATTGATGTATCTAACGAATACTAGGTCAGATATATGCTTTGCTATGAACACCTTGAGTCAGTATCTAGTGGAAACTAGATGTGCTCACCTGATAGTTGCAAAGCATGTGATGAGGTACCTAAAGGATACGATAGACTTTGGTCTATGCTATCTTGGAGATCATGAATTCAGATGACTACACAGATGTTGATTGAGCAGAAAGTGTATCAGACAGGAAGAGCACATCGAGAGGATGTTATTGTCTGGGATCAGCCATGATCTTGTGGTTTAGCAGGAAGCAGTCTAGTGTGGCTCTCAGCACAAGTGGAATATATGGCTGCTTGCTCTGCTAGTTGTGAAGAAGTATGGCTTCAGGATTATTTGACTTAGAGATAGACCCAACTGTGATCCTATGTGACAAATAGAGTTGTATCAAGATGGCAGAGAATCCAGTATTCCATAATAAGTCAAAGCACATAGAGATCTGACAATATATGGTGTAGAAAGGAACTATAAAGTTTGAATTTGTAACAAGTTACTGATGTACTAACCAAACCTCTACCTCAAGTAAAGTTTGAGTATTTTTTGAGACAAGCTTGGTCGGACCCTCCTCAAAAGGGGGAGATGTGATCACTTATGATGAGATTTCCTGCATCGACAATGAGGTCGATGATATGGATACCTATATTGGTGATGCCGACAAAGAGGTTGGTGGATGCTCCTTAGACAAGGTCTAAGTTGATGAGGGGATTGCATCATCCTTGAACACATGTTCTAAAAGGATCCATAGACATATGTCTTCGAGAATGAACTCCTTAGTGGACAAGTGGGAATTGTATCATCCCCAGACTTCGGTCCCTTGAATTGATCCGTAGACAGATGTCTTCGAAAATGAAGTCCGTAGTGGATAGGTGGGGATTGTATCATCCCCGAACTTTGGTCCCTTGAATTGATTCGTAGACATGTGTCTTTGAGAATGAAGTCCTTAGTGGACAGGTGGGGATTGTATCATCCCCGGACTTTGGTCCCTTGAATTGATCCGTAGACATGTGGCTCCGAGAATGAAGTCCTTAGTGGACAGGTGGGGATTGTATCATCCCCAGACTTCAGTCCCTTGAATTGATCTGTAGACATAGATGTATGTCTCCGAGAAGTGGAAAGGATTGTATCATCCTTAGGCATGATGAGGTGTCTTAAATGATCCATAGACATAGATGTATGTCTCCAAGAAGTGGAAAGGATTGTATCATCCTTAGGCATGATGAGGTGTCTTAAATGATCCGTAGACGTATGTCTCTGAAGTGGTCCTTATAATCTGTATAAGTTGACGAGAGGATTGTATCATCCCTAGGCATGATGAGGTGTCTTAAATGATCCGTAGACGTATGTCTCCAAGAATTGAATGATAGGACTGTATCATCCCTAGACCTCGGTTCAAAAGGTACGTGATAGGACTGTATAATCCCTGGACCTCGGTGAAAAAGGTACATGATTTGGATTGTATCATCCCTATGCATGATGAGGTGTCTTAAATGATCTGTAGACATATGTCTCCGAGAAGTGGTCCTTAGACTTTCTCTAAGTTGACGAGTGGACTGCATCGTCCCTAGACATGATGAGGTGTCTTAAATAGATCATGTGTGTTACATGGTATGCTGCTATTGTGTATACTTGACTGATGAGGATACTTGTATTGATGTATTGATCCTTGTATTGATGCTATGTATTGATGAGGATACTTGTATGTATACTTGTATTGATGAGGATACTTGTATTGATGATGTGTATACTTGTATTGGTGTGGATACTAATTGTGATGATCTAGATGACGATGTTGCTGATCGTGATGGTCTAGATGATGATACTGCTGATCGTAATGATCTAGATGATGATGTTGTTGATCGTGATGGTCTAGACGATGATGTTGCTGATCATGATGGTCTAGATGACAATGTTGTTGATCGTGATGGTCTAGATGACGATGCTGCTGATCGTGATGATTGTGTGATGATGATGCTGATGATCGTGTGATGACGATGTTGATGATCGTGTGATGATGATGTTGATGATCGTATGATGACGATGTTGATGATCGTGTGATGACGATGCTGATGATCGTGTGATGATGTTGCTGGTGATCGTGTGATGACGATAGTAATGATCGTGTGATGACGATGCTGATGATCGTGAGGATCCAGATGTTGATGTTGATGTAGCTGTTCGAGTGCTACAGAAGATAAAGACTCAGTACTAAAGATGTTGATGTTCCAATATTGAAGATGTTCCAATAATTGCTTGAGTTACTGATGATGTTGAGAAATCTTCCAATGATTTATAGATGTATCATGTATGATGTTGATGACTCCTTGCTCGTGTAGATGTTGTTATAATATCCATCTCATTAAGGGGGAGTGTTGAAATATTGTAACTTCAAAGAATATTATATTTGTACTTTATTATTCCGGAGATGTTTAATTCCTCCATGAAGATCTTATTGTATATCCGGAAATGTTTATTCCTCCGTCGGAATGTGGTAACTTGGGTTATTAGACTTCCCTAGTGGGGGTTGTCCCTATATGTGTTATGTGGGTCAAAGGGTTGTTAAACCACCCTAGTGGGGTCATCCCAGTTAGTTGTACTGGGGTGTTTAACCCAGTGGTAAAGTTGGGATGACCTAGTTAATATAAAGTACAAGTCGGAAATGTGTATAAATAGAGGAGGTGTGTTCCTCATTATACACACACTTCCCTCACTTGAAATGTAGAGCACTTGTGAGAGAGAGGTCTACTATGGAGGAGGAGGAGATAATGTATTTGGTTTGCATCTTTGTATATTGTTGGTCATCTATATTGAGGAAGCTTTGCTGGGTTTTCTACCCCATGAGGGTTTCCCAAGATAAATTTGTGTCTCTTGTGTTTATGTTGTGCTTGTTGTTTCTTTAGTGATCCTGTATATGCTATTATTGTGAAATGGAATGTAATACTGATATTTTCTATCTTAGCATATTGAATCTTAACACATACTAGTCATGGAAATACTATGTTTGTATTTAAAAATATTCAAGTAATAATATCAACTATCAAGAGGCCCCAAAATGGATTAAGTTCTACTGGTTGTTTGGAAGGAATGAGCACATGTGAATGGAAAAACAACCCAAGATTTGCAACGTTTATTTTAGACTTTGCAATCATGTAATTGTTACCACAATAAGAGAATTCAGTCCCAACATCATGCATGGGAAGGGAATATGGCCAAGCACCATATAAAACATGATTTTAACTGGTTTGGTATTTACTTTTTAGATGGATGGGAAGAGAGAAGTAATCGCTACCCTCCAACAATTAAACTGGCCTTTTCCTATACTTGGAAAATTTTTCTCTTAGGTCAAACAAATTTTTGGATCTCCTTGTAGAGATGTCTTGGGTGGTATTGTTATCATACATTGTCTCAGTAGAACTCTTGGTTGACTCAACAGAAGGAGACATGTTGGTCAATTTAGGACAAAACATGGTTGATTTGGCTTCCAACTTTTCAGAGAATGAGCATATGGAATTGTTCCTATGTGTCTTTACTACTTAACCTATTGGATCCTTGACCAAAGTGGGGGGTATTAGATCATCAAATTTGGTTAGTTGGTCATTAATATAATGGGACAGTGTCACATGCTTAGGGTTCACCTTCAACCCTTTACATTTTGAACAATCGCATACTAATCGGTTTCATAAAAGATATCTAGTTCAAGATTAAGTACCATTGGTTCAGGATGGTTACTATATGGTGGAATGTTATAGTTGTAAGGGTAAAGTGGCCTTCCATTTTCATCTACCATATGCCCATGGTATGTTACTCCTGATAAGACCTTTCGTCTTTTTGGGAGTGGTGGAATATCATGTGCATATGAACCTTATATGGAATCAAGATTCTACAAAAGTCAATGCACAGTTATTCAAATGCACGTGAAAAGACAACATAAATTCAATTAGATAATCAAAATATAAATAAATATGGACTTACAGGAGAAGGAAACTAATAACTTGAACTTGGAACGATATGGAATGAGCTGAAATTTGGAGAATTGGCCATTTTCTTCATCGTTCTTTTTTACCTTGTAATTGAGTAAAAATACAATCAATACATGTCTTCATTATTAAAACAAAAATTGGGAAACATGCAATATTCTATTTTTTAAGTAACTAGTGTGCTGAAATCTGAATTGGTGTACCGGTGCACCTTAATACAAACAACACACCAGTGTGCTAATTCCATATGTGCACCATCTGAAACTTTCTCAGCCACCTTCACAAAGTATTAATCGGGAAATTTTACACTTCCATTGTTTCGTCTTGTTGTTTCATCAATGTGCTTATGTTAGTAAAATGCACTTGTGCACTATTATCGACTTAGCGCACCATTATCCTGACCAAAAAAAATGTAAAACATTATATTTTCATTTTTGTCCTACTATTTATACGGTGTGCTTATATGAGTATAGCATATCAATGTGCTATTATTTGAGTAGTGCACCGAAATCCCGATTTAAAAAAAAAATGCATGCACTTATCACCAATGGGACGAAATATCAAATGAATAAAAGAGCAAGAATTTAATTTCAAGGCAATGAGCTTATAAATAAAAGAAAACCCTAATCACTAAACCTTTTTTGGACAAAAATTCGAGGAAATACTTATGCAAGAGAGATTTACCATGGAAGAGTTTGGAGAAATAGATTTATTTGAAGAGATTTACCATAGAATATTTTGGAGAGGAAGATTTATTTTAAGAGAAATTTTGTGACGGATCATTGTGGACACATACAACTCTGTAGAGTAGACATTTCGGGTAAGTTTTACTTCAAAAGATTAAAAAATGGCATAAATTTTATATGTTTTTCAAGAAAATGGAGGATATAAGAGTTATCTTCAATGATGCAAACCCTTGTGTTCTTCCTCCTTTAGAGTTACATTTAATATTGCAAACCCTAGGGTTCTCCTTGATTTCCTTTTGTGTTTTATTTTTCTTTCTAGTTCACAATAAGATTTGAGTTTTGGAAATGCAAACTTATTGGTTATATATATTAGTATATGGGGCTTTGGGTCACTCTTGGATCAAGATCATGATTCAATTCAATTCGAAGCTAACTTTTCTAGACTTTCGTTGTCAGATTTTTTTTCAAAAAATGCTTTTGTGGTTTGTAGGGTGCAATTTACATAATCGATGCACTGGTGCATTATCCTTAAAAGGAACACCATGTTCAAAAATTTCAACAGGTTAATGGATTCGCATGTTACAAGATATACACATTGGTGTGTGTATATTTCAAATATGCACTTGTTTTTATAAAAAAAAAATTTAATAGCTTTAGCAATGCATATCATACAGAACATGCACACTGGTGCGTTATCTTATATAAGACGCACTGGTGTTGAGTTTTTGTACTGTGTGCACCGATTGACTTGAATACATTTTTACCTAAAATTATTTACTTAGTGTATAAAAAAATGTTTCATAATTTATGTGTTTCATTATGCAGGGCATCTATTGATAAAAATGGCCAATAAAATATCATGGAATAAAAATCACAACAAATGAAGCGATGGAAACACATCCGAAACAAATAGCATGGCAAGTTTTTTTTTAGATATAAAAGTAATATATTGGAATTATATATATGTTTAAGTGATGTGTATTAGTTTATGCATGTCATGCAAAGCAAAAATTTAAGGCAGCTCTATAAGATTGTTTGTAATCTATGTGAAGAAGAGAAATTTTTTTTAAAGAAATTATTGCGAATAGAGGAATTATCTGGATCAAAAAGGTAATAAACATGGGTTTTTTGTTTGACTTCTTACTATCAATTCTTCTCAACAATAATTTCTAACATGTTTCAAACTTTGGATTTCAAATTTGTTGAATGTTGTGCAGGGACAAACATCAAGGAAATAGGATTCCCTTAGAAGATAAAAATTAAGAAGAATGTAGATGATGAATTGTTCATGAATTCAACTAGAGTTGTGGTGGAAGTTAATGACGGGGGGGGGGAAGTTTTATAAAAATTTGAGGGAAATAGTGGAAAGAATGTATAGATGTACTTTTTATTTACAATACAAAAATCAATCCAATGGCTCTACGAATTAGGTTATGAGTAAAATACAGAAATCGTTTATGGAGTAGTGGGCACTGAGACTAGTGAGAGTTTCAATGGAAAAGACATATAATAACAAAAAATATTCATTTAAAAGTATAATTGCTAAAACACATTTTCTCTAATATGCATATACTAGTCAAAAAATTTACTTTGTTAATATGTTTGGTATGTTTATTTTCGTATAAGTATTTATCGTTTTTTTATTATGGTTTTTTTCTGAGGAAGATTGATAAAATTCTAAAGGAAGAACAATGTGATATATAAAAGATGCCGGTAGGGATGTCAAAAAAGGTGTACCATGAGATGGTCAAAGAAATGAACATAACCACATCATAGGGGGGACCCTCCCAACAACAACGTGCATCAAACATATGTGAATCAACCCATTATAGGACACATAAATAATGAAGTAGGACATGAAATGAAATGGAAGTAAACATGATTGAAGGGTTTTTCCCCTTTGTCATTTTGGCCATTAGATCACATCAATGATCATGATTTGATTTCAATTTTGAGCAACCAAACAAATTTTCTAATGTTCAATAATTTCCTTGTTACAACCTTATTCCATTTAAATTTTGAGAAACCAAACAACTTTGAATTGGATTCGCCTGAGATAGCAAGACCTGTTATCTTTCCATCCTGATAGGTTTTAACTCAATTGGATTCTCTGAGAGAGAGTTATGCCAAGTGTCACAACGTGACCTGTTTATGGGATAATACAGGAGAGCGAACTTGTACGGTGTGCCACATGTCACTGGTTCAACTTCGGCCTTTGAAAATTTTTCTTGAGATAGTGCAGTCTGTGTACTACCTGTCACTTTTTACGAAATTTCATTTGGAGCTTCATAGCCCACGTTATGACCATTTTCCCAAGGTCACCTTATTTTGACTCAGATCTGGAAGAGGCAGAAACCCTATATTGTACAGATCATAAATCACAAATTACAAAGAATTAGAGGTTGTACTTTGGGCACAAGGTACATGGGGATCTTCTCTTCGACCTGTAAAAGTTTCATATCCGAACAATTCGCCAAATGGATTTATAGTGAAAGTGCTACAATGACTGGTTTTTTCTATATCAAGCCCTAGCATCATAAGTGCAACAAGTGTCATACATGCCATATCATGCCTTCTTTTAGGATAGCTCTGATACCATGTTAATTTTTCAGAATTTACTTCAATCTGATCTAGGATCTTAACTGAGAGAACAACATGTACAGCATATCTACATCATATCAATCATGGACACAATAATGCAAGCACACAAGAGACACAGATTTTACTTGGGGAAAACCATAAAGGTGAAAAACCCAAATAACTTCCTTAGAGATAGATAGAGCATTGATACAACCAGAATACAAGAGATAGTCTTCTCCTAGCAACAAAGCCTCCTCCTCCACAAGTGCGCCACTCTCCCAAGTGTGAGTGAGAGAATAGAATTTGTAAAATGAGAGAGACACACTCTCTATTTATACACTAACTTGACTTGACCTTTACTCAACTAGGTCGGCCTCAACTTAACCACTTAAGATAATGCTAACTGGGTCGACCCCCACTAGGGTGGTATAATAACCCTTTGACCCACATGGCCGACCCCCAATAGGGTGGTCTAATAACCCTTTGACCCACATGACTTATACAGGGCCGACCCCAACAAGGTGGTCTAATAACCCATCAAGTATAAGTTACGACACTTACAATATAAATGACGACACTTCCGTATAGAGGAATAATAACATATCTATAGGAATACAATATACATATATGTGAAATGCATTCCTAAGTTACATATACATCAACATACAGGGCATGTTTGACCTAAGATGTAGACATTATACTATTTGACATCTAGTCTTTTGCATTCAATGAGGGTGCTAAAACAATTTTCCTACATTTTGCATGCTTTCAAAAATTTCAAGGACATGGATACAAACACATCCTCAGTTATCTAGGAAAAATTAGCATGTGTTCTTAATTCTAATAACCATTTCAAGTTTCTATCTAACTCTAAAAATTCTAAATTAAATGAGATAATTCATATTTTGATTGTCAACAAAAGAAAGAAAAAAGTTGCATTTGTATCTATAAACAGATAAGCATGTTATTTTTTTCTTAGAGGGTAGCTTAAAAATGAGAGATTTGGAAGATAATCTAATTGGGAATTCATACACTATATTAAGGTTGTGGGTGTCGATAATACTCTACATTATAATAATGGTCTGTGGGTGCCATAATCACTCCACAGTGTAAAGTGTTCAATTCTATCAATTTATCGGTATGTCAAGATTTGGGTCCCCACATGTCTATTGCACCATTAAGGGATGAGATAAAAAGTGGAGTCCCCACTTTCCCTCAATCTAGTTAGTGTAGTTGTGCTTCACCAACACCTCCAGATGTGAGTGACCAATTATTGCTTGTGAAATGTATAAATAAATCCCTCCTCTCCTCGTTCATGCATGTGTTCATTTGAGGGTCTAGGAGTCTAGAGAGTCGAGCTTTGGTATATGATCTTCTATTGAAATACCCTAGTAATCTATAGAATCAAAAGATGAGACTTCCTAGAAAAACATTCACCAAGAAGTTATAAGGTTTTATAATTTGATGAAAGATTCACCAAGTTTTTACAATATTTTATAATTTAGTGAAATATTTGCCAATATTTTACAATATCTTATAATTTAGTGAAAAATTCGCCAATATTTTACAAGATTCTATAATAGAATGAAAGATTAGACAAAAATATATATATACCTATTATATTATTGATAAAATAGCCTTCAAATTTTCCTATATATTAGGGAGATTCGCCCATTTATTGTACATATAAATTTCGGGGGTGTGCTTAAAATTATTCTTGCTCATCATAGTTGAATGGAGTGAGAAGAGGAATTTATTTTAGATACATGGAAGTTTTTGTAGAATTCTTGAAAAAACAATGGAAAAATATCTGCTACTGCTATTGCTGCAACTGCAGAAAACTGCTCCAACTACGGAAAACTGTTGCAACTGTTGTTGCACTCAAGAACTTCGAATAAACTGCAAAAAAATCTGAAGAATGGAGGTATATTAATACTGAGAACTTCTTTAGGAAAATAGGAACTTTTATCCGGATCCTTCACACCTGGCTAGACCTCATTGGATTTCTCCAAGGAATTCAATGCAATGGCACCAGGATTTGCTGTGGAAATCCAAAGGCTTCTGGTGCACTACTGAAAGTAACTGCTCAACCTATTCACTCAACGGGATTTGATACCATCTTAAATTCTATGTCACAGCAGATCTATGAGCTTATGGATATCTCATAAAGAAAGAATGAGCATAAAATTGAAGAAGAGTGAAAACTGTAGTAAAATGGAGCAAAAGAATAATGATACAACAGAACTCAGATAGGAGTAGAATAATGTCACACTACTTAATTATCAATGAAATGAACAATTATATTACAATGGAGAGAATTTGAATCATGTAGGATAATTTGAATCTCAGTTGGTCTAGCATAGGGATTATAACCACTAGAGTGCTCCGGAAGGCTCAAAGTCAACTGAACTGAAACTAAAACCAGTTAACCGAAGTCACGATTAGTTAACTAACTAAGGAGGGTGCAATAGTGAGTTTTTCATGTAGTCCATTCAGAAATGGGTGCATGAGGCCATAATCAATGGCATTTGGAGCTCTAACCCCCCACAAGAGTCAGGTAACTCAGGTGGACTGCACCAGAACACTTAGTAGGTTCCTATAAAATAGGGAACTGACTGAAGTGGTCCTAAAATGATGCATACAGGGCTCAAAAGGTGGTAGATGGATCATGGATGACATATGCATACCACTAGGGGGTAAATGACATCATCAACAACTACGAAAAATAAATAATGCTAGGTAGGACAAGGATGGAGTTATGAAATATCCTAACAATTACAACTATTGGTTTGATTAATTACATCATTGTTAACTATTTTTAGATTGTCATTTTTGACATTACAATCATATTTTTATGCTTTAAGTCATATTATTTTAATGCTTTAAACAATAAGATATATTGTTAATTTTATTGAAATATAAAAATATAAAAGAAAATAACATATTAAATATAATAAATACGACCATATTATGCTTTAATCAATAAGCTATATTGTTAATTTAATTAAAATATGAAAATTTTAAAAAATAATATACATACATACATACATATATATTTCACATGTGGTTCACAAACCCCCTAGTGGGGTTGCTACATCCACGGTAAGAAATCATAGGGGGGGGCACCCATAGGGGCCGCACCCTATTCGCTCTAATTAGTTGATTCAAGTTGGTTAGTTAGTTGAGTTAGTTGAGTTAGTTGTTGACTAAGACATTAGTTGACCTATGGTATTCACTGGCCCATAGTATTAGCCATTTGTTTTGAGTCTTATGAGAAACTATATATATGTGTGTGTGTTTAATAATTAGAAGGAAATCAATATGCCCTTTGTGTTTCCACTCTTATTCTCTTTCCCTGCAAAATTTATCATGGTATCAGAGCTGATGGCATGATCCTTCAATATTTTTTTTGGGTAAGCCTTTTCAAAAATTGGAGAACACACACACACGATTGGAAGTTGTAGGACAGGACGGATACAGAACACTCGGGCCGTGACAAATTTTGTTTTTTACTCATGATCCGGCGAAGTTGCATTCTGATCTGGTGAAGGGTACCTCAAAAACACACTGAAAGGAGGCTGGCGCACCCTGCGTGAAGGACATTTCCACTAGGTGCACCCTGCCTGAAGGAAATTTGCATCGGTGGTGCACCTTGCCTAAAGGAAATTCACGCCGGACAACTCACCTTGCTAGAAGAAAAATTGTGTCGGTGGTCCTTTACTTAGATAAATTTTGTCCGGCACACCCCGGAAGCGCACTGTGTCAATTAGCAGCATGCGCCATCCAATTTAACTGTTTTCATACTCCATGGAAATCCTGAACATGAAGTCGATCTCAGGTCCAATCCTAAAAGACAAGAATTATGAATTCTGGTCTATAAAGATGCAAACCTTTCTACAGCTCAACAGATGTTGGGATATGGTTGAAATGGAGTTCACGGAACCGACGGAAACTACTCTCGTTGCGATGACTAAGGCAAATAAGAAGGCCCTCGACAAAAGCAAAGATAGAAATCTCACTGCCAAGTGGTTCATCCAAAGTTGCATTGAGGAGTCCATTTTTCCGCGGATCACTGGAGCTACAACCGTACATCAGGCATGGAATCTCCTCCAATCTACATACAAAGGTACATATCGAGTTAAAACGATAAGACTCCAAACCCTTAGAATCCAATTTGAAAGTCTTAAGATGAAAGAAACTAAGACTGTCGATCAGTTTATGACTAGGGTTTCTGTTAGTTTTTCATCATTTAATTCAATATGATCTAGGATCTTAACTGAAAGAACAACATGTACAGCATATCAAGCATAAGAGACAAGAGACAAGAGACACAAATCATTTCACCGGGGAAAACCAAGAAGGTGAAAAATCCTGCAACTTCCTCAGAGATAGAATGAGCACTAATACAAAGATCGCCAAGATGAATCCCCAAAATATAAATGTCTATAGCAGTTACTCCTCCTCCACTTGTGCGCACTCCTCCTCTCTCTCACTAATGAGAAGTGAGTGAGTGAGTGAATGAATAGAATGAGAGAGACACACTCTCTATTTATACAATGACTTGATTTTCCTTTTACTCTAACTGGGTCGACCTCCCTTATGAGAGTCTAATAACCCATTACCACTTGTCATTGGGATGACCCCACTAGGGTGGTCTAATAACCCTTTAACCCACATGACTCATACAGGGTCGACCCCACCAAGGTGGTCTAATAACCCATCAAATATAAGTTATGACACTTACAATATAACTTGAGACACTACTCCGGGGTCTAATGCCCTGTCATACATGGGAGGATGGATCTCAATGACTTTACATGACTCAAGTACAATAATGACTTCTTTGACTTGGAGGAACAAACATCTCCATTATAGGTACAACAATAGAATACAAATGATGACACTTCCGATTGGAGGAATAAGACATCTCCGTTGGGGATACAATAAAGTACAAATGTAATACATACAATATACAAGTGAATATCTTCCAAAGTTACAAATACCTCAACACTCCATCTTAACTAGGAAGCTATTCTCTTGACATAGGTCATCAATACATATAGGCACAAGTCTTCAATTCTAGAGCTAGATCATCGTCACTGGATCACAGAGCATCATTGTCACTGTTGCTATACTTGTCATCTCGATCACTGGTGCTATCTCTCAATTATTCTCATCATAGGAAGTTCTACAGAGCCAACCCTTTTTCATGTGGGATGTAGGCCTAGCCTCCTGTAGGTCTTCAACATCTCTACAAGCATGCCATCCTGTGGAATTCTCCGGGATGATTACGTGTGTCAACAAGACCTTGAAAGAGTATCCCAGGACTTTTACGAGCTTACTGCTCAACCTATCGTATCTCCTAGGATCTTTTACATGTGACCTTCACAAAACCTTAAAAGAGTATATTACAACCTGCAAGATCTCTAAAGAGCATCCCAAGATATTTTCGTGCCTAGCACAACCTGTCCGGATCTCCAGGATATTTTACATGTGAACTTGCAAAACCTTAAAAGAGTATCTTGCATCCTGCAAAATCTCTAAAGAGCATCCCATGATCTTTTCCATGCCTAGCACAACCTGTCAGGATCTCCAGGATCTTTTCTATGAGACCCTTGCAAAACCTTAAAAGAGTATCTTGAATCCTGCAAGATCTCTAAAGAGCATCCCAAGATATTTTATGTGCCTAGCACAACCTATCCAGATCTTTAGGATCTTTTCTATGCAACTACATAATCTATCCACAGCCACGAAGTATCATCCCAATACTCATGATCCCACTAATCATCTTCTTCGCATGGAGCATCATCATGATGCTCATGATCATATTGATCATCATCATATAGTACATCCTCCTGATGCACAACATCTGGAGCATCGACTTGATGCATAACATCTGGAACATCAACCTGATGCTCATCACATATGATCGTCTTGATCATCATCATACAATACATCATCTTGATGTACAAAATCAAGATCATCAACCTAATTCCCATCACATATGATCGTCCTGATCATCATCATACAATACATCATCTTGATGTACAACATCTGGAGCATCGACCTGATGCTCACCACACATGATCGTCATGATCATCCTCATAGCATCATCCTAATACATATCATCACATGATCATCCTGATCATCATCACAGCATCGTCCTGATGCATATCATTTGGAGCATCGTCCTGATGCTCATCACACAACACTTACATCCATAGCCATGGGAAGGATCCTCCTACCACCGTGCTTGGAATGGACCCTACAAATGTGTCCCATCACTTCCTCCTCTAAGTAACTTCTATCTGAAGAACACCAAGCCTCTCTCTGAAGTACTCGAACTTCACTCTGGCTAGTTGTTTGGTCAACACATTTGCAATCTGCTCATCTATCGCAACGTACTGGAGCTTTACTGCTCCTCTCTGCACCATATCCCTAATATAGTTATATTTGATCTTGATATGCTTCGACTTGTCATGGAACACCAGGTTCTCTGACAACTTCACACAACTTTGGTTGTCACAATAGATACAAGTAGCATCCAACTAGAGATCAAATAAATTAGATAGTAGTTTCCTTAGCCATACTGCCTCACAACTAGCTAAACAAGCTGCAACATACTCTGATTCAGCTATACTCAGTGCTACGCAGGATTGCTTCCTGCTAAACCAAGAGATCACACCTAATCCCATATTGAAACAGCACCCCGAAGTGCTCTTCCTATCTGCAGCACTCCCTACACAATCTGAATCAACATAACCCTCCAGTTTAAACTTTTGATTCGCATCATACTTGAGCCCATAATCAATCGTACCTTCAGGTACCTCAGAATATGCTTTACTGCAATCAAGTGAACATGTCTAGGATCCATCAGTAACTAGATCATGGTGTTCACAACAAAGCAAATATCTGGTCTCATGTTCGTCAGGTACATCAAGGACCCAATCATCTGACGATACATCATGGCATCAACTGACTCTGATGAACCATCACTCAATAGCTTCAGGTTCGATGCCATATGTGTGGCCATGGCCTTGCAGTCCATCATCCCAAACTGCTTCAGGATCTCTACATCACTGGATTTCCTTCCTCAACCTTGTAGTAAAGGTTGGAATCCGCTTTACTCTTGGTAAATCCGAAACTGGACAAGAAGTTGTCTATCATGGCGTACCATGTCCTGGGTGCTTGCTTCAAGCAATACAAGGCTTTCTTCAATTTTCACACATGTGACTCCCTTTCATGTGTCTCAAATCTGAGTGGCTGCTCCACTTCCTCTTCGACTACACCATTCAAGAAAGGTGTCTTGACATCCATCTGGTGTACCTTCCACTTCATCACTTGCTTTGTATTTCTCTATGCTACTATCTTCAGCATGCTTGATCTTGTAGATCTACTTGGAAGTTACAACAGACTTCTCTTCTAGTCTTGGGACCACATCCCAAACATCATTTTTCATGATCGATTGGTATTCCTCTATCATGGCATCCTTCCATTACTACATCCCTGGTCATGGAAACTTCATAATCTTCAATATATTCAATAGGTAGTTTTCTTGAACTTCGTCCCTGGAACAAATGTCGTTGTCCTTGTTTTGTAGGTGATTGCACACGATCTTTCCTACAAGTCAAATTCAATTGCATTATTAGAAACTTCTCATACTTTTTCAAAAACAAATTCTTACACATAAGAATGTATGCCATACATGAGGATGAGTGCTTACTTTTAAGAGACTAGTTTCCAGAAACTCTGAGGATTTACACCCCTAACCCTGCAGGACTTACGATCTCTCTAACGTTGGAAAACTCTTACACCCTCACATACCCAACAACCATCTCAGTAGTCATTTCCACTAACTACAGGACTCTGTTGTAGAATGTTTTAAAACCAACAGATAAAACTAAACAAAGATATTGCAGCAGATTAAGTAGATATTAAACATGCATTCATCCACTTCAGAAAAGAAGATAAGAAATACCAGTTTCAAATCGCCTTCACTGGCTCTGATACCAAACACACCAAGATCTAATTTCCAATTCTTCAATAGCAAATCCCCAGCATCAGATGATATTATTTTCTTTCAAGCTCGCATTTACAAACACGCAGATTGGCTTCGGAGGGCGAAGCTCATCACTGCAAACACAACAAGTGTCTAAGCACAATGTATCAGGCCCTTTTACTTTTCGGAATCCGTAGAACGGAAACTTACTCAGAGGCTTCCTAGGGATTCTGAGATATGCCTACTAACACTTTTATAGACTCAGACTGACCAATTTTTACAGAAGCTAGCTTCGGCTTTCTAATGAAATGTTATACCTTTCGGCAACATGCAGAGCATATAACCTTGGCTCTGGACTAACTAGACTCGTAGAGCTCCAACCACTGGAATGCTTAACTCTAGACTCCTACTTGCAGAGCGGACTACTTGCTCATGCAAACTCCTAGACTCGAATGAATCCAATGAGAGTCGGGCCTCTCTTTTATAACAACTTAGCTAGTAACTCGATTACCAAAGACTGGCACTAACCGGAAAAAAGTAAGATTCCGGGGTAGTGGTGGGACACACCACTATTATCTCGTCCCATAAGAGGCAGTGCCATAAGGGGACCCGGAAGACCAGACAAACAACATGGCTGACAGAATAAAGGACATGGGCCATTCAAAAAGCACTCGAGAAACAACATCCTAACAAAGTACAAAGTGGAGCTATTATACCGACCCACTACGGCTTCCATTATTTGATGTAAAGCAAAAACAATTATTACATCAATCGTCGCCGGAACGACAGACGAAAAACAAATCCGGATTTCTCAGAGGACCAACAGGCTGTTCACCACATACACAATCAAAAGAATCTTCTCCTAGGTACTCTTCCAACTCGTGGGCTTCTAGCAAAGCATCCACATCCTGTGACTCATCTAGAACAGGAATTTCATCTGTAAAGATTGGAGGAGGATATATCCAGGGGCTAAAGCATTTCTCTATGTCAGAACCGTGCAGCACATCACTGGTCTCGCCAATGAACTCACTCTCGAACATAGATTCCACATGGAAATCTAGTGGGAGGGTTCTCCTATGGACTTTCGTATCAATCCTGTTACCTCTGTAATATCGCTTGATATATTTTTGGATAACATGTACTGTATGTTCCAATTTTCAATATTGGGCACCTTGGTACCGAAGAAGAAACTTGAACCAAAGATTGTTCTAGTCCACCACCTGCATGTCAGCTTGCATATGCAGTATGAAATTTGCACGCTGATTTGTCCAATCAGTTCTTGGGCAGAATTTGTCTAGTAGGACTTCCGTCCATCCAGTCCATGCTTTATTTCGCAGATTACCTAGATTTGCACAGATAACAATGGACCGTTCGTCACGGCAGAACTGAAGTATCAGGTTATAACTGGTCCATGTCAAATTTCCTTCACCTATGTCCACATACCAAACTGGACCTTCTTTTTTTGGGTTGCAGTCTACCCAGAGCTCGCGACATATTCGTAGCTTGTCTTGTGCTTGGTTGAAACCTCTATACGCTGATATTTCCCATCGTTCCATGATATGAATCTTACATGGACTCGACTGTATTTGCTTGATTAGGGTGAAGCTGAGATATTTCTCGGCTTCATGCTGATCATCATAATCTAATAGTTGTCTTCTCTCAGAGGGAGAGAGACTTTCATCCCAACGTTTCATGAAAAGGGAATTCCTTGGTTCAAACCTGGCATAATCAGGTTCTTCTGCTGTATTTTTACCTTTGTCATTATTCGGAGGAGCCGAGCTTGAACCAACAGAAAACATGTTTAACTTTGCAACTGGCTGCACTTCACGAGTTAACATGTCAGCTAAACAATTTAGGTAACCTGGTTTATAGACAATGTCAAAATAAAAATTAGATAACCAGATAAACCATTTAAGTATCCTGCTGCTATTTTCAGCCATAAGATTCTCATTTTTAAATATTCCAGGCATAATCTTCAAATCTATTCGAATTGTGAATCTAACTGGTTTTAAGAACATAATAAAATGTTGGACTGTCTTCTTAATAGCTAGGATTTCTTTGTGGCTGCTTGGGTAGTTCAGTTTGGCTTCCTTGAACAAACCAGAGCCATATCCACAAACATTTTCTCTGCCATCGATCTCTTCAAGTAACACACCACCCCAAGTGGTAGATGAAGCATCAGTCTCTATAATGAGTTTACTAGTACCCTGAGGCAGATGGAGGGCTGGCAATTATTTTACTTTGGCCTTAATCTTATTTACCGCCAAAGTCATTACATCAGACCATGGAACTAGGTTATTCTTCAACCTTTGTTGCAAACAATGAATATATGTAGCTTGTCCACGATAGAAAGGTCTGATATAGTTCAAACTACCAAGAAATCTTTTCAACTGAGTTTTATCAAGAATTTTGTCAGGAAAATGCTCAAAAGAATTCTGAATTCTGAAACCAAGAAAATCCATCTCAGTTTTACCAATTTCCATTTTACTTGCTGATAAAACTAAACCATGTTTAAACACAAGATCATAAAACTTTTGCAAGTGCTTAAGGTGATCTTGTAGATTTCTTGAACATATAAGGATATTGTCAATGAAAACCACTAACCACGGGATATCCCTAAAAATATCTTCCATTCGTTTTTGGAACTCTGAGGGAGCATTGTGAATTCCAAATGGAAGAACCTTCCACTGGTACTGACCATGTGGAACCACGAATGCAGTTTTGAAGTGGTCCTTTGCTTCAATACCAATCTGATAGAATCCAAATTTAGATCAAACTTGCTGAATATAGTGCAACCAGTAATATTTTGGAGCAAACTGGCTTTGTCTGGAAGAGGGTATCTGACTTTTTGTAGAACTGCGTTAAGAGGCTTAAAATTTACAACAAGACGGGGTTTAACTCTTTTCTGCTCTGAGTGTTTGTTAACCACAAACGGTCTACAATCCCAAGGGCTCTTGGAGGATCAATCAATCCTTTCTACAAAAGCTCTTTTATTTCATTGGAACAAAAATCTCTCTCGGATGGAGACATTATACAGGCAGAAGCTTTCATGGGTTTGATCTTTTGGAGAGGATCAAACGGCAAACTAACAAAGTATTTTTCTATGGTCCAAAAAGCATTTGGAATTTCAGAGCAATAATCTTAGACAAGCTTCTCTTTAATGGAAGCAAGAGTTTTGTCACTGTGGACTTCTGCATATGCTATGCATCTATCCATTTTATTTAAATCAACGGACTTGACCAACTTGACGGACAGTACAGACAAAGACTTACACTTAATTATAGGACTGAAACTCAAGGGAGTCGACATTAGACAATTATTGACTGTACAAGAAAATAACATTTTGTTGATATCAAAAGAAAACGGACTGACTTTCTGGAGAAACTCAAATCCTAATACACAGTCTTCTTTAAGAACATCTAATCTAAAAAGAGACAAAGAAGTTAATAAACCAGAAAACTGTACAGGAAACTCTTTGACTTTACCTGACAGGGATACAGGAGATCCTTCAATTGCAGAACCAAACTCATGACTCTTTTCCCGGTAAAAGGAAGGTATTGCATTCCCTTTTGCAAGATTAAACTGACATCCTGAATCTATAAGACAATGTACAGGGTAAGACTTAAACTCAGGAGGAAAAAAATGTAAAGACACAAAAAGCTTGGGACCGGACAGGGCACCCAACATAGTAGGAATTTGTGACAGGGGAGAGGAGGGAGAATGAGGAGGAGTAGAAACAAGGGAATCTTCTTTCTGTTCTAGATTCAGACAGGCTTGTTCTAAATGTTCAGATAGCTCTTCATCAGATGATTGGTCCTTCTCAGCAACCAATACTCTGATCATATCTTTCAAACCTTCAATGTCTTTAACAAGCTGTTTAAGTTTTCCTTGCATTTCTTTTAGCTGTAAACTTAGAAGTTTCTCTTTATCTTTTCTGTGTAACTGTCTGTCTTCATGGCCATTAGGATATTCCCTATAAATTTATGCAGGATTATATCTAGCAGATAATGGAGGGGACTGAACTTTTTCTTTTCCTTTATCAGACTTTATAGTTGCTATCAATCCTTGGAGTCTGACCTTTTCTTGTCTAAGCTTAGTTCTTTCAATATTCCTATAGATAGGTATAACAGAAAGCTAGAGGTCAATATCAGCTAATTTCTTTTCCAAATTATATCTTGATGAACTGGAGGAAAAATGAGAAAACATATACAGAGATAAATCAAAATCGGGCAGACTACAGCCCCCTAAATTTGCATCATGACTGGAGTTGGATTCGGAGTCAGAGGAAGACGAAGGGTCTGGGGAAAATTTAGCTAAAGTAGGAGGAGAGTCAGAGTCAGAAGCTGAAGAGGATTCTTCGGGAAGAAAGAGGATTTTTCCAGAAGGTGGAGTAGAATGTACAGAGACTTCGAGAAGATCCCACCACTCGAGATCAAGACCTTTACAAAATGCAACAAGACGAGGCTTGGATTTTCTTTTTGGGCACCTGGTTTCCCAATGATCAGACTTACCACAACTAAAACAAACATTTTTCTTACCTTTTTCAGTCCTTCTTTTGACATATCTCATGGACTGATACACTGGGTATGCGAGGGTGTAAGATTTTTCCGACGTCAGAGAGGTCATAAGTCCCGTAGTGTTAGGGGTGTAAATTCTCAGAGTTTCCAGAAACTAGTCTCTTAAAAGTAAGCACTCATCCTCATAAACAGCATGGACCCTTCAATGGATTCTGTTGAGATTACGAATTTAGAATGTGAATCAGCTAATGACACTGAAGTCATCCTAGCAGAACGTAGATCATCATCCTTTACTCCTTCTTCTTCAGATTCTTCATATATTCATATATCCGATTCCAATCCTTCTGAAAATTGGAAACTTCCACAGATACTACCAAAAGAGGTATACAGACTGCCATGGTGGAATATTACAGCTGCAAATCATATTCGTGTCTCAAGCATAGATGTTTCTTTTACTGATAAACATGAACCTGTTCATATAAATCTTTTAGATAAATGTCAGATTGATTGGGCTCTTAAGCAAGGATATAATTATGCCCATTTCAATGCTATTAAGTTAGGACTTGGTCCTCTTGTCTGATTGCATCTTGCTATCTCCTCTTTATGTTGCATAGTTGATACTCATCACAGAAAGTTCTCCAATGTTGTCATCGGTGGCTTTACTGCTCCTCTGCATGATGGACCAGCCTTTGGGACTATTTACCCAAAGTTCTCTGTAAGTCTCAAAGACCCCTACATCTATGATCTTCTGAAAGCCTATATCCTCCCAAAAGGTTTCGATATGGAATCTGGCTCTAAGATCATCCAGCTTAAAGGTGGATTATGTGTTAGGTTTGGGAATGATACCCTTCCTCAGCTTCGTACCCATGTTCATCAGAGTTCTACAGAAACCAGCGTGGTGGAAAGGGAAAAATCAAAGAACGCGACTCCAATTACTTTTAATTGGACTGGCATCAATTACCCCAAACAATGGGAAATGAAATACACTGAACTCAGAAACCGAGATCGAGTTGCTTCGACTATTAATGCTCAACCATTGAGTTTTGATGAAGCCACGAGTTCTTTCCGAGTCCCAGATGAACAACCCACACAGAGATTTACTCCTTCCCTTGTCAGGTTTGTCTCATCTTCTACATATAATAATGCAAGGCTTCAAGCCTTATCTGATCAAGTTGGAAAAGCCTCTGCTTCTTCCCCTGTGAATACTTCTTCTTCTGTTCAACCTTCATTTTCAGGTTTATTTGATACAGAGCATAGAGGCCAGCATGCTACCTGTCAAGCATGTCAAAAAATTAAACAAAAATTCATTCACCAGCAGAAACAGAAACAGAACGAACTTCCATCTTTAGGAATGTTTTCAGTTCTCCCATCCTTAGATATGTTTACTCTTCCAAGAGAAGGATCGGGAATGGAAGTCATGAATACTGGTCAAAGGTCTTTCCTTCCAGGTAGAAATTTTCCTGAATCAGGTTTTAGGCAATATACTGCAAATGGCCAAACCAAAAGGGAATTCATGCCCTGTAAATCTTCTAGCCAAGACCAGAATGTTTCTGATGAAGTAAAGCTTGCAAATTGGGGAAATTTGCAACAGATCCATATTGCGCAGAATCTCGATGACATGGAACGAGATCTCCTTAGTCTCAAATCTCAGTGCGCAGAACAAAGAGAGCACATAAATAAAGTTGAAACAAAGCTTGAATTGCTTGACCATCTTCTGCATGATTCAACTCAGATTAGCATTGCAATTGAAGAAGCTTCCCAAAAGCTTGAAAGAAGAATGCATGTTCTTGAAGATCTCTATACAAAGACAAAGACTCTGCAAAAGAAACAGTATGTGGTCCTTGACCATGTATTAAAATTAGCCTCAAAAGGACATAATAAGAGTCACTCTTTGGGTCAGTTCAGTGTCCAAGAAAAACCTGAGTTTGACTTTGGTGAGAGTGATACAATCAAACAAGATGTTGAAGAATGGATAGATGAATTTAAAACTTTTAACCCAGTCTTAGATCCATCACATCTTGCTAATATGAATGCTTTAGATGTTGAGTCTTCCAACACAAGAAGACTTCCTCCTCCTCGCTTTGATACTCATATGGCATATGCAACAACTGCATCTAGTGCTCCAGCCAAACTATTCCATTTTGGAATAAATACCATGAATGATCTATTGTCTCAGATGCCTGAACAACCTGTACTGAATATCCAGTGTCAGTCCAGGGAAGATATAAAAAATGACATACAGATGTTAGGCCAATGGATCTTGTATAAGAAACAATAGGACAACAATATCACAGGCCAAATGTTGGGTACACAGTTGGTTGCAGGCCTTTCAGGTCTGGCTTATGATTGGTGGCTCTGGTTGCCACAAGAGACCCGCAATGAAATGCTTGATGCAGATGAACAAATTCTAAGTTCCTTAGGTAAAGAGTTTTATGGTCCTGAAGATGGTGAAGATTATGACCATCTTGCTTCACTTTTCATGTCTGTAAGGTTATGTGATTTAAGTAAAAGTGAAGAGTATTTTTGTTACATGCAAAAACTATTTATTTCCTCAGGAAAATCAGGAAATCCTGCTTATTTAAAGCATTATTTGAGAAGCTATCTAGGACATGTTCCTGATGTTGTTGAACAAGCTCTGAAGGACAATAAAGTTGAGCTTCGTTCATTGTCACTAGCTCAGCTACATGCTCACATAATGGAAACATGGCAAGATCATTGCCTAGAGAAAAGGGTTAGTAAAGATTTCAAAAGACATCAGCAGATGTACTCAGCATCTTTCTGCAAAGATGTTGCTGGTATGCCGGATTGGGGGTGCGGAGCCCATAATCGAGGTCATTTCGGTGACTCTTGCAAATGCAAGAAAAATAAGAAAAAAGGTTTTTATACTTCAGAGCCTTGGTATCACCCTGATAAGTCTTACCGCCACAAGTCAAAACACAAGTACAAAGATAAACATTCTTATAAAAAGCACAGACATCAGTCCAAGAGATATGTCAAAAGAAGGACTGAAAAGGGTAAGAAAAATGTTTTTTTTATTTGTGGTAAGTCTGATCATTGGGCATCCAAGTGCCCAGAAAGAAAATCCAAGCCCCATCTTGCTGCATTTTGTAAAGGTCTTGATCCCGAGTGGTGGGATCTTCTCGAAGTCTCTGTACATTCTCCTCCGCCTTCTGGCGAAATCCTCTTTCTTCCTGAAGAATCCTCTTCAGCTTTTGACTCTGACTCTCCTCCTACTTTAGCTAACAGCTATGCAATTATCTTGGCTAATGCTTCAATACAACATTTATCCATATCCCTTCTAGATGCCTTCCATCTCTACCAGAACATTGTTAAGAGTGTGCACAACTCCCAACATGTCAGCAAAGAGGTTTCATTCTAGATAAGTAGCAATGGAATGGTGTGCAATACCATAGGCCACTTACCCATTACTTGCATATTAGTAGTATCTTGTTCATTAATGAAACTTTTCTATTATGCATAATATACATCCTAAATCTACGAACATAATCATATACATGACTAGACAAAATCATTTAATTAATCAAATATATAATAAATGACAATTCAAATACTTATCTTTGTTTGGTTGTTGGGTGGACTCCCTCTCAATATTTTCTTCCTTGCAGAACTAATAGAGTGTGCTCCCTCTTGATTTTTTCCTCCTTGCAGGAACAATTGGAGTGTGCTCCCTATTGAGCTTTGCTTCTTGGAGTGTTCTCCCTCTTGATATTTGTTTCCTGGAGTGTGATCCCTCTTGATCTTTTCTTCCTTTATGATATCTGTTTGTGCAAGAAATTGTTTCCAAGGCCAAAGAAACAAGCCAACACAATCTCAAATAAAACTAGGGTTTAGGTTTTTTTTTTTAAGTTTTAGTGGTTGTAAACTCTAGGAAAAATCAAGGAATACATTCATGAGAAAAATAATAACTAAATAATAAACAAAAGATGATAAAGATGCATAATATATTCAACAAGATCCAACAGAAACACAATGTTGAGGTTCATTCATAAAAGACAAGCATCACCAGCAGATACACATAAACCAATAATGAGTATATCAATTAAGCAACTAAACAAGCTGAACAATGAAGCCAACACAGAAACTGAAGGGTAAAAAGTGTCATATATCTCATAATTTCATCATCAAATGCATATAAGAGTTTTATACTTAACTCATGAACAAGTCTGAAAACCAAAACAGTCTGAAGACCTCCTGAAGCTCCCCAAAAATCAGAACCTTTCTTCAGTCCTTTTTTCCCTCTTTTATATTTTCAAAGAAGTGGTTCTATTTCCCCTTCATTAGGTCTAAATTGAAACTTCCCAGCAGTTACATTAACTAACTAGCTCAACTAATTAACTAAAAATAGCAAATCGGATTCCTGGCAAATATGGCGAATTTCTGGAAACTAGGTGTCAAAGAAGCTTCCATATATCTCAATTGGTGACACCTGTGTAAACACTGAGAGATATTTTTGTTAATGGGTCCGTGATGGACAAAAACCTCTCTTGGTTTTTAAAAATTCATCTCCAGTCAATCAGAATCTGCCCTGTAAGATGAACACTAAAACAGGAAAATATTAAATATTTAACATCCCTGAAAAATAGGCTGCAAAGATTAAACTGAATCTTTCAAAAATTGATAGCTGTTGCAAAAATGAGAGAGGTTTTTGTAAATGGGTATCTTATGAACAAAAAACTCTTTTTGTTTTCAAAAATTCCTCTCCATCAGCTGGTGGTATTCATTCAACTTAAGTAACCCAAAACAGGAAAAAACATAGCAGAATTCTTAAACGATTTCCTCACAATGTGTAACCAATAGTTCTCAAGTCAATTCCTGAGTTCACACGTAGAAACCACCCTTAAAACACGTAATCATTCACTCCATAATCAAAATCATGCAAAATTTGGCTGAAAAATCGGAGGAATTTAGAGTCGCGATATTCTTGTAGAGCGCCTTTGTTAATTTCGGGCTCCAGCGCTACAAGAATAACTTTTAACACTATTTTGACGTTGTTTTACAGCTTTTTGCTCTTTTGAATGCAGGTTAAGTAATGATCTATGCTTTGGCATGTATTTGAATGATGATTATACTCATAATATGACTTGTGAGTCCATTACTAAACATGATGACCACTTTTTTTTAAAAAAAACCCTCAATAATGTAAAGGCTCAAAAATAAAGTAAAAATATAAAGGCCAAATTCAGAAATTTCTCATAACAACCAAAAATTCCTTTAAAAGGAGCAAAAACAAAAACTAAATCAAATGAGTAACTTGAAATAAAATGCAAATCAAACAAAAATTGAAGAAACAAATTACTGACTTAACATCTGGCTCCAGCTGCGGGATGAAGTCCTCCCTGCGAGGCTTCAAGAACCTGTAGACCAGTGCCTTCTGTCTGCTATCTTATCTACCTATCTGCAAAACTTCCATTGGGCTATGGATTATTATTATGATTCACTCAACAGTATGTACAATGATCAGTGAAAATGCTCCTATAAACTGTAAAAATGCTTGAGGAATCGCCCATTAACAGGGCTGGACAACTCCTCACCTTCCAAGGACTGCAAGATAAAAGTATTGTTCTCTAAAACTTTTGATACCAGGGCCAAACCAAAGATTGTCAAACTTACCATGCTTACCCTTTTGCTCCTTTCTTGCATCTCACCTTCTATGAAAGTACTTTCTTTAATATTCCTGTCAAACCTGTTTTTAATCTTGGCTCTGTACAGCTGTGCTTTTTCATCTACCTTCTCTCTACTTTGCTGTAACTCTATCATTTCAAAGATTCTCCTTTGCATATCATTCGGTTCCTCTTAAGAGTTCTGGAGGAATTTCATCACAGGAATCCTCAATTGAACAGGGAACACTGCCTCTATACCATAAACTAGCTTAAATGGAGAAGTCCCAATTGCCTGTTTCACTGTAATCCTATCTACCCATAATGCATACTTTAGCATTGAATCCCAAGACCTTTTGTTATGCTTCAGCAGTTTCTTGATGCTCTGAATGATGTTCTTATTGGAAGATTCAGCTTGACCATTGCCCTGAGGATAATAGGGAGTTGAGTGCTTCAGAATGATGCCATTTCTTTCACAAAAGGCCACCATTGCCTTGGATTTGAATGCCTTTGCATTATCTGTTATTAATCTCTGTGGATAGCCAAACCGGCTCAAAATATTTTCTTCAATGAATTCTATGATTACCTTGTCTGTAGCATTCCTTGTGGGAATGGCTTCCACCCATTTTGTGAAAAAATCTGTTGCAGTCAGAATCCAGTGATGCTATCCTGAAGATGCTGGATTTATTTCTCCAATAAAGTCCAGACCCCACTGCTGAAAAGGGGCATTGACTGCAATAGGTTTTAAAGGCAAATACAATAATTTCTGTTTACCTGCAAATTTCTGACAAGGAATGCAGGCTCTTACCTACTGGTAAACATCTATGAACAAGGATGGCCAATAATATCCAGCTCGTAAAATTTTGTAAGCTGTTGCTTTCCAATACTTGTGCCCTCCACAAGCACCTTCATGAGATTCTGAAATCACCTCTCCTATTTCAGATTTGTCCAAACACCTAAGCAAAATACCTCCTAGGTCCTTCCAGAACAATTGATCCTCAACTAAACAGTATTTAATAGCTTTGAGTTTTAAAGATCTGGCAGCCTTCTTATCCAAATGTTCAGGACATTGCAGAAATAACAGAAAATGAACAATGTCTGCATACAAGGCTGACGATGAATAAAAATCCATGATCTTTTCTTTTTCCAAAAGTGCTTGATCTTCTTCAGGAATTGATTCTTTAGCCATGACATGCAGTCCTAGAGCCTGACAATTTTATTCAGCCAACAGCTTGGCTAAACCTTGCCCCTTAACAAGCTTAGTAGGCCTGATCTCTACATCATATTCCATAATCTTCGCAATCCACCTACCTCTCTTTCCTTCACTATCTGGCTGAGTTAATACATCTTTCACAGCAGAATTAGGTACAAAATAAATTACTTTTGAATGCACGACATAAATTCTGAAAAATTTCAAAGCCTTTACCAGAGCATAAGCTTGTTTCTCCAATATACTTTACTTCAGCTCAGAATCTCTGAGAGTTTTGCTGAAGAAAGCAATAGGCTGTTCCAATCCTTCTTTATTCTTCTGAAGTAAAACAGTTGCAATTGTGTCTTCTGATGCAAATGAAAAAGTAAGGAATTCTTTGGTAAAATCAGGACTTACCAATACAGGTGCTTCAGTAAGAGCTACCTTGATTTTCTCAAATGCTTCCTTTGCCTCGGCAGTCCACTTTACTTCCTGATCTTTCTTCAACATGGCTGTGATTTGTTTAATGATTTCAGCAAAGTTGGGAATAAACCACCGCAGAAAATGTATATTGCCAATGAATGATTGAACATCTTTTTTACTCCTAGGTAAACTAATCTTCAGTATTGCTTTCACTCTTTCAGGATCTATTATGATGCCATCAGCAGACACCAAGTGACCAAGTAGTTTACCTTCTTGCACAGCAAAATGTGACTTTTGGGGTTCAGGAACAGGCCAAATTTTCTGCATTTTAGGAAGGTTTGCTTCAAGTATTCATCGTCAGATTTTGAGAATACAGTAATATCGTCCAGATAGATAACCACAAACTTATCTTTTTCTCCTACAAATGCAATGTCCATGGCTCTCTGAAAGGTTGCTCCAGCATTCATCAAGCCAAAAGGAATCTTGTCATACATGAATGTCCCCCAGGGGGTTGTAAAGGATGTCTTTTCCTTGTCATTGGGGTGCATGGAAATCTGATTGTACCCTGAGAAACCATCCACCATAGAGATCCTCTGAGCTCCAACTACTTGTTGCAAAACTTGTTCAATCTTGGGAAGAGGATAGTTGTCTTTTAATGATGATCTATTCATATTTCTGAAGTCAATACATAATCTAATTTCCCCATTCTTTTTTCTGACAGGAACCAAATTAGCAACCCAGGAAGAGTACCTGAGAGGCACTATTATCTTTGCATCCAACAGCTTTATTATTTCTTTTTCAATTACAGGAAACAACGCTGGATTGATCCTTCTTAGTTTCTGTCGGAAAGGCTTAACATTAGGCTTCAAAGGGACCTTGTGCTAAATAATTGTTGTATCATAAGTTCTTAGTTCCTTATAAGACCAGGAAAATACATCTACATGTTCTTTCAAAAGCTTGTTATATCTGTTTCTTTGTTCAGCTGTCAGAGATTTAGAAATTTTTACCATCTTTGGATTTTCTGCTGAACCAATATTGCAGTCCATCACATTGTCTTCTGAAGATTGAACCACTGGCTTTGAAGGTGTATCATCCTTTGTGAATATTCTTTCTAAAGGTACTAGACCTTTTGGAATGAATTTTCTCTTCAACTCAATGATTTTATGACCTGCTATCTCTTCTACAGCAAATTCATTTAACTGCTCATCCCCCTCATCCTCTTCCTGATCAATTTGAGCATTTGAAAACTCATCTGTAAGCTCAAGAAATTTTTTGATTTCAATGTCATCTTCAAAAACTCTCCAGTGCTTCACATTATCAGGCACACATGGTCTATACCTCACCTCTATGGGATACCTTAGCTGAGTGGTCTTAGGGATTTTGAAATGTGTGGCAGCCAAAGCTAATGAGTCTACAGTCTCATTATGATTCCTTTGAATATGAGTGATATTAAATGCTATAAAATAGTTTTCAAGCATATCCCATACCTCATTCCGATATACTTTCAGCAAACCCTGCTTTACTTGATAGTTGTTCTTCACCTGCTGAACAACTAGTTCAGAGTAGCCAAATGCAGCAATTTGTTGAATTCCTAAATCTTTAGCAGCCTTCAATCCCAGTAGCAGAGCTTCATACTCAGCAGTGTTGTTAGTGGTAACAAACTCCAACTTATACATGAGTTTCACTGTTTCACCCCCAGGGGAAATGAGTAAAACTACAGCTCCAACACCTTCTTTGCATGAGGATCCATCAAAGTACAACTGCCACAGTGCATCTTCTTCCTCTCTGCTGTGTTTTATTTGTTATTCTTTTTCCACTTGTAATAGACCAGCAGAATTATCGTCCTCACTGAACTGTAATATGCATGAACCAAGATCTTTATCAACAGAGTACAATGGGTGATTGGTGGGGTTTTTATCATCTGTTACTATGTAAGCAAGCTGCAGCTCTCTGTAAAGTATTCTATTTTCTCCACCAAAAACAGGAATGGTGGCATAAGAGAGGTCCATTTGTAAGGTTCCCCCAACCTTCTTAGCCCATGACCTAGAAAGAAGCAAGCCAAAATTTGGTGTGATGTCAGCTACCACAACATCCATTATCACACTTTTCATGGGCAACTAAGCAAGGTTGAAAACCATGTCTTTTATTACTCCTAGACACTTCACAGCTCGAGAGTCAAAGGCATATAAATCATGGTAAGGTTTGGTGATACTGAGGCCCAGGGCTTCCATTACAACTTTTGGCATTAAGTTATGGGATGCTCCTGAATCTAACAGGAAATTGTGAATCATTTGCTCGTGAATAGTCAAGGTTACATAGAAAGGAGGAGAAGCACCAGCCTCATTTTCAGTCTTCTCAGCTAGAGCTGATCCAATGAAAATTCTAGGGTTTTCTTCCTGCAAATTAACTGTATCTGAAACAAGCTGATTACTAGGTACATTCATCACTTTCAGAACTGTTTCTTTATATGATGGATTCTTTATTAACTCAGTCAAAGGTACAGGAATCTTTAACTTCCCTAGTTCATTCTCCAAACTAAAATTCTGGACAGATTTATTTACCTCTTCAACTTCAGCATTCTTCTTTGATTTTTCTGCAGATTGCTTCTTCTCTATGAAAGGATCAGTTATTTGTTTAGCAGGAACAGGTGCAGTAGGAACAGCTGCCTTCTTCTTCGGGTCTTGGACCACTTGTTTTGGGACTGATCTGAGATCTATGGTCTTCTTAGGTCCATTCTGAGGAACAGCAGCAGTTGCAGCAGTATTTTCCAAGCCTGAATCATCTTCAGTTTCAAACATGTCAGCATCATAATATTCTGAATTCAGAAAATATTCTTCAGTAACAAAACCTGTAGACAATCCCTCTCCAAAGTGGTTCATATCCTGATCAGTCTCAGTCTCTTCAAAGAGCAGTTGTTCATCAACTTCTTCTTCATAAACTACATTATTTTGAAAAGGTGGAGGCACTGTTTGATCCTCATTCTCTCTCCTTTCTCACTGGATATCATTGTTCCTGCGCTCTCTTGGTATAAATCTAGGAGCAAATTGCCTTCTGAACTGATTCTAGTTATTTGGATTTCGTTCAGATTCTGGAGCAGGTTTGCTAGAATTCTTCTCAAGCTCTAATTTATTCAATTTTGCAGTAAGAATCTTCACCAGCTTAGCCATCTCATCTATCTTGGTTTCAGCAGAGTGAGCAGCAGCACTTGCTGAAACAGCTTCCTTCTTTCATTTTCTTTCAAAAAGCTGTTAGGCTGTTTCTTTCTTAAGTCTATTTGAAGCTAGCAAATTGGATTCTACCTCCAATGCTGCATCTTGCATGGTTAGCAGGATGATAGATCTTCTTTCTCTCAGTAATAAAGAAAATTCGTGATCAAAGGCATTTGCATAAGTAAGTTTAGCTAATGTTTCAGTAGGCTTAATCTCTGCTGGAATCTTACTATACATTTTGTTAAACCTTTTGGAAAAATCTGCAACAGTCTCATCTTCCTTTCTTCTGAGAGCTCCAAACTCAGTTATATAGTAGGTGTGGTCCTTTCTGTCTCCCCATTGCCTCATGAAAAGATCACAGAGCTCTTCAATTATAGTGATTGAGTTGGCAGGCAACTCTCTAAACCACTTCCTTACATCCCCATCAAGGCTCTGAACAAATACCCTCATCCATACATATTTGATCTCAATGTTTTGATTGTTAGCATAACTTAGGAAAGCCTCCCAATGTTCCTCAGCAGTGATTTCCCCCTGTCCATTGAACCTAGGCATATATTTCTGGTAATCACCTCCAGGCAATGCATGTAAAGGCTGAGGTAAAACTAATGGTGCATACCTAGCTGCAACCATCCGGTCCATCATATCCATGGGTGGGTTTTGGCCTGCCATTTTTGTACTGACTAGCTTGGAAAATGTAGAGGCTTGGCTGGAACTTGTTTGAAAAGGATTCTTTCCTACTTTCAGCTGAAAGATAGGTATTTTACCAGGAGAAGCAGTCTTAGATTTCAAAAAGCTTCGGGGGTTAGTAAAAACCTGAAAAAGTGCTCTCAGGGATGGTAGGTTTTACCCAAGGTGAGGTTTCAGCTAAATGTAATGAAACACCCAACTGGTCAGGATCACAGGAGGCTGGTAAAGATTGAGACCTTCTGAGTTTTCTTGTTGTTTTTAAGATCTGTTCAGGGTATGTCACACCCAATTTCAATGGAGAAGTAGGTCTGCTCCTGGTTCCAATTCCTTTAGAAGCCACTGTGACAACTTTTTTGGTGAAAATAGCCTTCAAAAGAGCTGATTTAAGTCCACCTCTTAAACCAATAAAACTGATAAGTATCCCAGGGAAGATATGCTTCAGCTTCGTCCTCGGTAATGGCACCAAAGATGTTTGTGCCAGGAATTGTTTCCAAGGCCAAAGAAACAAGCCAACACAATCTCAAATAAAACTCAATAAAACTAGGGTTTAGGTTTTTTCTTTTTAAGTTTTAGTGGTTGTAAACTCTGGGAACAATCAGGGAATACATTCATGAGATAAATAATAACTAAATCATAAACAAAAGATTATAAAGATGCATAATATATTCAACAAGATCCAATAGAAACACAATGTTGAGGTTCATTCATAAAAGACAAGCATCACCAACAGATACACATAAACCAATAATGAGTATATCAATTAAGAAAATAAACAAGCTGAACAATGAAGCCAACACAGAAACTGAAGGGTAAAAAGTGTCATATATCTCAGAATTTCATCATCAAATGCATATAAGAGTTTTATACTTAACTCATGAACAAGTCTGAAAACCAAAACAGTCTGAAGACCTCCTGAAGCTCCCCAAAAATCAGAACCTTTCTTCAGTCCTTTTGTCCCTCTTTTATATTTTCAAAGAAGTGGTTCTATTTCCCCTTGATTAGGTCGAAATTGAAACTTCCCAGCATTTACATTAACTAACTAGCTCAACTAATTAACTAAAAACAACAAACCGGATTCTTGGCAAATATGGCGAATTTCTGGAAAATAGGTGTCAAAGAAGCTTCCATATCTCTCAATTGGTGACACCTGTGTAAAAACGGAGAGAGTTTTTTGTTAATGGGTCCGTGATGGACAAACACCTCTCTTGGTTTTTAAAAATCCATCTCCTGTCAATCAAAATCTGCCCCACAAGATGAACACTAAAACAGGAAATTATTAAATATTTAACATCCCTGAAAAATAGGCTGCAAAGATTAAACTGAATCTTTCAAAACTTGACATATGTTGCAAAACTGAGAGAGTTTTTTGTAAATGGGTATCTTATGAACAAAAACCTCTTTTTGTTTTCAAAAATTCCTCTCCATCAGCTGGTGGTATTCATTCAACTTCAGTAACCCAAAACAGGAAAAAACAGAGTAGAATTCTTAAACGATTTCCTCACAATGTGTAACCAATAGTTCTCAAGTCAATTCCTGAGTTCACACGTAGAAACCACCCTTAAAACACGTAATCAGTCACTCCATAATCAAAATCATGCGAAATTTGGCTGAAAAATCAGAGGAATTTAGAGTCGCAATATTCTTGTAGCGCGCCTTTGTTAATTTTGGGCTCCAGCGCTACAAGAATAACTTTTAACACTATTTTGACGTTGTTTTACAACTTTTTGCTCTTTTGAATGCAGGTTAAGTGATGATCTATGCTTTGGCATGTATTTGAATGATGATTATACTCATAATATGACTTGTGAGTCCATTACTAAACATGATGACCACTTTTAAAAAAAAAAAACCCTCAATAATGTAAAGGCTCAAAAATAAAGTAAAAATATAAAGGCCAAATTCAGAAATTTCTCATAACAACCAAAAATTCCTTTAAAAGAAGCAAAAACAAAAACTAAAGCAAATGAGTAACTTGAAATAAAATGCAAATCAAACAAAAATTGAAGAAACAAATTACTGACTTAACAATATCATCATGATTATATGTCTTTGAACTTCTATCCATCCTGGACCACTATGCATGCTTAAGTGTGCACTAGTGTCATCATTGTGTCATCCCCAATATCTCATACATAATCATAAATGCATTAGTTTAATCTCAATACTTATCAAAAAATTATGATTCTAAATAATCTTAATAATGTATGTTCATGATCATTTCATACACAAGCGTTAGTATTCAAGCTTTTAGGGAGGACTTCCTATGCATATTTTTATTTGACCATAGGACTCTTCTAGTTTTTCATATCATTAATCAAACTACGAAGCATAATATGCATAAACCCATGATTGCCCAAACTTATAACTTGATGAATTATCAATCATACCAAGTATACTTATGTAATATCCTAACACAAGGTAGGATTCTAACTTGATATAGGAAAAACATACCTGGATTATCATGCTTGCTAGTTATGTCTAACATACCCACATAATGTCTTCTTGTTCTCTTCAATGACCTGCAAATCTCATAATTTAACCATTGTAGAACCAAATTATACATACCTCGTAAGTAGAGCTTCTATGTGATCCATGACAATGGATGAGTCTTTGTCTTCATGTTTCCATGGTCATATGTTCTTGATCTAGTACTTGCTTTGTCTTTCTTGATGTTAGCGGACAACATAATCCTCATACAACACCACAATGCATTAGTACAATCATAAGTGTCATAACCCTAATCAATAAATGTATTCTATCATTCACATGCATTCATACTTTTACTAGGGTGATGAGACAAGTCTATAATTAATCAAGATTATTACTAACCTCAATAATATGAAGACAAACATATTATAAACTTAAGCATGAATAGATTTCAAAACATACCTGTATCTCCTCAAGTCATACCTATCGGGATTGATTGTAGTATTCGTATGTAAGGCCTTATCCACATCTCCCTATGGAATTGGAACTTATTCACTTATGTAGGTGTCAAATCATTCTCTTCTAGGATTAACCCAATCCACTTTGATTTGTTGAAACTGGATCTGGAGCTGGATTAGGGTTTGTTAGAGAAACCCTAAAAATTCAAAATTTGAATTTCAAACTTCTGATTGGATGAAAAAATGTGCCTTGCTGAGCTGATCAAGCTGGTATACTTCAATTTTGAAATCTCCAAAATTTGACCCCTCAAAATTGACTTTGAAAGATTCAGATCTGCAGCTTCTGTCAAATTCTGGTTTTCTAGTTTTTTTTATCAAAATCCCGAACTAGGTTTTGATAGAGCTCGGTGTTCTACCCAACCAAAAACTTCAATCTTGGTCTATAAGTTCCGATTTTGATGAGAAGCATCCATCCATGGTCTCAGATTCCAAAAATTTCAACTTTTGTAGAAACCCTAATTTCCCGCAACAGTGACAAGCCAATAATGAAAGTGCTCAGAATCGAATTCTATTTTGACAGAAATATATGCCATATTGTTTCCGATGCAACTCTGAAATTTTGGATCCTCAGGTTCTAAAAATTCATCCTGTGGTAGAATTCCCTGTCATATTTCCAACCCCACATATCTGACCTCAAATGGATTCTCCATTAGAGAGATATGCCAAGTGTCGCAACATGACCTGTTTATGGGAAGAAACAACATAGCGAACTTGTACAGAGTGCCACGTGTCACTATTTCAACTTCGGCCTCTAAAAAGTGAACCTGTGAAATGAAATTTTGTACCCTAACTGACAGTTTTTATGGAATTCCATTTGGAGCTTCCTATCCCGAGATATGACCTCTATGCCTAGGTCACCTTTTTAGGGATTCAATCTAGAAGAGGTAGAAACCCTAACTTGTACGGATCATATCTCAGAAAGTACAACAAATATGAGGCTGAGATTTGGACACAAGGTACATGAACATTTCATCTTCGTCCTGTAACATTTTTAGATCTTGAACCTTCGCCAAAACTGATTTTTAGCGAAAGTCCCATGATGACTATTTTTTACTATATCAAGCCCTAGCTTCCAATTTGTCACAAGTGCAACAAATGTCATAAATGCCATACAATGCCTTCCTTCAGGCTAGCTATGATACCATGTTATTTTTTCATCATTTAATTCAATATGATCCAGGATCTTAACTCAAAGAACAACATGTACAACATATCAAGCATAAGAGACAAGAGACAAGAGACACAAAGCATTTCACCGGGGAAAACCAAGAAGGTGAAAAACCCCGCAACTTCCTCAGAGATAGAATGAGTACCAATAAAAAGATCACCAAGATGAATCCCCAACATATAAATGTCTACATCAGCTACTCCTCCTCCACTTGTGTGCACTTCTCCTCTCTCTCACTAATGTGAAGTGAGTGAGTGAGTGAATGAATAGAATGAGAGAGACACACTCTCTATTTATACAATGACTTGACTTGCCTTTTACTCTAACTAGGCCGACCTCCCTTAGGAGAGTCTAATAACCCATTACCACTTGTCACTGGGCCGACCCCACTAGGGTGTTCTAATAACCCTTTAACCCACATGACTCATACAGGGCCCACCCCACCAAGGTGGTCTAATAACCCATCAAATATAAGTTACACTTACAATATAACTTGTGACACTACTCCGGGGTCTAATGCCTTGTCATACATGGGAGGATGGATCTCAATTACTTTACATGACTCAAGCACAATAATGACTTCTCTAACTTGGAGGAACAAACATCTCCATTGGAGGTACAACAATAGAATACAAATGATGACACTTCCAATCGGAGGAATAAGACATCTCCGTCGCGGATACAATAAAGTACAAATGTAATACATACAATATACAAGTGAATATCTTCCGAAGTTACAAATACATCAATAGTTTTTGAATTCTCACGCAATTCCAAACCTATGGCGAAGCCCTAGAGTAGAAGGGTATTGTTGAAAAGGTACTTAGATGCCTCAATAAGAAATTCTCTATGGTGGTTATTGCCATAGAAGAATCTAAGGATCTGTCGACGTTTACTCTAGAAGAGTTAACAAAGTCGCTTTTGTCTCGTGAAGCTAGACTCAGTCAGGAAGACGAGTCTCTGTCTCATGCATTTAGCACTCAGACTTCTTTCAACAGAGGTCGAGGTCCAGGAGGCAAAGGATGAGGCAGAAGAGGAAGGAGTTCTAATTCCACAAAGGATAGAACTGCCCATGAACACCATGAACACACAGATCACTATGAGCACAGTCATAACCCTCAGAACCAGAGAGGAAGAGGAGGAAAGAGATGGACTAATAGGTCCAATGTCCAGTGTAACTACTGTAAGAAATATGGCCACTATGAACATGACTGCTGAAAGAAGAAAGCAGATTAGATTAGCAGCAGAGCAAATGTCTCCAATGTTGAAGAAAATTCGTCAGAAGTCATGTTTCCATCATATCAGGCGACTGAAGAAGAACATCAATCAGATGTGTGGTTGCTAGACAGTGGATGTAGCAATCGCATGATAGGTAACAAATCATTGTTTTCTGATCTAGATCCATATGTTAATTCAAAGATCAAACTAGGTGATCATTATCTCATTCCAGCTCAAGGAAAAGGTATTGTTCCTATACTTACCAAGCAGAATGAGAAGAAGTACATAAATGATGTATTCTATGTTCCAAATCTTAAGGTCAATCTAATCAGTGTGGGTCAACTAATTCAGAATAAGTATGATGTTAGGTTCATTGATTCCTAATGTGATGTCTATCATAAAGCTCCTAGTAGAAGACTCCTAGCCAAAGTAGAAATGACCAAGAATAGAATTTTCCCACTCAACCTGAGTGATATCCTATCATAGTCATATGCTCATACTATCTCCAGTCAAGACGAATCCTAGTTGTGGCATTGTAGGTATGGTCATATACCCTTTCAGAGTCTCTCTCATCTGCAAAAACAATCCATGGTCAAAGGATTACCAGTCATGAATGAACAGACAAGTTCTTGTGAAAATTGTATTTTAGGGAAACACCAAAGGGACAGCTTTCCCACTTCTACAAATAGAGCCAAAGAACACCTTGGACTTTTTCACAAGGACCTATGTGGACCCATTGAAACCCATTCTATAAGAGGTAGTCTGTATTTCCTAACATTTATTGATGATTATAGCAGGAAAGTCTGGATTTACTTTCTTAGAAATAAGTCAGAAGATTTCTCTAGATTCAAAGAGTTCAAAGCACTGACTGAAAAGCAAATAGGTAAACCACTCAGAATACTCAAATCAAATGGTGGAGGTGATTATGTCTCTTGTGATTTTGCATATTTCTATAAGCAACATGAAATATAGCATCAGTAAACCACCAGATACACTCCATAATGGAATGGAGTTGCAGAACAGAAGAATCAGACCATCATGAACATGGCCTGAAGTATGTTGTCATACAAGAAGTTATCTGATGATTATTGGGCAGAAGCAGTTGCATGTTTAGTATATCTACTAAACAGGTCTCCCATAGTAAGTGTGAAAGATAAGATACTTAAAGAAGCATGGAGTGGCACTCATATTAGTGTCTCACATCATAGGATATTTGGATGTGTTTCATTCACACACATACCTGATGAGTTAAGAAAGAAGTTAGATAAGAAGAGTAAAAGGTGTATTTTCACATGCTATAGTGAACAGCAGAAATCCTATTAATTGTATAATCCTATTACCAAGAAAGTAGTGGTGAGCAGAGATGTCAAATTTATGGAAGATAAATGTTGGACTGATACAGCAGACATTCTGCAAACAGACAGTCCAGTACCACAAGAACCACTCAGAATGCCCAGACTTGAAGTATAGCAGCAGCAACAGCAAGAAGGGACACCAACAGATAGTCCACAACATAACCAAAGAACCAGAAGCTTAAGGGAGTTATATGAATAGACTCCTGTCATTGATGAGAAGCTACAATATGCTCTATTCTCATGTCATCCAACATGTTTTGAAGAAGCAGCAAAAGATCCACAGTGGATCCAAGCAATGAATGAAGAGATTGATTCTATTGAGAGGAATCAGACTTGGGATCTAGTTGATCTCCCATCAGATAAAATCTGAATTGGTGTAAAATGGGTCTAGAAGACCAAGTTGAATGAAAAATCATATATAGAAAAGTACAAGGCAAGGCTTGTTGCAAGAGGTTTTGCTCGGCAATATGGTGTAGACTGTGATGAAACCTTTGCTCCAGTAGCAAAGATGGACACCATCAGAGCTGTACTTGCAATAGAAGCTCAAAACCAATGGCCTGTTTACCAAATGGATGTGAAATCTTCCTTTATGAATGGCATACTTGAAGAAGAAGTCTATGTAGATCAGCCACCTGGTTATGCTATCAAAGGTAAAGAACACAAGGTATGTAAGCTGAAAAAGGCCTTGTATGGTCTTAAACAAGCTCCAAGAGCTTGGTACAACAGAATTGACTCTTATCTCATCAACAATGGGTTCAACAGAAGCAGCAATGAACCTACTCTGTAACATTTAGCAAGGTAACATTTTAGCAAGGTAACATTTTAGCAAGGTAACATTTTAGCAAGGTAACCTACTCTGTAACATTTAGCAAGGTAACATTTTACTTGTTTGTCTTTATGTTGATGATATGATCTATACTGGAAATTTGATGCTAGAAGAGTTTAAGACAATCATGAAAAAGGAGTTTGAGATGACTGATCTTGGTCTTATGAAGTTTTTCCTTGGTCTGGAAGTTGATCAAAGTGAAAATTGGATCTTCATCTATCCGCATAAGTATGCTACTGACATTCTACAAAGATTCAAAATGGATAAATGTAAACCAGTAGAAAATCCCATTGCTACAGGTGTTGATGTATATGTAACTTTGGAATGTATTTCACCCATGTATTTTATATATGTATATTGTACTCCTATAGAGATGGTATTATTCCTCTATATGAAAGTGTTTGTATTTTTATAGAGATGTTATTATTCCTCTATATGGAAGTGTCGGCATTTATATTGTAAGTGTCGTAACTTATACTTGATGGGTTATTAGACCACCTTGTTGAGGTTGGCCCTATATAAGTCATGTGGGTCGAAGGGTTATTAGACCATCCTAGTGGGGGTTGGCCATATGGGTCAAAGGGTTATTAGACCACCCTAGTGGGGGTCATCCCAGTCAACATTGTGCTATGTGGTTAAGTTGAGGCTGACCTAGTAAAGGTTATTAGGCAATTCAAGTCAAGTATAAATAGAGTGCGGGAGGCACTCTATTTGATCATTCTATTCTCTATCACACTCTCGGGAGAGTGGTGCACTAGTGGAGGAGGATAAGCTGCTGCTAGGAGATTTCTATCTCTTATTCTTGGGTTGTATCATTGCTCTATCTATATCAGAGGAAGTTATTGGGGTTTTTCACCTTTATGGTTTTCCCCAAGTAAACTCTGTGTCTCTTGTGTGCTTGCATTATTGTGTCCATGATTGATATGCTGTAGATATGTTGTATGTGTTGTTCTCTCAGTTAAGATCCTAGATCAAATTGAAGTAAATTTTGAAAAATTAACATGGTATCAGAGATAGCCTGAAAGAAGGCATGGTATGGCATGTATGACACTTGTTACACTTGCGATGCTTGGGATTGATATAGCAAAAACCAGTCATCGTAGCACTTTCGCTATAAATCCATGTTGGAGAAGTTTTCGGATCTGAAACTTCTATAGTTTGAAGATAGGATCTCCACGTACCTTGTATCTAAAGGAAAACTTCTAATTCATTGTACTTCGTGTTTTATGATCTGTACAATATAGGGCTTCTGCCTCTTCCACATATCAGTAAAAAACAAGTGACCTTGGAAAAATGGTCATAACTTGGGATAGGAAGCTCCAAATGAAATTTCATAAAAATTGATAGGTGTTGCACGGACTGAAATTTCTCAGGTAACTTTTTCAGAGGCAGAAACTATACCAGTGACACGTGTCACGCCATACAAGTTTGATCTCCGGTTTTATCCCATAAACAGGTCATGTTGTGACACTTGGAATAACTCTCTCTCTCAGAGAATCCAATTGAGGTCAGACCTATGGGGTTGTAAAGATGACAGGTAGGGCTATCGCAGGAAACATTTTCAGACCCTTTGGATTGAAAAGTTCAAAGTTACACCAGAAACAATCAGGTACATATTTCTGTCAAAACAAAATTATTTTTTAGCACCTTCATTCATGGCTTCCGGAATTTAGGGTTTCGGAGAAAGATGGAATTTTTGTAATCAGAGACCATGGATGAATGCTACTCATCAAAATCAAAATTTAGAGACCAAGATCAGAATTTTTGGTTGGGCAGAAAGCCAGGCTTGATCAGACCCTAGTTCGGGAATTTGATCGGAAAAGTGGAAAATTAGGGCTTCTGCAAAAACGGAAATTTTTGAAATCTGTGACCACGGCTGGAAGCTCCTCAGAAAAATAGAAGCTTAGAGCTTTGGATCGAACCTTTTGATTGGGAAGAAGGGTGGGATTTATCAAACCCTAGTTTGGGGTCATGTCCAGTGAATCCGAAAGTTTCAAAGGCAAATTTGAGGGGTGAAACTTTGCAGTTTTCAAATTATGAGTATACCAGCTTGATCAGCTCATCAAGGCGCATATTTTTATCCTTTCGGAAGTTTGAAATTCAAAGTTTGAATTTTTAGGGTTTCTCTAACAAACCCTAATCCATCTCCAGATCCAATTCCTGCAAATCAAGTGGATTGGGTTAATCCTAGAAGTGAATGCATTGGTCACCTACATAAGTGAAGAAGTTCATGTTTCAGAGGGAGACGAGGATAAGGCCTTACATAAGAAGATTACAAGCAAACTCGACAAGTATGACTCATCCAGGTATGTTTCGAGATTTTTCATGATTAAGTTTATGGTATGTTTGTCTTCATGTTATTACGGTTAGTACAATCTTGATTAAATTTAGACTTGTCGTATCACCTTAATAAAATTATGAATGCATGATAGAAGATATCCATTGATTAGGGTGTTCACACTTATGATTGTACTAATGCATTATGGTGTTGTATGAGGTTTGTGTTGTCCGCTAACATGAAAGGTACACCAAGAAAGACAAATCATGTTCTAGTTCAAGAACATATGATCATGATGACATGAGGACAAAGATTCATCCATTGTCATGAATCACTTAGAAGATATATTTGCGAGGTATGTATAACTTGGTTCTATAATGGTTAACCTATGAGATATGCAGGTTGCTAGCACAAGTCATTGAAGAGAACAAGAAGACATCATGTGGGTATGTTAGACATAACTAGCTAACATACCAATCCAGGTATGTTTTTCTTATATCAAGTTAGAATCCTACCTTGTGTTAGGAGCCCTTATATAAGTATACTTGGTATGCTTGGTTATGTTTATTCATAAAGTTAGAAATGTAAGTAATCAAGGGTTTATGCATTTTATGTCTCTTATCTTGATTGATGATTTAACTAACCAAAAGATTCCTATGATCAAATAAGAATATGCATGAGTAAAAGAAAGACTTCCCTGAAACCTTGAATACTAATGTTTAATATTTGTGTTTGAAATGATCATGACTATACATATTTAATATTATTGTGTTTTGATAGTATTAAGATTATACTAATAAATGTGTGATTATGTATGAGACCTCAAGGATAACACAATGATGATACTTGTAAGCATTCATAGTGATCGAGGATGGATATAAGATCAAGGATAGGTAATCCAGGAAGCAAAGATCAAGAGGGAGCACACTCCAATAGTTTCTGCAAGGATGCAGATATTCAGAGGGATTCGACCACTTATCACAATCCACATCAGGATGGAGTTGCAATGATTCAGAGGGAGTCCACCCTACAAAAAAACAAAGATAGGTATTTGAATTATCATTTCTTGCATAGTTGATTGTTTAAATAATACTGTTCAATAATGTATATACTCATGTTCCTAGAATTAGGTTGTGTATTATGCATATTAGAATAGTTGCAGTGATGAACAGTATACTACTAATATACATGGGTAAGTGGCCTATGGCACTGTACAACATTCCATTGCTACTTATCTAGAATGAAACCTCTTTGCTGACATGTTGGGAGTTGTGCACACTCTTAACAATGTTCTGGTAGAGATTGGAAGGCATCTAGAAAGTTACGAGATATGGATAAATGTTGTATTGAAGCATTGGCTAAGATAATTGCATGACTGTATGACATATTTCTTTATGTGTAAGAATTTCTTCTGAAAACTATGAGATGTTTTCTAATCATGCAATTTAACTTGTTGTGTAGGAAAGATCGTATACCATCACCTACAAAAGAAGGACTATAACATTTGTTTAGCAAACAAAGTTATCTATTGAAAATATTGAAGATATTGAAGTTCCCAGGATCTGGGAAGAATGCCATGATCGAGGAGTACCAGTTGATCATGAAGATGTTTGGGATGCAGTCCCAAGACCTAAAGGGGAGTCTGTAGTGACTTCCAAGAGGATCTACAAGATCAAGCATGTTGCAGGTGGTAGCATAGAGACTTTTGCTCCTATAGCCAGATACACTTCCATTAGATCCGTACTTGCTCTGGCTGCAGTGATGAAATGGAAGATACACCAGATGGATTTCAAGATAGCTTTATTGAATGGTGTAGTTGAAGAAGAAGTGTATTTAGAGCAGCCACTTGGTTCTGAGACACATGACAGGGATTCATATATGTGTAGAACTTGGTATGGCAGGATAGATGGCTTTCTATCCAGTTTGGGCTTTACCAAGAGTAAAGCGGATTCCAACCTTTACTACAAGGTTGAGGAAGGCAATCCAATGATACTACTTGTGTATGTGGATAACCTGTTTGTTACAGGTGAGGATAGATTGATTGCCGACACGCATCGGAAGCTTACTGCTGAGCTCGAGATGAAGAACTTGTGGATGATGCACTACTTTCTAGGTATGGAGGTGTGGCAGAGTGCAGATGGAATCTTCCTTGGATAAGGGAAGTTTGTAGTAGAGATCCTGAAGAGGTTCGTGATGATGGACTACAAGTACATGGCCACACTTATGGAATTGGACCTGATGCTTCTGTGTGAGGCTTCATCTGATCTGGTTGATGTCACAATGTATCTTCAGATGATTGGGTCCTTGATGTACCTGACGAACATGAGACCAGATATTTGCTTTGCGGTGAACACATTGAGCCAGTTCCTGATGGATTCAAAGAGTGTTCACCTGGTTACTGTAAAGCATATTCTGAGGTACCTAAAGGGTGCAGTTGATTATGGGCTCAAGTATGATGCGAATCAAAAGTTTAACCTATAGGTTTATGTTGATTCAGATTGGGTAGGTAGTGTTATAGGTAGGAAGAGCACTTCTGGGTGTTGCTTCAGTACGGGATCAGGTGTGATCTCTTGGTTTAGCAGGAAGTAGTCCTACATAGCACTGAGTACAGCTGAAGCAGAGTATGTTGCATCTTCTTCATAGTTATGAGGCAGTATGGCTTCGGAAGCTACTGTCTAAGTTATTTGATCTCCCGCTGGAGGCTACTGGTATCTTTTGTGGCAACCAAACTTGTGTGAAGCTGTCTGAGAATCCGGTGTTCCACAACAGGTTGAAACACATTGAGATCAAATATCACTATATCAGGGATATGGTGCAGAGAAGATCAGTGAAGCTCCTACATGTTGCGACGAATGAGCAGATTGCAGATGTGCTTACGAAGCCACTAGCCAGAGTGAATTTTGAGTACTTCAGAGAGAGGCTTCGTGTTCTTCAGATTGACGACACTTCGAGGAAGAAGTGATGGACACATTTGTTGAAGCCATTCCAAGCATGTTGGAAGGAGGATCCTTCACATGGCTGTGGATGTAAGCGCTGGATGATGAGCATCAGTACGATGCTCCAGTTACTGCTCTGTATATGCATCAGGTGGATGCTGGATATGATCAGTTGGATCATTTATATGTATATGTATGTACGCATCATGTTGGATGCTGGATATGATCAGTTGGATCATGTGTATTTATTTGTATATGTATCGGGTGGATACATTGTATGATCAGGTTGATCATGTATGATGATATGTATCAGGCAGATACTATGTATGCATAAGGTGGATGCATTGTATGATTAGGATGATCATGGATGACGAGCTTCATGATGTTGCTCCAGATATGCATCAGGACGATGCAGTGATGAGTATCAGGACGATACTCTAGATGATATTCATCAGGATGATGCTATGATGATGATCAGGATGATCATATGTATCAGGTGGATACATTACATAATCAGTTGGATTATGTGTGATGAGTTCTGAAGACACAGATGCACAGTGCCTTTCCGACATGGTGGTAGATGTGTTCTCCCATGTGCGTTGATGTAAGTGCAGAGCCTTTCTGACATGGTGGTAGATGTGTTCTCCCATGTGCGTTGATGTAAGTGCAGAGCCCTTCCGACATGGTGGTAGATGTGTTCTCCCATGTGTGTTGATGTAAGTGCAGAGCCTTTCCGACATGGTGGTAGATGTGTTCTCCCATGTGTGTTGATGTAAGTGCAGAGCCTTTCCGACATGGTGGTAGATGTGTTCTCCCATGTCCATTGATGTAAGTGTAAAGCCTTTCGAACATGGTGGTAAATGTGTTCTCCCATGTGCGTTGATGTAAGTGCAGAGCCTTTCCGACATGGTGGCAGATGTGTTCTCCCATGTGCATTGATGTGACTGTTGAGCCTTTCCCGGATGATCAGAGCAAATTCCTTCCATGCCGGTGAGTGTAAGTGCTGTGTTGTGTGCATCTGGACTGCGCTTCACGGACGATGATCAGTATGATTATGAGTATCAGGATGATACTCCGTGGTCGTGGACAAGTTGTGCAGTAGCATGTAAAAGGTCCTGGGATATCCGATAGGTTGAGCTGTGTGCTCGTAATCAGTCCTGGGATGCTCTTTCGAGGTTTTGTTGACTCACGTAATAAGTCCTGAGGATTCAACAATATGGCCAGTGATGATGAAGACCTGCAGGTGGTGGGCCTACATCCAGTATGAAAAAGGACTGGCTCTATAGAACTTCCTATGACGAGTAGATTCAGATATTGATTGAGATAGCAACAGCAGTGACAATGACAATGACTCGATGACAATTATCCAGTGACGATGATCTAGAGAAGAAGACTTGTGCTAGAAGACATGTGTCGAGAAATACCTTCCTAGTTAAGAGGGAGTGTTGATGTGTATGTAACTTCGGAATGTATTTCACCCATGTATTTCATATATGTATATTGTACTCCTATAGAGATGGTATTATTCCTCTATATGGAAGTGTTTGTATTCCTATAGAGATGTTATTATTCCTCTATAAGGAAGTGTCGTCACTTATATTGTAAGTGTCGTAACTTATACTTGATGGGTTATTAGACCACCTTGTTGGGTTCGGCCCTGTATAAGTTATGTGGGTCGAAGGGTTATTAGACCACCCTATTGGGTGTTAGCCCAGTCAGCATTGTGTTATGTGGTTAAGTTGAGGCCGACCTAGTAAAGGTTATTAGGAAAGTCAATTCAAGTATAAATAGAGTGTGGGAGGCACTCTATTTGATCATTCTATTCTCTCTCACACTCTCAGGAGAGTGGCGCACTTGTGGAGGAGGAAAAGATACTGCTAGGAGATGTCTATCTCTTATGCTTGGGTTGTATCATTGCTCTATCTATCTCTGAGGAAGTTATTGGGGTTTTTCACCTTTATGGTTTTCCTCAAGTAAACTCTGTGTCTCTTGTGTGCTTGCATTATTGTGTCCATGGTTGATATGATGTAGATATGTTGTACATGTTGTTCTCTCAGTTAAGATCCTAGATCAGATTGAAGTAAATTCTGAAAAATTAACAACGGGAACCAATTTAAGCAAGAATGATGAAGGACCAGTAGTAAATTCTACACTTTAAAAAAGATTAGTAGGTAGTTTAATGTATTTGACTGTTACTAGACCTGATTTGATGTATGTTGTCAGTCTTATTTCTAGATTCATGGAATCTCCCAAAGACTCACTGGAAAGTTGGAAAAATAATACTAATATATGTTGCAGGTACAATTGATTATGGACTTTGGTACACTCATTCACAGGACTGTACTCTCACAAGGTACACAGATAGTGATTTTGCAGGTAGTATTGATGATAGGAAAAGCACATCTAGTTATGCTTTCCATCTTGGTACTAGTATTATTTCTTGGGCTTCTCATAAAAAACCTATTGTGAGCATGTCTTCAACAGAAGCATAATATATTACAGCAACTATAGTAGCATGTCATGCATTTTAGCTCAGAAGACTCTTGAAGGACATGGGACATACAGAAACAGAACCAACAACCATATATTATGACAACAGTTCTGCTATACAGTTGTTTAAACATAATGTATTTCATAGGAAGAGTAAACACATTGACACTCGCTATCACTTCATACGTGAGTTAGTCAATAATGGAGAGATCAGCTTGATGTTTTGTGGCTCTAAGGAGCAGCTAGCTGATATGTTTACCAAACCTTTGGGTACATCTGCATTTGAGTTTCAGAGGAAGCACTTAGGCATTGATAGTGCTGACCAAACCATCCCACTTGAGATTAAGGGGGTGTGTTAAGAGTTGTAATCTCATTTGTCAAGTTGGTTAGTTAGTTGAGTCAATAGTCCTAAGTTAGTTGAGTTAGTTGTTGACTAAGATAGTAGTTGACCCATGGTATTCATTGGCCCATAGTATTAGCCAGTTTTTTTGAGTCTTATGAGAAACTATATATATGTGTGTTTAATAATGAGAAGGAAATCAATATTCCCTTTGTGTTTCCTCTCTTATTATGTGTCTCCGCAAACTTGACCAAAATTCACGATATACAGGATATGGGAGGCAGAGTACCAATAGGATTTATTGTCCCAACATGTACTTTCCGTACGTTCCATTAGAGGGGTGGTGTGCAATGGGAGAAATGGGATTGATGTACAAATCATCAATGCATTTCCCCACTTGGATATCCTGGTGACATACCTTGTTTGCCTCAACAAGGTGGATTTGAAAAAATGAATGCGACCAATAACAAGTTTAAGCAAGTGAACAGTTCATGCTTAGTTCAAGATAATCTATTTTCAGGAAAACAAAACCCTCTCTATTCTCTTCTTGCTTGAACAATTGAACGATCTAGCATGCCTTACTGAGCCAAAACAACAAGAATGACTTAGCTACATGAGAGGGATCCATATGGAGCAAGGGACATATGTCCTTTCATATCCATATGCAAATTGAATTACAATAAATTGAGATTGAGATTTAGCAGCATCTCCTTGGTGAATGGTACACTATGTATCTAAAGTAGCATTCATAGGTGAATCATATATCACTAGGGAAAAATCACAAGGGAATTTGTGCTTTTCCAGTGTCCAATGACTCCTGCTCTTAGGCTCTTAAGCAACAGGCTGTGTTTACCACTGACTGGAAACAATATAGGTCTTCGTTGAGGAATTCACAATGTGGAAAAATAAATCGAACATATTATAGCATCTCCCTTGAGCATGCATCCCTACATTGAACCCTTGAATGACTTTTTAGGATAAATTAAGCAATGTGTATCAAATAGTACAATTCTATAAGCACCTATCATGAATCCCCATAAAACGAGTAGTTGAGGAGACAATTGTTAGAGATAAGATGGTAATAAATAAGCTTCTAAAAGATACAATAAGAACCCTTGATCTATGCTCTTGATTAATTGTCCAACTTCAGTTATGTACCTATAAATATAAGTTAGATATAATGCCAAACAAGGTTGGAATTTGGATTCATCTTTTCCCTTCATACAATTTTGTTTTTACGTTTTTGGTTTTTATACTCCCCATGGAAGAAAGTTCTATCTAAAATTGTGACCTTCAACAATGAATTTTTTATGAAAAGCTAACTCTTCCATATTGAAGTTTTAATTAAAAAATTTACTCTTCTATTATGAAATTTTAAGTGACTTAGATCCTGGCCACGAAGCATGTTGGTGGAATGGTGTCTTGTGGTCTATTAATTGTCCGTTAAAGATCAAGTTTTTCACCTGGGTTGCATTACAAGGTCGCATTCCTACATGGGACCGCCTTCAGCATTTCTTTCTTGAAGGTCTGGGCAGATTCCCTCTTTGTATGGATCATTCTGAGTCACTCTCTCATCTGCTCATCGATTGTTTTTATACACAGCAGATTTGGCAGCATATCCATTACCTTTCTAGTATCCCTCCTAATTGGATGGGTCCCACGCTCTATGCGGCTTTCATACAATGGATATTTTCATACACAGGCCATTCTTCTCCTGCACTTCCTTTCATTGTTATATGGCACTCATGGAAGGCTCGGAACCACACCATATTTCGCGACTCTTTTATTCCTCCAGAGTTATCTTCCCTGCGTTGTTTGGTTTTGGCCTAGGAACACCCTCCTGCCCCACGACCTCCACGTATCCGATCTGTACATGAGGATCTTATCGACAGACACACCCCATGGGATTATTTTGATGGAGAAGCACATGGGAATCCATCCCGTGGAGGTGTTGGAGGCATCATCTTCCTCTATTCAACACGATGGTACACGTTTGTTGCATCCACTGGTCAAATCTCCAACAATCATGCAGAGTTGTTGGCTTTAAAATTTCTTTTGCAGTCGGCCATTTTGAGGGCTATCCATTGCATACAGGGTTTTGGGGATTCATCCCTTATCATTCAATGGATGAAATCTAGATGGAAGCCTCAGAATATCCTGATGTATCCTATCTATGAGGAGGTTTCGTGACTTTCCGCTTCTTTTGATTGGATCTCTTTTTTCCATATCTACAGGGAATGGAATTCTGTGACAGATGAGCTATCAAAAAAAGGTCTTCTTCTTGGAGACAACCTATGGTAGACTTGGTCACATGAACCTGGGGATAACTATGTCCCTGACCCTATTCTGTTCTAATATCGTTTTTTGTTTTTTGTTGATGTATGTTTGGGTGACATGCTCACTGAATATTGAACATGTCCCATTTATCTCATTTTGAACTCATGTTTGGAATCTTAAGGATGTATCTTTATACACCTGTTTATATTGGCAATGTAAATATATATGGTGCATACCATTATCGTGAAACCTACATGGTCATGTAAAATGTTTCTCCTTTATATAAAGACGGAACGCCTTTTTTTCCTGGGAAAAAAAATGAAGTTTTAAGTTAAAATTACCCTTAACCCTTATTAGCAACTATATTAAATGTTGAATAATAAACAACTATTTTTCAAAATATCAACCATGAGTGCAATACATCATTTTCAACCAACTAACAAATACCTAAAAACTCAATTTCCAAGTTTTGAAATAATTTGAAAATTCAACCTGATAATCCAATTGTAATTGTAAATTCTCTCTCTCTATATATATTTTATGGATTATAATTTTAATCAACAACTTAGACTTACTATGTTACAATACATAAAACCATATACTACTAAGAATCTAAGCAAAATTATGTGTTATTTTATTATATTGAAACTTTTTTTTTTCCTTTATAAAACCATATACTACTAAAACCATATACTACTAAGAATCTAGGCAAAATTATTGGTTATTTTATCATATTGAAACTTATTATTTTTTCCTTTATAAGTATTGAGTTTTCATTATTCTTTAATTCTAATGAGTTTTCAATATTCTCTATAGAATAGTGAAATGACTAATTAAGTTATAAAATATTAAGAGATAATAATGAATAATTTATTTGATTTTAAAAAATGAATTGATTTAATTATCTGAAAGATAAAAAAAAGGACATTCTTAAATTTCATAATACATGTTTTTTTTTCCTTTATTTCCTTTATTTGTAATGAGTTTTCAATATTCTTTAATCAAAATTTTTAGTTACAATTTTATAGAATAGTAAATTTCTCCTTTTTAGATTTTAAGTATATAATATAACTAATATTCTTTCTTTAATCATCATTTTTAGAACCAGTAAAAAGTCAAAACTCAAGACAGTTCTAAATTCATATAACAAAGAGATCACTAGAGCATTATAAGTTATAAGTTATCGATGATTAAACTAAATGTAATTGTAGTTTGTTTTTCACATATTTTAAAAATTAAACGAAATTATGTTGATGTATATGTAACTTCAGAATGTATTTCAGTTATATATTTATTGTACCCTTATATAGATGTGTTATTCCTCTATAAGGAAGTGTCATCGTTTGTATTGACAAGTGTCGCAAGTGTGTTAACTTGCCGATGGGTTATTGGATCACCTTGTAAGGGGTCGGCCTGGATTTATGTAATATGTGGTTATTGTACCTAGCTAGACAAGTCGGCCCCATAAGGTTATTGGGAAAACAGGACAAGTATAAATAGAGATTGGGAGATCTCTATTTGGATCACTCAGAAACTCATTCTTCCTTCACTCGGAAAGTGGCGCACTTTTGAGGAGGAGGATCAGCTGCTAAGAGGAGTCTATCTCTTGTACTTTGGTTGTACTTTGGTTGAGCTATTTCTCTATCTATCTCTGAGGAAGTTGCGGGGTTTTTCACCTTAGGGTTTTCTCCACAGAAACTCTGTGTGTCTATTGTCTCTCATGCTTTTGATTCTTGTGATGATTGACATGCTTGTTATGATTGATATGCATTGATATACTGTACATGTTTTTCTCTCAATAAAGATCCTAGAGTATATTGAATTAATGCTCAAAATTTAACATGGTATCGGAGCTAACTTGAGAAGAAGACATTGTGCAGTGACGGAAACTAGGGTTTCTTGTTTATTAGGTTTCTCTCCACAGATTTTGGAAAATAAGTACAGTAGATTGACTCTACTCATCATGTAGAATCTATCTGTCCAATCAGAATTCAATTCTGAGCATTTTCAGATTTGGCCCTAAACATTAGGGTTTCCACAAAAATAAGAATTTATGAAATATGAAGACATAGCTGGAAGCTCCTTGGAAAAATCGAAGTTTAGAGCTTTGGATTGAGATTTTTGGCTAAGTAAATCTCCGGGAAACTCAACCCTAATTCAGGGTCCTTCTGAGTGAACTCAGGAAGACTAAAAGACATTTTTGAAGGGTGAAGCTTTACAGATCTCAAATTCTAAATACACTAGGATGATCAGCTCATCAAGGCACATCTTTCTATCCTTTTAGAAAGTTGAAATTCACATTTTGAATTTTTAGGGTTTTTCCGACAAACCTTAATCTAGGACCAGATCCAGTTTTCAGCAAAGCAAGTGGTAAGACCTAAATATTTTCTATTTCCATTTGAAGTACTCTTTAAGATGTCTCACCACACCAAGCTTGAGGATAAGCTTGAAGGGGATGATAACTTCCGAGCCTAGAAGTATAGGATTGGATTAATCCTAGAAGAAAATGAATTGGACTCCTACATCAGCTCTGAGGTCCCTATCCTAGAGGATGAAGAGGCTAAGGTTTTGCATAAGAAGAACTTGGTCAAGGCAAAGAGAATTATTGTTGATTCTATCAAATACCATCTCATACCACATGTGTCATCTCTAAAGACACCCAAGGAGATGTTTGACTCCTTGACCAAGTTATTTGAAGGGAAGAACATAAATCGGAAGATGACTCTGTGGAATCAATTGAAAGGGGTCAAGATGTTGAATGGAGAGACCATTCAATCTTACTACTCTAAGGTCTCTCAGATCAAGGAACAAATTGAAGTTGTGGATTAAGTAGTGGAGAATGGAGAAATTGTGATGACCACTCTGAATGGCCTAGCTAGGTCATGGGACTCCTTTATTCAAGGAATCTGTGCAAGAAAGAATGTGATCTCTTTCAGTAGACTGTGGGAGGAATGCTCTCAAGAAGAAGCTAGGCTTGTAGCTCGAGAAGAAAATATGGGAGGTGAAGATCAAGCTCTCATAGCTCACACCAAAAGAAGCAAGCCCAAGAAGGAGCAATCTCATTACAAGAGATCCTATCACAACCAACAAAAGAATAAGAAGGATCTAAGATGTTTCACATGCAATGAGAAAGGTCACTTTGATTTAGATTGTCCCAAGAACAAAAGGGATAACAACAACAACTTCAACAAGAAGAAGAAGGGAAACAAAAGAAGGTACCATGCTCATGCTGTCGAGGATGATGAACCTCCAAAGAAGAAGGCTAGGACAGAAAGTGATGATGATGACTCATCAAGCGAAAAAAGAGTATGTTCTAATCTCTTCTCTCACAAGTACTATCTCTCATGGTTGTAATGATTGGTTAATTGACAGTGGGGCTTCCAAACACATGACTGGGTTTAAAGAATCTTTTGTAAACTTATCTGAACATGAATAACCCCATAAGGTGAAACTTGGGGATGATTATCAATACCCTATCAAAGGAAGTGGTGAATCCTCCTACAACCTATATTATGGAAAGTCTTTGAAGATGAAAGAAGTTCTTTATGTACCTGGGCTCAAGAATAATCTTCTCTCCATCTTTGCATTGGATGCAAAAGGCATGAGGGTTGCATTTGTAGATGGCCAAGTTCTAATGTGGCCAAAGGGTAAAACTATTGATGATGCAATGGTGATTGGAGAGCAAGAGGGAGGTTTGTATAAATTGAAGGGACAACCTAAACATGCCATGGTACATGATTCCATGGAGCCAAGTGAACTTTGGCATAGAAGACTTGCACATATGCACTACAGAGCATTACCAATTGCAAGTAAGGCTATAGAAGTTCTTCTTGAAATTAAGACCAAGCATGAAGGTGTTTGCAAAGGATGTGCAAAAGGAAAGAACATTAAGAAGTCATTTCCAAGCAGTGAAACCAAGGCAAAAGGTATCTTGGAAATCATCCACTCCGATGTATGCGGTCCTATGTCATCCAATTCTCTGAGTGGGTATGTTTACTATGTCTCTTTCATTGATGACTTCTCCAGGAAGACTTGGGTTTACTTCTTGAAGAACAAAGATGAAGTATTTGATAAGTTCAAGGAATTCAAAACCTTGATGGAGAACCAAACTGATAAGAAGATCAAAACATTCAGATCCGACAATGGTGGAGAATTCACCTCAGGTGACTTCAAGAAGCTATGCAGTGATTCATGGATTTAGAGGGAGTTGACTATTCCTTACAATCCACAACAGAATGGAGTTGCAAAAAGAAAGAATAGAACAATCATGGAAGAAGCAAGGGAAATGTTGCATGACCAGGATCTACCTATGCATATATGGGCAAAAGCAGCTAGAACAGCTATATATGTGCATAACAGAACACCCCACAAGATATTGGACAACAAGACACCAGAAGAGATCTTCTCTGGTAAGAAACCTGAAGTCATCCATCTCAGAATATTTGGTTGTCCAGTATATACTCATGTCCCAAAGGAAAAGAGGACCAAGCTAGATCCTTCAGGAAAGAAGGGTATCTTTGTGGGTTATAGTGAAAGTTCGAAGGCTTACAGAATATACTTTCCAGGGTTCAAGAAAATTGATGTCAGCAGGGATGTAACATTTGATGAAAATTCAGCATTCATCAAATCAAGGAAGACACCTGTTGAAGTTTATGAAGAACCTAAGGAAACTAGATTTCAAGACACTAGCATGACTAAAGAAATTCCAGATGTTGTTCATGAAATTGAAGATCCGCAACAACCTGTAGATCCATCTCGTGAGAATAACTCTCATAAGAGAAAACCTACATGGGCTAGAGAGCTCATTCAAGATGCAGAAAGATATGGTATTCCAAAAGAAGAACACAGAGCAAAGAAGAGAACCAAATCACATACCAGCTATGTTGCTTTACTATGTGACATCATGAAAAAAGAACCTTCCAGTTATGAAGAAGCAGCGGAAAATAAAGAATGGAAGGATGCCATGATCGAAGAATACCAATCAATAATGAAGAATGATGTTTGAGATTTTCAAGGAAAATTAGAAACCTGTGTGGAGTTTTTGATCTCGACGCATTACAGACTCTATAGTTGAGTCCATCTTCAGGAGAAAAGGTATCTCAATTGAAAAACTACACTAATCTACATTTTTATAATGTTAGTTTTGTTTATTAATTTATGAGAAAGCCGACCTAATCAAATTTAATGTTATTATATTATTCTATTCCATTTTTATTAAAGTAACTTATTAATATTGATTATCAACATATTAATTTTTGAAAATGTTTATTAAAATAATATTCTTATTAAATTATAATTTTTAAAAAGAATTTTAAATTAAATGTTCAATAGTTTATAACTCGATTCTTTAACGAATATTAAATTTTATTTTATTTTAACCTGAATTAAAACCAACAACTTTTTATTAGTTTTAATGTTATCTAAAATAATTAAGATTTTTAAATTATTGTTAGAATATTAAAGTATTAACTTAAATTTAAAGATTCTTAATTTTATGAGTCTTATTTTCTTTCATTACCTTGAAACCTATTTATTTCTTTAAAGAAAATTTTTGTTTAAGAAGTTTTTAAAGTTGTTATATTATAAATTATTTTAGATTTTTAATTTTTTAAGTTTTTTAATTTTATAAAATTAGTTTTTTTTTTTAAACTTTAATTTTTATCCTTTAATTTTATTTTAACTAAAGTTTATTGATAAGTTTTTAAGATTTTTTATTTGTGTTCTTATTTTGCAGGGAGTGAATGATTGGTTTCCAAGAATCACCCAAGTTAAGGTCATCATCTCTATTGAAATTTCTAGGGTGTTTCTCAATTTCAATTGCTTCACGTATGCGTCTTCTGTTATAGTTATCTTTAAATGCTATGACATCTGCTTCTTCAATACAAATATGGTGGTTAGTCTTCGATGAATGTTCAGCCACGCCTGATTTTTTAATTCTGTTGTGATAAACATCTGCACAATGCTCTTTCAGCCTTGTCTGAATTGAGCGTCATGTCTCACCTATGTATACGTCTTCACATGAGCAAGGAAACGAAGACATATACATAGGTGAGACAAGACGCTCAATTCAGACAAGACTGAAAGAGCATTGTGCAGATGTTATTCACAACAGAATTAAAAAATCAATCGTGGCTGAACATTCAATTGAAGAAGCAAAGGTCATAGCATTTGAAGATAACTATAACAGAAGACGCATACGTGAAGCAATTGAAATTGAGAAACACCCTAGAAATTTCAATAGAAATGATGGCCTTAACCTGGGTGATTCTTGGAAACCAATCATTCACTCCCTTCAAAATAAGAACACAAATAAAAAATCTTAAAAACTTATCAATAAACTTTAGTTAAAAAAAATTAAAAGATAAAAATTAAAATTAAAAAAAAAATTAAAAAAATCTAATTTTATAAAATTAAAAAACTTAAAAACTTAAAAATCTAAAATAATTTATAATATAACAACTTTAAAAACTTCTTAAACAAAAAATTTCTTTAAAGAAATAAATAGGTTTCAAGGTAATGAAAGAAAATAAGACTCCTAAAATTAAGAATCTTTAAATTTAAGTTAATACTTTAATATTCTAATAATAATTTAAAAATCTTAAATATTTTAGATAACATTAAAACAAATAAAAAATTGTTGGTTCTAATTAAGGTTAAAATAAAATAAAATTTAATATTGGTTAAAGAATTGAGTTATAAATTATTGAACATTTAACTTAAAATTCTTTTTAAAAATTATAATTTAATAAGAATATTATTTTAATAAACATTTTCAAAAAATAATATGCTGATAATCAATATTAATAAGTTACCTTAATAAAAATGGAATAGAATAATATAATAACATTAAATTTGATTAGCTCGGCTTTCTCATAAATTAATAAACAAAACTAACATTATAAAAATGTAGATTAGTGTAGGTTTTTAATTGAGATACCTTTTCTCTTGAAGATGGACACAACTATAGAGTCCGAAACGCGTCAAGATCAAAAACTCCACACAGGTTTCCAATTTGCCTTGAAAATAACTGCAACCTGTGAAAGCCTGGATGTTTGGGATGTTGTTCCAAGACCAAAAGGGAAGTCTGATGTGACTTCCAAATGGATCTACAAGATCAAGCATGTTGTAGATGGCAGCATAGAGAAATACAAGGCAAGATTCGTAGCTCATGGCTTCTCTCAGAAAGAGGGAATAGATTATCAAGGAACCTTTGCTCCTGTAGCTAGGTACACTTCCATCGGATTGGTACTTGCCCTAGATGCAGCGATGAAATGGAAGATACACCAGATGGATGTCAAGACTACCTTCTTGAATGGTGTAGTTGAAGAGGAAGTGTATGTGGAGCAGCCACTCGGTTTTGAAACACATGACAAGGAGTCATATGTGTGCAGATTGAAGAAAGCCTTGTATGGCTTAAAACAAGCTCCTAGAACTTGGTATGGTATGGTGGACAGTTTTCTATCTAGTTTGGGCTTTACCAAGAGTAAAGTGGACTCCAACCTTTACTACAAGGTTGAGGAAGGAAATCCTGTGATTCTAGTCCTGTATGTAGATGACCTATTTGTAACAGGAGATGACAGATTGATTGCCGATACAAAGAGGAAGCTTGCTGCCGAGTTTGATATGAAGGACTTGGGGATGATGCACTATTTTCTAGGTATGGAGGTGTGGCAGAGTGCAGATGGGATCTTCCTTGGACAAGGGAAGTATACAGTGGATATCCTGAAGAGGTTTGGGATGATGGATTGCAAGGCCATGGCCACATCTATGGCATCGAATCTTAAGCTTCTATGTGATGCTTCATCTGAGTCGGTTGATGTTTCAATGTATCGTCGGATGATTGGGTCCTTCATGTACTTGATGAACACGAGACCAGATATTTTCTTTGCGGTGAACACATTGAGCTAGTTCCTAACAGATCCGAGGAGTGTTCACCTGGTTGTTGTAAAGCATATTCTGAGGTACCTGAAGGGTACAGTTCATTATGGGCTCAAGTATGAAGCAAATCAAAAGTTTAACCTGCAGGGTTATGTTGATTCAGATTGGGCAAGCAGTGCCGCAGATAGGAAGAGAACATCTGGGTGCTGCTTCAGTAGGGGATCAGGTGTGATCTCTTGGTTTAGCAGGAAGCAGTCTTGTGTAGCACTGAGTACAGCCGAGGCAGAGTATGTTGCAGCATGTTCGGCTAGTTGTGAGGCGGTATGGCTTTAGAAGCTACTGTCTGAGTTATTTGATCTCCCGTTGGATGCTACTGGTATCTTCTGTGATAACCAGAGTTGTGTGAAGCTGTCTGAGAACTCAGTGTTTCACGACAGGTCGAAACACATAGAGATCAAATATCACTATATCAGGGATATGGTGCAGACAGGAGTAATGAAGCTCTTGTATGTTGCGACGGACGAGTAGATTGCATATGTGCTAACGAAACCACTAGCCAAAGTGAAGTTCAAGTACTTGAGAGAGAGGCTTGGTGTTCTTCAGATTGATGACACTTCAAGGAAGAAGTGATGGACACATTTGCAGAAGCCATTCCAAGCATGTTGGAAGGAGGATCCTTCACATGGCTATGGATGTAAGCGCTGGATGATGAGCATCAGAACAATGCTCTAGTTACTACTCTGTATATGTATGTATGCATCATGTTGGATATGATCAATTGGATCATTTATATGTATATGTATGTACGCATCATGTTGGATGCTGGATATGATCAGTTGGATCATTTATTTGTATATGTATGTACGCATCATGTTGGATGTTGGATATGATCAGTTGGATCATTTATATGTATTTGTATATGCATCATGTTGGATGCTTGGACCATGTATTTGTATATGTATCAGGTGGATAATGTGTATGATCAGGTAGATCATGTATGTTGATATATATCAGGTGGATACATTGTATGATCAGGTGGATCATGTATGATGATATGTATCAGGTAGATACTTGGTATGCATCAGGTAGATGCATTATATGATCAGGATGATCATGTATAATGAGCTTCAAGATGTTGCTCCAGATGACATGCATCAGGACGATGCAGTGATGATGATCAGGATGATCATGTGTACATCAGGATGATGTATGGTGAGTATCAGGTTGATACTCTACGACTGTGGAACAGGTTGTGCAGATAAGCATATAATTTGGCCCTGGGAGATTTGCAGATAGTCTTTCGAGGTTTTGCCTATGGCATGTAATCTGGCCCTGCGATATCTGGCAAATTCTCTTTCGAGGTTTTGCTTTGGGAGGACATATAATTTGGCCCTGGGAGATCTGCAGATAGTATTTTGAGGTTTTTCCTTGGCCCTGGGATATTTGGCAAATGCTCTTTTGAGGTTTTGCTTTGGGAGGACATATAATTTGTCCCTGGGAGATCTGTAGATAGTCTTTCGAGGTTTTTCCTATGGCATATAATTTGGCCGTGGTATATATGGTAGATGCTCTTTCGAGGTTTTTTCCTATGGCATATAATATGTCCCTGGGAAATCCGATAGGTTGGGTTGTGTGCCCGTAATAAGTCCTAGGATGCTATTGCAAGGTTTTTCCATGACCACATGTAATTTGTCCCTGGGAGATCCTATAGGTAGATTTGTGTGCTCGTAATAGCTTGGGATGCTCTTGCCAGGTTTTGTGGTGAGGTCACATATAATAGGGCCCTGGGAGATCCTACAGGTAGAGCCGTGTGTTGGTAACATCTTGGGATGCTCTTGCGAGGTTTTGTGACGCACGTAATAAGTCCTGAGGATTCCATAGCATGGCCAGTGATGAAGACCTATAGGTGGTGGGCCTACATCCAGTATGAAAAATGACTGGCTCTGTAGAACTTCCTATGACAAGTAGATTCAGAGATTGGTTGAGATAGCATCCGCAGTGATGATGACGATGATTCGAGGTTGATGCATTGATGACAATGATCCAGAGAAGAAGACTTGTTCTAGCAGATCTGTGTCAAGAAATACCTTCCTAGTTAAGAGGGAGTGTTGATGTATATGTAACTTCGGAATGTATTTCAGTTATATATTTATTGTACCCTTATAGAGATGTGTTATTCCTCTATAAGGAAGTGTCGTCATTTGTATTGACAAGTGTCGCAAGTGTGTTAAATTTCCAATGGGTTATTAGATCACCTTGTAAGGGGTCAGCCCAGATTTATGTAATATGTGGTTATTGTACCTAGCTAGATAAGTCGGCCCCATAAGGTTATTTGTAAAACAAGACAAGTATAAATAGAGATCGGGAGATCTCTATTTGGATCACTCAGAAACTCATTCTTCCTTCACTCAGAAAGTGGAGCACTTGTGAGGAGGAGGATCAACTGCTAAGATGAGTATATCTCTTGTACTTTGGTTGAGCTATTGCTCTATCTATCTTTGAGGAAGTTGTGGGGTTTTTCCCCACGGAAAATTTGTGTGTCTATTGTCTCTCCTACTTTTGATTCTTGTGATGATTGACATGCTTGTTATGATTGATATGCATTGATATACTGTACATGTTGTTCTCTCAGTAAAGATCCTAGAGTATATTGAATTAATGCTCAAAATTTAACAAATTATGTTTGGTAATGTAGTCAACAATGATTGGTTTTTGTTAACTGCTATAGTATTTTGAATTATGACTTCCGTCAAACACTTTAACTACCGGCACCACTATAAAACTCACAAATAGTCCTGGCTATTTTTTGTATTTAATGTACCACTATCATGCTTAATATGTTATTTGTGTACTAATTTGCAAGTTACATATCTAAAACGGCATGAATTCCAAAGTAAAATTTGAAAACGGCATGACTTCTAAAGTAACTAAAACAGTTTTGGCTGATTTTTGTATTTAGTGTATTACTATCATGCTCCATGTGTTAATTGTGTACTAGTTTGCAAATTACAGATTAAAAAAAGCATGACTTCCAAGATAAAATTTGAAAATGGCATGACTTCTAAAGTAAGTAAAATTTGAATAGAAATTTGAAGCATTTCAGTATGACTTCCAAAACAAAATTTGAATAGAAGTTTGAAGTATTTTTGCATTGATTAAAAGGAGAAAGTAAAAAATATTTTTCACAAATATTTCAGTGAGAGTTTACAATTGTAATAACAGTTATAACAAACAAAATCATATCTAAATATTTCTCTTTTTCCTGACCTGTAAGTTATTGCAGCTTGCAACGTCCTCCTTTGGTGTTAACAGTCTCCACAAGGGTCACGATTTGGTTTAATACAAATCCACGCAACAGAAACAAACAAATGGAGTTCCCAGCAATAGATGGTTATTCCAAGGAATTCTTTAACAACATAATAGAATGATAAACTCAGCCTATATATTTAAGTGGTTTAGACCATGCACCAGTCTTCCCTTTTCACTGTAGTCACCACAACAGTGATCGCATCCCAACCCAATGCTCATCTCTTCATCTTCCCAGTAGTCCATCACCTCAATGGGATGGTATGCCCTCTCTTCTTCACACCCACAGCTAGGATTGAGTACCTTTAGCCAAAACACACTCTAAGAGAACATCCAGCAGTAATAATGTGTTTCTTTCTTTTAATGATATAGAAAACCATGAATCATCATGTAAGCTGCAGATAAAAATAACAAGCTAGAAGAGGCGGTGGTGGTACAGTGGGTAGTTGGAGATAGGATGGTGAGTTGTGAGCTTTGTGCAGATAATAAAGAAGAGGCGATGGTGGTACGGTGAGTAGTTGGAGACGACATGCTAAGTTATTCAGGCATTAACAACCACATTTCCCGACATCACTTTTCCAATCAAATTTAATGACGTTTTATAAAAGAGATTGAATGTCAAAAAACTGTTATGACTAATTGCTTGCACGTTCAAATTGACGGCTTGGTGAAATTTTTGGCTGTAAATAACAGGAAAAATGCCCTGTGATGGGAAAAATGCCTGTCAAATTCCAACCCTGATGCCAAAGCAAGTGCATTTTGCATATTCTTCTTTGTGCCCAAATCACAATGGTTTTCATCTAATATCTGTGAGTCTTATATTTTTCTAATTTGGTATCAAAGCTTGCTAAACCCCGTGAATTGTGTTATATTAGTAGTTGTTGAGGGGGAGCTGTTGTTTAAACAAATTTATGTGCACAATGCTATTGGAAGTCTATGTAGAGAAGAAAAATTACTCTCAAAACCGTGGGCATGTTTTTCTTGCTGAGAAGCGAGTGTGTTGTTCTTGTTGAGAAGAGGGCATGAGGACACAACCTTCGTATCATTTGGATTGTTGTGTGGAAAAATAGTGAAGAAAAGAGTCATATGTAGAAGTAGTAGGACTTATATACTAAGGAGAACACCCAGAAATGTGTTGTTGCTAATGCTTAAAGTGGAAAAGTTGTTGCATTAGAGAGAGGTGCAGTATTTTCTTCTGTTGGAGGAGTCGACCGCCATCCATCAATATTTAGAGGAGTCTTGTAGCTACATGATGCCAGGGATGTTGTTGTTACTCTAGTGTAGTTGTTTCCACAAACATTCAGATAAGGAGATATGTTGCAACCAGTCATGTGAAGTGAAGAAATGCGTCGTGAATTGGAAGTTGAAAGAATAAATTGTTGGGAAATTGCTGCTAGTAAGAGTAGTACAATGTTGTTTGAAATATATCTATGTTGTTTTTGGTGAATCAAGGACGAGATCAAACTTGAGTGTAGAACACTGTTATCTTCTTAAAAAAAAATCTTTGAAGTTGGAAAAATTGCAGTAAATCAGTTTTGGCAGTGATGGATTAATTAAGTGTGCTTCTATCTTGTACCAGAGTATTTTCACTGGTACACAACTCTATTGTGTTGAATTTTTTATAGAGTAAATATCGTTTTGTTGTTATGGGAAAATCCACTAGCGGATTCATATCTAAATGAGTCAACTAAGTTAGATAGAGAAAAGTATGTGAATTGGGATTTCAAATTGCAGACATTACTGGAAGCATACAGTGTTTGGTCAATTGTATGTGGAAACAAAGCAAAACCAACCATGCCCGCAGCCTCAATTCAGGATTGGGAGAAATGAGAAATCAAGATGAAGGTGCTCTTGAGAATGTTTTTCAAATACAATATCATTCCGCACATCAAGGAATGTAAAATGTCCCATGAAACTTGGGAAAAACTTAAAGGTTTGTATGAGATGAAGAACACAAACCATGTGATGTTTCTAAAGAGTAAGCTTCTTTCAATTAACAAGGAAGATAATGAAAATATCAATCATTTCCTTTATAGAATCAAAGATCTAAAATATAAGCTAGGTGATATTTGTGAAATGGTTTCTAGCACTAATCTTGTCACCTCCACATAAAATGGCATGTTAGATGAATATCAAACGTTTATCATAGGACTTGCAAATATGTAAAAAGATCCTACCTTTGATGAATTGGTAGGCATTATTTTGCAAGAGGAAGAACACAAAAAAATCTCAATAGCAGATCTGATCTCAATTCATATCTGGCATTGGTAGCTAAAGGGAGACAACCATACAAAGGAAATCCATGGAGAAGGGATAAAGAAGGAAATCCACATACAAAACTAAATCAAGGCAAGGCACCACCAAGAACAGATACAAATGAGAAGAGGAATGATGGATGTTTCTACTCTGGTAATTTTGGAAAATATGCTAAAGATTGTAGAAGAAGGAATTTTAATGAGTCCAAATATAAAATACATTCAGGAAATTATGTTGATAAATATGCCACAGTAGGTGATTATTTCAAAAATCTCAAATTGTTTGTTTTGGATGTTGCTTTATCGATAGAAATTGATGATGCTAATGCTTGTTTTATTGATTATGGTGCTTCGATTTATATGTCATGCAATAGGGATTGGTTTGATAAATATCATGAAAACAATAATGGTGCTCATATCTATGTGGGAGATTATAGATCATATGAAATTAAAGGGTATGTAGATATATGTGTGATTGTGCCTAATGGCCAAGTGAAACAAACATGTAATGTCAATCATGTACCAGGAATAAAGAATAATTTAATTTCAGTGTCGACCATTGTAGATCAAAATCTAAAAGTTGAATTTGTTAAGTCACAATGTGTTGTAAAGGACATACAGGATCACTACAAAGTCATTGCAAGAGGATCAAGAGTTGGAGGATTGTATAAGATTGACATTACAAGGAAGTATCATCAAGCATTGGAATCAACAAGTATGTCAGCGAAAGAGTTATGGAATCAAAGGTATGGACATCTAAATCATAATGACTTTATGTTGCTTCGAAAGAAATAAATGGTGGAGGGTCTCCCAATTCTTAAGAATGAACATGCTAAATGTGAAGGATGTGCATTAGGTAAACAACATAAGGAAGAGTTTCCTAGACATATAGATAAAAGGAACAAGAAATTCTTGAGATAGTGCATACTAATGTTTATGGACCCATGCAAACTAGATCTCTTGGAGGATCATATTTTATGTTGGAATATTGGTCAATACTGAGAGGGGGGGTGAATCAGTATTGATATTTTTTTACCATTTTAACCACTTATTAAACTTTAATTAAAACATGGAATCAATGAGATACACAAGAACATAGATTTTTATCATGGAAGCCCAATTGGGAAAACCACCAACTCTTTCTATACTGCAAAATTATATTTACAATAAGTTTATTCCTGCTACTATAGACATGGATGTTACTACACCCTGGTTTATGCCTGCTACTACAGACAAGGATGCTACTACACCCTGTTTACCAGCTACTACTGGAAGGAGGCTACGACCCCGTGGTTTATTAGTTGCTACTGAAAGGATGCTACGACACCCTATTTACCAGCTATCACTAGAAGGAGGCTACAACCCCCTTGCAGGCATGTAGCCCACCCTAGCACTGGACCCTGCCACCCTAATTCGATATTATTAAACTTCTTAGACCTTCTTAAAACTCTGTCTCTTGCTGTCTTTACTTGGTATCTTCCTTGATGCTACAAGGGTCTTCACCTTCATACTCTGTCCTTCATTCTGCACCTCTTCATCCTGAATGTGCATTCATTGGTCTCTTTCTCTGGTCTTCAAAGCTGCTACATTTATTTCACTTTATAACCCATCATTTTTGTTCCTTACAAAACCTTCAATAAAACATCATATACTCTCTTTAATTAGTATCTATCTTCTCATGCTACTGTTACAACCTGGACTACTGAGACTCTTTTCTTCTTCTTTAGATATTCATTATTCAACACCAGAGACGCACACTTTCCATTTCTTTCTTCTAGTTATATATCCTTTCTTTTTATTTAACCATTGCATCTTTTCAAAACAGACTCATTGCCTTTCATCTTCATACCTCTTCGAATCTATGTTTAATTAGCTTTTAATTCATAATTCTGTTTATTATTTAATTTAATTAAATAAAACCTCCATTGATCATCTCAGATCTGTGATATTCTTTAATCTTACAAGCTTCCTCTTTCTCATGCCTGCAAGCTTCATCCTTTCCAAACCGTGAGCTCCCATCTTCTCTGACTTCCTTCACCTTCAGAAACACAGGCTTCTTCTTCCTTTCACGCCTGTTGGCTTCTTCATGCCTTTTGCGGGATTATCCTTGGCCCCTGCAGGCATTTCAAAACCCCTGAGGGCTTTACCTTATCCCTGTGGGAATATTTAGGCCCTTACTGCGGGCATATTTCCATCCCTTGTGGGATCTTCACAAGTGTGAGCATCAACCTTAATGCAGGAATCACTTAGCCCCTTTACAACACTTAACCATTTTTCCTTTTTGTCTTTTGTATGCAAAATAACATTTTTCTTCTATTTTGGCAGGTTGATATTTTCCTTATCTGATCACCATAAGGAAAACCAATAGCATGGATAGATATCCATTTCAACAATGAACAAGATCATATCACAAGATAGATCTATTGACACACACAACCTTTGGCAACCATTTGAAAGTGGTCTTTCAAACTGCTAATTCAACACTTAGACTAAATTTGTCAAACCCTACGTCACCAAAGTGATCTTATTTTTCCATAAAACTTGGAGTGTGATACACCCAATGGTTAGAAGACAATAAGATGAATCCATCAACACCAATTTCATCCTCTTAGGCTACTTTCTCTTTCCTTGGTGGGCATTTTACTGGGACAATGCAAACTATGCTAGATAACACTTTTGGCAGACTTATATCTTCTTCCTCAAACCCCTTTTGGATAAGATAATCATATGTTCAGATGCAAAACTAAACAATCTAATTCCCTGTACGTGTAGAATAATTTTATCCATCATATACAGGAGGTGGCAGGCATTTTACAAAGGTTGCTTGGGTAGATTTGCAAGGAGTTTTTATACTTAGACAATGTGTCCAAAACCTAAGGTGGATTTTTCATTTCACCAAAACCATGAAGCAATGATACCATAGGATGTAGGACACCTCACTGAGAAAAACACAACTTGTTTCACCTCCAGAATCTTCTTCATTTTCCCTAGGCGGGCATTTTACTGGAGTTGTGCAAATATGGCTGGGAGTTTTGGCAGATTGATATATTCTTCCTCGGAGACTTTTTGTTCAAACTAATGATATGGTTGGATGCACCATACAACACTCTAGAGATACACACCTTCAAAATATTTTCTCATCATCTTATGAGATGTGGCGGGCATTTTCCTGAGGCCACTCGGGCGAATTTGCCACTTTGGTGTACAAGCAACCCGAAACCTAATTTTGGCAGATCCATAACTTTGTCATCTACCATCTTCTTTGAGAATTGAGACCATGGTGAGATAGTATCTTCAACAAACTATAGGATGGTATAATGATGTGGGAATTTTTCTCAAACCATGAATTATGGTGGGCATTCTCTTAAGGCTACTTGGACCAATTTTCCAACACTTAACCAATTTCCTTATTTTCACCAAATTGCCATACTTCTCCAGAATGATATCAAAATGAAACAATGACTTCCTGATAGCACCAGACCACCATCAGATGTATTTTCAACTTCATGTCACATCATCATACATGCCATGCCATATCATCATCCCCGTCATGTCATCACTACTTTTGTCTTTCACTGAGTTCACTCTTGCCATCATGTCCTTGGTTATTCCTTTGTCATTACTGAACTCCTTTGACATCAATGAAAACCATATTCAACATTCTCCCTCTTTTGAATTGATGGAAACCTCTAAACATTCTCCCCCTTTGACAACAATGACAAAGGATAACTTGTTATGCCCTTTTTGCAACTATCTTGACATAGAATTTCCAATTGTTCCTCTTTTAGACAATTGGCCCTTTTTTTTTGCGTCTCCTCCTCCAGTTAACTTGGACTTGGTGTTGATAATCTAGTTAGCATCTGTCTTTACCTTCTTGTAGTGATTCTTTGAATAAGAACTTGATTTCACCATGGTTTAATCAGAATTTTATTCAGTCCTTAGCTTTCTTCCATATATTTATCTTTAAAGATACATCATATAAATTTTTCTTCTTGAAGGAGTCGTGTTTTGTCACTTCTATACTTCTTCTTGTCTTTGAGGAATATAGATTTTACCAAGTACTCTTATGACTCTTCTCCTTCATGTTTTGATGGAAACCTCAAAACATTCTTTTCTTCTTATCAAAATATATTTTTCAAGTATCAAGTGCAATTTTCTAATATTAACTCCCCCTGAGTATGTACTTTCTCTGAAACTAACTTCTCAATGTTTTACCCCTCTTCATTTCTTTCTCTAAACTTGATTTCATCATAGTTAAATCAGAGTTTTATTACATCAACAGTTGTTGTCCAAGGTTCAATCCCTGACCTTTTAGGCTTCAATATCCCCCTGAGATCATGCAATATCTTCTATGCTTCTACAATGACTATCCATGCCCTCAAACACAAACTTCCGTTGGGCTACAATCATATTTGATCATGAAGGTATCTGAACCTTTGTCAAATGCCTCACTAATTTATGCTCATAGTGGCTTCACAAATCTATTTATGCTTTGCTTCAAGGATTCCTTCAAGAATGTTTTAATGCCTCATGCAAATAGTTATTTCAATCTTCCTCTGACAATCTGATATAGTAGCTTCAAATTCACCCACATTTGATATTTAGTCAGCAAAAATATGGGTCTAAATTTGAACTATCCATTATTGACATAATCTAAGCTTCCAAGAGATGCCTCAACAGTGCTATAACTGTAACCTTGGTGGATGTAGTATATGGGGCTTGATTCCATCTTTTATTATATAGAGATTTGAACATATAGACTTGTATCATCATCCAATATTGCTTCTTAGGTGTGCATCAGGTATCACTTATATTCTTCTAAAGTATCACCACTCCTCCTTCAAATGATTTTCAAGATATTTTAGTGATCAAACACTGCTCTATTTTAAGTTAAGCTTGTTGCAAGATGTTTTTCCAAGCTTTGTGGTTTCTTGCACTGTAAGGGTTTCACTCGAATGATGTTTCTCCATCTCTTGGCATTCTTCCAGTGATTTCTCCATTCCATATGTAACTTCCTTACTCTCTTTTCTTTGACCTTGATTCACTTTATTTGCAAGCTTTTCATTGTCTTCCCCTTTTTGCTTTTCTACGTGTTTCTCTTCTTTTGTCACTCCATCAATTTCAAGGGTAGGATCTTCATCATTATTCTTGTTTTGTACTTAAGACTTTCTTCTCCACATATTTCCATGAGGTACCCTGCTTACTGACCTTGTTTGTCTCTTGGATTCTGTACTCTAATCTTTTCCCATGGTTCTATAATTAATAGCCTTGTGACCAAACTTGTGATAGCAGTGACAATATCTATAGAACCCTCCTTTATGTTTGTGGAATATTTGATCTCCCTGCTTCACAACTTCCATCTCTTCCTTTTTTCTTGAACTTTTATTGAAGTATTCTTCCTCGACTTACATTCTCTAGCCATATGTCCAAAATTATGACATGTGTAGCATTGACCAAAAAAGATTTGTTGGACCCTACTTGTCATTGGTATTTTAGGTATCATATCAATTCTGTCTTATTTATGAGAGGAGGGAGCAGACTTTTGACTTTCCTTCTTAATAATTGGACTCTTTAGTGATGCAACATAACTTCTTTTGTTTCTTCCTTGGTTTGTGAAGGACGAACATTCTGGCTTCCTTTCATTGTAATATCCTAAACTATTTTTATCTCGTGACGGTCTTTAGCTACTCAAGATGTCATCTAAATTATTTGAGTTGTTCTCAAACTTTGTTTTAATAGATTCTTCATCAAGCTTCTTCCTAAGCAAAGTAACTTCTTGTCTTAATCTCTCGGCCTCTTTCATGTGGTCTTCTAACTTCTTTATTTCTTTCTTGAAGTTAGTATCTTCTTGTCTTAATCCCTCGGCCTCTTCCATGCTAGAATTCACTTGTTATCTTGAATTGTGCAGCTCTTCTTGGAGGGTCCAGACTTTCTCCTCTTTTGACTTCTTCTCTTCTTGATACTTTGACAATTTTTCTTTCAAAGAATTGTTCTTCATCCTGCTCTTTCTCAATTCTTCAAGGGCACTTATGAGTTATGCCTCTAGGTCCACCTCTCCTTCCACATCTGAAATATCTTCTGAAGCTTGAGTTATTGTCCCTATGAATAGATTTTCTTCATCTTCACTTATATCTTCACTATCATCCTCAAAAATAGCAAGGCTTGCTTTTGATCTTTCTTCAACTGAGTAAATTTTCTCCAATTTGACCCAGATTTCTTTAGATGAGATGTATTTTCCTACCTTCTCTTTGATGGATTGAGATAATCCATAAAGTATGTCCTCCATTTCCCTTGAGTTATTTTTCTTGGACTCTTTTTGAGATGTAGTTCTTACTCTTCTTGGTGGGATGTAATCAGATATCATTGCATTCCATACACCATATCCTAATGACTGTAAGTATACACTCATTATTTTTCTCCATATTGTATATTCTCCTTTATTAAGTGTTGGAGCTCTATTGGAAGCCATCCCTTCTTGCTGATCCATAGTGGTTTTTAATAGGATCTTCCTTCCAGTGGTTAAACTGTAGTGAAGGATCCCACTCTGACACCAATTGTTGGAATATTGGTCAATACTGAGAGGGGGGGTGAATCAGTACTGATAACTTTTTACCTTTTTAACCACTTATTAAACTTTAATTAAAACATGGAATCAACAAGATACACAAGAACACATATTTTTATCGTGGAATCCCAATTGGGAAAACTGCCAACTCTTTCTATACTACAAAATTATATTTACAATAAGTTTCTTCCTGCTACTACACCCTAGTTTATGCATGCTACTACAGACAAGGATTCTACTACACCATGTTTACCATCTACTACTGTAAGGAGGCTACGACCCCTTGGTTTATCAGCTGCTACTAAAAGGATTCTATGACATCCTATTTACTAGCTACCACTGGAAGGAGGCTACGACCTCCTTTCAGTCATGTAGCATTCCCTAGCACCACCCTGCCACCCTAATTTGATATTATTAGACTTCTCATACCTTCTTCACACTCTGTCTCTTGCTATATTTAATTGGTATCTGCCTTGCTACTACAAGGGTCTTCACTTTCATACTCTCCTTCATTCTGCCCCTCTTCATCCTGAATGTGCACTCACTGGTCTATTTCTCTGGTCTTCAAAGCTGCTACATTTATTTCACTTTCTAACCCAACATTTATGTTCCTTACAGAACCTTCAATAAAACGTCAGAGTCTCTCTTTAATTAGTCTCTATCTTCTCATGCTATTGTTACAGCCTGGACTACTGAGACTATTTTCTTCTTCTTTAGATATTCATTATTCAACACGAGAGACACCAACTTTCCATTTCTTTCTTCTGGTTATATATCCTTTCTTTTTATTTAACCATTGCATCTTTTCAAAACAGACTCATAGCCTTTCATCTTCATACCTCTTCAAATCTCTGTTTAATTAGCTTTTAATTCATAATTATGTTTATTATTTAATTTAATTAATTCATTTAATTAATTAAAACCTCCATTGATCATCTCGGATCTGTGATATTCTATAAGCTTGTGAGATTCCTCTTTCTCATGCCTACGGGCTTCATCCTTTCCAAAATGCAAGATTCCATCTTCTCTGGCTTCCTTCACCTTCAGAAACACAAGATTCTTCTGCCTTTCATGCTTGTTGGCTTCTTCATGCCTTCTGCGGGGTTATCCTTGGCCCCTAGGGGCATTTAAAAACCCCTGAGGGATTTACCTTAGCCCTACGGGCATATTTAGGCCCTACTGCGAGCATCTTTCTATCCCTTGTGGGCTCTTCACAAGCGCGGGCATCAACCTTAATGTGGGCATTACTTATCCCCTTTACAACACTTAGCCATTTTTCCTTTCTGTCTTTTGTATGCAAAATAACATTTTTATTCTATTTTGGCAGGTTGATATTTTCCTTATCTAATCACCATAAGGAAAACCAAGAGCATGGCTAGATATCCATTTCAACAATGAACAAGACCATATCACAAGATAGATCTATTGACACACACGCAACCTCTGGCAAGCATTTGAAAGTGGTATTTCAAACTGTTAATTCAACACTTAACTAAATTTGTCAAACCCTATGTCACCAAAGTGATCTTATTTTTCCATCAAAATTGGAGTGTGAGACACCCAATGGGTAGAAGACAACAAGATGAATCCATCAAGACCAATTTCGTCCTTTGAGGCTACTTTCTCTTTCCTTGGCGAGCATTTTACTGGGATAGTGCAAACTATGCCAGATAACACTTTTGGTAGACTTATATCTTCTTCCTCAAACCCCTTTTGGATAAGATAATCATATGGTCAGATGCACAACTAAACAATCTAAGTCCTTGTACCTTTAGAATAATTTTATCCATCATATACATGACGTGGCAGGGATTTTACAAAGGTTGCTTGGGTAGATTTGCAAGGAGTTTTTATACTTAGACAATTTGTCCAAAATCTAAGGTGGATTTTTCATTTCACCAAAACCATGAAGAAATGATACCAGAGGATGTAGGACACCTCACTAAGCACAGCACAACTTGTTTCACCTTCATATTCTTCTTTATTTTCCCTAGGAGAGCATTTTACTGGAGTTGTGCAAATATGGCTGAGAGGCACTTTTGGAAGATTGATATCTTCTTCCTCAGAGACTTTTTGGTCAAACTAATGATATGGTTGGATGTACCATACAAAACTCTAGAGATCCACACCCTCAAAATATATTTCTCATCATCCTATGAGATGTGGTGGGCATTTTCCTGAGGCCACTCAGGAAAATTTGCCACTTTGGTGTACAAGCAACCTGAAACCTAATTTTGGCAGATCCATAACTTTGTCATCCACCATCTTCTTTGAGAACTGAGACCATGGTGAGATAGCCTCTTCAACAAGCTATAGGATGGTATACTGGTGCAGGCATTTTTCTCAAACCATGAATTATGGTGGGCATTCTCTTAAGGTTACTTGGACCAATTTTCCAACACAGCCAATTTCCTGATTTTCACCAAATTGCCATACTTCTCCAAAATGATATCAGAATGCAACAATTACTTCCTGATAGCACCTAACAACCATCAGATGTATTTTCAACTTCATGTCACATCATCATACATGCCATGCCATGTCATCATATCTGCCATATCATCATCCCTGTCATGTCATCACTACCTTTGTCTTTCACTGAGTGCACTCTTGCCATCATGTCCTTGGTTATTCCTCTGTCATTACTGAAATCCTTTGACATCAATGACAACCATATTCAACATTATATCCTTATATTCACTAATGATAGAACTAGATGCACTTGGGTATATTTTATTAGAAAGAAGAGTGATGGTTTTGAATATTTTAAAGAATTCAAGAATATGGTTCAAACGCAAACATGTAGGTGCATCAAGATTCTTCGGTCATATAAAGGAGGAGAGTACACCTTAGGAGCATTAATAAGGTATTGCAAAAAAAAAGGGATTCAACAACAATTTACAGTCCCACATACTCCTCAGCAAAATGGAGTAGCTGAAAGGAAAAACAAAACCTTGGTTGAATGTGCTTGCAATTGTTAGGATATTTAGACACTTAGGAGTTAGTTAAGATCAACTTGTGTAATATATCCGTTAGGGATAGTGTGTTTATTTAGTATGCATTTGTAAATACTTAATCCGACGGTCACGATATGTTCCCGACATAGAGTGATCCGACGGCTCAACTTCTCTTAGATCAAACCTAACCTTGATCCATGGCTTAACACCCGATTGGTCCATGATCTCTATTGAAAGAGCATGGAGGGTCATTGTTTAGTTGATCGATTATGAGAAGCTCATTTGTAACTTTCTTTCTTTGCATAATAAATTGTCCCGTAGAATCTATTTGGTCGAGGCCGTGGAGTGTTTCCCTCAAGAGGGTTTAAACCACGTCAAAACATCGGTGTGTTGATCTGTGATCTGTTTGTGTGAAGTGGTTGCTCTTGTGTTTAGTCCTTTGGTAGTACCCTGTGTACCCGAACATGGTATCAGAGCTTTTATGAAGAGCTGCTTCCGGTTATGATCTAGATCTAGATATTGTATATTCCTCTTATGGATATAAACTAGAAGTTAGTCACTTGAGAATTTTTGGGAGCAAAGGATTTGATCATATTACAAAGGAAGGTAGAAGGAAGCTTGATGCCAAATCAATCAAATGCATATTTATTGGTTATTGTACATACCATAAAGTTTATAAAATGTTTGATCCTAGCACTCATAAAGTATTTGCAAGCAAAGATGTTTTTTTCATGAAAATGAAGATAAAGTAAACAAAGAGGATGGTTATGATGTATGGAATCTACCTAAATAAAATGATGAAAGTGCCAAAGAAGAAGTTGAACAGGTTCAAGGTGAATTTTCGAGCATCATGGACACTACATTTATCTAGAGCACTCCTAGAATAGGTGGAGGAACTTTTCAAAGCAATGAAGAACTAGGGAGAACTACACGACAAACTAAGACCCTTGTCGGCCATAAAGACTATGCTTTAATGACTCAAGTGATGAATGTAGTAGAGCCTTTAAATTATGAGTAAGACAAAGGCCATAAAGAATGGATGGATGCCATGAAAGAAGAATATGATTCTATAATAAAAAATCAAACATGGGAATTAATAGAACTTCCTGAAGACAAAATCCCAAAAGGTTCAAAATGGTTGTTCAAATATAAATTTAATGTTGATGGTAATATAGAAAAATACAAATCCAGATTGGTTTCCAAGGGTTATTCACAAACATAAGGTATAGACTATGAAGACACTTTTGCACCTGTTAAAAAAATGAATACTATTAGAATAATGATTGCATTGGACACTAAATACAATTGGATGTTAAGTTAAGATTTCTTAATGGAGAATAAAAAAAGAGGTTTATCTTGTTCAATTAGATGGATTTATCAAGAAGGGTAAAGAACATATTGTATGCAGGTTACAAAAGGCTTTATATAGACTCAAGCAGGCACCCAGGTCTTAGTATGTGAAAATTGATACTTTCTTAATTCAACAAGGTTTCATAAATATTAAAAGTGATCCTAATCTATATATCAAGCTAGTTGGAAATGGCCATATTGCTTTAATTTCTTTATATGTGGATGATCTCATCATAACTAAAAGAGCTACTGGGTTGATTGAAGAGATCAAAAGAAAGTTACCACATAAATTTGAAATGAAGGACCTTCGATAGTTACATTACTATTTAGGCCTTGAGGTATGGAGGGATAATGACAAGACCTTAATCACGCAAAAAAAATATACAAATGAGGTACTTAGGAGGTTTAATATGAATGAATGTAAACCACTTGCCAAACCATTAGAACAAAATGTTAAGCTCAACATGATGATGAAACAAAAGTGGTGGATGGTACTTTGTATCAACAATTCATGGGAAGTTTGAATTATCTCACTAGAACCAGGCCAGATATTGCATATTCAATCAACATTATTAGTCAATTTATGGCTAAGCCTCATGATAATCATTGGAAATTTAATGCAAGGAGAGTTCTTCGATATTTGGCAGGGATTGTTGATTTTGGTATTGAATATACTAGTGATTTTAATGTTAAGTTGATAGGTTTTTCAAATTTTGATTGGACAGGAGATCCAGATGACAGAAAGTCTACCATGGGGTATGCATTCAACATTGGATCTGGGATCATGTCTTGGAGAAGTAAGAAATGTTCAACCAATTGTTTCTTTGTCATCCACTGAAGCTAAGTACAAATCAATATGCAATGCCACCTATGAGGCAATTTGTCTAAGGTTGATACTTGAAGATGTTGGAGAAAAGAAAAACGTACCAACAGTCATCAAATGTGATAACTAAAGTTCCATCAAGCTAGAAAACAATCCAATGATCATGCTAGGTCAAAGCATATTGAGATACAATATCATTTTGTAAGAGAAAAGATACAATAAAATGAGATTGACTTGTGGCATTGTAGCACAAATGATAATGCTGTTGATATTTTCATCAAGGCCTGGGGAAAGAGAAAATTTGTAATATGTAGAGATAAGATAGGTGTTGTAAAGGTTTCTTAATTAAGGGGGAGAGTTAGGATAAATTAAGCCATGAATATCAAATAATACAAGTCTAGAAGTGTCTATCATGAACCCCCTTCAAACGAGTAGTTGAGTAGACAATTATTAGAGATAATATGGTAATAAATAGGCTTCTAAAAGAGAGAATCAAAACCCTTGATCTATGCTCTTGATCAATGGTCCAAATTCAGTTGTGTATGTATAAATACAAGTTAGATCTAATGCCAAAGATAGTGCATTTTGCATATTCTTCTTTGTTTCCAAAGCATGATGGATGTCATTTGATATGTGAGTTTTATGTTTTCTATTCTAGTAACGTTTGAGTCTCATTAAATGTTACCCAGTTTTGGATCTGAGTAAATTACATTGGTATCGCCTATTTTTCATAGGATTTCCCCCATCTTCACTCTTTGTAAGCTAGTCTCGGAGGTAAGGTAATATAGGTTCATGGATAGAACCTTTTTCTTTTTCAATTGTTGTTATAGTGCAATTCCAATGTATATACAAGGATATTTGATTCAAGGGTTTCATTGGTACTATGGTAGCCATGAAGGTAAGCATTTAATTTGACCAATCTATCTACTAGTTGAAATTCAAAGTAAAGAAATTATGAATCACCACTAGGGACCAAAGACTCTAATATTAATAATCAAATGGGGAGTGCATAACACATGTCCTCTCTAGAAAATAACCAAGTTAGTGTACTATGCTATAGGTAAAATATTTGTGTTTAGGGCATCTACTCTCTAAAAACTAACGAAAACAATGCAAAATTGTATGTAAATATTTGTGAAAGTTACACTAATGGCTTAAAAATATATATTTTGAAGTAATAAGCTTTCTTTTAGCTATGTTTCAATGTCATGCCCAATAGCACCATGTTGAGAATGGATTTCTATAGCTTGTAAAAAACAAATATTCTTATTGAAAAACATTTTTTGGGTGATACAAAGCATACCCAAGGTTGTATATCCATGATTCATGACTTGTGGAGCATGTGTTCATGGCTTCATAGTTTATTGGATTGGAGTAGCTAAGAAGTTAATGGCTTCTTGAATTGGAGTAGGGACGAGCAAATCAAGGATGTTAACTTAGGCAGTGGATATGCAGTGAATATGATAGTATAATGAAAGCCAAGGAAGTGAAAAGGTAAATGTAATAAATAATTCAAGGCTGTGAATAGATATGTCCAATAAGTACTCTGGATACAAAGGGGAAGCATGGTAGCTTGAATGGGATATTATAATAATCCATTACATGAATTATAATAAACTATTATAGTTTGCAATAACTCCGTTGGTAGCTCGGTAATAAGGATTTGAAGTATATATCCAATAGAAATAAGGATTTGACGTATATATCCAATAGAAATGTAACACGTAAATTTTATTATATTTTATTTATATTAATTGTAATTTAATTTAAATAGTAATAACTATGACATCAAACATTCCATAAAACGAAAAATTTGTAAAATTCAAACAATAACTAATGCAAGTTCAACCATGAATCGATTACAATATTTTGTGGCCTTCAACAGGGACTAATAAGAGGAATATACAACATCCATAATCAAATGCCTAGCAACATGGATGACATCATAAATATCTAGAAATGATAAGTCTATCAAGTTAAGAAGTATTAATAAACTCCAACTACTCTTAGTGCACTCTAGTCTCTAAGAGGTTACCTTACAACCTAATAAATGGTTTAGATTAAAGGATAGTGACCTACAATGATATTGAATATTTGGGATTTCAAGGGTACTATATTGAAATTACGTATGTAGTCATCTCTATGTTGTGAATCTTCACAATTATATACATGTTCATCATTTTGGAGATTAACAATACATCTAATTTAGCACGACCATGATCAAAAGTTTAAAAAATTGAACATTTAGCATCACAATTTGAGTTGTTTTAGGAATTAAAATTAGAGGTGATTTGGGAAAATGAAAAATCCAACTCTTAATAATTCAAAACAACCCTTCAAAGTAATTATTGGAATTAAAATTGGAGGTGATTTGGGAAAATGAAAAATCCCATCCTTAATCATTAAAAACAACCCTACAAAGTAATTAATTGTGTGATTTGGGAAAATGAAAAATCCCATCCTTAATCATTCAAAACAACCCTGCAAAGTAATTAATTGTGTTAGTGTTACTTTCAATTATATACAATGTCTAGAGAATGCCAAGTAATAGGGAATATTCAAAGAAGTATTTTCATAATCAAAATTATAAAAAAATATGAGATTGAAAATGTTTAATTAATTATGTATTTGGGATAAACATTTTTTTTAATATGGGGCTTAGTTGTTAACTTGTTGATATGGGGAGTTGTCATTTTGTCTTAGTAAGTTTTTTTATTTATTGAAATTTTAAAGAAGAGAAAAATATATAGTGGAACTTTTCATAGTTGAAAAAATAGATTTATTAGAAAAATTGAGTTTGTCCATTTATTAAGTCATTTCATACCCAATATAAATATGAGGGCTTGGAATCTATTTGAAAGAATCATGACTCAAGCTATATGGTTATTTTGGACCATGTAGAGAAGAACTACGTGACAATTTGGGTGTTTTTGTTGAAAGCATGACTTTATATTTAATTTTAAAAAATTATGTTATTGAGTTGTTTAAATACTTGTAAAGACATCAAGTCAGATCCACTCCATTACAAAAAATAGTTAACTTAAAAACTTGATTGTAAGACTGTTTACCTAATATTCAAAACTCTCAACGACTAAAACTAACCCAAAATAAATACAATACTTATCAATAACCACTAAAACTAACCCAAAATAAATACAATACTTATCAATCTATAGATAAAAGTAAAGACAATAAAATGTACATAATTTAATTTATCTGACCAATAAAACTAAGAGTATGAAAGTAGCGGACAACATCCCAAATATTGAACAAAATATTTTATTAATTCTATCCCTATTGAAAGTTTGGTCAAACGACTTGAAATCCTCACCACAAATGAAAACCGTGAGCGCCATGAATACCACCAACTCTCGACGCCCACTAATATTTCGTTAGTTATACTACGTACTCAATTATGTCTCTATATTACGTTCTCCGATTGAAATATAAACCACTTCACTAATGCATATAATGCATATTTTAGAGTAGTAGACTCAAATATGACGCGATTGAAATATAAACCACTTCATATATATATATGGTGGATAATTAAAAATTTTAACTGGGGGAGGTTAATGGTTTACAAGATAAATTTATGCTAAATTGTAATTTTAAATTGCTAGTTTGGATAGATGCTTTTGTGAAGTTATGGAAAGTTAAAAAAAATGTTTTAGAGAAATTTATTATGAGAAATGTTATTTATTTATTTTCTATTGAATTTTTTTTCGGGGAAACTTAATATATTTTAAAATAGTGGGAAACTTAATATATATTGTGTTCTATATGATGACATTTTTAATAAATTTAGTACATCAACACTTGACACAAATTTAGCTAAATACCCAACAACATAAACAACAACCAATTAAACTAACTCTTTAAACTTAAAAAAAATATTATTAATAAAACATAACTAATAATATTTCTATCAAATAATAAAATATAATATTTAAACTTTCCAATAACAATAAATTATCAATAATTTTTAAAACTATTAATTTTTTCTTAACATAAACATCTAAATTTCTAAATACTTAATTAAATTAACAAAATGAAATAATGATTTCTCCCATGCGTCATCCCCCATCCCCTTCTTGGGTGAACCAATAACCCTTTTCATTTTATTTTTCAAAATATATAAAAAAATGAAATAATGACAACTCTTTCATCTCTTGAATTTTTCTCTAACCTATAATGTATATACTTAGAAACAACAATAGAGATGATATGTAATGTATATACTCAAACCAACTTTTTTTGCATAGAAAAAACATATTTTATTTCTCATACTAAAAAACAAAATACATTCATCAGGTGCCTCTACACTTAGTACACTATTGAGTTCCTTAAATTATAGCACCCAGTCCAAAATTGTAGTTCTCACAAGCTCCATCAAAGAACCCCCTACACCCCTTCGATTTTGTATTGATATTTTTTAAAATTCTTATCTTTGTAGTAGATTCCTTTTTCTTTAAAGAAAGAGTGCAAATCCAATACCTTTGCAGATACTTGGAAGGAGAGAATTTGTTTGTCCTAAAAAATTCTTCCATTTCTAGCTCTCCATACCCCCCATAGTGCTAAAAAACGAACACATTTAATTTTCTTCTGTTCAAGTTTCTCAAACCCCCACTAAACTATGTTCTACGGTATCTGCTTCCTAAAGATTTTCCATCTTCTGAGGCCTTCACTTATTCCGATCCATACTTGTTTTGAGAAAGTACAGTTTATGAATAAATTATTTGTGTTTTCTTCATTATACATGCACAAACTACATATGCTTAGACCACTTATATTTCTCTTCCTTAAGTTGTCCAAGTTAGGATTTTTCCTTTTAGAATTAGCCACATAAAGATTTTGCTCTTATGGGGAGCCAAGACTTTACACACCACAGTCCACCACCACTTTCTTTGGTTTACCATATCATCCTAAAAAAGATAATAAGCCACCTGAACAGAATACCTTCCTCCCTCTTTGTTTCCTATCCATATCAGTGAATCTAGTACATCAAAAATGGTTATGAACCCCCTATGGATTTCTATTTTCCATCTGTTCCACTCCTCAATCGACCAACAATCATTGATGCAAATCTCCATGATTGATGCAAACCATTGTCTATTGTTGGAATTGCCACCTCGTTCACATTATAAATCCCTTGATTATTTATGTTTTTTATCAGACCATGAGATAGTTTGATTTCGTGCCCACACCCCATAATTCCATCCACGCCTAACAAAACCTTCGATCATGTTACCATTTTCCATGCCAATAAGTATCCTATCACTAGGAAAGCTAAATTTATTTCTTTCCAAAACAAAGGTCCACCTTTGAAGCTTTTATTCTGGGTTATAATCCAATCTAGAAAATATCCTCCATGCAAGTATTTACTTTTCAGTACAGATTGTCATTTTCCTTCATTTGTGATGAGAGTCAAATCTGATTTTGTAGCTAGAGACCTGCCAAATCTGTATAGTTCCTTCAAACCCCAACCACCAGCTTCTTTTGGTCTTGCAATTTGACTCCATTCCATCCAATGAATTCCAGTTTCTTATTTTTGACACCATAAAAAATTAAAAAAGATCTTTCTCAATTGGTTTAGTACTCCTTTATGAATATGTGCAATGATCATCTAGTACACAGGGATGGTGTTTAGTACAACCTAAATCAAAGTAACATTACCTCCTCTCAATAAGAACTGATTACACCAGAAATTGATTCAAGCTGCTACTTTTGTGATCAGCCATGCCAATCATTTTTATAGTAGTTATTAGGTTTCAAATGAAACCCTGGATATTTGAACCCCTTTGTTAGTTCATCCTGATCCATTGGCAGAATATCCTTAAATGACTGCAGAGATTGCACTTCAATGGCATTGTAGAAGTAGGTTGATTTGTCGAAATTTATCAACATATCCATTGCCAATCTGAAACCATCTAGTATTTCTTTTACTGCTTGATCTTCCTCTACATTATCACCCAGGAACAACAATACATCATCAACAAAAAGAATATGTGTGACTCTTAACTCTACCCCGAAAGAGATTCCTTGGATCCTTTAGGAATATGTGCAATGATCATCTAGTACACAGGGATGGTGTTTAGTACAACCTAAATCAAAGTAACGTTACCTCCTCTTGATAAGAACGGATTACACCATAAATTGATTTGAGATACAACTTTTGTGATCAGCCATGCCCAATCATTTTTGTAGTAGTTATTAGGTTTCAAATGAAACCCTGGATATTTGAACCCCTTTGTTAGTTCATACTGATCCATTGGCAGAATATCCTTAAACGACTGCAGAGATTGCACATCAATGGAATTGTAGAAGAAAGTTTATTTGTCAAAATTTACCAACATATCCATCGCCAAGTTGAAACCATCTAGTATTTATTTTATTGCTTGATCTTTCTTTGCATTATCACCCAGGAACAACAATACATCATCAACAAAAAGAATATGTGCAACACTTAACTCTACCCCGAAAGAGATTCCTTGGATCCTATCGTTATTATTTTCCATATGTAGGGATCTGCTAAGTCCCTCCATACGAAGCATGAACAAGTACGGTGAGATTGGGAATCGCCCTGCCTTAATCCTCTTGATGGAGTGAAAATATTTGAAGTTACTCCATTGATAACTATTGGAAAATTTATTGTAGTCATGCAGGCCCAAATCTAGTTTACCATTTCCACAGAGACTCCAATATGGATAAGATTCAACCTTCTATATATCCAACATGTGCGATCATATGTCTTTGAAATTTCTAATTTGGTAACCTTTGCTCGCATAGCCCTACTCCTTATGGTGTGAAGACATTCCTGCATTGTTCCTACTACATCGTGAATATGCCTCCCTTCGAAAAATTTGAATTGTTTAGCCGAGATATTAGCCGCGGAGAAAAGGCTTCAACCTTTCAGCAATTCTATTAGAGATAATTTGTATAAAGCATTGCATAATGATATCAATTTGAAATCCCTAAATGATGTAGGATTGTCCAGTTTTGGGATAAGTACTATAAAAAGCAGAGTTAAAGCTGGACATAATCCTTCCTAAAATTATTGATTCTTCAATAACACTTAGAAGATTAGGACCCATTAAATCAAAGAAGAAAAGACAAAATTCAGATTTCCACCCATCTAGGCCAGGACTTTTATCCTTCCTAGCCTTCCCCAAGTAGATTCTAGTTCTTCTAAAGAAATAGGAGAAAAAAGAGTTTCATTATCTTTTTCAATTATCCATTTAGGAAAGAGAGAACAAGTCTGAACTATCTCAGCTATATTATTCCTCTCAGGTTCTGTATACATTCTTTTGAAAAATTTCACTCCCTCCTCATCTAACTGTTCAAACCCTCTTACATTTTTCCCATTACTCTTTGATATTTCCCAAATTGTATTTATTATTTTTCTTTGAATTTCCAATTTGTGGAAATATGTGGTATTCTCATACCCTAATGCCAACCACACAACTTGAATTTTCATTCTTTCATATGTTTCTTTTTCCCTGAGAATTTCATTTTTGGTCTACTCCAGATCTGCAAGTAATTGAAGATTCTCTTGTCCGATAGTTCCAATATATTTAGAATAAATATCCTCATTCTTAGTCTTAGTTTCCTTTAATCTCTTTTCTCTACTTTTCATCTGCTTGTTAACACAAACCCATTCAACAAGGGTTCCACTCACTGTCGACACCCAAACCACCGTGATCTCCCTGAGCACCGGCCCAGACAGCTTTAACCCCGTCCAGTAACACATGCAGAGCAGATGAGGTCTCACCTGAGATGTTCAAGGGAGAGTGAACGGAACCATGTTTCCGCCGAATGAAGGAGGATGTTTATGGCTCAATCACTTAACTTACTGTGACATTTCAGAAGTAGATATATGCATTTAGCTTCGTCATTCTTTATATTCATAGCATCATTCAATAGAAACATTCATCATCGCAGCAAATATAATCGTAAAGCATTAATTGCAGCAAGAAAACATAGCAGCATTCATATATTCATATCGCAACATGCATAACCACATGTGAACAAAAGAGACATGGGGATTCTGCAAAATAGCTCTGTCATATCATATTAACTCTGCAAAACCCAGATACAAAATCTCCGCAAGATACAGATCTCACAGATATCTCTCGATCTTTGATACACAATCAAAGATGCATAATCCAAGATGATTCAAACCTTACAAATCTATGACTATTTATAGGCTTCCTCCTTTACATTGCTTGTCCACTTACTAAAAACTTCCTAACCGACACTTCGAGCAAACGACCCAAAATCTAACTATCATTGTCAAGTGACCCAAAAACCCGCATAACACAGTACAATTGACCCAAAAAAAACATCATTTGTGCTCAACTTTCTGCCTTTCGCGGTATCGCAGCACTCGCGGTGCTGCGATAATGACCCATCCTAACCACCTTCCAACAAGCCCCCAACACAATCTTTTGGCTTTCCCTCGAGCTACGTCAGCAGGACAAGCTATATGCAGTGGTCTTGACCCTGAAGTCCAAGTACTATTGGTCGATTTCTGTGACCTGGTCCTTTACTGCCGTAGCCAACGCCTGACTGTCAATCACATCCTGGGGAGATAGATGCTCACTCAGCTTTGCCGCAGCTTGTTGGCGACCTTCCTGTACAGCCTGGAGTACCGCGTCGGCTCTAATCATAAACTGACCGCCAATCTCCTGGAACTCCTCCAGCTGCGCAGCGTGCTTCTTTTGACACTCGTCAGCCTTGGTGATGCACTGTTGTAACTCTTTTAAATCTGTGGACTTGGCAACCTGCTCCATTGGCAGCATCGTACGCATCACCATCTTTAGTGTCGCCAACTGCCCCTCCGCCTCCTTCCTGAGCTTGGTCAATTGTTCGATCTGCTCATCCTGAACAATGCTTCCCCAAAACTGTACAGTGTTTGTTGTGAGTTTTGTCGCTTCCATTTCTAGCTCCCCCATCTATGCTGCTACCTCCTCAATGGCACGTTTGTGGTCGTCCACCTACATTTGGGGTGTACTAGGGTCGACCAAGTCTGTTAACTCCTGATTGCCGTGCCACAGCTGGGAAATGACAGCCCCAAGTCGCTACGCGTGTTGAATCACATCCAATTCTGCAGTGGCCTCCAGTACATGGTGACAAGCCTCCGCGATGGCTACCTCCATCCGCACACTTTGATCCCACAAAGTGGCCTTCTCCACAATGAGGAAATCATGTTCCTGCTTCAACTCTTCAATCACTCGAGCCTTCTCAGCCCGTTCTTTCTTGATATCCTCTTCCAATTTATCCACATCCTATCGCGTTGTAGTAGCCCTCCCAGTTAACTCTACAACTGCTTCCTTAGCCGCTACCTTGCTCTCCTACAAGCGCAGGCACTTACTATTGATCTCATGCATCATATCCGCCATCTCCCGGGTGGCAAACGCCTGCATAGTTGTCAACTCTTTCGCTGGAAGTGCATTGACGTTGATGGTCACTTTCTCTAACGGCTGCAGCAAATCTTTCAAAGCCTCATTATTTGTCATAATCACAGTCGGGGGAATATCGACATTCCTAACCCGCGGCTCAGTGCTGATTATGCCAATTGCCTGCATTGATGCTCCTTCTGGTGCCTTCTTCAAAATAATGTCGCATAAGGAATCCAGGAAGGCAGTGATCGCATGGAAACCTTCATTCACCTTTACACTATTTAGAGCGTGGATTAGTCAGCCAAGATGTGCCTTCGACGTCAGGGGGATCCCACTGATTGTCCCATGGTCCTGGTGTCCTTTCGTTCTGCCTTCTTCAACCTGACGCTCATCATCTGTAGGGGTTTGCGATGATTCCTCATCCAACACTTGACACGGTTCGTCCATAACTGGCATATCAGATGGCATCCCCATATACTTCTCCTGTTGAATAACTGGTTTGCACCATTCAGTCGGCCAGTCATCAATGATCGAATCCAAGTCTTCATCTGTTAACTTATAGGAGTTCTACAACCACTGCCTATCCGTATCACGGCGTGCTTGCACGTAGATACTGTGCGGTCCAATCATGAAATGAGAAATCCCCTTGTACTTCTCAACAGTGGCCTGAGTCAACCATGGAATCCGCTTAGCGGCTGCCTGCAATGCTTCCCAATAAAACCAGAACTGCGTGGCGCAATCCTTGAGACGTTCCAGTTCCTGCACCCACCACAGGTTTTGGTAGCATGCTCCCTTGCGTTCTTGCAACGCGTCCACCTTCATTCCTTGATAATCGTTGGGTTCCATCCAAGCAACCAACGCGACTAATATTAGCATCCAGTTATAGGTAAATGACCACTTTCCTGCTTGGGTCACTAGCATGTCCTCCATCAACTGGTTAAGTAGAAACATGGACCAGTTCGTCTGCACGCCTGCCGCACATAGCTCCGTGCAGGAGACAACCCCAAAGTTTCCTTGATTGGGTCGAGTGTTCCGCAGGATTTTGGTAGCCAAGATTCACGCCCCAATCTTGACTGCGAGCTTGTTGATAGTATCCAAGCGGTAAGCCCGTTTGTCTTTCTGCATTTTGTACCGCTTCCACAACCTTGCCACAAGCTTTTTGACATTTTTCTTCCCTTGAAAGTATTGCAACGGGTCAACCCCATCCTTCGGAAAGCGTGTGATTTCTAAAATCAGGTCCACCATCACGGTGGCCTGCTTGTGCAACCATAGCACCCCGCCATGAAAACAAGCCAGCAACTCTTTGACGTAGGCATTGGCTTCTGTTAACTGCCTGAAATGTGGCATGTAGATCAACCCCAACAACCCAACCTTCTCTAGCCCGCGCACCCAATCGTGTGGAATAGGTGGCGCCGGACTGGTTTCCCTGGTGCTCGTGGCTGAAAGGGCTCCGTCATAATGTATTCTAGTGCCAGCAAGTCATCATCATTGTACCGCAGCTGCATCAACGTCGGTACAAAATCAGCGGTACAACTCATACCTAGCAAGACTGTCGACATCTGTATTTGATACTGTTGGTTCTTTGTGCGCTTCCTCGACTGCATCCCGGGTCAACATGGAGGTCAGTAGCTTGGGATATCCACGGTAAAAACACCTGCACGGACTGCGGATTCCACAACCCCCGAGCTCGATGGGCTCTCCGCGGGGACGCCTTCTTGCACTTGGGCAGTGGAATGGGTGTGCCGCTTCTTAGGCCGCTCGGAGCTAAGTTGCATCCCCCCCCTCTTCTAGCGCACCACGAAGGACGATCCCACCAGCATGTTAGAAACTTTGTCCACGAGATTTACTTCTTCCTCAATGGTAGCAGGGATGAGGGGTTACTCGACTTCACTGGAAGTATCCACCGTCTCCGGCTCACTCAACATGCCGCGCTCAATTCTCGCAATGCCAACAAATGGCTCAACCTGGATCAACTCTGGACTTGCCGAACACACTTCAACTGCACTGTGCAACACACCTCCAACCTTGCACAATTCAACACTTGGAAACTGAACTCACTCATCACGAACAGGTTCCTTCCGACCATCCTCAGCCCATTCTTATAGTGCCCAATAGAATCCCCCCTAATCATGACTAAATTCTGCATTAACTGGGACCAAATCCCTTCTTAATGACCCAAATCCGTCATCGATCCTGTCACCCAATTCGGTCGGATTGGCCATTAATGCCCATCATTCGAACAAGCATCGTTATTTAGCTGTCTTAACTTTCGGCATTTATTGTTGATTTGACCCAGTCACGGCCCTGCCACTGTCACGGACCACTCCTAACCTGCGGCACAAGCCTCCCTACTTGTGCACTCCGTTCCTGTAGGTGCGCCATCCTGCCACCAAGCGACCTGCATTTTTTTCTTTTTTCGCCGATGTGACTCAGGCATCGCGCTGCTCCAAGCCCAACCTATAGGGCTTCAACCTACTACCATTGACCAACTTTGGGAGCATCGCTCCGTCGAACTGCTGCAACTGTACTGCTCCTCCCGAAGTTATGTGACTGATGCGATATGGACCAAGCCAATGCATCTGCAATTTTCCTGGATGTTTCATAAACTTGCTTTCATACAATAGCACCAAGTCACCCTGTTGAAACTATTTTTTTTTTATGTGGCGATCATGCCAAGCCTTCTGACGATGCTTCTCCACACTCTGGTGGAATCCTGCGATAAAAAGATCCTCTTCCAATTGTACTAACTGGGCTAGATGTTCTTCTAATGCTGTTGTAGCATCCATACTTGTTGTTGTCGCTATGCACAGACTCAAAATGATGTACTCCATAGGCATAATTGCTTCTTTCCCATACACCAGCTTGAATGGTGTCTATCCCGTCAACCTTTTACACGTGGTGCGATATTCTCACAAGACTACTGGGGATTTCAGATCCCAGTCGTCACGGTTCGCGTTGCACACCTTTGTCAGCGCATGTTCCAATACCTTGTTGAAAGCTTCCACCATGCCATTTTCCTGTGGATGATACAGCGTACTCTTCTTGTGCTGTATCTGCAATTCCTCCTTTAGTGCGCTGATGGTGCAATTGAGAAAATGATTGCCCTAATCACTCATCAATATCTTGGGGTAGCCAAAGCGAGTGATGATGTTGTCAAACAAGAACCGTGCAGCTGTGGCCATGGAACAATCACTGACTGGTGCAACCTCCGCACATCTTGTCAAATAATCTGTCATCGTGATGATGTATCTTGCACCAGTGTGCTTCCCAGGTGGGTTGATTGGTCCTATGAAACCCACTGACCATTTGTCAAATGGATGCAGTGTTAGTTGAGGTATCACCGGCATCTCATCCCTTTTGGATGGCTTCCCAGTTCTCTGACAAACATCGCGGGACCACGCATAGTCGGTCGCATCATTGTGCAGCATGGGCCACCAGAGCCCCGCACGAAGCACCTTCTTGGCAGTCGCACGACCGCCATAGTGCCCCCCAGCCACTCCTGCGTGCGCTTCTGACAAGATCTTCCCTTTCTCATGAGGAAAAACACAACGCCGCAGTATCTCATCTAAGCCCAATTTGTATAACTCATCTGCAATTAGCTAGAAATCGGCAGCCTTGACCACCAACTGCTTCTTCTGACTAGTGGTGAGCTCCTCAGGTGTGTTACCTATCGCCAGAAACTAAATGATTTCTTCAAAGTAGCCATCGGCTACTTCAACCTTAAAAAGTTGTGCATCAGGCAACCCATCTTCGATGTTAGTTGGATCCTCTCCTGTCTCAATCTGCGATAGATGATTAGGTTCAGAATTCAAACATCCTAGCTTCACAATCACTTCAAAATCGAACTCCTGAAAAAGAAGTAGCCAACGACATATCTCTTCCCCAACACAGGCTTATTGACCAGGTATTTTAGGGAAAAATGGTCTGTGAACATCTTAAAGTGGCCTCCCAATAAGTAATGTCGAAACTTCTGCAGCGCATAGACCATCTCCAGGCCTTCCCTTTCGATGTTGGTATAGTTCCTTTCTGCGGATGAAAACTTCCGACTTGAGAAAGCAATGGGGTGATCGATATCCCCCTCTCCTGTTTGCGCCAGCACCACACCTAGTGCGATCGATGATGCATCAACGTGGACATGGAATTCCTTACTCCAATCTGGAAATACCAGTATCGATGCTGAAGCCATTTTAGCTTTCAGTATCTCAAAACTATCTTGGCATTTAGGGCTCCATTGAAATATCACGTCTTTCTTCAATAACTTCTCCATAGGGGTCGTAATCGCTGCATAACCCCTAATGAACTTGCGATAATACCTAGTTTGTCCCAACGTCGCTCGCAGCTACTTGAAATTAGTCGGCGATGTTAAGCTCAGAATAAGTGCAATCTTCGTTGGATCGACTAACAACCCCTGCTTGCATACAATGTGACCCAACAGTATTTTGAATGGTGCACAAAAGATGCACTTATTCAAGTTCAGCGATATCTGATGATGTCGACAGCGCTCCAACATCAACCGTAGGATTTCCAGATGATCGTTGATCAAGCCATAGACTGTCCATTCATCCATGTATACTTGCAAAAACTTCTGAATGAAATCCCTGAACGCAGTGACAACAACCCGCGAGAATATCGCAGGTGCATTTTTCAAGCCAAACGACATCACTGTGTACTGAAAACATCCCCACTCTATCACAAAATTTGTCTTGTGGCGGTCTTCCTTCGCGATTCAGATCTGATGATAGCCAGAGAACCCATCCATGAAAGAATACATCTCCTGGCCACCCACGCCTTCCAGCACCTTGTCCGTAAACGGGGTTGGAAAGGGATCATGCAAGCATGTGTCATTCAACTTCCCCAAATCGACACACATTCGCACTTCACCGGTCTTCTTACCCCGCAACACCATAGGACTGATCCATTCTAACTCCTCTACTGGTTCAATAATTCCAGTTTCCAACATGCGATCAAGTTCTACCTTGACCCTCTCCTTATGGCATGGATTCAGTCGATATGGGAGCTGTTTGATTGGATTGGCATCTAGTTTCAGCGGGATCTTCATCTCCCCTAAATCGCCCAAGATACCCTTCATCTCAGAAAACTTAGTAGGAAACAAGTCTTGGAATTAATTTAGCAAGTCGGTGACCTTTCCCATCATCCCATCATCCCAATAGTCCCCAACATTCGCGAACTTGGGACTGTCCTCTGCCCCAATATTGACCTTACGGAGTTTCAGCGGCTGACTAATCGGATCACTTAGCACATCAGGTGCTACAACATTGCGACTTCCTTTAGACTCTGGAATATTGAAATTTTGTGGGTCATCACCATCCTTTGGCCCACCAGTGATATTATAACATTCCATCATGGATTGCATTTGGCAGTGCATATGCGGATCCACAGGATATGCCACTAGAAAAACCTTCAGAACCACATCGCGGATGAGCTGCAAAGCATTATGGACATCTGGGTTGGCATCCGCGAAGCTAAACGTATAAGTAAAGCATACCATCAACTCCAACCAAGTAGTAATTTATCCTCGCAATTCAGCTGTAGTATACCATGATTGCGGCATCTCGTCCAAAGTATGGATAAAGGCATGGACCCACTCATCTCTTGGTCACGATGCCCACAATGTCTGACACTCCATCAAATGAATGCCAGGGTTATTCCTACCATCATATTTCCTTGTGTGGTAAACCTCGGTATCGCCAAAACGAACCGTCATCAATCTCCTGCATTGCGACCATCCGTCGATTGATTTCTTATGTGTCACCCACCAGCGTGCTGGAGCAGCCTTTAGTGCTTCCTCCAATCCCAGCAGTCGCTGTGGTTCTGAAACTCTTTCCTCGAACGCTGCCAGAAAGTCAGACAGGCCAAGAAGCCCTTCATATACTGGTAGTGTGACCGTTTCAGTCGCAACGCGGCACAATGACTGCGTGATTAACCCACACTTGCACAGCGACACCTCATGCAAGCGATTATGCCAATGTTCTAAAGCATCGTCAGAGTCGGAAGACGCAGAGCTGTCACTGCGCTATCCAAGCTCACCGTTGGAAATCGGATGAACATAATCCTCGGAAATATTGAATGCATGGTCCCATCTGCTGGGATCTTCGTCCTTCACTGGTTCAATGTATTTGCGTCCTTCAGCCTGATCCAACGGGTCTATAACTCTGAGATCGTGGTTTTCAAAATTCATCATCCACCGCTTGAAGTTGATTACCACTCCACTTTCGTTAGCCCATGATTAGAGATTCCCCCTTCAACCACTTCGATGACATCAAAGTCAGCATAAGTCTTCATTCCCTCAATGTCCACCACCAGGCGTGGAACTCTCCTAATCGGTGTCACCTTGGCATGATTAGCTAGCCGAAGTTGTACAAGAGACTAGGTCAATGGGGGGCTCCCCATTTTCTGCCATGCCTGCTTGGTTAAGATGTTGACATCCGAACTAAGATCCAGAATAACCGAATCATCCTCATAGCCCCCAATTGGATGTTTATGTGCATCTCCTTACCTGTCTTTCGTTGTTGCAAGGAGTTTACGGTGGACTCTTGTCGTCCCCTAGATGGTCGCTGCAATAATCCCTCGATCTTAGCAAGAGAAGTGGGATCTCTTTCCAACAATAAACAACTCTCAAAAAATTTCGGCAAGGTTCCAGACTGCACCGATGGACCTGCCTCTGAAGTAGCATCAAAGATAGGGGGCATGTTGCAAATAATAGCCTTACCGCGATCTTGGTCCATTGCATGATGTGCCTGAAAGAATGCATCGCACTCGAAGTCAATGTTAGAGGACACCTTCTTCAACCCTACCAATTGAATGGGCGAGTGTGAACTATCCCCTCCAATCATTGTTCCTCTATGAGTGATAACTGCAATAGCCGCATCTTGTGGCCGGGGCTCCGCATAAATTGTCGCAACACTCACACCCTGATTCTGGATCGGCGACGGGTTCCCCGGTTGGTTCACATTCTAATTAGCATTCTGATTCAGGCATTGGTTCTGGTTCCACGCCGGTTGCTGCACTTGACTCTATATCGGCTGCTACGCCTGATTATGATTCTGCAATTGTGGAATGTTCCCTGCTTGCCATCGCACAATCAATTGTGGGCAGTTTTCTACAGTATGATCTGTAACGAAGAAAAACGTACACTGCGTCTGCAATAGTGGGAAATCTCGCTAGTAATGTCCCCATACCGCGCAGTGATAGCACTGAACAGGTCCGCGACCTCCTCGTCCTCCTCCATGGCCAAATCCTCCACTGCGTCCACCCCGAAATCCTCCACAGAATCTGCCCTATTGTTGGTACTGCGGTTGATTGAACTGTTGCTGAATAGGATTCGGTTGCATGCCTTGCCCTTGCTACTGATACTGTGGTTGTTGAACATACTGTGGCTACTGTGGAGCCATTTGCATCGGACCATATTGCAGCATAAATTGCTGTGGTTGTTGCTGCGGTACAAACTGCACCTGCAGTTGAGGTAGTGGTTGGACTACTTGTGGCTACAGTTGTGTTTGTTGTACGACACGCTGGTCGTCCTTCACATAGAATGCATCGTACGTTCTCTCATGAAGCAACCCATATGCACGGCAATATTTGTCTTCGTGTCCCACAAATTTGCAGAATGTACAATACAGATTCATCGATTTGGTGACCATCCTTTGCATGTATTGGAATTCCTCATGGCGATGCCCATAGACCTAATAGATGCGACACCATGGCATACCACCGCCATTCAACGGGTTTGGTGCCCCTGAAACTAGATAATTGAAGAAGTCAGGGCAATTGTCCTTAGTATGCCCTTCTCCTCGACATCGCGTACACCATACTTCTTCACGCCGCTCCTTTCCCTTCTTAAGATCTTGTAGCTATATGGTCAGGTTATCCAACTGTGTCTGAATCTGTGACATCCCAGCTGCGTTTTCAAAAATTGGAGACGCTTCCAACTGCATTGCAATCTACAGAGCTTCACTGGACGTTGTAATGTTCTGTTGCATCAGCAGTAGTCGAATGTGTGGGAGTAGTGCCGCAATGAACCATTCTTTGTGTTGGACAGTGCTCATATCAAAACTAACCCTCGCCATCATCATTTTAAATCGTTGATCAAAGTCCCACACCATTTCATTGGGATACTGCTTAATTTCTTTTAGTTCTGTAATATACTGTGCTTCAGACTTGGATTTTTTGAATTCCGCAATCAATCCTTGCCTGATATCCTCTAGGGTCTTCTCCGGGATTCCTGTAGGGACTAGAAAAAACTTCATAAACTAGTCTAATGCGCAACCTCGCAAAGTTGTTGCTAACTATCCTTTCTTAGCATCATCATCGGTAATCTACTTTACGGTCCATACTGTTTCACATAAAAACCAGTACTACTCAGGGTTATTTGTTCCATTTCCATGGAACAACGGTAACTTAGTATCCTTGCTCGCCATCCTGGGATTCCTTCCTCTAGTCGTTGAGATACTAGTAACTAACTTCTGTTGACTTGATGAGCATGGTGGTGTTGTAGTTGTATGTCTTATTGGTTGATAGATAGTGAGCGGAGGTGTGGGTATGCTGTCGTTGGGGTTTGGTCCTACCTCTATCTTGGGCGTAGCCTGGTTGTCCTTGTCTGGACTGTGAAGTCGCTTCGTCCCATGTGGTCTTCCTTCACGGCCTTGCGGTTCGATTGTAGCAGGACCTTCTCCGGTCCTCTGCCTATTTTCCTATCGAAACCTAGCTCCTCCCCTTGTAAGACCACTCTCTTCCTCGGATTCGTTCACAGTCTCGTCATGACCTGCACCCATCTACCCCTTATCATTCCATGTACTTCCCCCCCATTGTCACGATACCCACGGCCTCCACCCACCAGGGTTCCTACTGATCAAGATGCATCTTCAATATGCCCTTCTCGCAAATAAGCATCTTAATGGACAGTTGGAGTGACAACATAAACCTTCCTCGGGGTCCGCAAAAGAAATATCTTTCAGCTTCACTATACGACTTGTTCATATCAACCACAAATTCAGTGATATAACCTTCCAATATGCTGTCAAGCCAAACTTCGACAGCCCACGATGCTTTGTTGTCGACTTCATGCATTTCTTGGATCATCTCTGGGGTCCAGGTTGTTGGTTCACCGCCTTGGAAGTTCCTCTTCTAGAAGGTCAAATTTGCCAACCACTCGAACAAGATGACTAGGAATTCGTAGAAAAAATAATCGTGTGGACCGTCATGAATATATCTTTCCACCCACTGATCTACCGTCAGTCGAGTGTTCCGACTTTCTTCTTCAGCAAATTCCTACAACTTCTTATCACACCAGTTTTGTATCTCCGGTTGCATCGGATGCCACAAGATATCCTCCTTTCACTTCGCGCTAGGTCCCAGCAATGGAACCATTTGTTGACACAAACCCAGTCGACAGGGGTTCCACTCATTGTCGACACCCAAACCACGGCAAACTCTTTGAGCACCGGCCCAAATAGGTTTAACCCCATCCAGCAACACCTGCAGAGCAGATGGGGTCTCACCCGAGATGTTCAAGGGAGAGTTGACGGAACCATGTTTCCGCCGAATGAAGGAGGATGTTTGCGGCTCAATCACTTAAATTATTGCAAGATTTCAGAAGTAGATCTATGCATTTAACTTCGTCATTCTTTATATTCATAGCATCACTCAACATAAACATTCATCATCGTAGCAAATATAACAATAAAGCATTAATTGCAGCAAGAAAACATAGCATCATTCATATATTCATATCGCAACATGCATTACCATAGGTGAACAGAAGAGACACAGGGATTCCGCAAAACAGCTCTATCATATCATATTAACTCTGCAAAACCCAGATACAAAATCTCCACAAGATACAGATCTCACAAATATCTCTCGATCTCTGATACACAATCAAAGATGCATAATCCAAGATGATTCAACCCTTACAAATCTATGACTATTTATAGGCTTCTGCCTTTACATTGCTTGACCACTTACTAACAACTTCCTAACCGACACTTTGAGAAAATGACCCAAAATCTAACTGTCATGGTCAAATGACCCAAAAACCTGCATAACGCGGTACAATTGACCCAAAAATACAAAAAATAACATCATTTGTGCTCAACTTTCCACCTTTCGCGGTATTGCAGCACTCGCGGTGCTGCGATAATGACCCATCCTAACCGCCTGCCAACACTACTTCATAGAACATTCAATAGAAAAAAAATTCACCCCTGTTAAAGCATTTCCAAATTGGCGGTCATGTGGTAGATCCATCTTTGCATCAATTGATTTCCAGTTTGATTTAATAAAACTTATGTATTCAAGATTCTCTAACTAGTAGGGTTTAAATTTTTAAGGAGTAGAAGGTTTCTTCTCTCCTTTGTCCATCTAGAATAAGATTGGAAAATGATCTGAGCCTCCTCCCGTTACCCTCCAAGATCTACTTCTCTCTACTTTCCGCATAAGATCCCCTGACATTATGAATGGGATGACTAAGGAATTAGTCACCCCACCTATTGTATGGGGTTCATGTTCACACTTAACCCACTAGTGAGTTAGCTAAGTTAGTTAGATTTCTATTATTAAATAATGGAGCGTCATTACTGAGCTCTCGTCTATGTAATGCTATATAAATGTATAACAAGCCTTCTTTTGAAGGAAATTTATTATCAGGATTCATCTTATTCCATTATGTTATTTTAGCTAGGTTATTTAGTTTTGAGTGCTTATTGTGTTTTAGTTTAGGATGTGAGGCTCCTGGAGCCTCTCCTCTGATCCGTATGTGGATCAATGAATCTATCTAGCCTCTTTGCAACTACTGCATCACCCACTCTTTTATTAAACCACATAGGTTTAATTTCAATAGGTTCTATGTCAAACAGGTCCAATGATTCCATTTGGGATTAAAACAACCTTATAGAGGATCCAATCTAGCTCTAGGCCCCCATACCTGTCTTTTTTTCATGGTAAATTTAATATACCCTGATATCAAAAGAGGCAAGTCATTTAATAGATTTAGTCCAAAAAATATTTTCCAAAACTCTAGTTTTTTAAAATAAGGACAGTAGATATTTAATATTGTGAACTAAGGATTTAGTTCCCAACTTTTAAGAGTAGTTCCAAGACTTGATAGAACTGAGAAAGATTTTATAATCTCCATTTCTTCTTTCCATCCTTTTAATAAACCACGCGACAAACCTCTTCCATCTGACCAAAAAAAAAACTATCCCTTTAGCATTTGTTTCAATCTATCTACTAAAATTTCACCACTACACGTAGTTTCTTGAATTACTATGACATTAGGGAAATATAAACGCACTAATCTAACCAATGCCATTTCTTTTGGTTGCTGGCCAACCCTCGAAAATTATGTGCCAATATTTTCATTTAAGAACCCTTCAGAAGGGCTAATGTCTAAGCGCCTAAATGGAAACCTGGTTTATATTTTTATTTTTCAAAGTCTCCCTCTAATTAGACCGTAAAAAACCTTTTTTGCCTTTTACAGGAGTAATAAACCCTAGCCCTACTGAAACAAGAACTCCTTCCACCCCATGAGAACCTTTGGATCTTAATGCATAGGGATTATTGTCATCCCATTTCACCCCAGGAATTTCAAGACAAACCAGTTTTAAACCATTTCCTAGTGATAATCCTCTTATTAGTATTTTATGGGTTCGTAGATATTTCGTGCCACAGGGCTATTGAAACCCTCCTCTACCATAATATTTTTCACTATTTTCTTGTGATGGAGATGGTATGACATTAATGGTTTCATTCACAATCTTTAAAAACTATCTTCATTTTCAATAGAAAATAGAGATGACTTACCCGGTTAATCAGAAATCTTCTTCGATGTTGACCTCAGAATGTATACTTCCTCGATACTTGTAAGTTCTACCGGTCGTTCTTGGACTATTAGGATACTATCCTTTTATTTCTCCTTTATGATTTTTTCCCGTCTTTTTCCTTCTCCATTAATTCCATTACCCTTTCTCCTATTTCTACAACCTCCGAAGACTTTGTCCTTTCTTCTTCAATATTTTCAATAGCCACCTCTACTTCAACCTTGAGAGAAATCCTGTTAGGCATAAGCTCCTTTCGAGCCCATATCTTCTTTTTGAAAGGTAACATGCACTCATTCATAGCATGACCATAAGTATGGCATCTCGCACATCTGAAGGGGATGTTTACATCATCGAGGTTTTGTTTCAGAATCAGGTCACCAAATTTTGTGTCAATGCATTTTGGGAGCCCTTCATTCAAATCAACAGAGATTAAAACCTTTGATACAGTTCTCATTGCATTAAACTTATATGTCTGGTCAACATATAATGTACTTTCCACTTCATTTCCCAGAGATGTTAAAAATTTATCATTCCAAACCTCAAGAGGAAGACCGAGAATTTTTACCTTGTGAACTCCCTCCTAGGGTCAAAACAAGGATTCCATAATTTAAGAGTTAACAAAGTATTCCCCACATCCAGTACTCCTTCAATACCTTTGCAGCGTCCTCTCTTTGGTTTGAAGTTTGAAACTCAACCAACCTCTAGTCATTATGTAAAAAGTAGGGCAATAATATAATATGGGTTCCCATTTTCTTTCCAACCAAGCCTTCATGGAGGATTCAGATATTCTAACTCCAAAGAATCTTCCTATTAAAGTTTTCCCGATCAACACGAATGTCCTCCCCTACCGTTATCTTCACATCTTCCCTTTTGTTTACTAGTTTCCTTTTTTGCCTTTTGTTCTTTGTTTTACTGTTTGGGTGTAACGTGTTCAGCCCAACTCTAGTAGAGTCTCCAAAGACACATATTTATGTGTCCATTTGTTGCCATATGTCAAAACCAAATCCTTTTCATTTAAGATGCTCACCTCTCGTGATATCTGCTTTTCGAAAGACTCCATGACAAAGAACTATAAAGAAGATATGTAATGTTTATACTCAAAACAATTATAGAGAAGATATGTAATGTTTATACTCAAAATTTTTATAAACCATATTTTGATATTTTTGTAATAAAATCAAAATCAAAATTAAAAACATTTTGCAAACAGTAATAACTTTTCTAAAGGGTTGTTCATGAAAAAAAATGATAGATGGGTTTGCTTATCTAAAGGGTTGTTCAGAAAACAATGATGATGGTTTTGTTTTTTCTAATGTTGGTATATTTTGTATTGGGATCGTACAATCAAAATGAAAAAGGTTTTGCAAACCGCAATAGCTTATCTAAAGGGTCGTTCATGAAAACAATGATGGATGGGTTTATTTTTCTAATGTTGGTATATTTTTGTAATGGGGTCTTACAATCAAAATTAAAAAGGTTGTGAAATTTTGTATGTTTTTTTTATTTTTATATGTAATGTTTTATTTAAGAAAATGATTTCTAGTTTTAAAAGGTGGGTCTGTCACATTCCATCTACTTGTCAAATGAAAATTGATTTGATGAAGGTTTTGTGATTTTTTATATGTCATTTTATGTTTTATGTAAATTTGAGCAGTGTTAATTTTATTTACAACTTATAATCAAATTTCACCATTACATTTTTTTCATTTTTGTAAGTTTTGATCATATAGTTTTGGGTTGGGTGGTATGGGGCCATATTCATTTTCATAGTTTTTGCTCTTGTTATTATGGCATTGTCTTACTTCAATGAGTGCATTAGTAAGAATGTTAAAGATGAAGATGAGATGAGAGTGAGAAATATTATTATGATTATTAAGAACTTGGTTGATATTATGATCTAAAGTAGGAAAACTTATAGACATAGATAACAAAACCACTAAATTATCTAAAATTGTTGATTAGACAGAGAGCTTACATACCAAACATGACAAGAACTCAATGAACATGACAAGAGCTATATAATGGAGGAGTTACCATATTGATTACTACATCAAATTGATGGTTTAACAATTTTTATGCTCACCTACCAATCAGTTGTCAAATACATCTTTATATTGGAAAAAACATTTCAGAGACAGTCAAATTCCAAGCCCATTAGTAAACACCTATTTTTTTAATAAATATCAACTTGAATATTATTAAATAATAAAATTTTATTATTTTTATTTTTATTTTATATCTCTCATCACCTCATTCTTAATAAAGAATAAGATTAAAACTAGCAATTGTCCCAAGAGGTGAAAAGGAATGCGGATAGGACCAATAGAGGGAAAGTGGCCATTACGTTTTAAGGTGCAAGTATGAACAATATGTTGATTAAAAATCAACCATAAAGTCATAGGCATGTGAGTTGCATAACCTCTAACACCAAGATCCATACAAGATGTTAGATTTAACCTCTAACCTCTGACAATTTAGTCATAATTTTAAATCTAACTTATGTTTTAATAATTCAACCATACAAGAAGTTAGATTTAAAATTTTTATTAAATTTACAGTGATCCAATTTAAATTAGAATTGGAAAAATACCAAGGAGAATCATTGCACTATGCATAGAACTTTAACCATAGTAAGACTAATTATGCCCTTTTTGTCAAATTATTAAATTTGTGGCTAGAAAAAAGATCTTTCAATATAAAAATAACTTACTCCAAAGTAATACTAATAAAAATATAAATTAAGAGTAATGAAAATATTTAGTAACAATCCATCCTATATAATAAAATTCATCCCACTTTATTAAATTCTAATATACTTTAATATCAATATTAATGACTATCTCAATGTGTGTGTGTTGAAATTCTTTTACATTCATGCCACTTGTCCAAACTAAATTTTATTATTTTTATATACTTTGAATATTATTTTTATATACTTAGAATATGTCATTTGTATAAGTATTATTATTAGAAATGTTAACTTATTGGAATTCATTACAGTGTGGGAAGTGTGAATTGGTTAAGTTTTATAGACAATATTCACATATGCTATCAACAAGATCAGAAGAGCTCAATAAAGATATCAGATAAATAGCACAAGACAATAGTGAAGATATCAAGTTGTTGTTTGCCTTAATAAGTTTCATAAACAATCTTCACATATGCTATCAACAAGATAAGAAGAGCTCAATCGAGATATCAAATACATAACACAAGATATCAAATAAATAACACAAGACAATAATGAACGTATCAAGTTGTTGTTTGCCTTAATAAGTTTCATAAACAATCTTCACATATGCTATCAACAAGATAAGAAGAACTCAATAAGGATATCAAATAAATAACACAAAACAGTAGTGAAGGTATCAAGTTGTTGTTTGCGTTATTCATAGCTTGTTGTTGTAGTAAAACAAATGTGATCAAAAGCTTGTTGTGTGGTTTTCATTAAGTAGTCTGGTTTAGTTAAATCTTTTTTTTTAAAGTATGATGTTGAGTAACCATGGTGTTTAAAACAATGGCGTTTATCCATGTACTGATAAGCTCATTGTGTTCAAGGAACATATCATTACATGATTGTTAACGTACATCAAAGCAAAGTCACTTTCAAAATTCCACCATCCAATTGTTTGGATTTTTCTATTTCATAAGCAACTTTTGTTGACACAACAAAATTTTCTTTATTCAATATATTCACAAAATAAAGCAAGCAAATCTCCTTTACATAATAGCCTTTTGTAAAAATCAGTTTGTTTTCTAACGCCTCTCAACTCAAAAGTAAGGCCATTCATTGTGAGGCCTTGTGATAAATGGGCAATTCATTCACATGTGAGTTACACTAGGAATTATTGGTGGATAGAGCTCGAACTTGTTTTCCTAGGAGTTTTTCTTGAAACTTTAGTTATTGGGGTTCAATGGGAAAACATTCCCCCTTTGAACAAGTGCTATGTTGATTGGGATTACATGTTTCAATTGATGGGTCCAAGGTCTCTATCCAAACAATATAGTTACACTAGGCATGTAATTCTTAAAGATCCCATTTGCCCCATTGATGTGGCCATATTGGGTGTCATAATTGCCTACAACTAGATCAACAACATTCTTTTTCAAGACAAGGTAGGGAGTGTAGTGTGCATATTTTTATTTGTGTTGTCCTCTAGAATCTTTCATTTTGTATTTCTATGTATTCAAAAGTATGGCTCTTCTTTGACAAGGGATAGCATTATATTATTGCAAGTCAACATCTTACTTGTGAAGGAAGAATGGGAAGGTTAGGCCAAACGACACAATCCTATGGAAACAAACATTCAAATCTTCAATATCATTTATTGTCAATCAATCATTGTTAATTTGATTTAAGATAGACATGAAATGCATGTTGGTTTGGCTAATTACTTGCTAGATCATAAAAACATTTCACATTGTCTTTTCAAAATGCATTAGGAATTTTTCATTGTGAAAAGAAGGATGTTCAAAAATCTAATTATCACAAGCATGTTGCGCCTAGTAGAAACATCTATAGAATATTGAGTCAACATTGTCAAAGGGCCTTGTATGCATATGCAAGATTTCACGAAGTCTCATTACTATGTCGTATAGCATTTGACAACCAATTAATGGTGCCCAATCAATGAATATAATAAAAATTTATTCAAATTCCTTAGTTAAGATATCTTGTGTTTTGGATTCAAGAGGTGGAATCTTTCCCATTATGCAAAGCAAGTGAAACAATGAGTGTGTTGTTACATTCTATACATGTTTGTCAATGTAGGCAACTATGATTTTTTTTAAGTGAATCACTTTTGAGTTGCATGTTTATGAGCATACTAAATCTTAGTATAATGCTTTAGAATAAATGCTTTCCCTAAGAAATAAATTAGACCTTCTAAGCATCATTTTTCTTGACCATAATATATTTTATATCATTTTGTTATTTTAGTTGCTTTATTATATTATAATACTCATAAATATCCAATTACAATGGTTGTTTGATTATTTAAAACATAGATCTGTGATGTTTATTATATTATAATACTCATACATCTCCAATTACAATGGTTGTTTGGTTATTTAAAACATAGCTCTATTATGGGTCTATTATTTTTGTTTTTGTTTGGATTATGTTGTATTTCAAGTCATTTTTATATCATATTTTTCACACTGCTTAAGTGCTTCATTTATATCATATTTTTCACACTGCTTAAGTGCTTCATTATTTTCAATGTTGTGCTTCAAGTAATTTTATATCATATATTTCATAGTGCTGAAATCATCTTTATATCATATTTTTCACAATGCTTAAGTTATTTTTATATCATATTTTTCACAATGTTTAAGTGCTTCAATATTTTAAATGTTGTGTGTCAAGTCATTTTTATATCATATTTTTCACAATGCTTAAGTGCTTTATTATTTTCAATGTAAAGGTCAAAATCAAATCATCCCTCATGATGGGAGCTTTAATTCCCTTTTATGGCAATGACTTGTCTTGCATGCCCTAAGGTGAGAGTGGATCTAATCCTATTCTTGTTATTTATGACTATGATGGAACATCGAGGTCATTTTGTTTTCTTAGTTTTTGTCCTATGGTCTTGATGTCTAAGAAATTAGAGAGCTATGGTGATTTCCCCACATGCTATGTTGGAAAAGAAAAATAAATTAGCATTGTGGCCCCCCTTTAAAAGATATCTATAGCATAAAAGAGGGCTACAAGTTTGACGATCTCTTGCTTTAAGCACTTGTTCCTACAGAAGGCTAACTTTTTCAACTATATCTGCACTCTACTAACATACTACTTAGTTTTTCCATCTGAAGCTAGACCCCCTCGCAAGAGTATGCCCTATGCAATAGTAAATTGCAATACGGACAAGGACAATAAGCTCATCCTAGGATCCAACGTTGCTACTTTGCTCAGATAAATTGCTTTGCCTGTTTGGCTATAATGCTAATGAAAAAATGTACAACGTTTCCTACTGCATTTTGTTATTGTCTACCTCTAGATTTTAGAATAATTTATGGATTATATTAATTAATACATCTAAAATTCATGGATATATGTGGCATGTACACTTCTCTAACCTATTTTCTAGGTTTTTCTTCTTTCCATCTTTTGTTTTTTTTAAATGTGAATTGATAACAATAATATTTCTTCAAATAATTTCCACGCTTTAAGATTTCTCTCAAATAATTTTACCACGTTCTCATTTAGAACAAATATATACACCTAGTTTTCTTTCAAAATATCAAAAATAATAAAATAAAATTCATAATAATCTAATCACATTTCCATAAACTAAACAATTTTCTCATCCATTTAGATTTCCTCACTTTCTCGCGTTCTTATTTCCTAATTAAATCAATATACCCATTTTACTTTGTAAGTATAAAAAATCATAGAAATAAACTGACAACAAACAAATCATGTTTCCACAAATTAAAGAATTTCCCCACTTTCCCATGTTCTTATTTCCTAGTCAAGTCAATATTATTTTTCCTCTATAAATAAAAAGACAAAAATCATAAAAATAAAGTGAAAACAATCCAATCATGTTTTCATTAATTAAAGAATTTCCTCGCTTTTCCAACAATCAAACCATGTTTCCATAAATCAAAGAATTTCCTCACTTTTTCATGTTCTTATTCACTAGTCAAGTCAATAGTCCCATTTTCTTTCAAAGTATAAAAATCATAGAAATAACTTGACAACAATCAAATCATTGTAAATCATATTTCTATAAATTAAAGAATTTCCCCACACACTACATTCTTATTTTCTAGTCAAATCAATAAATTTATTTTTTATTACCAAAATTAAATAAATAAACCAACAACATTCAAATTTATATTTCCATAAATTAAAGAATTTCCTCACTTTCCCATAGTCAAATCTCATAGAAATACAATTACAACAATCAATAATGTTTTCATAAATTAATGAATTTATACACCACTTGAAAAATTTCCTCGCTTTCTTCAACTTTGTTGTCCCATTACGATGAAGTCAATATCTTCCATAGAAGATTACACCACTTTCGCCCTATCTCTTGTCATTATTATTTGAAATTTGTTATTGCCTTACAATTTCCCAAAATAAAATCGATTTGATTTATTCATTTTCATCTTTGTCCCCATGCAGGACTTTATGGGACAACCACTACCCATCTTGTCATGTAACATTAAATTTATATTGAATTCCTTATGCTGAAATATTGGCTTTACTCAAACAAGAAGAACACAAAAAGCATGAGGCCCAAACCTTCACCAACAGCTGAATTGGATACATTATGAAGTTATGATCTTGGGGTATTGAAATCATGACTCACTTGAGACAATATGAAGATGTTGGGGAAGTGAAAAGATTCCTGCAATACATTATATCTAAATACATTCATAAAAATGATAATGTATGTATAATAGTGAATTTGTCTTTCAATTGGGTCTAATCTTAATACTATGAGTGCCATCCTCAAAATGAGGAGAAGTGTCCAAAGATTTTCCCCAGTATATTTGAAAAAAAAAAAAAATTGACAACAGTGACCAGGAAGCACATTTAGAACTAGAACCAATAGGGGCATTTACAACAGTGCTAGGGAGGCACCGGTGACGGTGGGTGCATCTTTAGCAATACCTAGTAACACTAGTAGGTACAATTATAATAGTATTGAGTAGTTCATAGTTGGTGCCCAGCTACAATAATCCTGTGGAACAATAATAGGTTGAAATCCCTATTTCAAATTGCATGTTGGCACTTCACTTGCGGAAACCGGTCTTCTATCAACCTATGGAGCATGATCTTACCTTGTTTCCTTCCCCTTTACACTTGATTATCACTCCACTATGCCATGTTCATACCCGTCGTTCCTAGTATTGTTAAGATTCAATATGCTAAGACAGAAAATAGCAGCATTACATTCCATTTCACAATAATAGCATATACAGGATCACTGAAGAAACAACAAGCATAGCATAAACACAAGAGACACAGATTTATCCAGGGAAACCCTCATGGGGTAGAAAACCCAGCAAAGCTTCCTCAATATAGATGACCAGCAATATACAAAGATGCAAACCAAAGACATGATCTCCTCCTCCACCATAGCAGACCTCTCCTCCACAAGTGTGCCTCTCTCAAGTGAGTGAGTGTATCAAATGAGAAACACACCTCCTCTATTTATACACTACTCTGACATATATTTTACACAAGTACATGTAGGCTCGTATTTAACCATTAGGTTAAATACCCTATTATAACTGACTAGGCCGACCCCCACATGGTGGGTCTAATAACCCTAGTTACCACAACTTCTCAGAGGAATAAACATCTCCGGATACATAATAAAATCACCTCGGAGGGATGGAACATCTTCGGAATAAATAATCTATAAATATAATATTCTTAGAAGTTACAATATTCAACACTCCCCCTTAACAAGAAGGATATTATAACAACATCTACAGGAGCAAGGAGTCATTCATTACATCATCTATATATCATCAGAAGATTTCTTCAATTCATCATCATCAGTAACTTGACTAGTTACTGGAACATCAACATCATCAGAGTTGATAGTACTCAATCATCAGCATTGTCATCACACGATCAACAGCATCGTCATCATACGATCATCAACATCGTCATCAGCATCGTCATCACATGATCATCAGCATCATAATCAGCATCGTCATCATATGATCAGCAGCATCGTCATCACACGATCATCAGCATCGTTAATAGCATCGTCATCACACGATCATCAGCATCATAATCAGCATCGTCATCATGTGATCAGCAGCATCGTCATCACACGATCATCAGCATCGTCAACAACATCGTCATCATACGATCAGCAGCATCGTCATCACACGATCATCAGCATCGTCATCAGTATCGTCATCATACGATCAGCAGCATCGTCATCACACGATCATCAGCATCGTCATCACACGATCAATCCATTTCTCTTTAGGACCTATGTCCAAGGATGATGCAATCCAGTCATGTACCTTTTGAACTGAAGTCCAGGGACGATCCAGTCCTATCATGTACCTTTTGAATCGAAGTCTAGGGACGATCCAGTCCTATCATGTAACTTTTGAACCGAAGTCCAGGGATGATCTAGTCCTAACATGTACCTTTTGAACCGAAGTCCAGGGACGATCCAGTCCTATCATGTACCTTTTGAACCGAAGTCCAGGGATGATCCAGTCCTATCATGTACCTTTTGAACCGAAGTCCAGGGACGATCCAGTCCTAACATGTACCTTTTGAACCGAAGTCCAGGGACGATCCAGTCCTATCATGTACCTTTTGAACCGAAGTCCAGGGACGATCCAGTCCTATCATGTACCTTTTGAACCGAAGTCCAGGGACGATCCAGTCCTATCAATTCTTGGAGACCTCATGTCTACGGCTCAGTTCACAAGACCAAAGTCCAAGGATGATCCAATCCTTACCGTACATTTAGGACCGCGTCCAAGGATGACTTAATCCTCAACCGTGCATTTAGGACCATGTCCAAGGATGACTTAATCCTCAACCGTACATTTAGGACCACGTCCAAGGATGACTTAATCCTCCACCGTACATTTAGGACCACGTCCAAGGATGACTTAATCCTCCACCGTACATTTAGGACCACGTCCAAGGATGACTTAATCCTCCACCGTACATTTAGGACCACGTCCAAGGATGACTTAATCCTCCACCGTACATTTAGGACCACGTCCAAGGATGACTTAATCCTCCACCGTATATTTAGGACCACGTCCAAGGATGACTTAATCCTCCACCGTACATTTAGGACCACGTCCAAGGATGACTTAATCCTCCACCGTACATTTAGGACCATGTCCAAGGATGACTTAATCCTCCACCATACATTTAGGACCACATCCAAGGATGACTTAATCCTCCACTGTACATTTAGGACCACGTCTAAGGATGACTTAATACTCCACCGTACATTTAGGACCACGTCCAAGGATGACTTAATACTCCACCATACATTTAGGACCATGTCCAAGGATGACTTAATCCTCAACTGTCCACCAAGGACTTCATTCTCGAAGACATACGTCTACGGCTCTTCTTTAGGACTGAAGTCTAGGGATGATCCAATCCCCTCACATGTTCACCAAGAACTTCATTCTCGAAGACATACGTCTACGGCTCTTCTTTAGGACTGAAGTCCAGGGATGATTCAATCCCCTCACATGTTCACCAAGAACTTCATTCTCGAAGACATACATCTATGGCTCTTCTTTAGGACTGAAGTCCAGGGATGATCCAATCCCCTCACAACATGTTCACCAAGAACTTCATTCTCGAAGACATACGTCTACGGCTCTTCTTTAGGACTGAAGTCCAGGGATGATCCAATCCCCTCACAACATGTATAACAAAACATGTATCCTCATCATCAAAACATGTATAACAAAACATGTATCCTCATCATCAAAACATGTATAACCAAAACATGTATCATCATCATCAAAACATGTATAACAAAAACATGTATCATCATCATCAGAACATGTATAACATGTATCATCATCATCAAAACATGTATAACCAAAACATGTATCATCATTATCAAAACATATATACATCTATCATCAAAAGCATGTATATCTAACATCAAAAGCATGTATATCTAGTATCAAAAGCAAAATATAAGAGTCCTAAATCTAAATAATTCTAGGTAATTAAATGCAGTAAATAGGTAACCTCATCATTGATGAGATGGACTTGTTATCAGATACTGTGCTACTCCCCCTTTCGAGGAGGGTCCTTTTGAACTACACCAAGCTTGTCTCGGAAGTGTTCAAACTCTACTCGAGACAGAGGTTTGGTCAGGATATCAGCAATTTGATCCTCGGTGCTTATATACTCGAGCTTGATAGCTCCTCTCTGCACCATATCTCGTATATAGAAGTATCGGATCTCAATGTGTTTTGACTTATCATGGAATACAATATTTTCTATCAGCTTGATGCAGCTTTGATTGTCACACATAATCACAGTGGAATCCATTTCTAAGTCAAACACTCCATATAATAGCTTCTGAAGCCACACTGCTTCACAGCTGGCAGAGTAGACAGCTATATATTCTGCTTCAGTAGTACTGAGAGCCACACTAGATTGTTTCTTGCTGAACCATGAGATCATGGTAGATTCAAGACTATAACATCCACCTGATGTACTCTTTCTGTCTGAGACACTTCCTGCCCAATCAGAATTTGAGTAACCATGTAATCGGAGTTCATGACCTCCAAGATAATATAGACCAAAATCTAATGTACCTTGTAGGTACCTCACTACATGCTTTGTAGCTATTAAGTGAACCTTTCTAGGTTCTACTAGATACTGACTTAGGGTATTTATAGCAAAGCATATATCTGGCCTAGTATTTGTTAAATACATCAATGACCCAATGATTTGTCTATATAGGGTTAGGTCCACTAAATCCGATGAGTCATTAACTAATAACTTCAAGTTGGAGTCCATGGGAGTGGCCATGGATTTACACTCCAACATATCAAATCTTTATAGAAACTTCACAGCATACTTACCTTGATTTAAAAGATTCCTTTTGGATCTTGCCATACTTCTAGACCTAATAAGTAGTGCATTAATCCGAGATCTTTCATTTTCATTTCTGCAGCCATTTTCATGATCTATTTCTCATTCCTTGTCAGAAATAGATCATCGTCACACAATAATGGTATGATAGGTTCATCATCCACAACCTTAAGGTAAAGGTTAGGATTAGCTTTACTTTTGGTAAAGCCCAAGCTTTGTCATGAAGCTGTCAATTGTCCATTATTCACACTCTGCATTGAGTGATCTTCTGCATATCTATCTATGCCATCTCTCATCAGATGGGTCTACTAATATGAGCCTCAAAATCATTCGAACTCTGTGGTGAGTTCCTTCTTGCATCCATGTCATATGTGTATAGAAGCCATATTCAACCTTGTAGCAAAGGTTGAGATCCACATCGCCCATGATGATCATTAAGCTCATCAATTGACTACCAATCCTGGGTACCCATACAGAACCTGATTCACACTTCTTCTTTAATTACACCATTAAGAGAATGGTCTTATCTATCCACTTAGAGAAAAAATCTGTCATGATTCTCTTCCTCTTTCTAAGAGAATCTTCTAGCAATGAGCCTTCTATATTTTGTTTGATTTGTAAATCTTCTTGTTGAACATCCATCACTTGTTCAGTGTTCATCATTCATCATGATATTTCCTACAAATCAAAATTAAGTACATGATTAGTAATACTTCATAATCATCAAATCATATTGACATGATAACCTATTATGCATACATATATCATTTACATAGTTATGCAACTATTTTGACCAATACTTTGGCACAACACTTTCCCATATCCTGTATGCATACAGTGGCTATCTAGATGCCTTCCATCTCTACCAGAACATACTATCGAGAGTGTGCACAGCTCTCAGCATGTCAGCAAAGAGGTTTCATTCTAGACAAGCAACAATGGAATGTTTGTCCAACTTACCAATCATATGCATATTAGTAGCATGATATATTCTAGGAATACAAATATGCATACAAGCAATATCATTTACTATTTCTAATAACAACTCAAATACTTATCTTTTATGTTTGTGTGGTTGCCTCTCGCTTGATCTTCTATATGTCTTCTGAACCTCTATTCATTCTGTACCACTGTGCATGCTCAAGTGTGCACTAGTGTCATCCTCATGATCTCATACACAAACATACATTCATTAGTGTATTCTCAAAACATTCTAATTCTAAATAATCTTAAATATGTATAATCATGGTCATTAGTATTCAAGGTTTCAAGGAAGTCTTCTTTTACTCATGCATATTCTTGTTTGATCATAGTACTCTTCTGGTTAGTTAAATCATCAATCAAGATAAGAGACATAATGTGCATAAACCCTTGATTAAATTTATTAATAAGCATAACCAATCATACCAAGTATACTTATATAAGGGATCCTAACACAAGGTAAGATTCTAACATGACATAGGAAAACATACCTGGATTAGTATACCTGCTTACTTATGTACAAAATACCTAAACAATCTCTTCAATGATTTAGAGATCCTGAGCTAGAATCTGCATGTCTCATAGGTTAAGCATAATATATCAAAGTCATACATACCTCGTAAGTAGAACAAAGATTATGGATGAGTCTTTGTCTTCATGTGGATCTTAATTTGTCTTTCGTGATGTACCTGAATCTTGTTAGCAGACAACATCAACCTCACACAACAACATAATGCATTAGTACAATCATATAGCCCTAATCAATGAATGTCTTCGATCATTCACATGCATTCAAACTGTTACTAGGGTGATAAGATAAGTCTAACATTAATCAAGATTGTACTAACAAATAATATGAAGACAAACACATTATGAATTTAATCAGGAATCAGATTTCAAGACATACCTGAACCTCCTTGAGTCATACCTGTCGAGACTTCTTGTAGTCTTCTTATGTAAGGCCTTAGCCTCAACTCCCCCTGAAACTTGATCTGGAGCTTGATTAGGGTTTGCTAGAGAAACCATAAAAATTCAATCTTTGACTTTCACACTTCTGAATGAATGGAAGGATGTGTCTTGCTGAGTTGATCAAACTAGCATACTTCAATTTTGAAATCTCCAAAATTTGACCCCTCAAAATTTCCTTTGAAACTTCTGGATCTTCTGGACAGAATCCCGAACTAGGGTTTGATGAATCCCACCCTTCTGCTCAATCAAAAGGTTTGATCTAAGGCTCTAAACTCTTATTTTTCTGAGGAGCTTCCAGCTGTGGTTACAGACTTCAAAAATTCCAACTTTTGCTGAAGCCCTAATTTTCCATCTTTCCGATCAAAATCCCGAGCTAGGGTTTAATCAAGCCCGGTCTTCTACCCAACCAAAAAATTCGATCTTGGTCTCTAAATTTCAATTTTCCTTAGTAGCATTCAACCGTGGATTCCGATTCCAAAAATTGTAACTTTCTCTGAAACCCTAAATTCTGGAAGCCATGAATAAAGGTGCTCCAAAAATAATTATGTTTTGACAAAAATATGTACCTGATTGTTTCTGCTATAACTCTGAAATTTTTGCTCCACAGGGTCTGAAATTTTTTTTCTGTAGTAGCCTGACCTGCCATCTTTCCATCCTGACAGGTCTGACCTCAATTTGATTTTCTGACAGAGAGTTATGCCAAATGTCACAACGTGACCTGTTTTGGGATAATACAGGAGAGCGAACTTGTACGGTGTGCCACGTGTCACTGTTTGAACTTCGGCCTCTGAAAAAGTTTCCTGAGATAGTACAGTCTGTGTACTACCTGTCACATTTTACGAAATTTCATTTGGAGCTTCCTAGCCCAAGTTATGACCTTTTTTCCTAGGTCACTTGATTTTGACTGAGATCTGGAAGAGGCAGAAACCCTAACTTGTACTGATCATAACTTACAAAGTACAACGAATCTGAGGTTTCCCTTTGGACACAAGATACCTGGAGATGTTAGCTACGACCTGTAAAGGTTTCAGATCCTGAACCTTCGCCAAAATGGATTTATAGCGAAATTTCCACGATGACTGGTTTTTGATATATAAAACCCTAACCTTCAAATTGTCGTAAGTAAAGCAAGTGTCGTAAGTGCCATACCTTGCCTTCCTTCAGTTTAGCTCTAATACCATGTTAAGATTCAATATGCTAAGGCAGAAAATAGAAGCATTACATTCCATTTCACAATAATATCATATACAGGATCACTGAAGAAACAACAAGCATAGCATAAACACAAGAGACACAGATTTATCCTGGGAAACCCTCATGGGGTAGAAAACCCAGCAAAGCTTCCTCAATATAGATGACCATCAATATACAAAGATGAAAACCAAAGACATGATCTCCTCCTCCACCATATCAGACCTCTCCTCCACAAGTGCGCCTCTCTCAAGTGAGTGAGTGTATCAAATGAGAAACACACCTACTCTATTTATACACTACTCTGACATATATTTTACACAAGTACATGTAGGCTCGTATTTAACCATTAGGTTAAATACCCTATTATAACTGACTAGGCTGACCCCCACATGGTGGTTCTAATAACCCTAGTTACCACAACTTCTCAGAGGAATAAACATCTCTGGATACATAATAAAATCACCTCGGAGGGATGGAACATCTCCGGAATAAATAATGTATAAATATAATATTCTTAGAAGTTACAATATTCAACAAGTATTTTCTATCACGTGCTTCTGAGATCTAATATTTTCTTCAATAAGACAAAATCCTTCCTCCCTTTGCACAATACTTTGGTATTTCTTGAGACAAATCTTCTTGATATTTATTTCAAGGAAGTGAATCTAGGGTTTGGGTTTTACATCACTCAGGACTTCTCACTACAATGTACATTATATTATTAATTGATTCACATCAAGAAATGAAACAATCAAGGAATTTCAGTAACTGGCCAAGCAACCAAAGTAGCGGAAATAGTGGCAATTCCCATTAATGAAATAAGTCCAAGGGAAATGTGTCAATTCCTAGTCTCTATTGAGTGTAAATAAGTTGTATCCAACTACAATATTCTTCCATTGGATCAATGAATTATCAAACTAGAAATGGTAATTGAATATGGAGGCTACTAAAGGATTTCTAATATACAAATACAAAGAGTCTACCATTATATCATCTTATTTTTATATAGAAGAATATTGGGATTAAGAAACCTGCAGATATGGGAAAAATACAAATTATTGTTAAACATGGTATTTTTCTAATTTCTCTGTGGAAAATGAAATTGTTGATTATGGAAATAAAAGAGGCTTTCTATCCTAATAAAATCCCATAATTGACTTACACAAGGAAAAAGGAAGCTTATACAGGTTCATAAACCATATTGACCAGTATTGCTTTGAAATGGCTTCTTTATGCTTCATTTTAGCTACTCATGTATGCATTTTTCTGCAATTCATAGAATAGGAGTGCCCACTAAATGCTAGGTAGGATTTACTCTCTTCTGCAGTTAACAATGGAGTCTAAGTAAGGACATATAGGATAAAATCAACATCATTGAGTTGAGTTATTTGCATTATAAAATTATCTGATGTGGAGATGAGTTATTGAAAGTGAATGCATTGAAGTAGTAGAAACATCTTTGGATCTGAGAAGCTTTGAGATATTCAATAATTTCTCCATCCAATGCACTATATCCAGTACTGGATCTGGATCTTGAATATGGTCTAGATCTTGAAATTAATTTTGATTATTGTACCTAGTTCGATAATAACGCATATTTCTGAACCAAAATCCTGACTGTTGCTTTATGAGGATTTCTTGAACCATTTGTTTAGAATATTTGTGTGCAGTTTGAAAACCATTTTGGTTGAGGAGCATATTATTCAATAATTTTGTATTTCCAAATTCATGAATGGTATTATGAAATTTCAGTCTATTTTAGTTTTTTGTAGATAATATTTTATAAATTTTAATTGTTGCATCCTAGCCATATCGTCTCTAAGTTGTTCTAAAAATAATTGTATCAATACCAAATATTGTACCCATATATGTGTCCATGTTGCATAGGTGGAATTGCCTAAAGGGGAAAGTGTAGTTGGATGCAACTGGATCTAGCGAACAAAATATGAAACAAATGAACAAGTTGACAAGCACAAGGACTAGTGGAAAAAGGTTTTGAACAGAAGAAGATATTGATTATAACATAAATTTTCACATGTGGTAAAAATCAACGCAATCAATTTGGTACTGTTAGAATATTAAAATCCCATTTTAGACATAGGATATAAAGTATTAATCATTTTTTATACTTTCCTAGGTGTTTGAAAGGTAGTTGGCTCCATATTTCCTTTTCAGGCCTACCACTCTCCATCATTATCCAAAGGATTGCACTTAGAAATATTTTTTGGCTAATATTATGTTGCTTTTATGGTTGTCCAGAATAGTAAGAGCGCTTTCCTGCCTTTACACAGTTTTGTCCTGTTTTTTCTACTTTTCAGTGGATAAGGATAAAGCTAGGCGATTTTATGGACTTCGCATGATGTCTATTTTTTGGCCAACTCCTCCATATTTTTCTTTCCAAAATACATCATCACATTCATTTTTCATCACTCATTAGCTTCCATACCTGATTTAGCTAATTTGTGAGGTCCTTGATTGATTTGGAAAGTGATTTTTCCATCTTGGGGTTTTTTAGCTTTTAGCAAGCCTGCCTTTTGTGAGCTTTTCAAACTTGCCTCCAAGGAATTCGAATTCTCTCTTGAGGATGTATTGTATATTGTAATATTATTGATGAATAATATAGAGTGAGTTTTCTCAAGTTTCCATTCATATCCTTCTTCTCATATTCCCTTGATAAGTGAAGTTGTCATATTGAATCTAGATCTAGGCAATCTAAATTCGCATATGGTATCAGAGCTAGTATGATTCAAAGCAATTTCTAGAGTGTTTTTTACAGGTTATTTCCATCACCAGGAGTGCACCAACATGAATCAAAATCAAGTTGTGGCTCTTATTCCCTTCAATTACTTTGACTGGAAGTCCCACATGATCATGCAGCTTCGAAGTAAAGTTCTTTATAGAGTCACTATGGGGCTTGAAACTGAGCCAAATGATGTTGCATAAAAAGCTAAGTGGTTTAATAGGCTTGATGAATCTTATGGTTTGATTTTCCTCTCTGTCTCTCAAGATATTCTATTCCATGTTGATACTTTGACAACTCCAAATAAAGTGTGGAGGACTCTGGAGTCTCTCTTTGGAAAACAAGATGAGCTTAGAGGCCATCTATTGGAAATTGAGTTGATCTCACCTAGTCCAAGCAATTTCAATACAATGGAAGAATTCATCTCAAATTTCAAGAACCTGGTGCTTCAGCTCAAGTAGTGTGGCATTGAGAAGAAATGAGAGCAACTAATCCTTTCCTTTATGTCAAAACTGAGTCCCGAAAACTCAATATTTGTGTCTACATTTCATGCTGCAAAGCTTGCAGTTCCCAAATGGAAGATGTCAACCTTGGATGCATTTATAGTCTCACTCACTCAAGAGAAGGAAAATATAGTTCAAATGGGAGGGTCTCTTAGTCTCTCCAAGGACCATGCTCTTGCTTCTCATGAAGAAAAGAGTTCCAAAAATGTCAAATCCAAAGGAAAGCAAAAGATGAAGGAAAATATGATGTTAGATGAAGAGAACTCCAATTCAACTGATGAATATTCCAAAGCCAAGAAGATGAAGAACAAGAAACAGAGATCCAAGTGCTCTTATTGCAGCAAATGTACCCATTCTAATAAATATTGTTTCAGGAAGAAATTGGACATCATGTCCAAGATGCTTGAAGAACATAATATTGATGTTCCTGATTTTGCAAGAAAAGAAGAAGGCAAGCTTTTTATTGAACAAGAACAATGTCTCCTTGCTACTCACAAAGGTATTCATCTGTATGCCCTGAGTGATCGAGTCAAAAATATTTCCCATGTCTCTTATTTTGATTCAAATTCTGATATATCATAATAAAAAACCTTCATCCCTTCCTTGAAAGAATCTCCAAATAGTTTACCAAAGTCTCCTCCCAAACCTAGTTATTTTTCACTAGTTTCTGATTTGTCTTCTGAAAGCTCCTTCCAAATCCATTCGAATATTTCAAACTATGATTTGGAAGATGATATGTAGAATTATATGCAGTTCATGACACCTCTCACACCATTTCCTCAACCATTGGATTCACAAAAGACCCTACATATCCCAACTTTTCCAGTTGAGAAACCTCACAATTCCATGGTTTCCTACACTGTGTCACTTGTCTATGTTGTTCTTATGTATTTCATATCTTTAATTGGTTGTAAATCCATGTATTTGGAAATAATCGGACTATTGTTCTAGATGTCTAAACCTGATTTCACCACCCATGGTTCAAATTTTAAGTCCTCAAATCCTCCAGACTCGCTCAACTGTCATTGTGATCTGGTTGTTCACTCTTTTCCTTCTATGACCTTAACCAATCATGCATACACTATACCATTGTTATTTGATGCTCCATATGAATCCTATTCTGATATTTCATAGTGTCATGAGATCCTTTACAGAATTAGGAAGGTGCTACATTAGTTTGAAAAAAAGGTACATGGTTTGATTCACCATATTGCAACTGCACAAGAATTTGATCATTTTGAGTCCATTGATGCTCTTTGGGAAGGAGTTTGCATAGATATTTTTTTCATAATTGATTATGTATTCATATCATATCATGTATGTTTTAACAGCAAGAAGCATTCATATGATTCTCCTCCATCACCAGATGCTGAGTTTCAAAGGGCCTTTGCACATGTCTTTTGCTTACACTACATTGATACACTGGTGCATGATCATGGCATCCAAACATTTTCACGAAGTATGTTACCCATAAGCAGTTCATTTAGCTCATCCAGAAGAAAAATACATTGTGAAGACATTCTCTTTATTTCTATGCCATGTCCATTCTTCAGGGGTGGTTTCCTTCCTAAGTCGTTTTCCCTCTTTCCTCATTTTACATGGACAATTATTTTTTTATAAAGGGTGACCATAAGCCTTCATTGCTTGGGCCCTAATTTTGCTTTCATATCACTCTAATTCATGCTTAAGTGGGGGTGATAAAATATTAAAAACCCATTTTAGAATTAGGATAAAAGTATTAATCATTTTTTACACTTTCCTAGGTGTTTGAAAGGTAGTTGGCTCCATATTTCCTTTTTAGGCCTACCCCTTTCCATCATTATCCACGGGAGCACACTTAAAAATATTATGGATAAGGTTCTTCTATTTCTATGACTATCCAAAATAGTAAGAGCGCTTTCCTAGCTTTGCATAGCTTTGTCCTGCTTTTTCTGCTTTCCAGTGGAGAAGGATAAAGCTAGGCGATTTTATGGACTTGGCAAGCTCTCTATTTTTTGGCCAACTCATCCTCCATATTTTTCTCTCCAAATTAATTCATTATCACATTCCTTTTTCAGCACTCATTAACTTCCATACCTGATTTAGTTAATTCGTGAGTTCCTTGACTGATTTGGAAAGTGATTTTGCCTGCCTTTTGTGAGCTTTTCAAACTTGCCTCCATGGCATTCGAGTTCTCTCTTGAGGACGTATTATATATTTCAATCTTATTGATGAATAATATAGAATCAGTTTTCTCAAGTTTCCATTCATATTCTTCTTCTCATATTCTCTTGCTAAGTGAAGTTGTCTTATTGAATCTAGATCCAGGAAATATAAATTCTCATAGGTACTAGTCATAGGACCATTCATCGCATGGATGTCAAAAGTGCCTTCCTAAATGGATATTCCCCAAAGCTTCATACAAAAGACGAAAGAGCACCTTGTGAGTAGGATGGAAAAGGAACTGTGCAAACTCAAACAGGCACCTAGAGCATGGCACATGAAGATAGATGAGCATTTCAGGGTAAATGGGTTTAAGAGGCATCCACCAGATCTAAATATATACGTCAAAATCAGAGATGATGATATTTTGATTGTAGTGTTGCATATAGATGATCTAATAATTCGAGGGAACACCACAAAGATGATCGAAGAATTGAAAGATAGTTATCCAACTTCTTTGAAATGAAAAATTTGAGCATACTTCATGGTTTTATAGTAGTGGACATATGGCAGATGGATGGCAACATCTCCATGTCATAAACCAAGAATATATAGAAAATACTAAAAGATTTAAAATGGTAGGTAGGAAATATGCCCTTTTTAATAAGCATTATAGACATTAGAAAAAAAATATTCCCTTGTGAATCCACAACAGTGTCAAGCTTCAAATTTGAGTAGTAGCATTACCTTCATAGCATTTGAACAAATATTTGCAGATGACCCTATCTTATTACATAAATGAGATAGGGAGTTCCTATTGGAAGTGTTAAATTTGCAATAACACCTCTCCTATTGTGACAGGACGCCGATTGTTTTTCTCCCAAACATTGTGTTGGAGATAGTCCCAGACGGACAATGTCTAAATTTGACAACTTATAATTGGATGGTGTCTCTCTTTTGTTAGTAGTTGGCACATTCTCTAGACCAAAATTTTATCCTCATTTTTTCCTTTGTTTTCTAGCAAAGGCCTCTTCACTTTGTTTTCTACGAATCTAAATGACTATTATTGCATCCATTCTTCACTTTGGTTTGGCATTTTTAAGGACAAGATTCAACATTACATTCTCACCCAAAACTAGAGTCTATCTTATCTATATTCTTCACTTCAAGTTATTTTCTCTTTGAACTTGTAGCTGTCATCTAAAACAAGTACATTTCACTCAGTTATAATCTTCATTTTCAAGGTTAAGTGCTCTCGCTGCCGGGTCTACAGTCACCCTCAATCTTAGGTACTTGGAAACAAACTTGCTTTGATGCAATGTTGTTTTTTCATAGCTCTCATGCACAAGAAGACAATAAATTTCACACTAAACCTTTTCCATTCATAGGATTACACATTTATAATAAAATATTTCTCCCAAGAGTGAAGAACTAAGCATAATAATATCCTCCAATCCAAAATAGGTGAACTCAAAAATGGTTTTTTCCCTCTAAATTTCATATAGTTATAGCATAGACCCCACATCTAAATTTGGAACACTAGGGCAGTAGACTAAAAATTAGCCAATACATCATTAACACTTGAAGGCGTGGCTAAAGAGGATTTCCATTGCAAACCTAAAAAAATAGGCTTTTCATCTTTAGACTTAATGTGAAATGTAGTAAATTCCTCCATAAAAGGAGTGGGATGCAAGATTGAAATTTGATGGTCTGACTGCCTGTGGTCATATCACTATATGAAAAATACGTAGACATCAATCTCATTCATGCAAATCAAAAGGACCCATGTCAAAGGTCCTAGTTGTTTCAGTGGAACCCTAGGTATATGGATTTTTATTGTAAATTTTGAATCTACATTACTTTATTTTCCAACAGTATTAAGTTTTCATTTTAACTTAGTTTTAAAAATCTTGATCCGAGGAGAAGTTAACAGTCACAAGCCAGATGGGCTAGTTGATTAAAATTCGATAGCTAAAATATTACAAGGAAAGTTAGAAAACTAATCCATTTTATTGTGGATATTAGACACATAAATTGTTAATATCCGCGGAGACAAGAGTGAGACACCCAAATTCATTGGAGCCAAGGTGGAGTTTTGGGATGGCATTACCTATAAGAGAACGCAATTAACATAGTAATACCATATACAAGCCTGTTTACCCATCCAATGTAATGCATCCATCTACTACTAAACAAGCATAAGACATTGATAAATACCTCAGTACGCTATGTCAAGCATTAGAGGTATTAGTAGAAATTGATCTCTTGGTAATGAAGACATTAAAAGAACACTATAGATTGAAAAAACACAAAGGAAAAGTTGCGAGCCAGGGACTGGTTCTAGCTTAAATGTCTTTTAAAAGTTGACATTGTATAGATGAACAGAACCATAGAGTTGCATAAAAGTTCTGAAGATCCCCATGGATCTATTGTGGTTTCTAAGCATACTTGTCAACTTCAGTGAATGTCAATGACTTTATGAGTAATACCAAATGCAAATAGACAAGAAATTCTCTGATTTTTTTGTATAAATGACCTGACGATACATGTTGAATAGTGCTGGAAACGTTTTCTTTTTGGCAATATATCTAGAAGCTCCATGAACTACAATGGAAAGGAAACCACTTTTTGTTGTATTTAGTAAGCTTAGTTTTGAAGAGCTCAAAGATTCCGACTCTAACTTTGAAGTACTAGATCTTTTCTATACAACATTTATAGAAAAGAGAAAAGAGAAGAAGATGAGGGGATTTGGTTCATTGAAAGGCACCTGAGATAGGGTTAGGCCAAGATCTTCTATCATTGCTAACTGAGTGGGAGAAGAGAAGCCCACTTGCAATGCACCAAGAACTTACAATGTAAGCCCATATCATCCAAGTTGGCATATCACATGCACCCAGAATTTCTCATTAAGAATTAGTATATCAATCTCTAATCTAATGAGTGTCATTTGTCTTTGCAAATATATGACCTCTGTATCTGTTAATAGGTGATGCGTTCTCCTTTGAAATCTTAAAAATGCCCCCCTCCAAATACATGCAAATGGATTATTTTAAAAAATGAACTCCGAATGCTAAATTACCTTCTACGCATGAAAATCTCCACAACTTGAAAAGAAATTGTTTGGCTCTAATGCCACTACTCTTCTCGACAAACCCCTAATAGCTATACTGTGTTTTGAATATTGAAAATTTGTACAAGTAATCATCACAAATATAACCCCTAACAACTATTCTATGTTTTGAAATTTGAAAATTTACACAAGTGATTACACACCGAAGATTATCCTCTAAATATTGACTGCTTAATTTCAGGGTTTTATTGCAGCCAAAACCCAATCAATCCATAGGGTAGGTGAACTTACCTCATCTCAGTCACCAGGCTAGGGCCATCGTTAGTTTTTATTCTATGTGACTTAAACTAGGTGATCTTGGAGAATTCCTGGGTGAAAGCTAGGATCACACCATCAGGATTTAAGCGTTTCTTGAAGGCTAGGGATGAGAAGCCAGAGACTCGAACCCTAGTTGACCTCAACCTCCCGCATGCCTGCCGTAAGGTCATCGATCTGGATGGGGGCTCCATGGAGCATGAGATCGAGAAGATTATCCTCTAGGTAGCGTGTTCAATCCTTGTCGGCAATGACTTTGGCTTCAAAGTTCCCGCCTGCAGCAAGGCCAATCGGCTATATGTCTTGGAGCTAGACTGCATCGCACTCAAGGACAAGTCATGTTTCCACCAGTTCACTAATGTTTCCAATGTTTGGAAGAATTCCATTACCACCAAGATTTTCCATCTCGCCTTGCAGCATATCCATGTCACAAAGCGTGACCTTTTCTACACCTGTTACGAAGAAAAAATTCCTATGGCTTGGGGTAGACCACAACAGACAGATGACTACCAGAAATCAACTCAATTCCCAATGCATGCTATATAAATGTAAATTCTAAGAAGTGGAATAAAGAACCAACCTTCAACCGGACGTTTGATGTAGATCCCCATTGAGCTTTCCAATCACCACACTTGAACTTGTAGCTTAGTCCCAACAATAAACACAAGCACCATAAGAGCTCAATATATAACCCTCCAAAGGTAGGTGAAAGGTCGAATCGAGTCGTTTCGGGATACATGGAGGGCCAAAGGTCACAATGGTCACTTTTTGGAGTAAGAAAATAGAGTTTTTACTATTATTTACCATTGAACTCGATGTACGCGAGCTATAGTGGTACAGCCTGTGTATGTGTGAGTTGCAGTGGAACAACTTGCGTACAGGGACAAACATAGGGAAACAAGGGTTCCTGGAGGACAAAAAGTGGTTCTGAGTCCCTCAAATGAATGATGGAGGCCAAAGAGTATAAATGCTCATAAGGTGGCAAAATACGTTGTGACAACACCGACGATGGCGACCTCGACAGTGTTTCTTGACTGCACCAGGTCGAGCATCAATGTTGTGGTGTCTGAAAACAAGGTCGAGAAAAGGGAGTTTGCTGTGAATATTTAATTAATATTATTATTTATATATTAAATAGATTTTTAGGTTAATACGTGAAAGGGTGTAACCCTTCGCTATTCTTGCTCAAGCCCTATAAAGGAGAGCTTATTGTAACTTTATCATCATCTATCAATATAATATAATATTTTTATCTCAAATATGGAAGACAGATTCGCTTCTTAACTTAGTGAACGGATACGTTCACTGCATTTGGTATCAGAGCTTGGTTTCGGCTCTCCCTTCAAATCCAACCGGATACGGTTGCGGCAGTCTCGCTCCTCTGAGCTCGGTTTCGACTCTCGGCACGTTTTCGCTCCAGTACTCACCCCGTGAATTTCTCTCGGCGGAAATATGTTCCAGGGTTCTCCATTCCACTCCAGCGATCTCCACCAACCATGTCCATCTCCACTCCACTCCTGCTCGCGCAGCATACCACTCCTGCTCGCTCAACATACCACTCCTGCCCACACTGCAACACTCCACTGCCTAGCACCTTCCCCATCTCCCTTCTGCACTCATCCATCTCTGCTCTCCTTTGTGCGCCCACGCTCCCACCACCTCCACCATCCGCTTCTGCAGCTCCCACACCGCCTCCTCCACACCTCCTCTCTTCATCCGCCTGCCTCCCACCTCTGCCTTCCCTCCTCCTCCATGCGACCTGCTACCCATCTCTTCCCTCCCTCCTCCACTCCACGTACTCTTCTCCCTCCCTCCTCCACTCTGCCTTCCCTCCCTCCCTCATGACCTTCCCACGCATCCCCCTGCGCAGGTCCCCCTATGCTTTGCATTCCCCTCTACCCCCAACTCCACCCCGCACTCTATGTTCCCCTCGTCTCCCATCACCACCACTCCACGCCAGGCCATCCCTTCATGCCACTCTCCTCCGTCTAACTCCACACTTCTGCTCTTCCTCCCTTCACCCATCTCTCGATTCCTCATTCGTCACGCTTCACCACCATTCCGCAACCCACCATTCTACACCCCATTCCATAACCCTAATTCCACAGCTCGCTCCATTCCCTATCAACACCACCATTCTGTAACCCTAATTTTTCATAAAAATTAAATACTATATTAATATTTAATTTTATTAAAAATTACATTTCCAAATTAATATCTATATATATATATATATATATATATATATTTAAATATAATAATTATTGTCTAAATACAATAATTCTTATTAACTAATTTAGTCCTACCAAAATCGATTCCAAATATTCACCTCCGCACACCTGGTCAAGAACCATGGCCGAGTTACGAGACCGACTAAAAAAATTAGAAAAGGACCAAATTAGAGATTTAAAAATCCTCGAAGTTCTAAACTCGAGAATGGACAAACTTGACAAAGTGTTTCAAGAAGATTTAAAGGAAGAAATAAAAAATTCCAATGCAAAGCTTAAAAAAGAAATCAAAGATGAAGTTGTTATGGTACTAGAAAGAAGGTTGAGTGAAAAATTTGACAGTCTAAACGAAAAACAAAAAGACTTGAATGACAAAATGAGTGCTATGACTCAAAACATAAACACGATAACCCAGAACTTAAGCACGATGACGCAGAACCATAATACATTAATAGAGGTGTTACAAAAACTAACACCTAAGACAGACCAAGGCAGCAGTCCAGACATGCTAGATGCCTCATTTCATATTTTCACACAAAAAGCAGTTGCCAAGAATCAAAAAGAAATTCAAAAAGAAATAAAAAGTAACAATGCGACGCTTAAGCAAGAGATAGAAACAAAAGTACTGCCAAATATGGAGGAACGATTAAATAGAAAAATAGAAGCTATCAATAAGATAGAAGAGAATAAAAAAGCTAAAAATCACCGCCAACAACGAAACAGTTCAAATATGTCATCCACATTGTCCAGTAGTTCTGATCCATCATCAAACCATAAAGCAAAAGGTAGTCAATTTCATCCTTATATAGTGTACCCACCTAAGGCAAAAATAGAGTTGTCGAAATACAGTGGAAGTGAAGACCAATGCGTTGCTTGGCTAAACAAAGTGGAAGAATACTTCGACATTTACAATATTCAATCTGACAAGGAGAAGGTGAAATATGCGTCAATGCATATGGAAGGGTATGCCTATAATTGGTACTTATGGTGGAAGAGAGACAATTTTGCGTACACCTGGAACTTGTTCAAAAATGATTTTTTTAATAGGTTTCAAGGAATCAAAGAAGATGAATTTTCAATAAACTTACCAGATTACAATAGGTTGGAAGCGTGGAGGAATTCACACATCAATGGGAATCCTTATCGACACGAGTATTTGGGTTGTCGGACAAACAAAGACTCGAAACCTATTTAGGAGGTCTTAAACCGTACCTCCAAAAAGAGTTAAAGTTACACAACATACCTAACGTAGAGATAGCAAGACATAAAGCAAAAGCCGCAGAACGCAAACTAGAAGGAATAAAAACAAGAGGTGATAACCATTATCGACAAGAAAAAGAGACACAATGTAGGTACTGCGAAGATACTTGGTCACTCGGCCATCAATGCCACAAACCTCAACCATATGCGTATGAAATGGAAAATAGATCAAAGTCATCTAACAATTAATCTAATAATAGAAAAAAGAAGACAAACATATGTCGTCGATGCGGTGATGATTGAACCCCAGGCCATAAATGTAGGAACAATTAGACAATACAATGCAAAATCATCAATGGGAAGGAAGTGCAAGTCTCTAAACAAGAAATCACGCCCGATTCTAATACCGACACTGAATCTGAATGAAGGACGACATTAGGAAAATACTCAAGCTTTGAGGACAAAGCTTTCCAAAAAGGGAAGGCAATGCAATATTTAATTAATATTATTATTTATATATTAAATAGATTATTAGGTTAATAAGTGAAAGGGTGTAACCCTTCGCTATTCTTGCTCAAGCCCTATAAAGGCGAGCTTATTGTAACTTTATCATCATCTATCAATATAATATAATCTTTTTATCTCAAATATGGAAAACGGATTCGCTTCTTAACTTAGTGAATGGATACGTTCACTGCAGCGTTGTCGACCATCTCATCATGACGGCAAGGCTACCCGAGGGAACAAGGAAAAACCCGGAATTGCAGAGAAGACTAAATCGATGGCCGCTTCGCTAGGACACATGGCATTGATCCAATAGACAGGGGGACGAGGAATCTGTGTACGGTATCTCTACTTAATTTCTCATTGTGAAAAACGCCTATACCACGTAAAAATATAACATATACAATATATTCCACCCCACCCCTACTTAGTACTTAGCAATGCCCGAAGAGGCACATAGACAAATATCTAGTCTCCTCGACCTTTCCCACATGCCTTCCTAACTAAAACCTGCTTGACCATGGAGCTGGGTCCCTATAGTTCATAATCCAATATTGTAGCTTTTCCTTCTACTATTTTGTAAAATTTAATTTTAATTTGGTACGACTTTCATACATTCTTTATTTTAAATTAAAAAGAGAAAGCAATATTTTTGAACCAGTCTGTTACTAGTTCCTTTTGAATATGGCGAAATATTTTTGGATGCCAGTCTAACTGAACTTTGTCATTTTCCCGTCTTGAGATCCTATTCGCGTTCATAGTAAGACGAACGTGAATTCTCCAATACACAGTGGTTACAGAGATATAAAAAGCAATACCAGTACGAAAAGCTGATCAGGGTGCGTTTTGACGGCAATCAATTAGCACCCGAGCAGCAATAATGAATTCACTGCTGCGAGGTGCTTATTACTCGCCTCCTTTTGACTCACCTGCGACATCATTGCAACCATCCTCGAAACTACTTCCATTGTATACACCATGATCCAAACTCCTCCACCTGCTGTTTGTCAACTGCTCTTCCTAACCCAACACTATCAGTATTCAGTAGTAGTGGGAGGCGTCATCCTTCCAGCCATTCCTATCCTTCAGTGCCACACTTTCAGTATATTAAGGACATATGATCATGCATTCTCATTGCAGTTGACAGCTAAATCACATCAGAAAGTTTTTTGAAAAGCTGGCTTGAAATCTCCATGACTATGGGAGATTTTGATGGAGATTGCATCTAAGTGGAAAAATTGATCCTTTACAGTAAACAAATGGGTGTCAATTTCCAGGAAATAGTGCTCTTGCATTTTATTTGAAAGTGCTCAAATCAACATGTCCCAAGATTGCAGTTTGGGTGATTTATGTGAGGAAAGAAGAGAAACTGGTTTATGATTGAAGTCTATCTGGTTACTAAGAAAGCACTCAGGAAATCCATGGCTCAGTATGGTTTGAGGACTGCTTTAGAAACAATTCCCAGATTTATCATTGTTCTGATCAGTGTTATGACGATGAGATCCGATGCAGGAATCGTACGACATTATAAATTCAACGTATGTTTTCCAGTCTAATGGTCCATGATCTTATGTCAAATTTCTTTGCAAAAATCATTTGCTAGATAGCATCTTTGATGGTTTTAACTTTTTGTGATGATCGGCTTGCAGGTGGCTTACAAGTCAGTCACGAGGCTGTGTCATACCAAAGACATCGTCACAGTCAATGGAGAATACCCTGGACCTGCAATCCATGCAAGAGAAGGAGGCACACTATTTATCAAAGTCACTAATCACGTTGAGTATAACATTACAATTCACTGGTAATGTTCATAGTTCCTTAAATGATAAGCGACATGTGTTAAGTAAGTGTTTTTTTGATGATGGAGGAAAATCAAATTAATTCCCTGATTTCAAACTCTTTCCCTTACACTCTTTGAGTTTGAATCGGGATTTTAAATGATAGTGGACATCCCAACCACTAGATGAATACTGAACAAAACATTAAAACTAGTATAGATCATCTTCACTCCTCCAGAATTTTTCAGATTGTCAAGTGTTGTGAGTTTTTTTATGTTTTTCAGGTCCAGTATATGTTTATAGAGTTCTTCCAATTTCCCAATTAATGACCTTGCAATTCTCTGTGGTTTCTTTTTCTCAGGTTGTCAAGTTCTTTGAGTTTCTTTCTATGTTTTTCTGGTCCAGTATATATTTGTAGAGTTATGCCAATTTTCCAATTAATGACTTTGTCAATTCTCTGTGGCTTCTTAGTTTCAACTCAAAGCACCTCACTTCTCTAAGCGTAGCAATAATACTTGTAACTTGCAAATATTACAGGCATGGGATAAGACAACTACGAACTGGGTGGAATGATGGACCAGCTTATATTACACAGTGCCCCATTCAGCCAGGGCGGTCTTACGTTTACAGGTTTACCATTACGGGACAACGGGGAACTCTTTGGTGGCACGCTCATATTTCATGGCTCAGAGCAACTTTACATGGAGCGATTATTATTTATCCAGAACGTGGCGTGCCCTATCCGTTTCCTCATTCGGAAGCTGAGATTCCCATTATTTTAGGTTTGGATACAACTGATGGTTTTTTATGGAAAAAAAACTGAATCATGCATTGAAATATGAGGTACAATTCATAACATGCAATATACAAATTGTTTTGTTTTAGGAGAATGGTGGAATAAAGACGTGGAACAGCTTGTTGCTAAAGCAAATATTACAGGGACAACACCAGACATCTCAGATGCTTTCACTATAAATGGACTGCCAGGAGCTCTGTACAATTGCTCAGGGGAAGGTATGGCTCTTAAACCTCTAGTGATTGAAATATAATCCATGCTTCCATGGCTATATAATTCAAAAGATTGTTATAATTATCCCATCCATATACATTCGATGTCAGAGGCGAGCTTATTTGCTGCAATACAGTTGTTTTCGAAGGTCTTCCTTGATTTGAAGTACTACGAAGAGAATGAATCAAAGAAGTTTTGATGTTTTAGTCTCAAGATTCTAAGTAGGTTGATGTTTGAGTCTGAATGAAATATGCCACAGAGATTACAAGAACACCCTGAAACAATCCTCAGTGGGCAGGCCAACTATTTGCTTTTCTGATTTGGCTTCTCTGAAACAATCCTCATGGGCAGACCAACTATTTGCTTGATCATTCCCATCAAATTATTTCTCCTCCTTATTTTAATTATATCAATTTTCTAGAATATAATTTCTAATTCTAATCTAAACAGGTTGATAATTTGATAATTTGAATATTGTTTGATCATTGTTTTCAAAACATGTTATTATTTGAATCTTTTTCCATCAAACATGTTACAATTTGAATTTTCTTTCATCCTATGATTTGAATCCTTTTCCATCACATGTTTTCTAAACATGTTAGAATTTGAATTTTCTTTCATCCCATGTTTTCTAAACATGTTACAATGTGAATCTTTTTCTATTAATGTTTTTCTAAACATGTTTTGATCCTCAATAGGCAGACCAAGTATTTGTTTTTCTGATTTGATCGTTCTCAGAAAATAATTTCTGATCTTAATTTAAACATGGATAGACAAATTATATCAATTTTCTAGAATATAATTTTGAATTCTAATCTAACCATGTTACAATTTGAATCTTTTTCCATCGCATGTTTCTGATCATTTTTATTAAAATTCCACAAAAAAATTAATTTAAGCAAGTTGTTAGAACCAATTATTTCACTTTTCTGATTTGTCTTTTCTTAGATAAACGCAAGACTGCATTTCCTCCATGTTTCAGCAATGTTCCCCAAGTCTCTGGGACGCGGGGACGTGAGAGCTGGGAAATGCAGAAACTACGTATACAGAAGTATCCCCAAATTTTAGGAAACTTGGAAGGGGCCTTCAACATAAGGGATTTCATTTCGAATACTACAGAATTTATATTAGAATATATTAAAAATGAAAGTTGAAGCATAAGTTATTAAAGTTTTTAATTTTATAATCTAAAGATTAATAATTTCTATTTTTTGGTAAAAAATGTGAAAAGAAACATGGGGACCCCATTTTTAGGAGGAAAACGTTCCCATCCGTGTCCAATAGAATTTCCAAGTTTCGGAGACGGGTAGTGAAAACGTGTTTCCTATCCTTGGAAACGCTTACCGGTGTAACACTGTGTTTCAGTTGATTTGCTTTTACGATAATCTGATTGCATAGAATATCATAACAGTTTATATATTTAAAACAGAAAATATCTCAAAGTAGTAATAATATTATTTTTAAAACTGGAAGCCTCTTTGAGCCCATTAACTTTTTTGGCACCCGGGCTTAAGGCTAGGCGTTGTAGGCTTCTGTAGATGACAAAACTTTTCTTCTATGAAAACAGAGGGGCTAGGCGTTGTAGGCTTCTGTAGATGAAACGTTTTCTTCTATGAAAACAGAGGAGTGGGATTTGAGGACTTGACTTATGATTATCTGTAATGAATTCTGTCTTTTCCTTTTTAAGGCTTCCTCCTGAATTTTCTCCTATTCAGACTTCAACCATTTAGCTTTGCTTCATAGCTTCTCCATTAAGAAGATAATTTTCCAAACTTCAAACATTTATCTTTGCCTCATAATTTCTCTAACAAGCAGACAATTCTTCTGTCACATTGAGAACTCTGGCATGCATGTAAATTTGAACTTTCTTCACACCCAATGAGTGCATGTTAGATTTCCCTCTCTCGATAATCATGTTACTCTGACTTTTAAAGCTGGAGAAGCTACCATCCTCATCGAATTGGAAATACCTTGCTGAGCCAGTAGAGCAAGCTCTCAATGTAGCCCTGGGCTAAACAACCACAATACAAAATTAGATGGGCACCTTTATAATACAGGAACATACAAGTGTGCACCTTTTCCATACAGGTTTCTATGGGTAGTATAAATCCATTTTGACACCCAATCTCATATCTTCTCCACCGGGTATTGTCATGACTCATACATGTATTCTCATTAGTTATTCAAATACATCAGACATCATTTCCAAAGATTTGCAGAAATCCCACACAGAAAATCTCTGATCAAAATCTTTGCATGGTTGCAGAAATCCCATACAGAAACTCTGATCAAATTCTTTGCATGGTTGCAGATTCAATATTCAAATTACCAGTCATCTGGGGCAAAACTTATCTCCTTCGGATCATCAATGCTGCACTCAATCACGAGCTTTTCTTCTCTGTAGCCGATCACATTCTCACAGTTGTTGCTGCAGATGCTGTCTACACCAAGCCATATAAAACAGACATCCTCTTACTTGTTCCTGGACAGACAACTGATGTATTGATAACAGCGGATCAACCACAGGGCAGATACTTTATGGCAGCACAGGCATACTTCTCAGCATCAGGAGTTCCCTTTGATAACACTACGGCAACAGCTATACTTGAATACCAAGACAGTCCAGCTGTATCATATGAAGAGCCCATCATGCCATTCCTTCCTGTTTTCAACGACTCTCAGACTGCAGATGATTTCTCTGCAAGTCTCAGAAGCTTAGCAAATGCCAAGGTCCCACAAACTGTAGACAGAGATCTCTTCCTCACTGTGGGATTGGCTCTGCAACGCTGCCCAACTGGGCAGCTGTGCAATGGATTCCAAGGCCAAAGGCTTCAAGCTGCATTCAATAACATATCCTTCATACGCCCAAGTACAGCTATACTACAGTCCTACTACTATGGAAACTATGGAACTTTTACTACAGATTTTCCTGATAAACCAATAATTGAGTTCGATTATACTGGAAAGGGTCTGCCTATGAGTTACTGGCAGGCGGAAACAGGAACAAAAATCAGTGTTATCCCTTTCAATTCCAATGTACAATTAGTCCTGCAGAACACTAATATTATTGGGACTGAAAACCATCCGATTCATCTTCATGGATACAATTTTTATATTGTTGGACAAGGACATGGAAACTATGATTCAACGGAGGATCCCGGTAAGTTTAACCTTGAAGATCCTCCAGAGCGCAATACTGTAGCTGTGCCAGCAGGGGGATGGGCTGCCATCAGATTCAAAGCTGACAATCCTGGTAAATAAAACTATTTTCAGTTTCTTTTTCAGTCAAATCAAATATAAATTTAAAGGTAGCAAACAGTTAATTAGCATTAATAAATTTACATCTCTATGTAGACTGTAACTTGACTTGTATTGACTAATTTCAGGAATCTGGTTCATGCACTGCCATCTAGAAGTTCATACATCTTGGGGTTTGTCGACAGCTTTCTTGGTGGAGAACGGAATTGGACCATTGGAAACTCTTGAATCTCCTCCTTATGATCTGCCGCAGTGCTGAGAAAGAAATCAGTAATGGATCCCATTTATATAAAGGATTTGTACTAGGTACTTCAATTGTTAAATTTAAATAAGAGAGAGCATTCCAAATTTGTACCTAGTTCCATTCATTGAAGGTTCCTTCTTTATGTGAAAAGAAGAGTAGTTGGATGTAATCCTCAGATTTCTCGTGTATGAAACTTTTTGTGTGGATGCACAAACTGAACATACAATATTGTACATTGGTATGCTTATTATACGCAATCCATTTGACAATTAATTGCAAAACAGTGTCATCGACCTCCTCCTTTGTTTTATTTTGTCCTTTAAGGATGTGTCTAGGCTGGTTGGCTGGGCTATGGTTTAGTTGCGAATCAATAGGAGTTTATCAGCTAAGGTTCAAGTCACTATTGTAGGAGATTGACCACACTTATAATAAAATTACAATGAGAGTTTTGAGATTAAGTACAGTTTGTTTTGGGAGTTTTGAGTTTCACTACTTTGGCCAAAACAATGACAGTTTTGAGGTTGATTACTTTGTAGTCTTTCTAAGCTTATGAGTTGGGTTGCAATTCTGTAAATGAGTACTTTGCTGATTGATAAGTACATTATTGAACACCTGTATTTTAATTTTTATGTTAAATATTCATATTAAAAGCATTTATCACAGAAAAGAAACACTAAAAGAATTTATTATAGAAGGGAATTGACAACGTCCATGACAACCCAAATTCAGAGGTTCTGACGAATCGGTCTACTTCCCTTCGTCAGTTATCCACAGATAATTCATTTAGAGTTCAAATATAAGAAACTATATATATCCAGGATGTGGGCATTGACCCCACTCTACCCCCAAAGCTTAATGTAAAAAATGAATGTGGGCAGATTGACAACCTTCTTTATGGTGGTTTATCCCCAATCTCAGGAAGATGCTGTTACAACCTTCTTTATGGTGGTTTATCCCCAATCTCAGGAAGATGCTGTTGTTTGTTTTTTGACATTGTGTGAGAGCTTGATTGCAATAAGGTGGTTGTTAGAATTAATTGCTAATCATCTAAGTTAGAAGATGTCTTAACGGAATTGAATCCAGTAGATGGAATGAAATCCATTTATCTTCACCAACTGACCACAGTATCCTTGACAATCCAACCATTTCATTTACCCACCTTACCTCAACATATATGTGGCATTAAATGCCATGTGAATGTGATTTATCGTGGACGCGAAAGTGTTCAGGCTGAATTGTATTAGAAGATCGAGTCCAAGCCCATCTCGTTTTCTGGCATGCACTTCCGGTCCAAAATACTTTCGGGTGATAGGAATTTTTGGTCATGTATACAATTTTTTTTTTTGTGGTCAATGATATAGCAGTTCTTGGGCATTTTCCCTTTCCATCTCCCTGTATACCCTCCTTCAATTGGTTTCAGATGAGAGCTCTGTCCGCTAGCTAGTATAGCTCGCCTCCTGCCTTCGCTTTAGGTTCAGCACCACCATCGTCTGCTGCTCTTGCTATAGTTACTGGTGGTTTGCACACCCTCTGTGCATCTCACATCCCTCACCTGTGAGTAGAGAACCCTCCTCTCCACTTGTTCTCTGCTATGCTATTTCACATGGAAGGAAGACTAGTGCTGGTGTACTGTCCCTCAGAATCATAATTTTTTTTATTTTTAATTTCACTAGATTGCACTGTTATTGCCGTTGTCCAAATTACACACAGGCTCATTATCATTCCTAACTCGAGAGTATATTCACTATTTGGTTTAAAATACACGGGGGTTGTCTTACCCACCCTTCACATAAGTTTTACTTTGGTTTATGGTGGAAGCATGTTAAGCAATCACATGCCTCCATAGTAGCCACTACAATAAGTTGTTAACCCTAGTGGAATTCCACGTCCTCCCCCTAGAGATGTTTCATTAACGGATATTTAATGCGTGACTGAGACACACCCATCGGTATGGATTTTGGGTCAAGTTGGCGTTCCAACTCAACGGTTCTACTCACTCGTCTTGGCACGGTCTGATTGGCGAATGAACTTGGGGGTTGGTTTGCCATCGTGAGTGACGACTGTGCCAACAGGATCCTATACACGTCCTCTGCAGTAGTTAATGCAATGTACCTAATTAACTAAAGCATACGGCGGAGTGGTAGTTGCATCTATATTGTCTTGGTTTTGGTTCCCTTCTTTTACCCTAGCCCGTTTCTTTGTGATTCTTGTTCTTTGGTGTGGGCCATCGAGGCCCGTGCCTTTGTTCTGGGCTAGTATTAAGAGCTCGATTCTCTCTCTCTCTGTAGAAACTCTCGTCTCTCATCCCTCGTGACTGGTTGATGGCTTTGATATATGATACTGTTGTTATTGTTTACTACGCTGTTACTTCTCTTTTGCAAGTTTGATGGTTATTGGATGGTCTTCTTGTCACTCACGGTGGACCTCTGTAACGTGAGGTACCCACCAGGCTTGGTCATCGCCTTTCCGTCAGCTTGATTCAGTAAGGTAATGTCCTATCCTTCATTATTTTTTTTCAATCGTATGCATTGATATTTCATCTAAAGTTAATCTCTGATCTTTACTTGCGTTGGCCGTCACTGTTATGAAGACTTCCCCAGGGTTTTGTTCTCGGTCCATGCTACGATAGGTAAGAAATAATCGGTTTACTCGCATTGTATTTCCTTGTGATATCATTACTCCCGGATTGGAACTTATACCATTGTGTAATTTGTATATTCATAGGTCTCTTGGTGTTAAGCACCCGACCGAGCGATGAAGGAAGAAGCCCTCATTCAAAGGTATTGTGGGTTCCTTGCTTCCCCTATCACGGTATTAGGATTTTCGAGTGAGTTCTTCTCGACTTGTATTCTCATTTTTTGTAACTACTCCACATACTCTTTAGGGTTTTCAACCCTCATTATCATTATGGTGTTCTTGGCTTGATTTCAATGGTTGTAACTCGCTAGGTACAACGTTACTACCCCACATAGGGTTTAGGGCTTTCAACCCTCATTATCATTATAATGTTCTTGGCTTGATTTCAATGGTTGTAACTCGCTAGGTGCAACGTTACTACCCCACATAGGGTCTAGGGTTTTCAACCCTCATTATCATTTTGATGTTCTTGGCTTGATTCCAATGGTTGTAACTTGCTAGGTACAACGTTATGGAAGATTTTCTTTAATGTTATAAAATTTTCACTATTATATCACTTCTAGACTGCTTTGGTGCATACAATGTATATCTACGTTTTCATTTTATACTGTGTATGATGATACCGAGGTTCAAATTCACCACCTTATCCTCTTTTGTGCTATTACTGTTGTTTTATTATGTGGGTGACCAAAACTCTTTATACTTGTTTGTTTATGTCAGTCGGTTATGGCGGCTCGGTCGCGACCATCTTGTTCTTGTAGCCATGTATCTTTGCCTTGAATAATATTCTTATACCAAATCGAGGCAATTGTCAAAATGCATGGTTAATTCATTTCTTGTCACATGCTTGTTTATCTTTGTACCTTAAACTAGCTCTAGGGGTTGAGCCCAACCTCACTCAATCTGGTTGGTCTAGAGATTAGAGTTTTAAAAGAAACGATACAGAAGTCGATCGATCTTAGTCTCAATATCCGGGCCGAGGATTGATTCCTAAGCTCTAGCCTACTCTATTAGCTAATAGCTCTCCTTTCGAGAGTTGCTTGCTCTGTAGATGGACAAGAGCGAATGATAGTTCTTTTACCTTAACTATCCCACCCCTTCCAAAATGTTCTATTCAAATGATGATTGATCGAGGGTGAGTGAATTAGGAAGGTTATAATGTGGTCCCCGGTTGGGTTCTTCCTCCCCCATACTCCAAAGTTGGTCGGATATATAGGTTAGTGTAGTTAGGTATGATGAATACTGAATGAAAACCCAATGTTAACTTAGTGGTTCTTAGTGTTATGATCAAAATAAAATGATCAAATGAAAACTCTTTTTAACTCTTCAAACTTAAATGAAAGAGGTACCGCTTGCTTGCTTTAATAACCCTAATCACATAGAGAGTTGTTTACTTATATCCTTATTGATCATAAAAACTTCTTAGGGAGTGGTGGAAAGAGTGCTCATAGGTTAAGCTGAAGAGGTGATAGAGCGATCAATGATCAATCATTAATTCAATTGAATATATATTTGATTGATTGATTATAGGTATTGACACTAGTAGAAAAAGAGAAATTTACAACTAAAAAAAATACTAAATTCAGCATGTAAATGACTAATTTTGGTTAGACGACTAGTGGTGTTATATTTACAGTCATATAACTCACCACTAAATTAATGACTAAAATATTTTAGTCATTTATTGCTTGCTCTAAATTATTCAATTGGTAGTATATTTGGTTGTTTAATTAGTCGTTTATTTAGTCATTGTAGTAATTGATTTTAGTCATTTTAACCATTAATTGTCGTCAAATAGTAATATATTTTCCGTTAGTTGGTAGTATATTTAGTCATTAATTACTGTCAATTAGTAATATGTTTAGTCATTAATTTGTAATTAATTGGTAGGATATTTAGTCATTAATTTGTCTTTTATTGGTAGCATATTTAGCCATTTTAATATTTAATTGTCATCAACTGGTAGTATATTTAGTCATTTTTATTCATTGATTTTTATAGACAGGGAACATAGGAATTGAACCACCAACCTTATGCCTATAAGGCATGTGCTCTTCCATTGAGCTAGTACCCTTTTAGAACTGGGGAGAGAAGCAATATTAACACTCATATTTCATCATTTGTAAATCCATGTGGAATGGGGTAAATTATATAAAGCCTTGTCATGTGAATTTCAAAAATGTTCATTTAATGGATTTTTTTTAGGATTCGAGGGAGCTCTGCAGCTTACGACGATTCTGAGAGGAGGGTGGATCAACAAAGATCTATGGTCACAAGATAAGGGGGCGGAGAACAAGCATCCCCCAAGGTTATGGCTGAAGGGGTTCAGATCGAAAGTGCCCAGGTCCCCCTGAACGAAATGGGAGGAGAGGGATCTCGGGGCCTGTGATCAAGCATGAAGAAAGCATTTGATGGGAGGCGGAAATGTCATTGTATGCCCAAAACATCCCAAATCCTATTGATGCAGATCAAGTCGAACAAATTACGAGATCGCATCTAGTTCAGAAAGATCATGCCCTAATTAAAAAAATTGTGGGTATGTTGCCATCTAAGAAAGCCCTAATATAGTGGATCAATTCCACTTGGAAACCAAGGGGCCATTATGATCTTCATCTCGGATCTAAGGGTTTCTTTACCATCAGCTTCATTAATCTAGAAGACCGAAATCATGTGTTGGATGGAGGGCCTTACTTCTTCTACTCTGCTGGCCTGTTTTTGCGGCCCTAGAAGGAGCATTTTTGTCAAGAAAAAGAGAACATAAGCATAGTGTCGATCTGGATTAGACTATATTCTCTTTCAGGAGAGTATCGAGACCCAGGAATTTTGGAGGATATTGTTAACAGTCTGGGATCCTTCACCAATATTTCAAAACACACGAAGGCCCATAGGTAGACATCATATGCTAGGATTTGTGTGTATATGGATCTATCAAATTAGCTTATGGAGGCCATCAATCTATCATGCGAAGAAGAGGATTGGATCCAACCCTTAAATTGCGAATAGATCCCCTTTCGATGTCGACGATGTCATGAGTACGAGCACATGTTCAGAGAATGTACGCAAAACAAACCACCCCCTCAACCAAAACAACCCGAGGAGGCAGGAGATCAGGGGTTTTCAAAAGCACATATGCCTAAAAGGGTAGGAAGACATCAGGAGGCTCCATAAATCCATAATAATATCTCTCTCTCTAATCAATATGCGATGCTAGAAGACCAGACTGTGGAGGATTTCAGGTAGGATCCTCATTCTGAGAAGTAAGAAAACTGAATCCTAGTAACTGTGGAGCAGGGAGCGGAAGGAAGACATGATACAGGCGAGGAGAAACAGATCTCGACCTAACAGGAGATGGAAGTAGAGGAGGAGGTATAGGACATGGACATCAACGATCTGGACTTAGATGGAATCGAACAAGCCTGCGAGGACAAGGAAAAAAGATACGTTCCTTAGGAACAAGTATCCTTTCTGTAGACGGCGGTTATTAAAGCTCGGTCTCTGAGCCCCTTGGGAATTAGTCCCGCCCCCCAGAAGGATAACAAACAAAAGCATGTGGAAATTGCCAAGAAGCCAGTGAGGAAATTGAACCAGTAATAGATTGCTGCAATAGGTCTTAAGTTGATGGAATCAGGTTAGTACCCTACCATTAGGGTTACTCTAGGTCTCTAACTCTTCCTTGTGTTTTCAATGAAAAATTGAACTTGGAATATAAGAGGGATGAATTGTTGAAATATTGTAACTTCTAAGAATATTCTATTTGTACTTTATCTAGAGATGTTTCATTCCTTCGTTGGGACTTTATTGTATATCCAGAGATGTTTATTCCTCCATCAGGTTGTTGTAACTAGGGTTATTAGATTCCCCTACTGGGGTCGGCCTTGAGTTAACTATTTAGGGGTTATTAGACTCTCCTAGGAGAAGTCGGCCCAGTTAGGGAAAAAGTCAAGTGAGGTAAAGTATAAATAGAGGATGTGTGATCCTCATTTATCACACTCACTCATTCATTCACTCACTTGTGAATTGCGCATAGGAGAGAGAGAGAGATTTGTGAAGGATGAGGAGGAACACATGTTTAGAGTTTACATCTTTGTATTTTTTGGTCATCTATATTGAGGAAAGCTTTGTTAGGTTTTCTACCCCATGAGGGTTTCCTAGGATAAATATGTGTCTATCTTGTGATTGTGTTTATTTCAATGATCCTTATTATGCTCTTGTTGTGAATTTTATGCTAAACTTAACATGGTATCAGAGCTAGCCTAAATAGGACATATTTCACAAGGTGAAAATACCTCTCTCCTCCTCCGGTGAAAATTAGGGTTTCTACAAAAGTTGAAATTTTTGGAATCTAAGAGCATGGCTGGATGCTCCTCCTTAAAAGAGAAATTTTGAGCCCTAGATCAAAGTTTTTGAGTGGGTAGAACCCCGAGATAAGTCAAACCCTAGTTTGACTTCTGGACGAGAAAACCAGAAAAAACCGGTAAATTAGAAAATTGCGAACTTGTGCGCCAGTGAACCAGAAAGCTACGAACCTGTGCACCAGTGAACCATAAAAGTTGCGCACCAGTGAACCAGTAAACCAGGAAATCTGTTGCAAATCCAAATTTTGCTGGTCAAGCTTGAAGGGTGAAAAGTTGAAGTTTTCAGAAGTCAAGTACGCCAGTCAACTCAATTCAATCAAGCACATCTCCTGGTAAGGTCAACTTTGCATTTTAAGAATTTTTCAATTTTTGGTGACCTCCTGGATAAGATGGCCCTAAGCACTAAGCTTGAGGAAAAGCTAGAGGGTATAGAGAATTTCTGGGCATGGAAATATAAGAATGGTCTCATTCTTGAAGAGAATGATCTTGCCCGATATATCAAAGATGAGGTTGCAGAACCTACGGAAGATGAAGCTAAAGAGAAGTACAAGAAGGATATGATTAGGGCAAAGAGAATCATTGTTGATTCTATCAAAGACCACTTGATTCCTCAAGTGTCATCCAAGAATATCTCGAAGGAAATGCATGATGCCCTAGCTAGAATGTATGAAGGGAGGAACATCAATAGGAAGATGAACCTAATAGCCCAATTGAAGAGCACTAAAATGAATCAAGGAGAATCTATTCAAGATTGCTTCACAAGGGTCTCCCAGTTCAAGGAACAACTAGAAGCCATTGGATACAACCTTGATGAAGATGAACTAGTCATGACTGCTCTCAATGGTCTCACTAGACCTTGGTATTCATTCATCCAAACCATGTGTGCTAGAAAAGAAATCACGACGTTTGATATTGTATGGGAGGATTGCATTCAAGAAGAAGCTAGAGTAGCCAATAGAGAGGCCCTACTCAAAGAAGATAATCAAGCATTAGCCACCCATACCAAAAGAAGAAGGAATCAATCCAACTTTAAGAAGGAAAGTTACAAGGAGTCTCAACCTCCCAGGAAGTTCCATAAGGAAAGAGGGAACCATTCAAGAAAAGACTACTCCTCTTTCTAATGTTTCATTTGTCACAAAATAGGACACATTGCTAGGGATTGTCCTTCAAAGAAAAAAAGAGCTTCCACCACAAAAGACATCAAGCACATCTAGTAGAAGATGATAGTGAAGAGGAAGAAGAGGAAAGACCTCAAAGGAAAAGAGCTAAAGTAGAAGAAGAAGATGCAGAAGATCATTTTCTATTCTCTGCACTCTCTGGGTCTGTAACACCTAGAGAAGACACATGGCTTATTGATAGTGGTGCTTCAAAACACATGACGGGACAAAAGAAAACTCTCTCAAGACTTGAAGAGAATACCTCTCCACAAAAAGTATCATTAGGAGATGACTACCAATATCCTATCAAAGGAATTGGTGAAGCAAGCTACAAGCTTGATGTCACGTCCGCTCCCATCATTCCAAACCATAGAGGGAACATGACTGTAACATGGGGGTGTCTGATTATTCTCCAAGCCATAAGACTGAATTTTTACCATTTAAATAAAATGCATATTGAATTTACACAACGGAATTAAACATGTTTACACACACACAAACGATAATGCATCAACATATCTATTACAAGTAGAGGATGGTTCAACATGCAGGGAATCAATCCCATTCCAATGCTATACATAGATTTCATATTAACCATATTAAGATAATCATTTCAATCCATTAACATGAGTAATTATCATTTAGAATTAACACATTGCAGAACACAAAATGTATATAATTTAAACCACAGAGAACACTTATCTTTGAGATGGAGCTGTCCAATCAACTGGCTATGTGAGAGCAACGTTCCACCCAACCATAGATCTCTGTCCAACCTGTATACTTTCAACTGAGAGATCACCCCCAAGCTGGGTTGTGTATCCACTAAGGAGGAACTAAACAGGCTCACTCACAACCATGGTTTCACTCAAACAGTTATGCTAAGCCAACACACAGTTGAGTTTGTCAAGCATGCAATAAGAAAAGGAGGAGGATGCTAAGCTAGTGAGCTCAACCACAGAGCTACAGGCATCTCAAATGAACTCAATAGTCACGACACCCACAATACCTACCTCACCCAACACAAGGAAGGTCCCTTACTCTACTGCACAATCCCTCAGGCATCCCTTCCCTACAGTGCTATTCAGGGCGGGCATATGAAGGTCCAACTGCTAATTCCTTGAGATTTCAGCCTTCATTGGGTTTATCAAGCAAACCCAATCTCTGTTCAATCGTTCACACTTGGATTTCTCACAATTCTGTCATCAAATAACTCAATCCCGTCACTGGATTTCTGGGCTATAAAAACTGGGTTTTCCAATGGATTTCACTGTCAATACCAAATTCTTGACGTTTATGGCACTTCAAAACGTGGGTTCTTGCAAAGTTGCGATTTCTGGTTTTTCTCACTGCTGGGCATGTGTAATGGATGAAAACTGAAGCTAGGATGTTCAAAAACAGAATGCGAATGAGGAAGAACCAATTCCCATGAGGTAGGGTGACTTGTGGTATAAGAAAAACAGATCCCATACATGCCATACGAATTTCTGGGCTACCCATGCTCCATTGAAGCCATGGACTGATTTCTCAACAACTTTCTTAAAACTGAAATAAATGTCAGCAAGAAAAGTCAAATGGGTTCTCAAGATGACATTTGACAGCATATGTTTCAATCCCACAACCCCCTCACCACTCCCTAGTGGATACACATGGCCCCTTCTCATTAGTTGCTTCCATAGCCAGTTTTGAGATTTTCTTGAAATATTAATATTTACATCAATTACAATATTTCAAGGCTTAATAGCTCATGGGTAATAAAATATCAAATGCTTGCCTTTTAAATAAAATCCGAGCATACGCTAGTAGGGCCTTGGCCTTGAGATCCACGCTAGGAAAACATACATCACATGTACACAATATTTACATAAAAGCCAATATACCATAAGGGTCGAAATTGAGATATTACATTCCCCTCCCCTTTAGAACAACACCATCCTTGGTATTCTAAAAAATGAACAAAAATGGAAATGCCTCTCTCATGGCATCCTCCAGCTCCCATGTAGCCTCATCGGGACTAAGGAGCTCCCATTGGACCTTTACCTGCCCGATGGCTCTGTTCCAGAGCAATGTGACGTTCTTGTCGAGGATGCGCATAGGATCTACTTGGAACTCTCTCTCGGGTTCCACTTGTATCACATTCCAATCAATCATATGATTAGGTGTTGAATATTGTAACTTCTAAGAATATTATATTTGTACATTATTATTCCAGAGATGTTTCATCCCTCCGAGGTAACCCTATTATGTATCCGGAGATGTTTATTCCTCTGAGTGTTTGTGGTAGCTAGGGTTATTAGACCCACCATGTGGGGGTCGGCCCTGATCTTATACTTTAGGGGTTATTAGACTTCTCCAGGAGAGGTCGGCCCCATAAGGTATTTTAGTCAGTGAACTCCTCATTAGACACACTCACTCACTTGAGAAAAGCAACGCACCTGTTTGGGAGATCTGCTAAGGAGGTAGAGAAGGAGGGAGCACATCTTGTATTTTGGTTGATCATCTTATTGAGGAAAGATTTGCTGGGTTTTCTACCCCATGAGGGTTTCCCAGGGTATATTCCGTGTCTGTCTTGTGATTATGTTTCTTTCAGTGATCTTGCTAGTCTATTTGATTTAAACTTAACATGGTATCAGAGCTAGACTGAATAGGACATCTCTCACAAGGTAAGAATACCTCTCTCTCTCTCTCTCCGGTGAAAGTTAGGGTTTCAACAAAAAGTTGGTATTATTAAATTCTGGTTACATGGCTGGATAGCCCTTCTCAATACCAATCTTTTGAGCCATAGATCAAACTTTTTGGTTGGGTAGAACTCCGGGAAATCCAAACCCTAGTTTTACCAAAAGTGCGATAAGTCAGAAATTGGTTTCAGAAAAAAGTTGGCATTTTTGAATTCTGATTACATGGCTGGATAGCCCTTCTCAAAACCTTTCTTTTGAGCCCTAGATCGAATTTTTTGGTTGGGTAGACCTCCGGGAAAGTCAAACCCTAATTCTATCAAAAGTGCGATAAACTATAAATTCTGTCCCAGGATCCGGAAAATTAAAAGGTAATATTTCCAGGTAAGTACTTCTCTGTCTCTTGGACTCCCCCAAGAGAAGATGGCTCCAAACACTAAGCTTGAAGACAATCTAGAAGGTTTAGAGAATTTCCGGTCATGGAAATACAGAATTGGTCTCATTCTTGAAGAGAATGATCTTGCTCATTATATCAAGGATGAAGTTGCAGAACCGGAAGGAGATGAAGCCAAAGAGAAGCATAGGAAGGATTTGATTAGAGCAAAGAGAATCATAGCTGATTCTATTAAAGACCACTTGATTCCCCAAGTGGCCTCCAAGAAAACTCCAAAGGAAATGTATGATGCCCTAGGAAGAATGTATGAAGGAAAGAACATCAATAGGAAGATGAACCTAAGGACTCAGTTGAAGAGTACCAAGATGCACAAAGGAGAATCCATTCAAGACTACTTCTCAAGGGTCTCACTAATCAAGGAGCAACTAGATGCCATTGGTGATACCCTTGATGAAGATGAACTTGTGATGACAGATCTAAATGGTCTCACTAGACCTTGGGAATCATTCATACAAACCATGTGTGCCAGAAAAGAAAGCATGAAGTTTGATGTGGTTTGGGAGGATTGCGTTCAATAGGAAGCCAGGGTTTCCAACAGAGAAGCATTACTCAAGGAAGATGACCAAGCCTTGGCCACCCACACCAAGAGAAGAAGGAATCAATCCTACTTTAAGAAGGATAGTCACAAGGAGTCTCATCCTCCACAAAGATTTCAAAAGAAAAGAGAATCCTTTCAAGGAAGAGATTACTCCTTATTCTAATGTTTCATTTGTCACAAATTAGGACACATTGCTAAGGACTTTCCTAACAAGAAGAAAAATGGTACTTACCAAAAAAGACATCAAGCACATCTTGCAGAAGATGATAGTGAAGAAGAAGTTGAAGAGGAAGAAAGGCCTCACAGGAAAAGACCTAGAAGAGAAGAAGAAGATGAAGAAAGGACCTTCTTCAAGAAAATATCTAGAAGAAATGAAGAAGAAGATGCAGAAGATTATGTTCTATTCTCCGCACTCTCTGGATCTATAACACCTGGAGAAGGTACATGGGTTATTGATAGTGGTGCTTCAAAGCACATGACAGGACAAAAGAAGACTCTATCAAAACTTGAAGAAAAGACCTCTCCACAAAAGGTATCTCTTGGAGATAACTATCAATATCCCATCAAGGGAATTGGTGAAGCAAACTACAAACTTGATTCTGGAACCCCTATGAATATGAAGGAATTTTTGTATGTTCCAGGATTGAAGAAGAACTTGCTTTCCATCTCAGCATTGGACAAGAAAGGATATAGAGTTGCATTCATCGATGGACAAGTATTAATGTGGTCCAAAGGTAAATCTATTAAGGATGCAATTGTTATTGGTGAAGAGGAAGGAGGTTTATACAAACTCAAGGGTCATCCAGAAGTTTCCCTTGTTCATGAAACCTCTAGCCCCATTGAGCTATGGCATAGAATATTAGCTCACATTAACTACAAAGCCTTACCCTATGTAAGCAAGGTATTCATAGGATTACCAGATTTGAAGGTTGATCATGATGGCTCGTGTAAAGGATGTAAGAAAGGGAAGAATGTCAAGAACCCCTTTCCAAAGAGTGAAACAAAGACTAAGAGCATCTTGGAGCTAATACACTCAGATGTATGTGGTCCAATGCCCACCACTTCTCTAAGTGGGTTTGAATACTATCTTTCATTCATTGATGACTATTCAAAGAAAACTTGGATATACTTTCTAAAAGGTAAGAATGAAGTCTTTGGAAAGTTCAAAGAGTTCAAGGCTCTAATAGAAAAATCTCTCAGAAAAGAGAATCGAGATTCTCAGAACAGATAATGGTGGAGAATATACTTCAAAAGAATTTGAAGAATTTTGTAAAGAAGCCAGAATTAAGAGAGAACTAACCACTCCCTACAATCCCCAACAAAATGGGGTTGCTGAAAGGAAAAATAGAACCATCATGGAAGCTGTGAAGACTATGATACATGACCAGGATCTTCCCATGTATCTATGGGCTGAAGCAGCCAAGACAACAGTATATGTGCAAAATAGACTATCTCATAGTGCTCTTGATTTCAAAACTCTAGAAGAAGTGTTTACAGGAAATAATCCTGAGGTAAGTCATCTTAAAATATTTGGGTGTCCTGTGTACATCCACATTCCAAAAGAAAAGAGAACCAAGTTGGATCCTTCTGGTAAGAAAAGAATATTTGTTGGTTATTGTGATTCATCCAAAGCCTTCAGGATTTACATACCAGGCTTTCATTATATGGAAATCAGTAGAGATGTAACATTTGATGAAGAAGCAGCTCTCAAGAAATCTAGGAAGTGCCAACTTGAAGACATCTATGAAGAAGATCCCTCTCCTAGAATCACAGAGGCTGTACACATTCCTGAAGATGATTCACCAGAGGATCATGACATGTTGGAACCACAAGAACCTCCTATTACAGATTTATCTAAGAAAAGAAGGCTAGCATGGGCTAGAGATATTATTCAAGGGGCTGAAAGATATGGAGCTCCTGAAGGCTCCACCAGAGAAAGAAAGAAACCAAAGCTAGTGTGCAACTATATGGCCTTGATGTGTGATCTTGTGGATCAAATACCTACTAGCTATGAAGAGGCAGCTCAGAAGAAAGAATGGGTAGAAGCAATGACAGAAGAATATCAGTCAATAATGAAAAATGATGTTTGGGATAGTTCCCAAACCAAAAGATAAAAGTGTGGTTTCTTCCAAATGGATCTTCAAGATAAAACATGCTGCAGATGGAAGCATTGAAAAATACAAGGCAAGATTTGTAGCCATAGGATTCTCTCAGAAGGAGGGAATTGACTACGAAGAAACATTTGCACCAGTTGCTAGGTATACTTCAATTAGAACTATCATGGCACTTGCATCCATGATGAAGTGGAAATTACACCAAATGGATGTTAAGACAACTTTTCTGAATGGTGTAATTGAAGAAGAAGTATACATAGAACAACCACAAGGATCTGAAGTTAAAGACGGAAGGACTCATGTATGCAAACTGAAAAAGGCATTATATGGATTGAAGCAAGCTCCCAGGGCTTGGTGCGGAAGGATTGACAACTTCTTAACAAGCATGGGCTTTACCAAGAGTAAAGCTGACCCCAATCTTTACCTCAAGGTGATGGATGATGAACCAGTTATATTGTTGTTATATGTAGACGATCTATTTCTAACTGGAAATGAGAAACAAATTATTGAAAGCAAGAAGAAGCTTTCTTCAGAATTCAAGATGAAAGATCTCGGATTAATGCACTACTTCTTAGGTCTAGAAGTATGGCAAGAACCAAAAGGAATCTTTCTGAATCAAGGTAAGTACGCTGTGGAGATTCTAAAAAGGTTTGATATGTTGGAATGTAAACCCATGGCCACTCCCATGGACTCCAACCTAAAGTTATTAGTTAATGACTCATCGAAACTAGTGGACCTAACTCTATATAGACAAATCACCGGGTCATTAATGTATTTAACAAATACTAGGCCAGATATATGCTTTGCTGTAAATACTCTAAGTCAGTATCTAGTAGAACCTAGAAAGGTCCATTTAATAGTTGCAAAGCATGTGATGAGATACCTAAAAGGTACATTGGATTTTGGTATATATTATCTTGGAGGTCATGAACTTAAGTTACATGGTTACTCAGATTTTGATTGGGCTGGAAGTGTCTCAGACAGAAAAAGTACATCAGGTGGATGTTATGGTCTTGGATCTGCCATGATCTCTTGGTTCAGCAAGAAACAATCTAGTGTGGCCCTCAGTACTGCTGAAGCAGAATACATAGTTGCTTGCTCTGCCAGCTGTGAAGCAGTATGGCTTTGGAAACTATTATTTGGAGTGTTTGACTTAGAAATGGATCCCACTGTGATTATGTGTGACAATCAAAGCTGCATTAAGATGACAGAAAATCCTGTATTCCACGATAAGTCAAAACACATAGAGATCCGATACTTTTATATACGAGATATGGTGCAGAGAGGAGCTATCAAGCTCGAGTATGTAAGCACTGAGGATCAAATTGCAGATATCTTGACCAAACCTCTGTCTCGAGTAAAATTTGAATACTTCTGAGACAAGCTTGTTGTAGTTCAAAAGGACCCTCCTTGAAAGGGGGAGTAGTATAGTCACTGATGATGAGATTGCCTCATCAATCACAAGGTTGATGATAAGGTTACCTGTTCACTACACCTAGATACTTAGAAATATTTAGATTTAGGACTCCTATGCTTAAAACACTCAGTTATTACTTATACATGCTTTTGATGATAGATGTATTAGTGAGAATACATGCTTGTGATGTTAGATGTATACATGCTTTTGATGATAGATGTATTAGTGAGAATGCATGCTTGTGATGTTAGATGTATACATGCTTTTGATGATAGATGTATTAGTGAGAATGCATGCTTGTGATGTTAGATGTATACATGCTTTTGATGATAGATGTATTAGTGAGAATACATGTTTTTGATGATAGATGTATTGGTGAGAATACATGCTTTTTGTATTAGTGAGAATACATATTTTTATAATACATGTATTGATTAAATGTACTTGTATGGATGAGGATACTTGTACCTGTATTGATGAGAATACATGTGAGGATTGGATCATCCTTGAACTCAAGTTCTAAAGTGAGCCGTAGACATGATGTCTCCGAGAATGAAGTCCTTGGTGGACAGAATAGGATTGCATCATCCTGAAGAGAGTCGTAGACATGATATCTCCGAGAATGAATTCCTTGGTGGACAAAATAGGATTGCATAATCCTTGAACTCAAGTTCTAAAGTGAGCCGTAGAAAGATGTCTCCAAGAAAGAAAAAGGATTGAATCATCCCTGGACTTCAGTCCTAAAGTGAGCCGTAGACAGGTGTCTCCGAGAATAGAGGATAGGACTGCATCGTCCCTGGACCTTGGTTCAAAATGCACGTGATTGGATTAATCATCCTTAGACAGTAAATCCAGTAATTCCGAAAGGAAGGATAGTCTTATATGTGATTGTGTTTGGACTAATCATCCTTAGACAGTAAATCCAGTAATTCCGAAAGGAAGGATAGTCTTAAATGTGATTGTGTTTGGACTAATCATCCTTAGACAGTAAATCCAGTAATTTCGAAAGGAAGGATAGTCTTAAATGTGATTGTGTTTGGACTAATCATCCTTAGACAGTAAATCTAGTAATTCCGAAAGGAAGGATAGTCTTAAATGTGATTGTGTTTGGACTAATCATCCTTAGACAATAAATCTAGTAATTCCGAAAGGAAGGATAATCTTAACTGTGATTGTGATTGGACTAATCATCCTTAGACAGTAAATCCAGTAATTCTGAAAGGAAGGATAGTCTTAAATGATGATTGTGATTGGACTAATCATCCTTAGACAGTAAATCCAGTAATTCCGAAAGGAAGGATAGTCTCAAGTATTGATTGTGATGAGATTGATCCCGTAAATCCGAAAGGAAGGATCATGTGTATTGATGACGATGCTGATGATCGTGTGATGACGATGCTGATGATCGTGTGATGACGATGCTGATGATCATGTAGTGACGATACTGATGATCGTGTGATGACGATGTTGATGATCGTGTGGTGACGATGTTGATCATCGTGTGGTGACGATGCTGATGATCGTGTGGTGACGATGCTGATGATCGTGTGATGACGATGCTGATGATCGTGTGGTGACGATGCTGATGATCGTGTGGTGACGATGTTGATGATCGTGTGGTGACAATGCTGATGATCGTGTGGTGACGATGATGATGATCGTGTGATGATGATGTAGCTGTTCGTGTGCTGCAGAAGATGAAGACTCAGTACTGAAGGTATTGATGTTATAGTATTGAAGATCTTGAAGATGTTTCAGTAACTGCTTGAGTTACTGATGATGTACAAAGAAAGCTTTCGATGATTTATAGATGTATCATGTATGATGTAGCAGATGACTCCTTGCTCCTGTAGATGTTGTTATAATATCCTTCTCGTTAAGGGGGAGTGTTGAATATTGTAACTTCTAAGAATATTATATTTGTACATTATTATTTCGGAGATGTTTCATCCCTCCGAGGTAACCCTATTATGTATCTGGAGATGTTTATTCCTCCGAGGGTTTGTGGTAGCTAGGTTTATTAGACCCACCATGTGGGGGTCGACCCTAATCTTATACTTTAGGGGTTATTAGACTTCTCCAGGAGAGGTCGGCCCCATTAGGTATTTTAGTCAGTGAGGAGTTAGTATAAATAGAGGAGGTGAACTCCTCATTAGACACACTCACTCACTTGAGAAAAGCAGCGCACCTGTTTGGGAGATCTGCTAAGGAGGTAGAGAAGGAGGGAGCACATCTTGTATTTTGGTTGATCATCTTATTGAGGAAAGCTTTGCTGGGTTTTCTACCCCATGAGGGTTTCCCAGGGTATATTCTGTGTCTTTCTTGTGATTATGTTTCTTTCAGTGATCTTGCTAGTCTATTTGATTTAAACTTAACATTAGGATCATGTACATACCTCTTAAGCAAAGATACATGGAAAACATTATGAGCTCTTTTATTAGCAGGCAATGCAATTCTATATGCAATCGACCCTATCCTATCAAGGAATTCAAATGGTCCACAATATCTTGGTGCTAGCTTGACACAGCTTCCCAACTTGAGAGAACTTTTCCTTGGTTTCACTCTCAAATAAACATGATCCCCAATCTAAAATTTCTTACGTACTCTTTTCAAATCCGCATAACTCTTTTTCCTGTCTTGAGCTGCCATTAAATTCTACCTGATCTTAGCAACTTCCTGTTCCATTTTCTTGATCATCTCTGGCCCAAGTACTACCCTGTTCACCGGACTGCCCAGTTCACTGGAGTCCTGCATCCTTTGCCATACAATGCCTCAAATGGACTCATTCCCAATGATGCATGATGTCCATTATTATATGCAAATTCTACCAAGTGTAGGTAATCTTTGCACTTGGATGGTTTATCCATCACTCAACATGTCTTCAAGAACCCGGTTCACCCTCTCAGTTTGGCCATTTATTTGAGAATGATATACTGTACTGAAATTCAATCTAGTTCTCAATTGTTGAAACAATCCTTTCCAGAAATTGGAAGTGAACTTTGTATCACAATCATAAATTATTGCCTTAGGCAATCCATGCAATCTGAATATCTCTCATGAAGATATTTGCAATGTCATTAGCCTTGTGAGTGGACTTGACTGGAATAAAGTGAGCTACCTTTGATAGCTTGTCCACCACAACCATGATTGAATCATGCGTCTTCACTGTCATGGGAAGACCTATTATAAAATCCATAGAGATCACTTCCACTCCGAAATGGGTAAGGGATGCAACAATCATGCTGGATGTTAATGCTCTGACTTGACTTGTTGGCACTTTTGACACCTAGCAATGTACTCAGCTATGTAATTCTTCATACCTTGCCAAAAGTATTACTTTCTTGCTACTGTTATAGTTTTCTGATATCCTGGGTGTCTAGAATATGACATTTGTTGTATTTCATCCATCACAAGCTTCTTCAAATCTGCACTATTTGGAATGTACAATCTATCTTTATAGATGAGGATATCATCTTCACCAAGCTGATATCCCACACACTTTTCATCTATATCTTTCTGCTGCAACTTTTCTTTAATTTGAAGATAAGTTTCATCACTAGTTTGAGCCTTAAGGACTCTTGTCTTCAAGTCCAATTTGCACATACTTACTGCTGCAACATGAAATTTTCTGCTAAGGGCATTTGCTACTTTATTCTCTTTCCCTTTTACATGCTTAATTTCAAAATCAAATTCACAAAGAAAATCCATCCATCTAGCTTGTAATACCCCCAATTCGACCCTTAGGATATATGAGCCTTTAATGTAAATCAGTGTACATGTGATGTATGTTTTCCTAGCGTGGAGCTCAAGGCCAAGGCCCCGCTAGTGAAAGCCGAATTTTATTTAAAGGGCAAGTATTTGATATTTTGATACCATGTGCTCTTAAGCCATGGAAATTGTAATAGGATGTAAATAAACATCAGGCAATATAAAATGTCCAAAGCTGGCTACGGAGGCAACGAATGAGAAGGGGCCACGTGTATCCACTAGGGAGTGGTGAGGGGGCTATGGGAGTGACCCATAGGTTGCCATTTGTCATTATGTGAACCCATTGACTTCCTTAGGTGACATTAATGCCAATTGTAAGGAAGTGGTTGAGATCTCAGCCCATGACTTTGATAGAGTATGGGCAACCCTGAAATTCGTATGGGAAGGTATGGGCTCTTTTGACTTGTCCCACAAGTCACTCTACATCTTGGGGGTTGCTCCATCCTTATCCCCATTCCATTGTGGAAGTATAAAACATCTTTCTCCACCCAAAAACGAGCTCCCAGCAAGGAGAAAAACCAGAAATCGCGACTTGAAGGAAACCCACGTTTTGGGAAGCCAAAAACGTCCCGATTTGGTATTGGACAGAGAAATCCAATGGGGGATCCATTGGTAGGAACCTTGGGGCGAATTTGGGAGCAATAGCTACCCCAAAAGCCATGGGAAAACTTTTTTTTTTGCAGCTCAGAAAACGAGTGACGGATTTGGGTTATTTGCTGAACGATTTGGGTTATTTGCTGAACGAAGCTGTGAGAAATCCGATTGTGGATGTGTGAATAGAGGATGGGATTGCTGAGTCTAGCTTGAAGGGTATGTGGCTCTGTGATTAAGCTCAGTGGACTAGCATCCTCCTCCATCTCCTATTGCATGCTTGAGAAACCCAACCGTGTGTTGGCTTAGCATGGCTATCTGAGTGAAACCCTCTGACTGTGAGTGAGCCATCTAGTTCCTCCTTAGTGGATACACAGCCCAGCTCGGGGGTGATCTCTCAGCTGAAAGAATACAGGCTGGACAGAGATCTATGGTTGGGTGGAACGTTGCTCTCACGTAGCCAGTTGTTTGGGCCATTATAATTCGAGATAAGTATTCTTGATGCTAATTCTATGCCCTGCAAGCATTTTAAATAATGATTGTGTTTATATGTTGAATGCATGACTGTGTGCATATGTATTGTTAATTCCGCTGTGTTTATATTGAATTGAATCTGCATAGAGAAGTTTTAAAATGTTAGATATTTGTGTGCAAAAATATTGGGGCTAAGTTTATCAAAAGCCCGGTAGGTTGTTAATGTTTCCTTCCCTGTTGTTCTATGGAGAAGGGGACATTACAGAGTGGTATCAGAGCTCTAGGTTCAACACTACGGCTGTTGGGCCCTTCACAGAAATACAAATCATTGAGTGTACATGCATTTTGTATTTGGAGCTAAAACGCATTAAAAGAAACTGAAATGCATTTTGTGTGTACATGCATTTTGTATTTTGTATTTTGTATGTACATGGATTAATTGTGAATCCATTGCATGGACTGTTGAATGAAAGATTTTGAATTTTCCTAAGTCTGTTGGAAAAATTCGTTTAAGTCTGTTTCGGAAAGAATTCTCGAATGTCTTCCGCAGTTGCGGAAGCATTCGGCGAATTGCTCCGAAACTGCGGAAGCATTCCGTGAGTTTTTCCGCAGCGCGGAAGAATTCGGGAAGTCGCCCCGAAATTTGCGGAAGGAATTCCCTTCCGAAATTTTCGGAAGGAATTCTCTTCCGAAATTTGCGGAAGGATTCCGCGAGTTGTTCCGCAACGCGGAAAAATTTGGCGAAATGCTCCGAAAAAGAAGAAAAATTTTCTAAGTGTTTTCGAAAATTTTGTTTAAAGTTTGTTTCGGAAGAGTTCGGGAAAGTCTTCCGAAACAGCGGAAGGATTCCGCGAACGGTTCCGCAACTGCGGAAGAGTTCGGGAAAGTCTTCCGAAACTGCGAAGGGCTCCGAAATCGCGGGAGGATTCGGGAAAGTCTTCCGAAACGGCGGAAGCCTTCGCCGAATGGCTCCGCAATTGCGGGAGCATTCGCCGAATGGCTCCGCGACGGAAGCCTTCGCCGAATGACTCCGCAGTTGCGGGAGCATTCGCCGAATGGCTCCGCAGTTGCGGAAGAATTCAGCGAATCGCTCCGCCATTGCGGAAGCGTTCGCCGAACTGCTCCACATTGCGGAAGCATTCGGAGAACCGACCCGCGCGCCCGGACGCGAAAAAAAAAAAAAAAAAAAAAAAAAAAAAAAAAAAAAAAAAAAAAAAAAAAAAAAGAAAAAAGTGGCTAAAACTTGATTTTTTGATAGCAGGAGCATCCGGACTCAGAATGCGATGATTCCTGTGGGGCTCGGAGGCCATTGGCGAGGGCCATGAAAAGACCAGTGAAGACCCCTAGCCCATTACACCCCGATTTGACAGAAAATGGACAATAGTGACTTTTGAAGGACGGGGTCCCGATGATTGACGGAAGGTCGGTTTGAGCTGAAATTGATCAGGCGCGGCCATGAAGCAGGAACAATGTTAAGTTCCGAATCTTGGAACCCAACTCCAAAGGATGTGGAGTCGGGGTGAGCAAGAAGGCCAAAAAGCACTGTTCCGGGCCACTTTTTCAGGATTTTGAAAAGCTTGTGGGCAGTAAAAGTGACCCTAGATGTGGGAATCAGAAATTTTACTGAACTAGACATTTCATATTCTCATTAAGACGGACAGCTTCCGTTAGATGAAGATTTTCCAGAAATGCACCGTTTGGGAGATAGCCGTTTTTGGCCCAAAATTTGGAATTTTGGGAAAATGTGAAAAGTGAGAAGTAGTGAAATCCAGAAATTCATAGAAGATGAATGGTGCATCGGAATTGAAATCCGTGAATTGCTGAGTATTCCTTGTTATATGGACTAACTTCGCCCGATAGATAAGTTTTTGTGATTCCTCATATATTTTCTTCCACAGGTGGCTGAAGTTGGCATTCGGGACCAAAATGCAACTGTGTAAAATGTGCCGAACTTGAGTGAAAGTTGTCATTTTTGAAGGGATGCAGTTTCCGCACCTGATGTCGGAATGGAGCATGAAGACAGGCATTGGAAAGCTTGTCCAGCAGGGAACAATGATGCATGACCAAAGTTTGAATGAGGTCTACAGATATCATAGTTATTTAGTGCAGAAGAGTGCCAGCGGTTATTTTGACAAACAAATTTTGTTGTCAATATGGGCAATTTCTACAATTGCATGATATGGAAGAGAAATTCCATGATACGAGGAGGGATCGAAAAGGGAATAATTCCTTAAACCCCTGTTTGTTATCATACTTATAATTATGAAATTGTCATATGGCATAAAAATGTTAAAAATATAAGGGATTACATAGATGTATATGCACTAGATGACATCTTAACAAACATTGCATAGTGCATATGGAAATGCTTGTGCATGAATGAGATATTGCATATTGGTAAAAGAATGAAGTCTGCATATGCAATGAACCGCTAATAGAGAATATTGTGGTTGATAGTCACTATTGATGTTGGTATTGGTTGTAGGACCAAAGATAACAAAGAGCATGGCTAAACATGTTGGGGATGTTGTTGCATGAAGCCAGCAACCTTATGCAGAAAGGATGGTGCAACAAATCTATGATCATAAAGTTGGCAAAAGGACCGAGCAGCCTTGGTAAGAGGCCAACTGATTAGGTAACATCAGGCGATGCTAATGGCAACCATGCAGGTAATGATTATTGGTTCCAAATTGCATGAATGTGGAAAGGGGATTTGGTAAGATCTCTTCAACTATGTTTGAGTTATGTTGAGATAGTTTGCATGTGATACTGGTTACCAATTGGGACTGTTAATCTACCAAGCTTGGTGAGGTGTGGGTAAGTGAAGGAAATGATCCTTACACCCTATGACTGTTTAGAAATATCAATGCATTCATATGAATTTATATAATTCCATGTGTATGTTGGTTATGTGCTTAATAACCAAGGCAAGTGAGGATGAGTGATCCTGATTATGGTAATACAAGTTATATGAGATAGTCATGTCTCGATCATAATATGCTTGAATGCATAGTACTCATGAAACAATGCAAGGTGGCATTGAGTAGAGGTGCATTAAGAGATTTTATAAATCTTGTGAGGCATTGTATGAATGCATAGGGATGATGCATATGTTATTGCAAAATAAATAATGGATAAAATGATGAATTGATGATAATTCTAGGATCATTTCATGAGATGTTGTGAATGCAAAATAGTAAGTGCATGAAGAGCCCAATCATGATTGATGGGCTGCTAGAATACCTTGTGGAAGGACAGAGTTGTATGAATGATATGACTGTGAAATAATGAGTATTTACGATTTAGTTAAGCTGCATGGATAGTGTGACTATGTCTTGAAAATTCTATTATGATAATGACGCATATATAGAAGTGTATATATATATTTCATTGCATTTCAAATGTAACAGCTGAAGGTGTTTGAATTATTGAGTGTTATAATTCTGAGATCACTTCAGTGACTATAATGGCAATGAATGATTATGTGCGTAGATACTCACAACGTGTTTGGCTGATTGGAGTTTCAGTTTCCGGTAGGAAGGTCTTACATATGGCAATGAGGATAAGTCCATAGTAGAGACCGGGATCTACCACACGTAGAAGCCAAAGGTTATGAGAAGGTTCTCATGGTTGAGAGCTCTAAGTTCTGTTAGTAAGAACAGTTGTAAATATCAGATTTGTAAATGTTTCGGATTTGAAATTTTACTAATAATTGCTAATGACTGTTTGGCTTATATGAAAATGTGTCAGGAGGACATGCTGTAAGTGGATGCTCATGTATGGCAGCAGGCATAAGACCATAACGGGTAGAGTGGTGTCACTTACAAGAGCCAAACAATATGAGGATAGCCTCATGGATAAGAAAACCAATTTCTGTAGTAGACAGAGTTGCAAATGCATACTGAATTTAATTATTAGTGCCATGGATTGGTTATGGAGCAATCGGATTTGAAATTGTATTGCTAAATGTTGTTGACTGTTTGGCTGTTTAATAAGTGCGCCAGGGAGACACATTGCAGTAAGACCATGACAGAGGTCCTGCAGAAGCCAAACTTCATGGGAAGGGATTCCATGATTTGAAAATGGGTTCCAGGTGGAATGCCATAAGACATTATTAATGTTTCATCTGCACTACATGATTGGTAAACAATATGAGTGGGATGGTGAAGAATATGTCAGTAAGACATATGAAGGTTAAGTAACATCAAAAGGAATTGGGATGGCAAACTGAGGGACTGTCAACTCAGAGAAGGAGCCTCCATTCCTCATTAAAGAAGGGAAATAACATCGGCAAAATGGATAAGTTTTCCATAAACCCTGAATGATATATATATGTGTCTAATTGCTAGAGTTAATATGCAGAGCATGTTTTGATTTTATTTCCATCATGAAAGACTGCTTGAAGTATGATTAGGACCTTCATAGCTCACATCAGTAAGGAGTGCACGCCTTTCTGGTGCTGAGTTATGTTAGGGATGCCAATATTGACTACGCCTTAAGGGAATGGACGCATTCCTGGTGTTTCAAGGTTGGATAGTGGATGTTATGAAATAGGTTTACAATTCTAGAGCAGCGATACTAATGAGCTCGCTATCCATTTTGTGTTGACAGATTATACATATGAAACTAAGTGTTGCACCTGAAAGAGAAAAGTGAAGAAAATAGTACCCAAGAAGACTGTATAAGCAGTGGTAACCCTTGCATAGGGTGAGTGGGTATCATGGGGCCATGATAGCCTGCAGTTAAGAAAGTTACCTAAAGAATTCCTAAATGGAACCGCCGGCTTACATAAGAGAAGAAGTGCCACCCTTGTGTGGGTGAAGAATTGTTATGCGCATTGAGGGATTGTGATACCGTGAAAGGCTAATGCAAGCCTAAGGCAGAGTAGTGGAGCCTTGACCTGTAATGGTCGGTGGCGCAGTTACCTTCCATTGGTCGATGACCCAGACGTATGTGCTGGCTCAGCAATGGAGAGGGCCAACCAGGTATGGGACTGGTTGGGCACCACCAAATGCTTGGTAAACCCAGTCGGCGTGAAGGTGTACTGGTAGGGCATTAATTAATTGATGATTTGGAACAGCCCGCGTGCTGGCCAAACATCTTAGTCCGCAGGAGGATCCCAAGGCTTATAAAGTAAAAGCAGGACCCTGTGGACCAGAGAGGAAATGCACAGTACAGATAAGTATTCATTTTCATTCATTTCTTATTTGAAATAATGAAGGTTTCAAGCATAAAGCTTGTAACAGTGAGCTGATGCATTATTGTTTCTTTGTTGGAAACCCGGGTCAATACAGGAAGCAAGGACCCTGAAAGAACTAAAAGTTGCTTGGTAAATTTAGAAAGTGGCTGGTTGAGCGAGATTATTGATGATTTGGAGCAGCCTGCGTGCTGGCCAAACATGCGAGATTGTTGATGATTTGGAGCAGCCTGCGTGCTGGCCAAACATGCGAGATTGTTGATGATTTGGAGCAGCCTGCGTGCTGGCCAAACATGCGAGATTGTTGATGATTTGGAGCAGCCTGCGTGCTGGCCAAACATGCGAGATGGTTGATGATTTGGAACAGCCTGCGTGCTGGCCAAACATACAAGGTTATTTGATGTTGAGGGGCAGCCTGCACGCTGGCCAAACACCCAAATCCATAGGCGATTCCAAGGCTTGTAAAGCAAAGAAGGACCCTATGGAATAAAGTGAAGACATCGAGGGCAGATAAGTATTTGGTTATCTTGTAATTTCTTGCTTATGAATATACATGTGTATATGATTTGGTTATGATTTCCTATGAAAATAAACTAAACATGCGAATTAATTCAATGTTTGAGTGTAGGTATTGTTGGAAGCAATGACTATGGAAGCATCTTAAGGATGCATGTGGACATGTAACCACCCTAAAGAGCTCAGCATGAGCAGTAATGAAAGATGGGGCTAGTGGAACTGTGTGAATCCTAGCAGCTAAGAGTTAGACCAACCAAGTGGAGGAACTCCATGGTTGAGAGATCTGGAATAGACCGTAGACACTACGTGTCTTAGCCAAGAAGGGCAGGTCAAGCATTCACATGAAGTGAAAGAGGACAGGAGCATGAAAACCACAGTGGTGGTGTGGGTTCCAGAATGGAACAAGACTAAGAGGAGAAACTCTTACCGCTCCCTCTCTTTCCTTTTTATTGATGCATTTATAAAATTAGAAAATTGCTGAATGCATGCATGACTGAAATTAAAAGTGTGTTTATTTGATTAAAGTGAATTGTGAATGGATGAACATGAAGGAATTCATGTGCATGTTGGGAAAGCATAAAAAGTGTGGAAGTCTCATGGGTGTAAATTGAATCGATTGGTTGCAGTCGGTGCAGGCAAGTGTTGCTAGTGAGCAAAGTGTGGTCAGTTGTTTCTATTGACCATGGCGACAGACCAAGGGCTATTAGAATTGGCTGGGGGTCTTCTTCAAACAATTTCCAAGACCCAAGAAAATCTTGGAGAGATGCTCAAGATGCAAAAGCAGCAGAACGAGATGAACCACAAGGTCTTGCAGGACACTCTTCGTTTGCAGAAAGAGGTAAAAAGCATTGTGAAAGCAATCAACAAAGGAGAGAAAAGTGGATCAATGAAGAAGCATTCATCCAATCGTCCGATTAAGAGACGCTCCAGGTGGGAGGACTCAAAGGAAATTGAGCATGCAAATATGAAGCAACCAATGAAGTGTTGGAAGTGTGGAGGGGATCATTGCCTCCGTAACTGCCCAACAAGAGAACCTCAAGAAGGTAGCATCCATAAAGTTTTCAGACTTATGGATGAGCTGGAAGATCCGAATCAGCGGGAGCATCTCGTGAAGGTCAAAGGACTTGGTCCTGAAAGTTCAAAGTAAAGGATAGAATGCAGGGCAGATCTGCAAATATTTTGGAGTTTTGGATATATGTAAATTGTATATATATGCCTAGGTCTTGGAACACCGAGGACGGTGTTGTTCTAAGGGGGAGGGGAATGTAATACCCCCAATTCGACCCTTAGGATATATGAGCCTTTAATGTAAATCAGTGTACATGTGATGTATGTTTTCCTAGCGTGGAGCTCAAGGCCAAGGCCCCGCTAGTGAAAGCCGAATTTTATTTAAAGGGCAAGTATTTGATATTTTGATACCATGTGCTCTTAAGCCATGGAAATTGTAATAGGATGTAAATAAACATCAGGCAATATAAAATGTCCAAAGCTGGCTACGGAGGCAACGAATGAGAAGGGGCCACGTGTATCCACTAGGGAGTGGTGAGGGGGCTATGGGAGTGACCCATAGGTTGCCATTTGTCATTATGTGAACCCATTGACTTCCTTAGGTGACATTAATGCCAATTGTAAGGAAGTGGTTGAGATCTCAGCCCATGACTTTGATAGAGTATGGGCAACCCTGAAATTCGTATGGGAAGGTATGGGCTCTTTTGACTTGTCCCACAAGTCACTCTACATCTTGGGGGTTGCTCCATCCTTATCCCCATTCCATTGTGGAAGTATAAAACATCTTTCTCCACCCAAAAATGAGCTCCCAGCAAGGAGAAAAAACCAGAAATCGCGACTTGAAGGAAACCCACGTTTTGGGAAGCCAAAAACGTCCCGATTTGGTATTGGACAGAGAAATCCAATGGGGGATCCATTGGTAGGAACCTTGGGGCGAATTTGGGAGCAATAGCTACCCCAAAAGCCATGGGAAAACCTTTTTTTTTTGCAGCTCAGAAAACGAGTGACGGATTTGGGTTATTTGCTGAACGATTTGGGTTATTTGCTGAACGAAGCTGTGAGAAATCCGATTGTGGATGTGTGAATAGAGGATGGGATTGCTGAGTCTAGCTTGAAGGGTATGTGGCTCTGTGATTAAGCTCAGTGGACTAGCATCCTCCTCCATCTCCTATTGCATGCTTGAGAAACCCAACCGTGTGTTGGCTTAGCATGGCTATCTGAGTGAAACCCTCTGACTGTGAGTGAGCCATCTAGTTCCTCCTTAGTGGATACACAGCCCAGCTCGGGGGTGATCTCTCAGCTGAAAGAATACAGGCTGGACAGAGATCTATGGTTGGGTGGAACGTTGCTCTCACGTAGCCAGTTGTTTGGGCCATTATAATTCGAGATAAGTATTCTTGATGCTAATTCTATGCCCTGCAAGCATTTTAAATAATGATTGTGTTTATATGTTGAATGCATGACTGTGTGCATATGTATTGTTAATTCCGCTGTGTTTATATTGAATTGAATATGCATAGAGAAGTTTTAAAATGTTAGATATTTGTGTGCAAAAATATTGGGGCTAAGTTTATCAAAAGCCCGGTAGGTTGTTAATGTTTCCTTCCCTGTTGTTCTATGGAGAAGGGGACATTACAGCTTGCCTAGCATTCAAGTTTGGCTGGTCAAACAAATACTTCAAGCTCATGTGGTCAATCCTAAGCTCGAATCTTCTCCCAAACAGATAATGTCTCCACATCTTGAGAGCATGTACTATGGATGCTAATTTTGAATCATGTGGCATAATTCTTTTCATGCTCTTTTAATTTCCTTGACTCATAGAAAATCACAAATCCTTCTTGCACGAGCACTCCACCTAGCCCTTCAATGCAAGCATTTGTGCACACCACAAAATCCTTCTTTGGATCTGCTATCTTCAAAACAGGAGCACTAGTAAGTAGCTCCTTTAATTGCTGAAAGCTTTTCTCACACCTTTCAGACCATATAAACTTGATATTCTTCCTCTGCAATGAAGTGATTAGATGAGCTATCTTGGAGAAGCCCTCAATAAACCTTCTGTAGTAACTAGCAAGGCCCATAAAAGATCTAACATCTGAAACATTCTTTGGAGTAGACCAATCCATGATGACATTAATCTTCTCTGGATCAACTGCAATTCCTTCTTTAGAAATGATATGACCCAAATATTGCACCTTATTTTGATAAAATTCACACTTGCTTAACTTGACATACAACTGATGTTCTATAAGGACTTGCAACACCATCCTTATATGTTCTTAATGTTCTTCTTCATTCCTTGAATAGATAAGAATGTCATCCAAGAACACAATCACAAACTTATCCAAATATTTGTTGAAGACACTATTCATGAGGCACATGAATGTGGCAGGTGCATTGGTAAGACCAAATGTCACTACAATGAACTCATAATAACCATACCTAGTTCTGAAATCCGTCTCGTGAATGTCTTTCTCCTTTATCCTCACTTGATGGTAGCTACACCTCAAGTCAATCTTTGAAAACACTTTAGCTTCCTTCATTTGATCAAATAAGTCGTCGATCCTTGGCAATGGATACTTGTTCTTGGCTGTCACTTTATTAAGCTATCTGTAATCAATACACAACCTTAAAGTCCCATCCTTATTTTTAACAAATAACACCGGTGCTCCCCAAGGAGACACACTAGGCCTGATATACCTCTTGTCCATTAACTCTTGTAGCTGCATCTTTAACTCTACCAATTCCGGTTTGCTCATTCTATAAGGAGTTTTGGAATTCGGTGCTGCCCCTGGAACAAGATCGATGGTAAAATCAATGTCTCTCTTTGGTGGTAGTCCCGACACTTCATCCGGAAATACATCTTGGAACTCTTGCAATATCTGGAAGTCTTTTATCCTTGGTCCTTTGTCCTCCAATGAATCTGATATGTAAACTGCATATAATTGACAACTTTTCTTATAAAACTATTTCAACTATAAGGCTAAAATCTATCTTACTGAGACTTGCTTGGGAATTCCTCTTACCAATCTTGGTCTTCCCTCCTCATCAATGCACTCAAGTGCTTTCTCATAACAATCCAACTTGGCCCTATGTCTTTCCAACCAATCCACGCCAATTAAGGCATCATAAGATCCTAATGGTAGTAAATTTAAATCTGCATTTGTGTGGAGTCCATTCAATTCTATGGATCACTCCACCACTACTTCACTTACTTTTCTCTTGATCCTTATGGCTAATTGAACTAGCCAAGACTTATAATGCTTCACTTTTCTAAGAGAGCAACCTTCAACCACTTGTGGAGAAACATAACTATGAGTAGATCTTGGATCAATCAAAACAGAAATAGGCTGTTTAGCAATCTTACCTTCCACTTCCACCACTGATGATTGATGGTTTTCCTGATGATTATCCAATGCTGCATAAATTCGAGGCGTTTCCCTTGCCATATCCTCCACTGTAGCTGCTCCCTTTAAGTTGTGCAATCTCCAGGGATTCCCCTTCCGATGTGGACAATCCTTTAGCATGTGGTTTTCTCCACATCCCCAACACTGAAGTGGCCATTTTGATGTCTTATCTGCTGCTACTGCTGGCTTGAATCCACTCCTTGCTTGCTGTCCCTATGGAAAGGTTATGGGATGACTTTTGAATGGTGGTTTGAAGCCACTTTTATTTTGATCAAACCTCCCTCTTGGATTTCCTTTTCATGTTGGGTTAACCTCTGATTTTTTCTTACTCTGGTCATAGCAATGTATTGTCATCCTAATGGATTCATCAAGACTTGGTGGATTAACAAACTCAATCCTATCTTTGAAACTTTGAGGTAGACTCCCAAGGAAGCATTGGATTTTTACTCTCTCATATTTAATGTAATCCACATACCTCAATAATTCCAAAAATTTATGGACATGTTCTTCCATATATTTTTGTCCCAACCTGAGTTCATTGAACTCTTTCCTCTTACAGTCATAGTACCTAGCATAAATGTATTTTTCCCTAAAGTACTTCTTAAATCTCTCCTAGCTAATCTTCCTTTCATTGACCCCTTTCACTTGCAAGAGGTTATCCCACCAAATTGAAGCTCTGCCATTTAGATTGTAAATGGCAATTCTGGCCTTTTAATTTCCTAAGTAGTCTTGAATTCTGAAATATTTCTTCATTCCAAGAAGCCATGCCTCTGCCTCCTGGCTAGTCTTATCTTATCCATAAAATGTGGGAGGCCTTGCCTTCCTGAATTCTCCCTGTGGAATTCCTTTGAGATTATTTCTTCCATTAAATCTCCTGGGCATATGCCTTGGACTTCTTTGAGAACCTCTGGAGTCACATGATTTGCTAGAAGAAGATCTAGAGGAAGGTGTTTTGTGTTTTTTGCTCACAGAACTCTTCCTTGAACTTGGAGTCCTCTTCTTTGAACGACCTCTAGAGTGACTCTCTGCATCTCTTCCTTCTTCACCTACATTGCTTGGGTTGGACCCAAGGTTTATCCTCTACTGCATATCAGTGAGGCTTTGCAAAATAGAAACATTGAGTTGGTTTTGTTCTTCCTGAGCCTTCATCAATCTTTTATTGAAGCTCACCATGGTCTCAACCAAATTTTGAGGAGTTATTTGCTCTCTTCTCCCATTGGATTCAGTCTCAGCATTCCCTTCTTGCACATTCTATCCTAGCACATCCTCTTCATGCTCATAAGGATCATGAGTATCATTTATGGTCACCATTTTTCCTTTGGAGACCCATTTTTCCTGTATGCTGCTCTCTGCTACAACTATTTAAATCTTATGAGCTGCAAGCACTGTGCATTATGAAAATATCTATTAGACATATTAAGAATGCATAATAAACATACAACATCAATATTTAACATAATCAAACTCATGGAATCTTTTACAGAGTTAATATGTCTTCATTTCTTTTTCCCATTCATGCAATTCTGGAAATTGCCCATATTGTCAACAATTTGTCAAAATAGTCACTGGCACTTTTCTGCTCCAATTAAAATTCTGGTTATGCACCATTATTCCCTGCTGGACAAGATTTCCAATACCTATCCATGTGCTCCATTCCGACATTGGGTGTGGAAATTGCATTACTCCAAAAATGACAATTTCCACCACAATTCTGCATATATTTACACAGTTGCAAAATATCTTGAACTGCCAACTTCAGCCACCTATAGAAGCAAATCTAGAAAGATTCAGGAAAACTTTTCTACCAGACGAAGTTATTCCATACAACAAGGAACACTCAGCAACTTGCAGATCTCTGATCTGATGTACCATTCATCTTCTATAAAATTCTGGGTTTGACTACTTTTAACTTTTGACATTTTTCCAAAATTTCAAATTTTGGGCCAAAAATGGCTATTTCCCAAACGGTGCATTTCTGGAAAATCTTTGTCTAATGTGAATTGTCTGTTTAAATGATAATAAGAAATGTTGAGTTCAATAAATTTATTGAATTCTTCATCCAAGGTCTCTTTCATCTACTGCAAGTTTTTAAAAATCTCCAAAAAGTGGCCCGGAATAGTGTTTTTCAGCCTTCTTACTCACCCCGACTACACATCCTTTGAAGTTTGGCTCCAAAATTCCAAACTTAACACCGTGCCTGCTCCATGGCCGCTCCATATCATTTTCAGCTCAACCCGACCTTCTGTCAAGCGTCGAGACACTGATTTATAAAATCCATTAATTCAAATTTTATGTCAAATTGGAGCATAATGGGCTCAGGATCTTCACTGTATATTTCATGGCATTCATTAATGGCCTCAGAACGCCACTGAACTCATCCAATTCTGATTTCGCATGCTCCTGCAATCCAAAAATCAATTTTCGGGCTTTATACTTTTTTTTTTACCCGCAGCTCCGCAATCCCACAATCTGCAATCTGCAATTGCGAGTGCGGAATGCCAACACGCAAAATCCAAAATTTTGGGGTTCCACAATCCCACAATTGCAGGTGTGGAATTCCAATACGCAAAATTGAAAATTTTGCAGTTCCGCAATCCCACAATTGTGGGTGCGGAATGCCAACACTCAAAATTGAAAATTTTGCGGTTCTGCAATCCGCAATTGTGGGTGCCGAATGCCAACACACAAAATAAAAAATTTTGCAGTTCTGCAATCCGCAATTGTAGTGCGGAATGCCAACATGCAAAATTTGGAATTCCTCGTTTCCGCAATCTGCAATTGCGGAAACACCTCATCTGCTCCTGTAACTTGTGGGGTTCATATCTCCCTCGTCCCTTAACCAAATCATGCGAGTCTGGTACCATTGGAAAGGTCTTGCCGAGATCTATGCAATGGTGTGATCCCCTATCCCACCTGAGAACTGTGATCCTCTCATTTTTCCATTCCAAAATGTTAAAATATTAACCAGGAAAATGATTGGAGAGAAATGCATGCAAAGGTTTGCATGCATGCATGCAAAAGTGAGTTCTGCATGCAGTCATTTTAGGGTTTTGGTAAACCTAACTTGATGATGAGATGTTATAAGGAAGAGAGGAGGGGAATGTCTTCATCAGAGTGATCATTGATCTGAGATAGATCAAGAGAGAGGAGGATGACTTCACATGTGAAGGAGGGAACATTCTTCAAGGATGGAGAAGCTCGTACCACATCCGGTAGAGCAGTTGAGTGTCTGTAACTTGCAGAGTATCTTCATCTCAGAGATTGAGGAAGATCAGTGATGATTAGAGCTCCGATCTACTGAGATCTGATTTAGTTTGAGTCTTTCATTGCTGAAGGAAGGGCGCACTTGTGCATGCAGAAGGAGGAAATTTTCAGTCACCAGGTAGTCTTCAAAGCAAGCAAAGCAGATTTGAGGATATAGATAGATATATCAGGCAGAGGCGGATACAAGGGAATTCAGATCTAGTTTTCCATTTAGGGCTCATCTCTTCCGTGCATGCATCAGCTGGATGCATGCAAATCTTGAGTTGGCCATAAAAGATTACTGAGGTAACCTTGTATTGTACTTGTCTCTTTTCCTATATGCTCTGGGCTCGAGAATGAAGATAGCCCCATAGTTTGTTGGTTTCTCCTGAAAGGGTTCCAAGGTACATTTGGTGTTTATGTATGATTTCATTTATATTGTTCAGTTGGTAAATGCAGATCTAATTGTCTGAGCTCATGTTAATATTGTATTGATATCGAGACTCATCCCACTTGAGATCTCAGGGCGATCTAGAGGGAGTAGTGATCTCTGGATCAAATATTTACATTGTTAAATTTTCAGATTTTACTTCAATCTGATCTAGGATCTTAACTGACAGAACAACATGTACAACAAATCTACATCATATCAATCATGGACACAATAATGCAAGCACACAAGAGACATAGAGTTTACTTGGGGAAAACCATAAAGGTGGAAAACCCCAATAACTTCCTCAGAGATAGATAGAGCAATGATACAATCAGAATACAAGAGATAGTCTTCTCCTAGCAGCAGAGCCTCCTCCTCCACAAGTGCGCCACTCTCCCAAGTGTGAGTGAGAGAATAGAATGTGTGAAATGAGAGAGACACACTCTTTATTTATACACTAACTTGACTTGACCTTTACACAACTAGGTCGGCCTCAACTTAACCACTTAACATAATGCTAACTAGGCCGACCCCTACTAGGGTGGTCTAATAACCCTTTGACCCACATGGCCGATCCCCAATAGGGTGGTCTAATAACCCTTTGACCCACATGACTTATACAGGGCCGACCCCAACAAGGTGGTCTAATAACCCATCAAGTATAAGTTACGACACTTATAATATAAATGACGACACTTCCGTATAGAGGAATAATAACATCTCTGTAGGAATACAATATACATATATGTGAAATACATTCCGAAGTTACATATACATCAACACTCCCTCTTAACTAGGAAGGTATTTCTCGACACGAGTCTTCTAGCACAAGTCATCTTCTCTGGATCATCGTCACTGCTGCTGCTATCTCAATCAATCTTTGAATCTACTCATCATAGGAAGTTCTACATATCCAGTGCTTTTTCATACTGGATGTAGGCCCACCACCTGCAGGTCTTCATCATCATTGGCCATACTATGGAATCCTTAGGACTTATTACGTGCGTCACAAAACCTGGTTGTAGCATCCCAGGCTATTACGAGCACACAACTCTACCTATCGGATCTCCCAGGAGCACATTACATGTGACCCATCACAAAACCTGGCTGAAGCATCCCAGGCTATTACAAGCACACATCTCTTCCTGTCGGATCTCCTAGGAGCACATTACATGTGATCTCACCACAAAACCTGGATGAAGCATCTGAGGCCTTTTTCATCCTATCCAGATCTCCCAGGAGCAAATTACATGTGGTCCACCACAAAACCTAGCTGAAGCATCTGAGGCCTTTTTCATCCTGTCCAGATCTCCCAGGAGAAAATTACATGTGGTCATGGCAAAACCTGGCTGAAGCATCTAAGGCCTTTTTCATCCTATCCAGATCTCCTAGGAGAAAATTACATGCCATAGGACAAAACCTCGCAAGAGCATCTCAGGATCTTACAGGTACACAAATCCGACCTGAAGATCTCCTTGGGCACAAATTATATGTCCTCCCAGAGCAATGTATCGAAAGAGCATCCCAAGCTGTTATGGGTACGCAACTCTGACCTATAGGATCTCCCAGACATGATCATCTGCACAACCTGATCCACAGCCACAAAGTATCATCTGATACTCACCATACATCAACCTGATGTACACATGATCATCCTAATCATCATCACTACAACATTCTGCTGCATGTCATCTGGAGAAGCTCGTCATCCACGATCACCCTGATCATACAATGCATCCATCTGATGCACACCAAGTATCTACCTGATACATATCATCATACATGGTCCAAGCATCCAACATGATGCATATACAAAATACATACAAATGATCCAATTGATCATATCCAACATCCAACATGATGCGTACATAGATAATGATCCAACTGATCATATCCAGCATCCAACATGATGCATACATACATATACATATAAATGATCCAACTGATCATATCCAACATCCAACATGATGCATACACAGATCAATAACTGGAGCATCGTCTTGATGCTCATCATCCAGCGCTCACATCCACAACCATGTGAAGGATCCTCCTTCCAAAATGCTTGGAATGGCTTCAGTAAATGTCTCCATCACTTCTTCATCGAAGTGTCATCGATTTGAAGGACACCAAGCCTCTCTCTGAAGTACTCGAACTTCACTCTGGCTAGTGGCTTCGTTAACACATCTGCAATCTGCTCATCCGTCGCAACATACAGGAGCTTCACTACTCCTCTCTGCACCATATCCCTGATATAGTGATATTTGATCTCTATGTGTTTTGACCTGTCATGAAACACTGGGTTCTCAGATAGCTTCACACAACTCTAGTTATCATAGAAGATACCAGTAGTATCCAACGGGAGATTAAATAACTCAGACAGTAGCTTCTGGAGCCATACTACCTCATAACTAGCTGAACAGGCTACAACATCCTCTACCTCAGCTGTACTCAGTGCTACGCAGGACTGCTTCCTGCTAAACCAAGAGATCACACCTGATCCCATACTGAAGCAGCACCCAGATGTGCTCTTCCTATCTGTAGCACTGCCAACCCAATCTGAATCAACATAACCCTGCAGGTTAAACTTTTGATTCGCTTGATACTTGAGCCCATAATCCACCGTACCCTTCAAGTACCTCAGAACATGCTTTACAGCAACCAAGTGAACACTCCTTGAATCTGTCAGGAACTAGCTCAATGTGTTCACCACAAAGCAAATATCTGGTCTCGTGTTCGTCAGGTACATCAAGGACCCAATCATCTGACGATACACAGTGACATCAACCAGATCAGATGAAGCATCACACAAAAGCTTCAGGTTCGATTCCATAGGTGTGTCCATAGCCTTGCAGTCCATCATCCCGAACCTCTTCAGGATCTCTACTACATACTTCCCTTTTCCAAGGAAGATTCCATCTGCACTTTGCCACACCTCCATGCCAAAAACAAATAGTGCATCATCCCCAAGTTCTTCAACTCGAACTTGGCAGCAAGATTCCGTTGCATGTCGACAATCAATTTATCCTCACCTATTACAAACAGGTGATCCATATACAAAAGTAGTATCACTGGATTTCCTTCCTCAACCTTGTAGTAAAGGTTGGAATCCGCTTTACTCTTGGTAAAGCCCAAACTGGATAGAAAGCTATCTATCCTACCATACCAAGTTCTGCACATATATTAGTCCCTGTCATGTGTCTCAGAACCAAGTAGCTGCACCACATACACTTCTTCTTCAACTACACTATTCAAGAAAGTGTATCTTCCTCTTCATTACTGCAGCCAGAGCAAGTACTGATTTAATGGAAGTGTATCTGGCTACAGGAGCAAAAGTCTCTATGCTACCACCTGCAGCATGCTTGATGTTGTAGATCCTCTTGGAAGTCACTACAGACTCCCCTTTAGGTCTTGGGACTGCATCCCAAACATCTTCATGATCGACTGGTACTCCTCGATCATGGCATTCTTCCCAAATCCTGGGAACTTCAATATCTTTAATATTTTCAATAGATAACTTTGTTGCTGAACAAATGTTGTAGTCCTTCTTTTGTAGGTGATGGTATACGATCTTTCCTACACAACAAGTTAAATTGCATGATTAGAAAACATCTCATAGTTTTCAGAACAAATTCTTACACATAAAGAAATATGTCATACAGTCATGCAATTATCTTAGCCAATGCTTCAATACAACATTTATCCATATTCCGTAACTTTCTAGATGCCTTCCAATCTCTACTAGAACATTGTTAAGAGTGTGCACAACTCCTAACATGTCAACAAAGAGGTTTCATTCTAGATAAGTAGCAATGGAATGTTGTATAGTGCCATAGGCCACTTACCCATCACATGTATATTAGTAGTATACTGTTCATTAATGCAATCATTCTAATATGCACAATACATATCCTAATTCTAGGAACATGAGCATATACATCATTGAACAATTTTATTTAAACAAACAAATATGCAAGAAATGATAGTTAAAAATACTTATCTTTGTTTGGTTGCTGTGTGGACTCACTCTGAGTCTTTGCAACTCCATTTTGATGTGGATTGTGAGAAGTGGTCAAATCCCTTTGAATATCTGCATCCTTGCAGAAACTACTGGAGTGTGTTCCCTCTTGATCTTTGCTTCCTGGATTACCTGTTCTTGAACTTATATTCATTCTCAATCCCTATGCATGCTTGTTAGTATCGTTATTGTGTTATCCTCGAGGTCTCATACATAAATAAACATTCATTAGTATAATCTTAATATTATCAAAACACAATAATCTCAATCATGTATAGTCAGGATCATTTCAAACACAGATAATAAACATTAGTATTCAAGGTTTCAGGGAAGTCTTTCTTTTACTCACACATATTCTTATTTGATCATAGGACGCTTTTGGTTAGTTAAATCATCAATCAAGATAAGAGATATAATATGCATAAAACCCGTGATTACTCAAACCTATACCTTCATGATTCTTCTGGTTAGTCATATCATTAATTATGGTAAGAAACATAATATGCATACAACCATGACTATTCAAACCTATGACTTCATGAATAATCATTATCAACAACACAACAGTATAAGATCCTAACACAAGGTAGGATTCTATCTTGATATAGGAAAAACATACCTGGATTAGCATGCTAGCTAGTTATGTCTAACATACTCACATGATGTCTTCTTGTTCTTCTTCAATGACTTGTGCTAGTAACCTGCATATCTCATAGGTTAACCGTTATAGAACCAAGTTATACATACCTCGTAAATGGATCTTCTATGAGATCCATGACAATGGATGAATCTTTGTCCTCATGTCATCATGATCATATGTTCTTGAACCAGAACATGATTTGTCTTTCTTGGTGTACCTTCCATGTTAGCAGACAACATAAACCTCATACAACACCACAATGCATTAGTACAATCATAAGTGTCAACACCCTAATCAATGAATATCTTGTATCATGCATTCATAATTTTATTAAGGCGATACGACAAGTCTAAAATCAAGATTGTACTAACCGTAATAACATGAAGACAAGCATACCATAAACTTAATTATGAACAAATCTCGAAACATACCTCGATGAGTCATACCTGTCGAGATCGCTTGTAATCTTCTTATGTAAGGCCTTAGCCTCATCTCCCTCTAAAACAGGAAATTCTTCACTTATGAAGGTGACCACTCCATCTTCTTCTAGGATTAACCCAATCCACTTGATTTGCAAGAACTGGACCTGAAGCTTGATGAGCTGATCAAGTTGGTATATTCAGAATTTGAAAAATGCAAAGTTTCATTCCTCAATTTTGCCTTTGAAACTTTCAGATTCACTGGACGTGACCCCGAACTAGGGTTTGATGAAGCCCACTCTTCTGCCCAATCAAAGGGTTTGATCCAAAGCTCTAAGCTTCTATTTTTCTGAGGAGCTTCCAGCCGTAGTCACAGATTTCAAAAATTTCCATTTTTACAGAAGCCCTAATTTTCCACTTTTCTAATCAAAGTCCCGAACTAGGGTCTGATGAAGCCCGACCTTCTGCCCAACCAAAAATTCTGATCTTGGTCTCTAAATTTCAATTTTCATGAGTAGCATTCAGTCATAGTCTCCGACTACAAAAATTCCAACTTTCTCCGAAGCCCTAAATTCCGGAATCCATGAATGAAGGTGCTCAAAAATAATTTTGTTTTGACAGAAATATGTACCTGATTGTTTCTGGTGTAACTCCGAACTTTTCGATCCACAGGGTCTGAACATTTTTCCTAAGATATCCTGACTTGTTGTCTTTCCATCCCGATAGGTCTGACCTCAATTGGATTCTCTGAGAGAGATTTATGCCCAGTGTCGCAACGTGACCTATTTATGGTATAATACAAGAGAGCGAATGTGTACGGCATGCCATGTGTTAGTGGTTCAACTTCGGCCTCTAAACAATTTTTATGAGATAGTACAGCCTGTGTACTACCTGTCACTTTTTACAAAATTTCATTTGGAGCTTCCTAGCCCAAGTTATGACCTTTTTCCCAAGGTCACCTGATTTTGACTCAGATCTGGAAGAGGCAGAAAGCTTATATTGTACAGATCATAAATAACAAAGTACAACGAATTAGAGGTTGTCCTTTGGAAACAATGTACATGGGGATCTGATCTTCGACCTGTAAAATTTCCAGATCTGAAAACTTTTCCAAAACGGATTTATAGCGAAAGTGCTACGGTGACTGGTTTTTGCTATATCAAGCTCTAGCATCATAAGTGCAACACATGTCATACATGCCATATCATGCCTTCTTTCAGGCTAGCTCTGGTACCATGTTAAATTTTCAGAATTTACTTCAATCTGATCTAGGATCTTAACTGAGAGAAAAACATGTACAACAAATCTACAACATATCAATCATGGACACAATAATGCAAGCACACAAGAGACACAGAGTTTACTTGAGGAAAACCATAAAGGTGAAAAACCCCAATAACTTCCTCAGAGATAAATAGAGAAATGGTACAACCAGAATACAAGAGATAGTCTTCTCCTAGCAGCAGAGCCTCCTCCTCCACAAGTGTGACACTCTCCCAAGTGTGAGTGAGAGAATAGAATGCATAAAAGGAGAGAGACACACTCTCTATTTATACACTAACTTGAATTGACCTTTACTCAACTAAGTCGGCCTCAACTTAACCACTTAACATAATGCTGACTGGGCCGACCCCTACTAGGGTGGTCTAATAACCCTTTGACCCACATGGCCGACCCCCAATAGGGTGGTCTAATAACACTTTGACCCACATGACTTATACATGGCCAACCCCAACAAAGTGGTCTAACAACCCATCAAGTATAAGTTACGACACTTATAATATAAATGATGACACTTCCTTATAGAGGAATAATAACATCCCTATAGGAATACAATATACATATATGTGAAATACATTCTGAAGTTATATATACATCAACATACATGGTATTAGAGCCCTGGTAAGGGTCAGGGAGTGCTTTCATACACAGATCTACAACTGTTGCATCAGATCTACATCATGGGGGAAGAGCAAATTGTTTGCACCTCTTGTTCTGCTACGGATATTGATGAGTGTACCACAGATGGGATTGACAGGGAGATGGCTCTTAACTCCTGTCAATTGGTAATGGCCTCCACTTCTAGTGTATGGTACATAGACAGTGGAGCTTCGAGTCATATGACAAGTGTTCGCGGATATTTTTTTGACCTTGCAGAGGATGGGATATATCTTGAGGTTGTCCTGGGAGACAACTCCATGGTCAAGGCTATAGGATGAGGAACCGTGTCCTTCCAGAAAGACTCTGGAGAACAGATGAGAGTTCGTGATGTCCTATATGTTCCAGGTCTTAAGAAAAACTTGATCTCCGTTTCCACCATTGAAGATCGAGGGCTATGGGTAATATTCAGAGATGGAAATGTACTAGTTCATCCCAAGGGATCTAGTGTTGCCTCAGCTGAGAGGATTGGAGTCCACAATGGGAAACTATACAAGATGAGTTTCCAACTGCATCATGCCCTAAGTCATAACAGTCAGGATGAGGGATGTGATCCCTGTGAGCTTTGGCACAGAAGGATGGCTCATCTGCACCATCCAACTCTAAAGATTCTGAGGGAGATTGTGACAGGAGTACCTGAGTTCAGCACTGAGCACACTGATATGTGTAAGGGGTGTGCTCTCGGGAAGTATGTCAAGACAACATTTCCCAAGAGAGACACTAGAGCTACAGGAGCTCTTGATTTGATTCATTATGACCTTTATGGTCCGATTTCCACCACATCACTGAAAGGATACAAGTACTGCGTGTCTTTCATTGATGACTATTCTAGGAAGACCTGGATATCTTCCTGAAGAGCAAAGAGTCTAAGGAAGTTTTGCAGAAGTTTCAGAAGTTCAAGGCCCTTGTGGAAACGTAGACATAAAGGAAGATTAAGATCTTCAGATCAGATAATAGGGGAGAGTACACCTCCTTTGAGTTCAATAAGTTCTGCACTCAGGAAGGCATCAAGAGGCAGTTGATTGTTCCTTACACACCTCAACAGAATGGGGTGTCTGAGAGGAAGAATAGGGCCATTATTGGAGCTACGAGATCCATGTTGCATGATCAAGGATTGCCATTTTTTCTTTGGGCTGAAGCATGCAACACTGCAGCCTACATTCAAAACAGGAGCCCCCTTAAGGCTTTGGGGGACAGGACCCCCGAGGAAGCCTTCTCTGGGAAGAAACCTGAAGTTGGGCACTTCAGGATTTTTGGATGCCTCATCTATTCTCATGTTCCTTCAGATAAAAGGGCAAAGCTAGAACCCACTACAAAAAGAGGAATTTTGGTTGGGTATGATGAGACTTCAAAGGCCTACTACATTTACATCCCCGCTCTCAAAAAGACTGTTGTGAGACGGGATGTGAAGTTCAAGGAGGATCGAGCCTTTCGGAAGTCATGTGAGTCAGAGAAGGGAAAACAACAAGTTGCTACATCACCACTTGACAAAAGGACAGAGTACTACTCAACAGTCAACAGGGTTCCAAGTGTCCAGAGTGACAGATACACAGGATACAGTTTCCACAAGCACAGGAGCAGGAACTTGCATAGGATCTTAGGTTGGTGATCAGCTGAGATCAGGATCCTAGATTAAAGGTTCTCAAGCTACAGGTTCAACAGCTATTGGCACCTCTATTGGAGGTACTCACTCACATACAGTATATTGGGACGAGGATGAGGAGTTTGCATCTCAGGATGTCACTTCAGGAAAGAGGAATCCTAAGTGGCTTCAAGACACCCTGAAGGATGCTCAGGCAATAGGAACTCCCAAGAAAGATGTGAGAGAAAGAAAAGCTCCACAAAGATTCTGCAGTTACTTAGCACTAGTAAGCAACATCAGTGAATCAGAGCCTTCCTCATACAAACAAGCAGTAGGGAAACATGCTTGGAGAGATGCCATGTTGGAAGAGTATGCTTCCATCATGAAGAATGATGTCTGGGAAGTGGTACCCAGACCAGTCGGAAAGTCAGTAGTCACCTCCAGATGGCTCTATAAGATTAAGTATGCAGCAGATGGAAGCATTGATAAATACAAAGCCAGGTTTGTGGCTAGAGGGTTTTCACAGATAGAGGGAGTTGACTATGAGGAGGCAGTTGCTCCCGTGGCCAGGTATTCTTCCATCAGGACTGTGATCTCTGTTGTAGCAGGGATGGGATGGAAGATAGATCAGATGGTGGTCAAGACGACATTTCTCAATGGACTCATCAAGGAGGATGTCTACATTGAGCAGCCAGATGGATTTGAGGTACGTGAGCGAGAGTCTCATGTATGCAGATTGAAAAAAGCCCTGTACGATTTGAAACAGGCACCCATAGCTTGGTACTCCAAGATAGATACCTATTTATAGCAGCTAGGGTTTCAGAAGAGTGAAGCAGACCCAAATCTCTACTTCATTGTGGTAAGAGGAGATCCTCTTATTCTTGTTCTCTACGTAGATGACCTATTTATTACAGGAGCAGATAAACTCATTAGTGATTGCAAGAAGGATCTTGCATCTGAGTTTGAGATGAAAGATATCGGGATGATGCATTACTTCCTAGGGATGGAAGTCTGGAAGGAGGATGGGCATATCTTTCTCAGTTAGGGAAAGTATGCAATGGACATTCTGAAGATATTTCAGATACAGGATTGCAATCCCATGACTACCCCTATGACGACCAACTGGAAGAAGCAAGTGGCTTCTAAGAGTAAGTTGGTCGATTCCACCAAGTATAGACAGCTCATCGGTTCCTTGATGTTTTTGGTCAACACTAGACCAGATTTGAGCTTTGCAGTCAACACCTTGAGTCAGTACATGGTTGAACCCAGAGATGTGCACTGGGTAGCAGCAAAGCATGTTTTGAGATACATCAGTGGAATTGCAGACTATTGACTGAATTATGTGAGGCAGGGAGAAGTCCAGCTTGTGGGGTTCACAGATTCAAACTGGGCAGGGAATGCAGGTGACAGGAAAAGCACCTCAGGGTGTTGCTTTAGCTTAGGTTTGGTAGTTGTGTCATGGTTCAGCAGGAAGCAGAAGTCCGTTGCATTGAGCTCTGTGGAGGCAGAATATATGGCGGCTAGCTTAGCTAGTTGTGAAGCCATCTGGCTTCGCAAGATGTTGGTGAGTCTATTTGATCAACAGTTGGAGCCTACGTTGATTCACTGTGACAATCAGAGTTGTATCAATATCTCCGAGAATCCAGTGTTTCATGATTGATCCAAACACATTGAGATGAGATATCACTTCATTTGTGATCATCTGTAAAAGGGAGCAGTTGAGCTCCAGTACATTTCTACAGATGAGCAGGTTGCAGACATTTTGACTAAGTCCTTGATGAAGACTAAGTTTGAGTACTTCAAGGAGAAGATGAGAGTGGTACATAATCCTTTCTTGGTTAAGAGGGAGTGTTAAAATATTAACCAGGAAAATGATTGGAGAGGCATGCATGCAAAAGTGAGTTTTGCATGCGGTCATTTTAGGGTTTTGGTAAACCTAACTTAATGATGAGATGTTATAAGGAAAACAGGAGGGGACTGTCTTCATCAGAGTGATCATTGATCTGAGATAGATCAAGAGAGAGGAGGACGACTTCACATGTGAAGGAGGACGCATTCTTCAAGGAGGGAGAAGCTCGTACTGCATCTAGTAGAGCAGTTGAGTGTTTGTAACTTGCAGAGTATCTTCGTCTCAGAGATTGAGGAAGATCAGTGATGATCAGAGCTCAGATCTGTTGAGATCTTATTCAGTACGAGTCTTTCATTGCTGGAGGAAGGGTGCACTTGTGCATACATAAGGAGGACGTTTTCAGTCACCAGGCAGTCTTCAGTGCGAGTAGAGCAGATCTGAGGATAGAGATAGATAGATCAGGCAGAGGCGGATACAGGGACATTCAAATATAGTTTTCCATTTAGGGCTCATCTCTTCCATGCATACATTAGTTGGATGCATGCAAATCTTGATTTGGACAGAAAATATTACTGAGGTAACCCTGTATTGTACTTGTCTCTTTTCCTATATGCTCTGGGCTCGAGAATGAAGATAGCCCCATAGTTTGTTGGTTTATCCCGAAAGGGTTCCAGGGTACATTTGGTGTTTATGTATGATTGCATTTATATTGTCATGTTGGTAAATGCAGATCTAGTTGTTTGAGTTCATGTTAATATTGTATTGATATCGAGACTCATCCCACTTGAGATCTCAGGACGATCCAGAGGGAGTAGTGATCTCTGGATCAAATATTTACATGGTATCAGAGCCCTGGTAAGGGTCAGGGAGTGCTTTCATACATAGATCTATGGATTTTGCATCAGATCTACATCATGGGGGAAGAGCAAATTGTTTTCACCTCTTGCTCTGCTATGGATATTGATGAGTGTACTATAGATGGGATTGACAGGGAGATGGCTCTTAAATCCTATCAATCGGTAATGGCCTCCACTTCTAGTGTATGGTACATAGACAGTGGATCTTCGAGTCATATGACAGGTGTTCATGGATATTTTTCTGACCTTGCAGAGGATGGGATAGATCTTGAGATTGTCCAGGGAGACAACTCCACGGTCAAGGCTATAGGAGGAGGAATTGTGTCCTTTAAGAAAGACTCTGGAGAATAGATGAGAGTTCGTGATGTCCTATATGTTCCAGGTCTTAAGAAAAACTTGATCTCCGTTTCCACAATTGAAGATCGAGGGCTATGGGTAATGTTCAGAGATGGAAATGTACTAGTTCATCCCAAGGGATCCAATGTTTCCTCAGCTGATAGGATTGGAGTCTGTAGCGGGAAACTATACAAGCTGAGTTTCTAACTACATCATGCCATAAGTCATAATAGTTGGGATGAGGGATGTGATCCCTATGAGCTTTGGCACAGAAGGATGGCTCATCTGCACCATCCGGCTCTAAATATTCTGAGGGAGATTGTGACAGGAGTACTGGAGTTCAACACTGAGCACACTAATGTGTGTAAGGGGTGTTCTCTCGAGAAGTACGTCAAGACAACATTTCCCAAGAGAGACACTAGAGCTACATGAGCTCTTGATTTGACTCATTCTGACCTTTGTGGTCTGATGTCCACCACATTAGTGAAAGGATACACGTACTATGTGTCTTTCATTGATGACTATTCCAGGAAGACCTGGATCTACTTCCTGAAGAGTAAAGAGTCTAAGGAAGTTTTGTAGAAGTTTTAGGAGTTCAATTTCCTTGTGGAAAAGCAGATAGAAAGGAATATTAAGATCTTCAGATCAGATAATGGGGGAGAGTACACCTCCTTTGAGTTCAATAAGTTCTGCACTTAGGAAGGCATCAAGAGGCAATTGACTGTTCCTTACACACCTCAATAGAATGGGGTGGCTGAGAGTAAAAAAAGGGCCATTATTGGAGCTGCGAGATCCATGTTGCATGATCAGGGATTGCCATTTCTTCTTTGGGCTAAAGCATGCAACACTGCAACCTACATTCATAATAGGAGCCCCCATAAGGCTTTGGGGGACAGGACCCCCGAGGAAGCCTTCTCTGGGAAGAAACTTGAAGTTGGGCACTTCAGGATTTTTGGATGCCTCACTTATTCTCATGTTCCTTTAGAGAAAAGGACAAAGCTATAACCCACTATAGAAAGAGGAATTCTGGTTGGGTATTATGAGACTTCAAAGGCCTACCGCATTTACATCCTCGCTCTCAAAAAGACTATTGTGAGACAGGATGTGAAGTTCGAGGAGGATCGGGCCTTTCGGAATTCATGTGAGTCAGAGAAGGGAAAACAACAAGTTGCTACATCACCACTTGACACAGGACAGAGTATTGCTCAACAGTCAACAAGGTCCCAAGTGTCCGGAGTGACAGATACACAGGATATGGTTTCCACAAGCACAAGAGCATGGACTGGCATAGGATCTCAAGTTGGTGATCAACTGAGATCAGGATCCCAGATTACAGGTTCTTGAGCTACAGGTTCAATAACTACTGGCACCTCTACTAAAGGTACTCACTCACATACAGGATATTGGGATGAGGATGAGGAGTTATCATCTTAGGATGTCACTTTAGGAAAGAGGAAGCCTAAGTGGTTTCAAGACACCCTGAAGGATGCTCAGGCAGTAGGAACTCCCAAGAAGGATGTGAGAGAAAGGTCTCCACAAAGATTCTATAGTTACTTGGCACTAGTAAGCAACATCCGTGAGTTAGAGCCTTCCTCATATGAACAAGCAGCAGGACAGCAGGCTTGGAGAGATTCCATGTTGGAAGAGTATGCTTCCATCATGAAGAATGATGTCTGGGAAGTGGTACCCAGACCAGAGGGAAAGTCAGTAGTCACCTCCAGATGGATCTATAAGATTAAGTATGCAGCAGATGGCAGCATTGTGAAATAGAAAGCCAGGTTTGTGGCTAGAGGGTTCTCATAGATAGAGGGAGTTGACTATGAGGAGACATTTGCTCCTGCGGCCAGGTATTCTTCCATCAGGACTGTGATCTCTGTTGCAACAAAGATGGAATGGAATATACATCAGATGGACATCAAGATGACATTTCTCAATGGACTCATCGAGGAGGAAGTCTACGTTGAGAAACCAGAGGGATTTGAGGTACATGAGCGAGAGTCTCATGTATGCAGACTGAAGAAAGCCTCGTATGGTTTGAAACAGGAACCAAGAGCTTGGTACGCCAGGATAGATACCTATTTACTGCAGCTAGGGTTTCAGAAGAGTGAAGTAGACCCAAATATCTATTTCATTGTGGTAAGAGGAGATCCTCTTATTCTTGTGCTCTACGTAGATGACCTATTTGTTATAGGAGCAGAGAAACTCATCAGTGATTGCAAGAAGGATCTTGCATCTGAGTTTGAGATGAAAGATATCGGGCTGATGCATTACTTCCTAGGGATGGAAGTCTGGCAGGAGGATGGGCATATATTTCTCAGTCAGGGAAAGTATGCAATGGAAATTCTGAAGAGATTTCAGATGCAAGATTGCAAGCCCATGACTACCCCTATGACGACCAACTGGAAGAAGCAAGTGGCTTCTGAGAGTAAGTTGGCTGATTCCACCAAGTATAGACAACTCATCGGTTCGTTGATGTTTTTGGTCAACACCAGACCATATTTGAGCTTTGCAGCCAACACCATGAGTCAGTACATGGTTGAACCCAGAGATGTGCACTGGGTAGCATCAAAGCATGTTTTGAGATACATCAGTGGAACTACAGAGTATGTACTGAATTATGTAAGACATGGAGAAGTCCAGCTTATGGGGTTCACAAATTCAAACTGGGGAGGGAATGAAGGTGACAGGAAAAGCACCTCAGGGTGTTGCTTCAACTTCGGTTCGACAGTTGTGTCATGGTTCAACAGGAAGCAGAAGTCCATTGCATTGAGCTCTACCAAGGTAGAATATATGGCGGCTAGCTTAGCCAGTTGTGAAGTCATCTGGCTTCGCAAGATGTTGGTGAGTCTATTTGATCAGTAGTTGGAGACTACGGTGATTCACTGTGACAATCAAAGTTGTATCAAGATCAATGAGAATCCAGTGTTTCTTGATCGATCCAAACACATTGAGATCAAATATCACTTCATTCGTGATCATGTGCAGAAGGGAGCAGTTCAGCTCCAGTACATTTCTACTGATGAGCAGGTTGCAGACATTTTGACTAAGTCCTTGATGAAGACTAAGTTTGATTACTTCAGGGAGAAGATGGGAGTGGTACAAAATCCTTTCCTGGTTAAGAGGGAATGGTAAGATATTAACTAGGAAAATGATTGGAGAGAAATGCATGCATGCATGCAAAAGTGAGTTTTGCATGCAGTCATTTTAGGGTTTTGGTAAACCTAACTTGATGATGAGATGTTATAAGGAAGACAGGATGGGACTGTATTAATTAGAGTGATAATTGATCTGAGATAGATCAAGAGAGAGGAGGATGGCTTCACATGTGAGGGAGGGCGCATTCTTCAAGGAGGGAGAAGCTCGTACCGCATCCAGTAAAGCAGTTGAGTGTTTGTAACTTGCAGAGTATCTTCATCTCAGAGATTGACGAAGATTAGTGACGATTAGAGCTTATATTTGCTGAGATCTGATTCAGTACGAATCTTTCATTGTTGGATGAAAGGATGCACTTTTGCATGCAGAAGGAGGACGTTTTCAGTCACCAAGTAGTCTTCGGAACGAACAGAGTATATCTGAGGATAGAGACAGATAGATTAGGCAGAGGCAGATACAGGGACATTTAGATCCATTTTTCCATTTAGGGCTCATCTCTTCCATGCATGCATTAGTTGGATGCATGCAAATATTGAGTTGGACAGAAAAGATTACTGAGGTAACCCTGTATTGTACTTGTCTCTTTTTCTATATGCTTTGGGCTCGAGAATGAAGATGTTAAATTTTGAGCATTAATTCACAATACTCTTGGATATTTACTGAGAGAATAACATATATAGTATATCAATGCATAACAATCACAATAAGCATGACAAGCATCACAAGAATCAAAAGCATGAGAGACAAGAGACACAGAATTTTCGTGGGGAAAACCCTAAGGTGAAAAACCCCACAACTTCCTGAAAGATAGAGAGAGCAATGGCTCAACCAAAGTACAACCAAAATACACTGAGATAGTCTCCTAGTAGCAGATGATCCTCCTCCTTACTAGTGTGCCACTTTCTGAGTGAGAGAAGTGTGAGTTTCTGAGTGATCCAAATAGAGATCTCCCGATCTCTTTTTATACTAGTATGTTTGCCTAGTTACACTATGGGGATGACTTGTCTAGCTAGGTAAATCAACCATATAATATATATTTCAAGGCCGACCCCACACATGGTGGTCTAATAACCCATCGCCAAGTACACACACTTGAAACACTTGTCAATACACATGACGACACTTCCTTATAGAGGAATAACACATCTCTTATAAGGTTACAATAAATATATATGAAATACATAGTTGAAATACATTCCGAAGTTACATATACATCAACACTCCCTCATAACTAGGAAGGTGTTTCTCGACACAGTTCTGCTAGAAAAGTCTTCTTCTCGGGATCATCGTCATCATCATCATCACTGTTGCTGCTATCTCAACCAATCTCTGACTCTACTCATCATAGGAAGTTCTACAGAGCCAGTCCTTTTTCATATTGGATGTAGGCCCACCACCTGCAGGTCTTCATCATCATTGGCCATACTATGGAATCCTCAGGACTAATTACGTGAGTCAACAAAACCTCGAAAGATCATCCCAGGACTGATTATGAGCACACAGCTCAACCTATCGGATCTCCCAAGATCTTTTACATGTTACTGTACAACCTGTCCACGGCCACAGAGTATCACGAAGCACAACCCAGATGCACACACACAGCACTTACACTCATTGGCATGGGAGGACCAACCTACCACCATCTGTGAAAGGCTCATAGCACTTACATCAACCACCATGGGAGAACACATCTGCCACCATGTCGGAAAGGCTCTGCACTTACATCAACGCACATGGGAGACCACATCTACCACCATGTCGGAAAGGCTCTGCACTTACATCAACGCACATGGGAGAACAAATCTACCACCATGTCTAAAAGGCACTACACTTACATCAACGCACATGGGAGAACACATCTACCACCATGTCAGGAAGGTTTTGCACTTACATCAATGCACATGGGAGAACACATATACCACCATGTCAGAAAGGCACTGTGCATCTGTCTTTGGAACTCATCACACATAATCCAACTTATTATGCAATGTATCCACCTGATACATATGATCATCTTGATCATCATCACTATACCATCCTGGTACGTATCATCTAAAGCAACATCCTGAAGCTCGTCATCATGATCATCCTGATCATACAATGCATCTATTTGATGCATACCAAGTATCTACCTGATACATGTCATTATACATGATCCACTTGATCATACAGTGTATCCACCTGATACAAATACAAATACATGATACATATCAACATACATGATCCACCTGATCATACAATGTATCCACCTGATACATATACAGATACATGGTCCAAGCATCCAACGTGATGCATATACAAAATACATACAAATGATCCAACTGATCATATCCAACATCCAACATGGTGCGTACATACATATACATATAAATGATCCAACTGATCATATCCAACATCCAACATGATCCGTACATACATATATAAATGATCCAACTGATCATATAAAGCAGAAACTAGAACATCATCCTGATGCTCATCATCCAACACTTACATCCACAGCCATGTGAAGGATCCTCCTTCCAACATGCTTGGAATGGCTTCAGCAAATGTGTCCATCACTTCTTCCTCGAAGTGTCCTCGATCTGAAGAACACCAAGCCTCTCCCTGAAGTACTCGAACTTCACCCTGGCTAGCAGCTTCGTCAGCACATCTGCAATCTGCTCGTCTGTCGCAACATACAGGAGCTTCACAGCTCCTCTCTGCACCATATCCCTGATATAGTGATATTTGATCTCTATGTGTTTCGACCTGTCATGAAACACTGGGTTCTTAGACAGCTTCACACAACTTTGGTTATCGCAGAAGATACCAGTAGCATCCAATGGGAGATCAAATAACTCAGATAATAGCTTCTGTAGCCATATTGCCTCACAACTAGCTGAACAGGCTGCAACATACTCTGCCTCAGCTGTACTCAGTGCTACGCAGGATTGCTTCCTTCTAAACCAAGAGATCACACCTAATACCATACTAAAGCAGCACCCAGTTGTGCTCTTCCTATTTGCAGCACTGCCTTCCCAATCTGAATCAACATAACCTTGCAGGTTAAACTTTTGATTCACTTCATATTTGAGCCCATAATCCACTGTACCCTTCAGGTACCTCAGAACATGCTTTATAGAAACCAGGTGAACACTTCTCGGATCTGTCAGGAACTGACTCAATGTGTTCACAGCAAAGAAAATATCCGGTCTCGTGTTCGTCAGGTACATCAAGGACCCAATCATCTAACAATACATAGAGATATCAACTGGCTCAGATGAAGTATCACATAGAAGCTTCAAGTTCAATGCCATGGGTGTGGCCATGGCCTTGCAATCCATCATCCTGAATCTCTTCAGGATATCTACTATGTACTTCCCTTGACCAAGAAAGATCCCACCTGCATTCTGCCACACCTCTATACCTAGGAAATAATGCATCATTCCCAAATCTTTCATATCGAACTCAACAACAAGCTTCCTCTTAGTATCTGCAATCAATCTGCCATCTCCTGTTACAAATAAGTCATCCACGTACAGAAGTAGAATCACAAGATTTCCTTCCTCAACCTTGTAGTAAAGGTTGGAATCCGCTTTACTCTTGGTAAAGCCCAAACTAGATAGGAAACTGTCCATCCTACCATACCAAGTTCTGGGATCTTGCTTCAAGTCATACAAGGCTTTCTTCAATCTGCACACATGACTCCCTATCATGTATTTCAAAACCAAGTGGCTGCTCCACATATACTTCCTCTTCAACTACACCATTCAAGAAAGCAGTCTTGACATCCATCTGGTGTATTTTCCATTTCATTGCTGTAGCCAGGGAAAGTACTATTCTGATGGAAGTATACCTGGCTACAGGTGCAAAAGTTTCTTCATAATTTATTCCCTCTTTCCGAGAGAAGCCATGAGCTATGAATCTTTCCTTGTATTTCTCTACACTGCCATCTGTAGCATGCTTGATTTTGTAGATCCATTTGGAAGTCACACCAGACTTCTCTTTGGGTCTTGGGACAACATCCCAAACATCATTCTTCATTATTGATTGGTATTCCTCAACCATGGCATCCTTCCATTCTTTCTTTTCCATTGCTTCTTCATAACTAGAAGGTTCTTTGTTCATAATGTCACAGAGTAAAGCAACATAGCTGGTATGTGATTTGGTTCTCTTCTTTGCTCTGTGTTCTTTTTCTAGAATGCCAAATCTTTCTGCATCTTGAATGAGCTATCTATCCCATGCAGGTTTCCTCTTGTGAGAGTTATCCTCACGGGGTGGATCTACAAGTTCTTTCATATCTTCAAACTCACGAACAACTTTTGGAATTGCTTCAGTCATGGTAGTGTCTTGAAATCTAGTTTCCTTAGGTTCTTCATAAACTTCGATTGGTGCCTTCCTTGATTTGATGAATGCTGAGTTTTCATCAAATGTTACATCCCTGCTGACATCAATCTTCTTGAACCCTGGAAAGTATATTCTATAAGCCTTCGAGCTTTCACTATAACCCACAAAGATACCCTTCTTTCCTTAACGATCTAGTTTAGTCCTCTTTTCCTTTGGGACATGAGTGTATACTGGACAACCAAATATTCTGAGATGGCTGACTTTAGGTTTCTTACCAGAAAAGACCTCTTCTAGTGTCTTGTTGTCCAATATCTTGTGGGGTGTTCTGTTCTGCACATATATAGTTGTTCTAGTTGCTTCTGCCCATAGATGCATAGGTAGATCCTGGTCATGCAGCATTTCCCTTGCTGGTTCCATGATTGTTCTGTTCTTCCTTTCTGCAACTCCATTCTGTTGAGGATTATAAGGAGTAGTCAACTCCCTCTTAATCCCTGAATCATTGCAAAGCTTCTTGAAGTCACCTGAGGTGAATTCTCCACCATTGTCGGATCTGAATGTTTTGATCTTCTTGTCAGTTTGATTCTCCATCAAGGTTTTGAATTCCTTGAACTTATCAGACACCTCATCTTTGTTTTTCAAGAAGTATATCCAAGTCTTCCTGGAGAAGTCATCAATAAATCAGACATAGTAAACATACCCACTTAGAGAACTGGATGACATAGGACCACATACATCTGAGTGGATGATTTCCAGGATATCCTTTGCCTTTCTTTCACTGCTTGGAAAAGCCTTCTTAATGTTCTTACCTTTTGCACATCCTTTGCAAACACCTTCATGTTTGGTCTTGATTTCAGGAAGACCCTCTACAGCCTTGCTTGCAATTGGAAGTGCCCTATAGTGCATATGAGCAAGTCTTCTATGCCAAAGTTCACTTGGCTCCATGGATTCATGCACCATGGCATGTTCAGGTTGTCCCTTCAATTTATACAAACCTACCTCTTTCTCTCCAATCACTACTCCATCATTTATGGTCTTTCCCTTTGGCCACATTAGGACTTGGCCATCCACAAATGCAAACCTCATACCTTTTGCATCCAATGTAGAGATGGAGAGTAAGTTCTTCTTGAGCCCAGGTACATAAAGGACTTCTTTCATCTTCAAAGATTTTCCAGAATCTATGTTGTAGGAGGCTTCACCACTTCCTTTGATTGGGTATTGATAATCATCCCCAAGTTTCACCTTATGGGGTGATTCATGTTCAGATAGGTTTACAAAAGATTCCTTAAACCTAGTCATGTGTTTGGAAGCCCCACTGTCAATTAACCAATCATTACAACCATGGAAGATAGTACCTATGAGAGCAGAGATTAGAACATACTCTTCTTCACTTGATGAGTCATCATCACTATCATCACTTTCTGCCCTAGCCTTCTTCTTGGGTGGTTCATCATCTTTAGCAGCATGAGCATGATATCTTTTCCTACTGCCCTTCTTCTTCTTGATGTTGTTACTTTTGTTCTTGGGACATTCTGAAGCAAAATGACCTTTCTCAGCACATGAGAAGCATCTGATATCTTTCTTATCTTTATGTTGATGATAGTGTGAAGATTTCTTGGCTTGAGAGTGCTCTCTCTTTGACCTTCCTTTCTTGGTGTGTACTGTGAGAGATTGATCTTCACTTCCCATCTTTTCTTCTCGGGCCACAAGCCTTGCTTCTTCTTGAGAACATTCTTCTCGCAATTTGTTGAAGGAGATCAACTTCTTCCTTGCACAAATTCCTTGAATAAAGGAATCCCATGACCTGGGTAGGCCATTTAGAGTGGTCATTACAAATTCACCATTCTCCACCATTTCATCTACCTCTTCCAGTTGTTGCTTAATCTGGGAGACCCTAGAAAAATAAGATTGAATGGTTTCTCCATTCTGAAACTTTACTCCTTTCAATTGGTTTCGCGGGGTCATCTTCTGATTTATGTTCTTCCCTTCAAATAGCTTGGTCAAAGAGTCAAACATCTCCTTGGGTGTCTTTAGAGAAGATACATGGGGTATGAGATGGTCTTTGATAGAATCAGCAATGATTCTCTTTGACTTGACCAAGTTCTTCTTATGCAATACTTTAGCCTCTTCATCCTCTGGGATAGGGATGTCTTCTTTTATATATGAGTCCAACTCATTCTCTTCCAGGATTAACCGAATCCTATACTTCCAAGCTCAGAAGTTATCAGCCCCTTCAAGCTTATCCTCAAGCTTGGTGTGGTGAGACATCTTAAAGAGTACTTCAAATGGAAATAGAAAAGATTTAGGTCTTACCACTTGAAATGCTGAAAACTGGATCTGGTCCCAAATCAGGGTTTGTTGGAAAAACCCTAAAAATTCAAAATGTGAATTTCAACTTTCTGAAAGGATAGAAAGATGCGCCTTGATGAGCTGATCAACCTGGTGTATTTAGAATTTGAGATCAACAAAGCTTTACCCTTCATATTTGTCTTTTTGTCCTCCCAGGTTCACTACGGAGAGCTTTGAATTAGGGTTTAAGTTTCCCGGAGATCTACCCAGCCAAAAATCTCGATCCAAAGCTCTAAACTTCATTTTTTGCAAGGAGCTTCCAGCTATGTCTTCAGATTTTAGAAATTCCTATTTTTGTGGAAACCCTAATTTTTAGGGCCAAATCTGAAAATGCTCAGAATTGAATTCTGATTGGACAGATAGATTCTCCTTGATGAGTAGAGTCAATCTACTATACTTCTTTTCCAAAAACTATGGAGAGAAACCCAATAGACAAGAAACTCAAGTTTCCATTACTGCAAGATGTCTTCTTCTCAGGTTAGCTCTGATACCATGTTAAATTTTGAGCATTAATTCACAATACTCTTGGATCTTTACTGAGAGAATAACATATACAGTATATCAATGCATAACAATCACAATAAGCATGACAAACATCACAAGAATCAAAAGCATGAGAGACAAGAGACACAGAGTTTCTGTGGGGAAAACCCTAAGGTGAAAAACCCCACAATTTCCTCAGAGATAGAGAGAGCAATGGATCAACCAAAGTACAACCAAAATACACTTAGATAGTCTCCTAGTAGCAGATGATCCTCCTCCTCACTAGTGCGCCACTTTCTGAGTGAGAGAAGTGTGAGTTTCCGAGTGATCGAAATAGAGATCTCCTGATCTCTATTTATACTAGTCTGTTTGCCCAGTTACACTATGGGGCCGACTTGTCTAGCTAGGTACATCAACCATATAATATATATTTCAGGGCCGACCCCACACATGGTGGTCTAATAACCCATCGCCAAGTACACACACTTGCGACACTTGTCAATACACATGACGACACTTCCTTATAGAGGAATAACACATCTCTTATAAGGGTACAATAAATATATATGAAATACATTCCGAAGTTACATATACATCAACAGAAAATAGCCCCATAGTTTGTTGGTTTCTCCAAAAAGGGTTCTAGGTTACATTTGGTGTTTATGTATGATTGCATTTATATTGTTCAGTTGGTAAATGAAGATCTAGTTGTTTGAGTTCATGTTAATATTGTATTAATATCAAGACTCATCCCACTTGAGATCTCAGGGCGATCCAGAGGGAGTAGTGATCTCTGGATTAAATATTTACACAAAATGCCGCCCAAACTTCCTTAATACCATCTTAAAACATTATGATATCTTCCTACAAGCTCAGAGTTTGGCCCAAGTAGCCCCAGTGCTGTAACATGGGCTCTGATACCACTCTGTCATATCCCCTCTCATCATTCCAAACCACAGAGGGAACATGACTGTAACATGGGGGTGTTTGATTCTTCCCCGAGCCATAAGACTGAATTTTTACCATTTAAATAAAATGCATACTAAATTTACACAACGAAATTAAACATGTTTGCACACACACAAACGGTAATGCATCAACATATCTATTACAAGCAAAGGATTATTCAACATGCAGGGAATCAATCCCATTCCAATGCTATGCACAGATTTCATATCAACCATATTAAGATAATCATTTCAATCCATTAACATGAGTAATTATCATTCAGAATTGACACATTCCAGAACACAAAATATATATAATTTAAACCACAAAGAACACTTATCTTTGAGATGGATCTATCCAAACAACTAGCTATGTGAGAGAAACGTTCCACCCAACCATAGATCTTTGTCCAGTCTGTATTCTTTCAGCTGAGAGATTACCCCCAAGCTGGGTTGTGTATCCACTAAGGAGGCACCTTACAGGCTCACTCACAGCTATGGTTTCACTCAAACAGTCATGCTAAGCCAACACACAGTTGGGTTTATCAAGCATGCAATAAGTAAAGGAGGAGGATGCTAAGCCAGTGAGCTCAACCACAGAGCTACAGGAATTTTAAATGAACTCAACAGTCACGACACCCACAATACCTACCTCACCCAACACAAGGAAGGTCCCTTCCTCTGCTGCACAATCCCTGAGGCGTCCCTTCCCTCCGGTGCTATTCAGGGTGGGCATAGAAAGGTTCAGCTGCTAATTCCTTGAGATTCCAAACTTCACTGGGTTTATCAAGCAAAGCCAACCTCTATTCAATCATTCACACTTGGATTTCTCACAATTCTGTCATCAAATAACTAAATCTTGTCACTGGATTTTTGGGCTATAAAAAATGGGTTTTCCAATGGATTTCGGGGTACCTAATACTCTCAATTTCGCCCCAAGGTTCATACCTATGGATCCCCCATTGGATTTCATTGTCAATACCAAATTCTGGGCGTTTATGGCACTTCAAAACGTGGGTTCTTGCAAAGTTGCGATTTTTGGTTTTTCTCACTGCTAGGCATTTGTAATGGATGAAAACTGAAGCTGGGATGTTCAACAACGGAATGGGAATGAGGAAGAACCAATTCCCATGAGGTAGGGTGACTTGTGGTATAAGAAAAATATAGCCCATACCTGCCATACGAGTTTCTGGGTTGCCCATGCTCTATTGAAGCCATGGACTGATTTCTTAACAACTTTCTTACAACTGAAATAAATGTCAGCAAGGAAAGTCAAATGGGTTCTCAAGATGACATCTGATAGCATATGGTTCAATCCCACAACCCCCTCACCACTCCCTAGTGGATACACATGGCCCCTTCTCATTAGTTGCTTCCATAGCCGGTTTTGGGATTTTATTGAAATATTAATATTTACATCAATTACATTATTTCATGGCTTAATAGTTCACGGGTAATAAAATATCAAATACTTGCCTTTTAAATAAAATCCAAGCATACACTAGTGGGGCCTTGGCCTTGAGCTGCATGCTAGGAAAACATACATCGCATGTACACAATATTTACATAAAAGCCAATATACCATAAGGGTCAAAATTGGGGTATTACACTTGATACTGGAACCTCCATGAAATTGAAGAAAGTATTATATGTACCAGGTTTGAAGAAGAACCTACTTTCTATCTCAACATTAGATAAGAAAGGCTATAGGGTTGCATTCATAGATGTACAAGTACTCATGTGGCCCAAAGGAAAATCAATTGAGGATGAAGTTGTTGTATGTGGATGATCTCTTTCTGATAGGAAATGAGAAATAGATCATGGAAAGAAAGAAGAAGCTGGCTACAGAATTTGAGATGAAAGATCTCGGATTGATGCATTACTTCGAAGGTCTGGAAGTATGGCAAGGCCCAAAAGGAATCTTTCTCAACCAGGGAAAGTATGTTGTGGAAATCTTGAAAATATTTGATATGTTGGAATGCAAATCCATGGCCACTCCCATGGATTCCAACTTGAAGCTGTTAGCTGATGACTCATCAGAGTTAGTGGATGTGACTCTGTACTGACAGTTTATTGGGTCATTGATGTATTTGATGAATACTAGGCCAGACATATGCTTTGCTATGAACACCTTGATTCAGTATCTAGTTGAGCCTAGACCTGTTCACCTGATAGCTGCAAAGCATGTGATGAAGTACCTAAAAGGTATGATAGACTTTGGTCTACATTATCTTGGGGATAATGATTTCAGATTGTATGGATATACAGATGCAAATTGGGCTGGAAGTGTCTCAGACAAAAAGAGCACATCGGGTGGATGTTATTGTCTGGGATCTGCTATGATCTCATCGTTTAGCAGGAAGCAGTTCAGTGTGGCTCTCAACACAATTGAAGTCGAATACATAGCAGCTTGCTCTGCTAGTTGTGAAGTGATATGGATTCGAAATTTGTTATCAGGATTGTTTGACTTAGAGATGGACCCCACTGTGATCCGGTGTGACAACCAGATTTGTATCATGATGACAGAGAACCCAATATTCCATGATAAGTCAAAGCACATAGAGATCCAATATTTTTATATACGGGATATGGTGTAGAAAGGAGCTATAAAGCTCGAGTATGTGAGCGCTGACAAACAAGTTGCTGATGTATTGACCAAACCTCTTTCTCCAGTAAAGTTTGAGTATTTCCGATACAAGCTTGGTATAGTTTAGAAGGACCCTCCTCGAAAGGGAAAGTGATATGGTCGATGATGATATTTGGATACTGGTATCGATGTGGATACCTGTATCGATGATGATATTTTCTATATTGACAGTAAGGTCGATGATGAGGATGCATGTATTGATGATGTGGATACTTGTATCGATGATGAGGACACCTGTATCGATGATGAGGACACCTGTATCGATGATGAAGATACTTGTATCGATGATGAGGATACCTGTATGGATAATGTGGAGACTTGTATCGATTATGAGGATACTTGTATCGTTGATGAGGTTACCATTTTCGATGATGAGTTCGATGATGAGCTTACCTATTCCGATGATGAGGTCGATGTGTGGTCCTTAGACTTTGTCTAAATGGACGAGTAGATTGTATCATCCCTGGATTTTATGTCCTAAAGAGATCATGATTAACCATCCTATAAGTGGTTGAGGATTAATCATCCTTAGACAGTAAATCCCGTAATTCCTAAAGGAATGATAGTCTTAAATGCCGATTGTGATAGGATTAATCATCCTTAGACAATAAATCCCGTAATTCTGAAGGGAAGGATAGTCTTAAATGCTGATTGTGATAGGATTAATCATCCTTAGACAGTAAATCCCGTAATTCCGAAAGGAAGGATAGTATTAAATGTTGATTGTGATGGGATTGATCATCCCTAGACAGTAAATCCCGTAATTCCGAAAGGAAGGATAATATTAAATGTTGAATGTGATGGTATTGATCATCCCTAGACAATAAATCCTGTAATTCCGAAAGGAAGGATAGTCTTAAATAATGATTGTGATGGGATTAATCATCCCTAGACAATAAATCTCGTAATTCTGAAAGGAAGGATAGTCTTAAATGTTGATTGTGATGAGATTGATCATCCCTAGACAGTGATCCGATAAATCTGAAAGGAAGGATCATGTGTATTGCAGATGATGATGTTGTTGATCAAGAGATCCAGATGATTTTGTTGATCAGGAGATCTAGACGATGAGGTTGTTGATCGAGAGATCGAGATGATGATTTTGATCGGAAGATCCAGATGATGATGCTGTTGTAGTTGATCAAGTGCTGCAGAAGATGAAGACTTAGTACTGACGATGTTGATGATCCAGTATTGATTATAATCCAGTAACTGGTTGAGTTACTGATGATGATTGAAGAAATCTTCCAATTATTTATAGATGTATCATGTATGATGTTGATGAATCCTTGCTCATGCAAATGCTGTTAGAATATCCTTCTCGTTAAGGGGGAGTGTTGAAATATTGTAACTTCTAAGAATATTCTATTTGTACTTTATCCAGAGATGTTTCATTCCTCCTTCGGGACTTTATTGTATATCTAGAGATGTTTATTCCTCCGTCGGGATGTTGTAACTAGGGTTATTAGACTCTCCTAGGATAAGTCGACCCAGTTAGGGAAAAATTCAAGTGAGGTAAAGTATAAATAGAGGATGTGTGATCCTCATTTATCACACTCACTCATTCATTCACTCACTTGTGACTTGCGCATAGGAGAGAGAGAGATCTGTGAAGGAGGAGGTGGAGCATGTCCTATCCCAAATTTTTCATTGGGTCACAATGGCCTAAGCCCATTGGCCATATTCATGAGAGTTTATTAAATTGATGCTAAGGGTCAAATAATTGCCAAGGAGGAAAATTACTAGTTTCCTAGGTTGGGGGTGGAAGCTTTGGGATTTGGAATAAGGGGGATAATAAATGATGTGTGGACATTAGAATAGCATAAATATTTAATAAAGTACCTAAATAAATATATACAAGGGAAAATCAAAGTGGCATTTTATCATGAAGACACATGGAGGAAGTGGGACCCACACAAGCTAGATTTTCTATACCACATGGCATCCTCCTCTTGTCAATTCAAATCCATGAGAATTCCAATTTTATTGGGATGATTTGGAAGTGAATAATACTTGGCATGAGTCAATGAGGTCAAAATGTAGAGGAAGAGTAACTCCCATGGAAGAGTAAGAGACAATTTGGAGCTAGTGGGACACTTAGGCTAGATCCCCTAGCTCTATGACAACAATGATGAAGAGGCTATGACACCTATGACACAAATTAGACCTGAAGGCTGACATCTTACATATATGACATGTCAGGGATAAAAATAGCCTCCAAGAGGGCGCTCAAGTGAGTTAGGGCAGCCAAAGAGACACCAAGTCGAATTTGGAGAAGGAGGGAGCTAGAATTGGAAGGACAAGTGGCATACTTGAGAATCTCTTCCCAACTTTAGTTGGCATGAAGCTCTTGGAAGGATTCAACCCATGGAGGACATTGGAAGTTTATAAAAGTCATGAAAAAAGAAGAATACGGGATTTTGATCATTTTTAGAATTTGCAATTGCATTTATGAGAGAAGAGCTAGTGGATGAGTAGTTTTTTGCCTTAGCCAATTTCGAGGGTGAAAGATTCCCATCCGAGTTGGTGTTTGGAGAGGCCATTCAGGTCCTTCATGGAGCTTTAATGGAATCTTTATTTGAAGGTGTATGCTACAAGGCATATCATGGTTTCTTCTAGTGCATCTCATTCCTTCAACCATTTCGAGTTTTCATTGCATATTCTTGATCCTTGAGGGAGGGAGTTTTTGGTGAGATATTTTACTCTTTTGGGGAGCTTATAATGCCCTGTTTCTTTTATAATATGAATTAAATACTTTTTTATTTATCTCCAGAAAGTTTCAGGTCGAAATTCCAAGTGGAAATGTATAAATTTATTTTTTAATGAAGAAATGGTGCCATTTTCCCCATAGCTCTTGCATAGTGCATACATTAAAAGTTTAATGGTGATGCATATGAGTGCATGTTGATTTAGTTTATATGTCCCCTAATTCCATTCATAAATTCGAGTTGTATTGAGTGCATTTGAAAAGTTATTTTCATCATCTACCCCTAGGGGATTTGAACCACAATTTACTAGTAAAACTCCATACAATGACCAGATTTCCAAATGGGTTTGCAGAAGTCTTTTGATGGGTTTAAATCATCCCAGAACATCATAATCAAGTCCTAATATCATTCATACACCTTATCAGAATATTTGGGAGCATTTGGAGCAAATTGGAGACCTAGAGCTCAAAACTAGTCAAAGGTCGAATTAGGGAAAAAAGTGAAAAATTTGCAATTTTAATAAATTCCTAAAAAGTGAAATTATAGTGGTATCAGATAATGGTCTTGGAACCTGATGGTTTTGAAAAGGAGCCAAACAAATAACCCACCACCCTCAGAACTTATAGTTGAAGAGGTTTTTGTTGAAGGGGAAGAAGTAGGAGAAGAAGTGCATTCCTTGGTCACCATGAGTAAGGATGAGAAAATAAACTTGAAGGAGAATGAAGAGTTTAGAAAACTACTGAAACCATACTTTGAATACATGACAAAATAACTACTGCAAGGGTTCGAATTTTTGGCTAGTCGATTTGAAAACAAATTGGCAAAAAGGAGCAATGGTTCTCTTTTAAAGGAAAATAAGGAAAATAAGGAAATTGATGAAATAATTTATGTTACAAAGGAGGAACCTCATGTAATGGTGGAACATGAGGTACATGTTGATATGCAGATGCTTGAATATGCTACGCTCAAACAAGAAGAAGAACAAGCACTTGTCTTTGTTCAGATGGATTATGAGTTTCTTCATGGAGAGAGTTGCAAAGCCTTGGAGGAGGCACATGATCTCACAATAGTTGGACTAGCCAATTATGGAGAAGATGAATTAAATATTTCGATGGGTAAGAGTTGTAAAGATTTAAGGTTGGTTCATAATTCCTCACCCCCTACTTCTTTTTCAGCCACATCAATTGTGAATGAAAATTGGGTGAAAGGTTTTTTTCTAATGGTGCCACATGACGGGTATGAAACTCCTAACCCTCCTTTTGATGATGACATGAATAGAGCACCTCATTATTTACATTTGCAGCAACATATTGTTTTACTTTATGATGAGACATATCTTCATGGATGCACTTATGATGTTCACTTGAGTCACTTGAAGACTCATGATTTTCCTTGCTCCCTGCTTAGTTCCATTGATGTTGGAGGAACTTCATTAACTACTTAGATGAAAGAATACATGGGTCATTGTTTTGATGCATCTTACATATTTTTGGAGCAGCATTATAGGACATGGGATACTTACCTATGTCATTGGATCAGATTTGATTGTTCACTTGATGCTTGTATGCACTTGGCAAATGGTGGTCTACTTACTTGGAGGTACAAGAACTTTCATGATTCTTTGATGAGGTACCTCCTTGATGTACATTTTTATTATGTTTTCATGTACTTTGATGATATATATTTTGTACTCATGATGTTGGGAAGAATGCATACAAGAAAATGGGATCCAAGAACTATGAATTGGAGAGCACTTCTAATTGTTGGAGTGCAATACAAGCAATGGGACCCTGGGATAATTCTTAGTCTCATTGGTTTCAATTTTTTGGGGAAAAAAGTAGTATGGGGAAAGGATTCCCCACTTAATAAAGTGAGTTTAATCAAAGTAGTGCAGCAACAAGCATGGTGGTTCCTCTCTAAAATCTTCATGGAAGCTCGAAGACTCAAAGTTGGGCAACTCATTGGCAACTTCAAAGAATTATACAGAAAGCAGGTTCTTCAACACCCATGTTTGAAATTGCTTAAGGAAAAGCAATATTGGGAAGGGAGGATTTGCCATGTCCCAAATTTTGCATTGGGCCACAATGGCCTAAGCCCATTGGCCATATTCATGAGAGTTTATCAAATTGATGCTAAGGGTCAAATAATTGCCAAGGAGAAAAATTACTAGTTTCCTAGGTTGGGGGTGGAAGCTTTGGGATTTGGAATAAGGGGGATAATAAATGATGTGTGGACATTAGAATAACATAAATGTTTAATAAAGGAGCTAAATAAATATATACAAGTGAAAATCAAAGTGGCATTTGATCATGAAGACACATGGAGGAAGTGGGACCCACACAAGCTAGATTTTCTATGCCACATGGCATCCTACTCTTGTCAATTCGAATCCATCATAAGTCCAATGTTATTGGGATGATTTGGAAGTGAATAATACTTGTCATGAGTCAATGAGGTCTAAATGTAAAGGAAGAGTAACTCCCATGGAAGAGGAAGAGGAATTTTGGAGCTAGTGCGACACTTGGGCTAGATCCCTAGCTCTATGACAACAATGATGAAGATGCTATGACACCTAAGACACAAATTAGACCTGAAGGCTGACATATGACATATATGACATGCCAGGGCTAAAAATATCTTCCAAGAGGGTGCTCAAGTGAGTTAGGGAAGACAAAGAGACACCAAGTCGAATTTGGAGAAGGAGGGAGCTAGAATTGGAAGGACAAGTGGCATACTTGGGAATCTCTTCCCAACTTGAGTTGGAATGAAGATCTTGGAAGGAATTCGACCCATGGAGGACATTGAAAGTTTATAAAATTCATGAACAAATAAGAATAGGGGATTTTGATCATTTTTAGAATTTGCAATTGCATTTGTGAGAGAAGAGCTAGTGGATGACTAGTTTCTTGCCTTAGCCAATTTCGAGGGTGAAAGATTCCCATCCAAGTTGGTGTTTGGAGAGGCCATTCACGTCTTTCATGGAGATTTAATGGAGTATTTATTTGAAGGTCTAAGCTACATGGAAGATCATGGTTTCTTCTAGTGCATCTCATTCCTTCAACCATTTCCAGTTTTCATTGCATATTCTTGATTCTTGAGGGAGGGATTTTTTCGTGAGATATTGTACTCTTTGGGGAAGATTATAATGCCCCATTTATTTTATAATATTAATTAAATACTCTGTTTTTCATCTCCATAAAGTTTTAGGTCAAAATTCGAAGTGGAAATGTATAGATCTGATTTTTAATGAAGAAATGGTGCCATTTTCCCCATAGCTCTTGCATAGTGCTCTTGTGGTTGCATATAGTTAGTGAAGGAATGCCATTTAGAATTCATGTACATGTAAGCTTCTATATATCTTTGTAATAACCATATCAGAATATCCACAAGTCGGGATTCCAAGAAAAACTTTGTTAAATTGCTCATTAATGAACAAACATTGCCATTTCCCCACTACCTTGTTGTGAACCAATGTATAGATCAAAATTCGAAGTGGAAATGTATAGATCTGATTTTTAATGAAGAAATGGTGCCATTTTCCCCATAGTTCTTGCATAGTGCTCTTGTGGTTGCATATAGTTAGTGAAGGAATGCCATTTAGAATTCATGTACATGTAAGCTTCTATATATCTTTGTAATAACCATATCAGAATATCCACCAGTCGGGATTCCAAGAAAAACTTTGTTAAATTGCTCATTAATGAACAAACATTGCCATTTCCCCACTACCTTGTTGTGAACCAATGTAATGTTGATGGATTCAAATGGATAAGTAAAATATTGTTTGTTTATTGATGAATGGAATTTCATTGATGTATTATATGAGTTTAATGTTCAGTACATAAGCATTTGGAGTCATTTTGTTGAGTTTCATAGCATTAAAGAATATTGCCTATCATTTCCTCCAAGGCTGAAACTAGTCTTTTGCATCTGATTTAAGGGAGTTATAGCAGACATTAAAAGTTGAAAGGTGATGCATAAGATTCCATGTTGATGTATTTTATATGTCCCCTTATTACATTCATAAATTATAGTTTTATTGAGTGCATTTTAAAAGTCATTTTCATCATCTACCCCTAGGGGATTTGAACACAATTTACTAGTAAAACTCCATACAATGACCAGATTTCCAAAGGGGTTTGCAGAAGTCTTTTGATGGGTCTAAATCATCCCAGAACATCATAATCAAGTCTTAATATCATTCATACACCTTATCATAATATTTGGGGGCATTTGGAGCAAATTGGAGACCTAGAGCTCAAAACTAGTCAAAGGTCGAATTAGGGAAAAAAAGTGAAAAATTTGCAATTTTAATAAATTCCTAAAAAGGGACATTACAGAGCACATGTTTGGGGTTTACATATTTTTATTTGTTGGTCATCTATATTGAGGAAATATTTGTTGGGTTTTCTACCCCATGAGGGTTTCCAGGGATAAATCTGTGTCTATCTTGTGATTGTGTTTCTTTCAGTGATCCTTATAATGGTCTTGTTGTGAATTTTATGCTAAACTTAACATGAATTGTCAAAACCCAAAATTTCCGAAAATTTTAAAATTTTTAAAAATAGCATGTAATATTATTAAATGCAGCCATTTAACTGTTTGACTAGCTTTAAGTGATCGTAAATATGTCTGAATGATCTTTTGTTATATCTCAATTTTAATATGAGTTTCTTTACAGTTACTGATTGTTTTTCTGTTTTGCAACCACAAGGGGGAATTGCCATGACAGACGGGGCTTACTTAGCTTCCGAGCTAATGCAACAGATTTTTCTTTCTCTTACAGATATACAGGTAAGGTTCGGGTTGCTGCAGATAATCTTTAAAGTATTATAAGTCAATAGTTGTACCAAATCATTCAATAAAAGGTCTAACCCTGTTATCAAGTGTAAAAAGGTAGCTTTCATCCTATGACCTCCTTCTGATCTTACTGTTATAGAATTAGAACTACTAGAGAGTATGATAGCTATGTTTTCTTAAGAACAAATGGATTAACTAACTCTATGAGTATTTGTTCTTGAATGATATTACTGTAATGCAATTGTACTTCATTACTAGCACTGTAAAATACAACGGGGTGACCATACCCAAATTAGTTTTTACTCATCCATAATTATTGTATCAAGCCAAGTTTTATGTCAGAATATATTTTTGATTCACAATTTCCATTATGCAGGAACTGAAATCATCCATATATATACCTAGCTTGTTTCTAGCATTTACAATGTATCCTGTCAGTTACAGGTCTCTTTTTGACCTTTCAGGGTTTGTTTGGATTGAAAAACTATTCCTATTTCTATGATTGTCAAAGGATTAAGAACTATGAGTTATCTTGATTAAACTCATTGAGCCTTAAGGATAACAAGAGACTACTTGTTATAACCAGAAATCTGTATCAATTAAGTGATTGTTATTACATTGTATCAACAGATGAAATGTACTAGAGTAATCCTAATCATAAATTGCGAGTTAGGTAACTTAAATCCTACAGTCATAGTTACCTAAAGAAGAAAATTGCAAGTCCTGTACCATCTGTGCAAGCTTTAGCAATTGGTATTATTGTAGTAAAATTGTAAACCACTATACCCAACATCGCTACCCTTATCTTAGAGACTTAGAAGAGATGCCATATCTGTTGTCTCTTCCCATGAGGCTAGGGTGTGTGGAAAATTAGTAATAAGGTATTGTGAACCACTTATAGTTTAATATTACACCCTTTCTCTTATAATTTTTATAATGCAAATCAATTTCCTCTATGTATAGAGTGCTTCAAGACTGAATTTGGACGATATCAATATTGCATGGTTTAAAAGAATGTAAGGCAACATTTTCATTATATAATAAGCAAGGTTCATGGTATTATCCTAATGTTTTGAATGTTAAAAGGATAACAAGTGAACTATGGTTTTGCAACCAATATAGATAACCATGCAATAAATCTGTTTACCCAAGCTATGATATTTAATTGGCAATAATGATGGAAATTTCATCGGAGTCTTGGACACTATTGACAATTGCATGATTATTGATTGTAGGGAAAAGTGTTATTGTTCACATGTGCGAAGTTCGAAGGTATTATTTTAACATGGAGAGATTGGCAAGTTTAAACTATGGTTCATCACCATATTGGAATATCCCTGCTATGATTTTAATTGAATTACAAATCATTGGGAATCTTGTTGGAAAACTTTAGAACCTCGACCCACTTGCATGAAATTATTTGGGTGCTACGTGGTGGCTTCAGGAACAAGTGTTGGTGATATATAACATTGACTTAACCCTAGCTGGGCACTTCTCCCTCGCCTTCGGGCTCGGTCGCTCTGTGAACCCTCCTATCCTAGTTTCGCTGAGGTTCAGGTGGTAGCAGCTCCCATGCTGCTACAGTTCTTTGTGCTAGTCCCTTGTATCGTTCGGGAGTCTTGATACCTTGCTGTTGGCAATCTATAAGTTTAATAAGCACCTAGGGTTTACATTTGCTACCAACACCGACCCTGTCATGGCGTGACTACATTTCTTGGTTTGGTTCTGTCGAAACTTCCATGGTGGAGGATACCCTTTTGCTTCTGCCAGCTCGTGGTATTAGATGACGAAGGGAGGGTTTACACTTACTTTTCTCACGGCTATCGGACTATCTACTGTGTTTGCAGCCTCTTTCAACGCTGGTAAAATTACTGTATTTCTCTTTCGTATCTTAGTTAAAAGAATTAAAAAAAAAAAAAACAATTGATAACTGATACTATTCTATCGTTTGCAGGTTCTGGCTCCACATGCAGCATGGATGGCACGAGCTTTAGAAAAATGGTTAATTTCCCCGGTAAGCCTGGTTTTCACAATGGCATCTCCTCCTTGATGGTTGTTTTAGGATGGTTAGGGTTTTCCTTTGAGTAGTGTAGCTCTGAGATGACTCCAGTTCTAAACAGTCTTCTAGCTGTATGTTAAGCGGACTCTTAACAGGTTTAACCCTGCATTGTGTAACGATGTTATGGCTTCGGTTAATGTTGTCATTATTCGCCTTCTTTTGGTATTTAGGGGTTTTCTGAAGACGAAATGTTGTATATCTAAAAAGATGATAATGACTGTGACCTGTTGGTAGATGAGGTTATGGCCTCGCCCCTTTGTTTTATTACTGTGCTGTTAAAATGTGAAGGGTTTCACTTAGGGTTTGATAATATGTTTGGTTAATAAACTTACTGTGTAAAAGAACTTTGGTAATATGATTTATTATCAGTACTCCTGTATACTTGAGCTGGTGTGTGGTGTGTAATTTAGATTACAAGTTTTTAAAATTGCATATATTGTGAATTGGTGCTGCGATTGTAAGTGGAAGCATTGCTTTCATTATCAGCATTATTGTTACTCGTACATACTGGTATGTTATGGTTCTACTCAATTTTACAGTTGAAGTGTAGTTTAAATGCTTGTTCCATTACTGCGATTATGACTCTATTGGTAAATTGAGAACCAAGTAAAAGATACTATTATGATAGTGAAGCTCGACAATGAGCTAGAATACTGTTCTCTTTTGTTTCTTCTGTTATAAAGTTAATAACTAGGTCATTTCTCTGCTGGTAATTTCTTGTTGTAGAAACTTGAAAGATAGGGTTTAAATCGAACTCCACGGTCACGATTTTTGTTTAGTTACTTATTCTGTTTTTTATGATTATGACTCTGTCGAAGTAGATAGTCAAGTGAAAGATATTACTATACTGTTTTTAGTTCGATATTGAGTCAAATGGGGCTCTGCTAATCCTTTCATTTGTTCAAACAATAACTAAGTTATTTAAAAATGTTAAATTCTTTAAAAATAATTTTCTGTTGTAATTTTGCACATTCATTTGTGTAACAGGTAGTGACTGTATGATTGTTAACCAGGGTTTGGGTATTAATTTATTTAATAAGTTAAGACTGGTTAACTATTGACTAGGGTTTGTATCTTTATAAAGCTATTCTAATTATAGCTACAACTCTTCTGCAATGTTATCCATAATGGTATCATTACTGTAGTTTATGTGGTTATGTTTATTTCTGTTCCTATGATTGTTTAAACGAGTTTATGTTTCCAGAGAATAATTACTGTATACTTAAACCCTACTTATCTATTTAACTATTATAATTAAACTAGGTTTAAAAATTACAATAATAAACTATTGCTTACAATATTACTATTGTATAGCATGCATTAAAAATACCTTATCCACAAGATAATAATGATATTAAGGAATGCTGAAACACAATAACTCTACAAAATCTATCTACTGCTACTCTGATATACTACTAACTAATTACTCTTCAGACATATAGAAATAAACTCATCATACATTTATTCAGACTTGACAACATAAGGAAATAAATGGCAGAACCTGTTTCTGTGGACAACAACAGCAATGGGAGGCTGTTCCTCCCTACCAACTCCTGGAGAGTGCCCAGAAATCACTTCTCAGGACCCTCGAGCTTGCTCTGGTCTCCATGGCTGGAACTAGGTGCAGAAAAATAATTCACTCAGCCCAAACAGCTATACTGGAACCAAGTTACTGCAACATTCCTCTCAAACAACTTCCTTACTGTATCTCCCTCTTCCTCAATGGGATTCCTGAATAACATTCACCTGAATGCATTCTCCCTCTAGAACCAATTCGAACCCCCAGCTCTGTTCATTGAGTACTATTTAAAAGATTGCCTAGGTCTTTGTTGGGTTAACTGTCATTAATGAGCCACCTGCTCTGATTCCACTTCCTTGGGGAATCATGACCCCAAATATAGGGAAGTTGCCACCTGCAACTTAGGAAGTGTTTGAGGATGCTGCCACTTGTCTTTTTCCTTTCCACCTAGTTCCATCCACCAGTTTGACTAGTAACCTCTTTTTAACAGCTCTCCCATGCTGTTGTCTCCATAATTTATTTATTAATAATAAAATATTCTGAATTACATTCCATTTCTAGTGACTCTGCTGAGTCATCAATTCCTACTTAGCATTAAATTTAACATAATGTCTTGGGAATATAATGAAATAATTATATAATTTTTACAAAATTGGGGTATGTGACATACACACCCCCTTAAAATGTAACATCGTCCTTGATGTTACTTATTCCTCATCCTCAGCCACCTTCTGGAACAGATTTGGGTATGCTTCCCGCATCTTACTTTCCAGTTCCCAGGTAGCTTCTTCAGGACTAAGGTGCTTCCATTGCACCTTCAGCTGTCCAATTGTGTGGTTCCGCAGAGTAATTTTCCTCCTCCCTAGGATACAATCCGGTTCCACCAGAACTTCCCCTTCTGGTTCTACCTGTACAACGTTCCAATCAATCACATGAGTAGCATCATGAACATACTTTTTCAGAACAGAACTATGAAAAACATTGTGCACTTTTAAATTAGGTGGTAATGCTAGCTGATAAGCAACTTGACCAATTCTAGATAAAATTTCAAACGGACCACAGTAACGTGGCGCTAATTTTGCACAAATCCCCAATCTTAGGGAGCTCTTCTTTGGTCTTACCTTTATGAACACATGTTCACCCACCTGGAACTCTTTAGGAGTTCTTTTCAAATCTGCTTGGCTCTTTTGCCGATCCTGGGCAATCTTCAAATTTTCCCGCACTTGTTTCACAATCTGTTCCATTTCTTTTAATAATTCAGGACCTAACACTAATCTATCTACTGGATTATTCCAAGAGATAGGAGTGTTACATTTACGCCCATACAGAATTTCAAAAGGACTGAACTTAGCTGACGATTGATAGCTGTTATTGTATGCAAATTCTGCTAAATATAGTAATCCTCCCACTTACCTGGTTGATCCTTAACATACATTCTTAGCAGATCTTCCAATACCCGATTTACTCTTTCAGTTTGTTCGTCCATCTGAGGATGGAAGGAAGTGCTGAAATTCAGTGTTGTGTTTAGTCCCTTAAACAAAGATTTCCAAAAATTGCCTGTGAATTTAGGATCCCTGTCTAAAATAATAACCTTTGGGACACCATGTAACCTAAAAATCTTCTTCAGAAATATATCAGCTATGTTTGCAGCCTTGTAAGTGGTTTTAACAGGAATAAAGTGTGTTGATTTACTTAATTTATCTACTACCACCATAATTGAATCATTCTGATTTTGATTTCTGGGAAATCCAGTAATGAAATATAAGCTGATTATTTCCCATTTCCAACTAGGAATAGGCAAAGATTGCAATAACCCAGCTGGATGCTGATGTTCTGTTTTTACTTGTTGACAGCCCAAACATCTAGCTATATACTCAGCTGCTTCAGATTTCATATTAGGCCAAAAATAATCTTTTCTCAAAATGGTGACAGTCTTCTGGTAGCCTGGATGCCCTGAGTAAGGGGTTTTATGAACTTCATCCAGAATTAACAGTTTAACTTTAGATACATTCGGAACATACAGTCTGTCTTTAAACAATAAAAATCCATCTTTATTTAGACTATAACCCTTTATCAAACTTTCTGTAGGTTATTCTTTAGCTGTAGCTTGTAAATTTTGATAAATTTCATCCAATTGTATCCCTTCAGTCAGCTGTTCATTTAAATCAGAGGTATAAGTGCTGATAGCTATTGTAAAATTCAGCTTTGCATTTCTGCTCAAAGCATCAGCCACCTTATTTTCTTTTCCTTTTATGTGCTGAATTTCGAAATCATATTCACTTAAGAAGGCCAACCATCTGGCTTGTCTTGCATTTAAGTTAGGCTGATCTAAAAGGTATTTTAGACCCTTATTATCAGTCATTAAAGTAAAATTTCTGCCTATTAAGTGGTGTCGCCACATCTTTAAAGCATGAATAACAACAGCTAATTCTAAATCATAAGGGGCATAATTCTTTTCGTGAATCTTTAACTTCCTGGACTCATAGGCAATGACATGCCCATCCTGAGTCAACACTCCGCCTAGACCATCATTACAAGCATCGGTGCAAACCACGAAATCCTTATTAGGATCTGTTATTCTTAGAATAGGCGCAGTTGTTAATAAAGTCTTTAATTTCTTAAAGCTTTCTTTACACTTCAAGTTCCAATCAAACTTCTTGCCTTTCTTTTGCAAGGAAGTGATTGGGTTGGCTATTCTTGAAAAGCCTTCAATGAATCTCCGATAATAACCGGTAATTCCCATGAAGGACCTAGCATTTGTTACGTCTTTTGGTACCGGCCATTCTTCGATTTCCCGGATCTTTTCAGGATCAACTGAAATCCCTTCCTTAGTCACTACATGGCCTAAGTACTGGATTTCATCCTTGAAGAAATCACACTTAGTGAACTTCACAAAGAGCTGTTGCTCTCGTAGTTCTTGTAAGACTATCCGTAAATGTTCCTTATGTTCCTCTTTATTTTTAGAATAAATTAAAATGTCATCGATGAATACGACGACAAATTTATCCAAGTATTTATGCATTATGTTATTCATTGGACACATAAATCCAGCTGGGGCATTAGTAAGCCCAAATGGCATTACGACAAATTCGTAATGTCCATACCTCGTTCTGAAAGTTGTTTTGAATATGTCCTCTTCTTTAATTCTTACCTGATGATAGCCTGATCTCAGGTCTATCTTAGAGAACACCGTGGCTCCATGTAGTTGATCAAACAGATCATCTATGCGAGGCAACGGATATCTGTTTTTAATTGTCATCTTGTTTAGTTGACGGTAATCTATGCAAAGTCGCATAGTTCCGTCCTTCTTTTTAACAAAGATTACTGGTGCTCCCCAAGGGGACACACTGGGTCGAATGTAATTCTTATCTATTAATTCCTTTAACTGTGTTTTTAATTCGTTAAGCTCCAGAATGTTCATACGATATGGAGCCTTTGAACTGGGTACAGCACCTGGTACTAGCTCAATAGTGAAATCCAGTTCTCTCTTGGGAGGTAATCCTGGAATTTCCTCCGAAAAAACATCAGTAAATTCATTCACTACCGGAATATCCTCAACTTTTATCTTACTTAATTCAGACTTAACTGCCTCATCTGTAATAGTTACAGCATAGGATTTGCACCCTTTTCTGACTACTCTTTTAAGTTGTAAAGCAGAAATCTGCCTGATTACAGTTTTCCTAGGAATACCCTTAACCGTTATAGGCTGTTCATTATTATTTACACACGTAAATTTTTTATCAAAACAGTTTAAAACTACCTTATGTTGTTCTAACTAGTCCATACCAATAAGTATGTCATACAAGCCAAGTGGAAAAACATTTAATTTAACAGTAGTTTTAAAATCATTCATATCTAGAGCACATTCCTTAACAACAGTTCACCTTCCTTTTTGCCCCAGTAGCTAGTTGTACTGACCAGGAGTTATCAAATCTTTCAACAGTCAGATTACATTTTTCTACTATCTATGGTGAAATATAACTAAGGCTAGCACCTGGATCTATTAAAATAGTGGGGTTTCGTTAACCATACCTCCTACTTCCACCATGGAAGTTTGATAGTCAGCTTGGTGGTTCTCCAACGTTGCATTGATTCGGGGCATAGTCCCTGCAAAGTCTCCAACAATCATTTCATCTTGTATAGTATGAATATTGTTGTTTGGTTTCTTCCGATTTGGGCAAACTGAAGCATAGTGTGGGCCATTGCACTCCCAGCACTTAACAGGCTCCTTTCGTTCAAAATTCTTAGTGTAATTTCCATGATTGTTAGAAGCCTCCTTGCTGCCCTTGAAGTTGTTGGAATTATTAGCAGCTCAATTTTTGCTTCCCTGGAAGTTTTTACCATTAGAATGGTTTCTGCTATGGTTATTCTTGAAATTTTTCTGGGGTACAAACTCCTTTTTCCGGAACTCAAGCTGATTACTGTTCTTTTTAGCCTTCCAGTTAGCTATTCCTTCTTTCTTTTTGTTCTGTTCAAAACAAAAATTAGCCTTTCGCATAGCTTCTTCCAGAGTTTTGGGGTTATCATATTCGATTCTGTCTTTTATATGATATGGCAGGCAGCTAAGAAACCGTTTTACTTTAGGTTTCTCTTGAACAAAATACGACACATATCTTAACAGACTTAAGAACTTACTGTTTAAGTCCTTCATAGTCATAGATCCTAGTTTTAACTCATAAAATTCTTTGGCCCTTTCTTCATAGTATTGTTCAGACAGAAATTTCTTTTTGAAGTACCTTTTAAAGGTACTCCAATTGACCTCTTTTTCTTTGATCCCCTTGACCCTTTTCAAGTCTTGCCACCATATATCCGCCCTTCCAGAAAGGTTATAGATGGCCATTCTTGCCTTCAGTTGATTTGAATAGTTGTATATCTGGAAATATTTTCTCATCCCGGATAACCAGGATTCTGCCTCTTCTCCTGTTTCAGATTCTCCATTGAAAGTTGGGGGTTTTATTTTCTTAAACTCCCCAGAAATCTCTTCATAAGGCCTGGAATTCTTCTTTCTGTTATACAACTCAGCCTCACTACTGTCACTAGTAGTGTGATAGCTTGGTTGTCCCCTTCTTCTTTCAGAGGATGAACTGCTGTCTGATTTAACTAGTTTCGCCCTTTTAGACCCTTTTTTATGACTAGCTTCTTCAGATTCAGCTCGCTTGCTTCTTCCTTCAGTCTGAAATTTTTCTATCAAAATTTGATTTAACTGCTCTTGAGTTTTCAGAATCCTTTCATTATCCTTCTTGACTGTTTCTATCTCAGTCTTTAAACCCTTTATAGTCTGCATCAGCTCTGAGGAGTGAGCAATTACCTCCTCTATCACAGGTTCTTTGGACATCTGTCTTGTCTCAGTGTTCGGAGATTCCTCCTCAGCATATTCTCCTAGCTTTTCCATACATGTTTGTTAGATTCAGAAAAAGGAAATTTTCTGCTCTGTTTAAATGAAACAAAAATACAAATTAGTACATTATATATATATATATAAATTTTATTTTCATTGTCACCATTCTGCGGAAACTAGTTGAGCCATATCAAGGCCTAGTATTTGAACCATACTCTGATACCACATGTCAAAACCCAAAATTTCCGAAAATTTTAAAATTTTTAAAAATAGCATGTAATATTATTAAATGCAGCCATTTAACTGTTTGATTAGCTTTAAGTGATCGTAAATATGTCTGAATGATATTTTGTTATATCTCAATTTTAATATGAGTTTCTTTACAGTTACTGATTGTTTTTCTGTTTTGCAACCACAAGGGGGAATTGCCATGACAGACTGGGCTTAGTTAGCGTCCGAGCTAATGCAACAGATTTTTCTTTCTCTTACAAATATACAGGTAAGGTTCGGGTTGCTGCATATAATCTTTAAAGTATTATAAGTCAATAGTTGTACCAAATCATTCAGTAAAAGGTCTAACCCTGTTATCAAGTGTTAAAAGGTAGCTTTCATCCTATGACCTCCTTCTGATCTTACTGTTATAGAATTAGAACTACTAGAGAGTATGATAGCTATGTTTTCTTGAGAACAAATGGATCAACTAACTCTATGAGTATTTGTTCTTGAATGATATTACTGTAATGCAATTGTACTTCATTACTAGCACTGTAAAATACAACGGGGTGACCATAACCAAATCAGTTTTTACTCATCCATAATTATTGTATCAAGCCAAGTTTTATGTCAGAATATATTTTTGATTCACAATTTCCATTATGTAGGAACTAAAATTATCCATATATATACTTAGCTTGTTTCTAGCATTTACAATGTATCCTGTCAGTTACAGGTCTCTTTTTGACCTTTCAGGGTTTGTTTGGATTGAAAAATTATTCCTATTTCTATGATTGTCAAAGGATTAAGAACTATGAGTTATCTTGATTAAACTCATTCAGCCTTAAGGATAACAAGAGACTACTTGTTATAACCAGAAATCTGTATCAATTAGGTGATTGTTATTACATTGTATCAATAGATGAAATGTACTAGAGTAATCCTAATCATAAATTGCGAGTTAGGTAACTTAAATCCTACAGTCATAGTTACCTAAAGAAGAAAATTGCAAGTCCTGTACCATCTGTGCAAGCTTTAGCAATTGGTATTATTGTAGTAAAATTGTAAACCACTATACCCAACATCGCTACCCTTATCTTAGAGACTTAGAAGAGATGCCATATCTGTTGTCTCTTCCCATGAGGCTAGGGTGTGTGGAAAATTAGTAATAAGGTATTGTGAACCACTTATAGTTTAATATTACACCCTTGCTCTTATAATTTTTATAATGCAAATCAGTTTCCTCTATGTATAGAGTGCTTCAAGACTGAATTTGGACGATATCAATATTGCATGGTTTAAAATAATGTAAGGCAACATTTTCATTATATAATAAGCAAGGTTCATGGTATTATCCTAATGTTTTGAATGTTAAAAGGATAACAAGTGAACTATGGTTTTGCAACCAATATAGATAACCATGCGATAAATCTGTTTACCCAAGCTATGATATTTAATTGGCAATAATGATGGAAATTTCATCGGAGTCTTGGACACTATTGACAATTGCATGATTATTGATTGTAGGGAAAAGTGTTATTGTTCACATATGCGAAGTTCGAAGGTATTGTTTTAACATGGAGAAATTGGCAAGTTTAAACTATGGTTCATCACCATATTGGAATATCCCTGCTATGATTTTAATTGAATTACAAATCATTGGGAATCTTGTTGTAAAACTTTAGAACCTCGACCCACTTGTATGAAATTATTTGGGTGCTACGTGGTGGCTTCAGGACCAAGTGTTGGTGATATATAACATTGACTTAACCCTAGCTGGGCACTTCTCCCTCGCCTTCGGGCTCGGTCACTCTGTGAACCCTCCTATCCCAGTTTCGCTGAGGTTCAGGTGGTAGCAGCTCCCATGCTGCTACAGTTCTTTGTGCTAGTCCCTTGTATCGTTCGGGAGTCTTGATACCTTGCTGTTGGCAATCTATAAGTTTAATAAGCACCTAGGGTTTACATTTCCTACCAACACCGACCCTGTCATGGCGTGACTACATTTCTTGGTTTGGTTCTGTCGAAAATTCCATGGTGGAGGATACCCTTTTGCTTCTACCAGCTCGTGGTATTAGATGACGAAGGGAGGGTTTACACTTACTTTGCTCACGGCTATCGAACTATCTACTGTGTTTGCAGCCTCCTTCAACGCTGGTAAAATTACTGTATTTCTCCTTCGTATCTTAGTTAAAAGAATTTGTTTAAAAAAAAACAATTGATAATTGATACTATTCTATCGTTTGCAGGTTCTGGCTCCACATGCAGCATGGATGGCACGAGCTTCACAAAATGGTTAATTTCCCCGGTAAGCCTGGTTTTCACCATGGCATCTCCTCCTTGATGGTTGTTTTAGGATGGTTAGGGTTTGCCTTTGAGTAGTGTGGCTCTGAGATGACTCCAGTTCTAAACAGTATTCTAGCTGTATGTTAAGCGGACTCTTAACAGGTTTAACCCTACGTTGTGTAACGATGTTATGGCTTCGGTTAATGTTGTCATTATTCGCCTTCTTTTGGTATTTAGGGTTTTTCTGAAGAAGAAATGTTGTATATCTAAAAAGATGATAATGACTGTGACCTGTTGGTAGATGAGGTTATGGCCTCGCCCCTTTGTTTTATTACTGTGCTGTTAAAATGTGAAGGGTTTCACTCAGGGTTTGGTAATATGTTTGGTTAATAACCTTACTGTGTAAAAGAACTTTGGTAATATGATTTATTATCAGTACTCCTGTATACTTGAGCTGGTGTGTGGTGTGTAATTTAAATTCCAAGTTTTTAAAATCGCATATATTGTGAACTGGTGCTGCGATTGTAAGTGGAAGCATTGCTTTCATTATCAGCATTACTGTTACTTGTACATACTGGTCTGTTATGGTTCTACTCAATTTTACAGTTGAAGTGTAGTTTAAATGCTTGTTCCATTACTGCGATTATGACTCTGTTGGTAAATTGAGAACCAACTAAAAGATACTATTATGATAGTGAAGCTCGACAATGAGCTAGAATACTGTTCTCTTTTGTTTCTTCTGTTATAAAGTTAATAACTAGGCCATTTCTCTGCTGGTAATTTCTTGTTGTAGAAACTGGAAAGATAGGGTTTAAATCGAACTCCACGGTCACGATTTTTGTTTAGTTACTTATTATGTTTGTTATGATTATGACTCTGTCGAAGTAGATAGTCAAGTGAAAGATATTACTATACTGTTTTTAGTTCGATATTGAGTCAAATAGGGTTCTGCTAATCCTTTCGTTTGTTCAAACAATAACTAAGTTATTTAAAAATGTTAAATTCTTTAAAAATAATTTTCTGTTGTAATTTTGCACATTCATTTGTGTAACAGGTAGTGACTGTATAATTGTTAACTAGGGTTTGGGTATTAATTTATTTAATAGGTTAAGACTGGTTAACTATTGACTAGGGTTTGTATCTTTATAAAGCTATTCTAATTATAGCTACAACTCTTCTGCAATGTTATCCATAATGGTATCATTACTGTAGTTTATGTGGTTATGTTTATTTCTGTTCCTATGATTGTTTAAACGAGTTTATGTTTCCAGAGAATAATTACTGTATACTTAAACCCTACTTATCTATTTAACTATTATAATTAAACTAGGTTTAAAAATTACAATAATAAACTATTGCTTACAATATTACTATTGTATAGCATGCATTAAAAATACCTTATCCGCAAGATAATAATGATATTAAGGAATGGTGAAACACAATAACTCTACAAAATCTATCTACTGCTACTCTGATATACTATTTTACTAACTAATTACTCTTCAGACATATAGAAATAAACTCATCATACATTTATTCAGACTTGACAACATAAGGAAATAAATGGCAGAACCTGTTTCTGTGGACAACAACAGCAATGGGAGGCAGTTCCTCCCTACCAACTCCTGGAGAGTGCCCAGACAGCACTTCTCAGGACCCCCAAGCTTGCTCTGGTCTCCCTGTCTGGAACTAGGTGCAGCAAAATAATTCACTCAGCCCAAACAGCTATACTGGAACCAAGTTACTGCAACATTCCTCTCAAACAACTTCCTTACTGTATCTCCCTCTTCCTCAATGGGATTCCTGAATAACATTCACTTGAATGCATTCTCCCTCTAGAACCAATTCGAACCCCCAGCTCTGTTCATTGAGTACTATTTAAAAGATTGCCTAGGTCTTTGTTGGGTTAACTATCATTAATGAGCCACTTGCTCTGATTCCACTTCCTTGGGGAATCATGACCCCAAATATAGGGAAGTTGCCACCTGCAACTTAGGAAGTGTTTAAGGATGCTGCCACTTGTCTTTTGCCTTTCCACCTAGTTCCATCCACCAGTTTGACCAGTAACCTCTTTTTAACAGCTCTCCCATGCTGTTGTCTCCATAATTTATTTATTAATAATAAAATATTCTGAATTACATTCCATTTCTAGTGACTCTGCTGAGTCATCAATTCCTACTTAGCATTAAATTTAACATAATGTCTCAGGAATATAATGAAATAATTACATAATTTTTACAAAATTGGGGTATGTGACATGAATAACCCTCAAAATGTCAAAATATTGAAGGAAAAGGTGAAGAGAGAGAATCCTGCAATAATCTTTCTGCAAGAGACCAAGTGCTCAGAGGCTCATCTTCGGGACATTGGAAGGAAATATTGAAAGGGAAGTGATGGAATGGGCATAGATGCATGCGGCTCTGCAGGCGATCTAAGCATACTATGGGATCTGAATAAGGTATCTCTAATAGGGTTTATGGATGACCCTCACGCCATTTCAGCTAAATTCAAAGTGATTGGTTTCCCAGTTAGTGGGGTCCTAACTAATGTTTATGGCCCTCACCTTTCCCAGCAGAAAAGAAGTTTTGTTGAATTGTTGAAAAAATTCCACAGATGGGCTAAGGGGAAACTTGGATTTTGGGTAGTAAATTCAACCTTATAACCTCCATAGAGGAGAAGAAAGGGAGGAGAAAAATATTGGAAGAGGAGAACATCCTTTTCAGGGAAACAATTGAAGAGGTGAATCTTGTTGATATTATTTTGGGAAACAATATCTTCACCTGGAATAACAAGAGGGGGAGGCGAATGTCACATTACCTCCCGTTTAGATTGTTTCTTAGTTTCATAATCAATTATGGATCTGGGAAGTGATATATCAACTATAGTTCTTCCCTTAGCAGGATCAGATCACTGGCCTGTTTATTTATGGTGGAATGGATTGGGTTCCTAGTTCAAAACGCCCTTCCATTTTGAACAATTCTGGCTCACCACCCCGACTTCAAAGACAAAGTTCACCAGTGGTGGATAGAATTGGAAAGAGGGGAAGGGAAAAGTATGTACCAGTTCCGAAAAAAGCTCAAATATCTAAAGAATAAAATTAAGAAATGGAACAAGGAGGAATTTGGGAATATCTTCTCTGACAAAAGGAATCTGGAAAAAAGATTAAAGGAGATTCAAATCCAGGGAATGAGGGATGGATTTTATGTTGATCTCTGAGAAGAACAAATCTGAATGGAATCCAAGTTGAATGAAAGAGAAAGCCAATAAGACACCCTGTGGAGACAAAAGTCCAGGGTAACTTGGCTAAAAGAAGGGGAACGAAATACAAAATTCTTTCATAGATTGGCCATTCAGCATCGCATTCAAAATAAGATCCTCATGATCAAGAACAAGAATGGTGAAGGTTGGAAACCAGATATGGAATTAAGGGGGAACTATGCCACTTATTTCTGGACATCATGGATAAGCTTGACATGGATAGAAGAGGGGACATTGAGTGGATTACCTATCATATCCCCTCACTGGTTTCTCAGGACTAGAATGACCTCTTGATGAAACCAGTCACATTGGTGGAAGTTGAAGAAGCTATTGAACAAATGGCAGATGGAAAATCTCCCAAACTAGACGGATTCACGGTCAATTTCTTCCATCAATTTTGGGACTTAATCAAGAATGATGTATGGAAAATTGAGGAAGAATCAAGGAGACCACAACATATTTTGCCTTCCTTCAATGCTACCTTTCTCACCCTTATCCCTAAAGTTGATGGAGAAGACTCCCTGGGAATGTTTAGGCCCACATCCTTATGCAATGCTATCTACAATATTGTTACCAAGGTGATTGCTAACAGATTAAATCCAATTCTCCCTTGCCTGATTTTGCCAAAACAATCGGGGTTTGTGGAAGGCTGTCAGATAATGGATGGCATAATTCTTGTCCACAGGGTTATCCACTCCCTTAAAACAGAGAATATCCTGGGATGATGTTGAAGCTTGGCAATGCAAAATCCTATGACAAGCTTAGTTGGCAGTACATTCGTGAGTTATTAAGGGCGTTCAGGTTTAGGGAGGAGTGGGTCCGTTGGATAATGATCCTTATCTCGTCAGCTTGCTCCTCCATCCTTATGAATGGGTCTCCAACAAGCCTTATCATATGACCCAACAAAATCAAGCAAGGTGATCCTATATCCCCATTTATGTTTGTCCTTATGGTCGAAGGTATGTGCAAGTCCATCAAGGCTCTGCAGGACAATCAAGAGCTCATAGGGCTGTTGATCGGTCCAATGGCAGAATGTCAATCTCACCAACAATTTTTGGATGAGACAATGCTCATGGGTCACCCCTCAGTGAAAGAGGAAAGAACCATCTAACAATGTCTCAAGAGATTTGGAGATTCCTCGGGTTTGGAGGTAAATGAGCAAGAGTCTCAAGTGTTATTTTTCAATATTCCTAGGGTGACCAAACTCAATATATTTTGCATTCTTGGTTTTCAAGAGATCTCCCTTCCATCCAAATACCTTGGATCCCCTCTTTCGGACTCAATTATTCATAAAGTTTCATGGGATGAACTTCTGGACAAGATGAGGAAGAGACTGACCAGCTGGACCTTCCGAACTTTGAAATTTGCAAGTAGGCTAGTCTTGGTGATGTTGGTCCTTCAAGATATGCCAGTTTACCTATTCTCAGTAATGGCGACCCCCAAGGTTGTCTTAAGATAAATCAAGAATATTCAGAGAAACTTTCTGTGGAGTGGAGACAGTGAACATATAAAATGGGTCTTGGTCAGCTAGGAAACTACATGTATACCAAAGAACCATGGGGGAATAGGATTATGCGACCCAGTGAAGATGAATTTGGTGTGGAGAAAAAATATGGTGGAAATGGGAAACTCACAACTTTGAGCCGTGGGAAAACTATGACATTGTAAATATGCCTCAGGATGGGAAAAAATAAATCTCATTCGCTATTAGGAGGAAAAGAAAGGTTCCCACATCTGGAAAACAACGAACCTCGAGAGAACCCTCATCCAAGAAAATAGATTTTGGGAAGTTAGGAATGGGGAATCAACCCTATTTTGGGAATATTTGTGGCAACAATTTCCTGCTATTGAAAAAAATCTAGACGTTCCCCACCTCAGATAGGTGTGTACAGAATAGGGGAAGATGAAGGTAAGGACTTTTGGGGGGGAATGGGCGAAAACTTAGAATTCTGGGAATGGGCTCACAAGGACTGGTGGGAACAGCTTGGCCCTTGGGAGGAAGCATCCTCAATAGTGGAAGCGCTTCAAGAAAGAAGCATTTACACCCATGGTGGGGAGGATAAGCCACGTTGGGGATTCAAGCCTAAGGGATATTTTTCAATCAATGAGGATTATGACATATTAATTGGGTTCAACATGCAACAACCATAAAAAGTGTCGAAAAAATTATGGTCAGCCCAATTATGGCCAAAAATTGATACCTTTGTTTGGTTTCTGATAAAAAGAATAATTTTAACTACAAATAACCTAATGAGAAGAGGGATTCAAGGACCTTACAAGTGTTGAATGTGCTCAAATGCCGAAGAAACCTTGAACCACCTTCTAGACATGTGCCCCTTCTCTGTGCAATTATGGGACCGAGGACCTGCTTCCTTCAAAGTATCCAACAGGCAAAGAGGTCTCCATGATATGACGGTCAGTACCTAGACGAAATATCCATTCCAAAACCCCATTGTCAATCAATTGTGGCAAATTATCTCAGGCTTCCTATTCTGGGAAATATGGAGAGAGTGAAATGCAAGAACATTCAAAGGGAAGTCAAACTCAGAGGAAAAGGTGTGAGACATAATCAAAAATAGAATGTTGGAGTCCATAAAAACAATCCTGGGAAATGTTGGACTGGGAATCTAAGGGGGTTGAATCCTTCATTTTGCAAGCTTGGGGGATTGTGGGTCCGTTGCAGTGTTTCGGCCTCCCTAATCCTATGAACTAGGCTATCTCTAGTCCTAATAAGTGGTCATCCCCCCCCTTGGATTCTTCAAACTAAATTTCAATGGGGCGTCAAAAGGTAATCCGGGCTCGGCGAGGTATGGTGGTATTATCAGAGATCAAAATGGCAGAATGATGTGTTTCAACATGGGCTACATAGGGGTGGAAATGAACAACGCTCCATAAATTGAAGGTCTGATACATGAACTATTAATGTCCCACAGATGAAAATGGACCCCGATCATAGTGGAAGGAGACTCAAAGGTTATCCTATATATGGCTAGATGTATTCACAATGGTACCCCATATTCAAAGGTGGAATCAAAGTGGAGATTGGAATGTTGCTTAGAAAGGATATCCTGCCTCCTAGGACCCCAATTGGCTCTATCCTTTAGCCATGTCAGAAGGAGCACCAATGGCATGGTGGACCTGCTAGTGAACATTGGGACCCAGACTCGCAGGACTGTTATGGCAGACTCATGGGAGGCATTAAACGACTGGATGTTTAGGGAAAGGTGTGAATCCCTGACCACCTGAGACATGTCAAGTAATGAAGAGGAAGGTACACATGGATAGTAGGAGGGATGACGAAAAACCACATGTTTCAAATAATCTAATGCCATCATGAAGGAGCGATATATGGGAAGGTACTGGTAGAGGTAAGGAAGCATTAAGGGTCATTAGGGTAGGGAAGATTGCATTCATTCGACCGAGATTGGTATCAGGTGAAGTTATGATTACTGAGGGTGGTGGATCGTGAAACCCTCTTGGTGGAAATATGGAAGGTGCCACAGATAGAGGGTTTGACATCAACGGTAGTACTCGAAAAATTATGGAAACTTTGTATTTACACCCTAGAAAGGTGGCCGCAAGCATCATCATGTTGGTAAGCTTCCCCGAATGCAAGTGGTGGTTTTTCTGTTATCATAACGAAGATTTACCAGATTGTGGATTATAATGGAAAGTAAGGCTCCTTCTACTGAATAGAGTATGGCCAAGAGACAAAGGGAAACTAGAGGAAAACCCTCAAGCGAGGGCCACCGCGTCACCTGTTCCCAGAAGTGGGAAATGTGGGAAGCTCGAGTATTTAAATTTCTATTTCCTTCAGAGGTCCAGAATGAGATAAACGCGTTCGAAGCAAGGTTGTTGGGGGAATTGGATGAGGATCACTTGCATACTGAGTGTAAGGAGTTGGAGGACCGAGTTATCGACCCAAGAAACAACATGGCTTGTTTGTGCCTTTATGAACGGACAGTTTCTTTGTACTGGGTAATAGAGAATCTAATGGAACATGTCTTGTGGGAGAGGCTGAAGAAGGAAGAAGGGGATGAAGTCCCTGTCCAGAATTGGAAATCTCATCATGCTGAAACCAATGAGCTGCACTAGAAGGTCGATGCCATCATGAGTGCATTGGAGATTTGTCGCCCAATGCCTTCCTTTGCTCTGACTAGTAGCTTGGCTTTCGTTCTTGATGGATGGTTTCCGGATCTTCCATACTTCTCGCTACAAATTTGAGGTTTTGGGTAGTTCTGCCTTGCTATGTTTTTAGTATTTGGTATTAGTCTTGGTTACAGGTATCAGTCGGTTTTTTTTCTATCTAATCTTAAGTACATATGTAAATGCGCAGTTTAATTCCGCAAAGTCTATTTTTGAATGTTGGGCAAGTCATCAAAGGGAGCCTGGTGGTATTAAGTCTCAAATAGGTCTAGATATTGAAAATATATGGGTTCTGGTTATGTATGGGGATCAATTTTGGACGTACTATAGGTTTTGGGCATGCATGGGAGAGTTGATATGCTGGCCAAGTTCCATTGGGATGAATATGATTTGATGTAACTTTTGTTTTCTTTAATATAGTATAAAATCTCTCTTACTTACAAAAACATAATCCATGTGGACTGCTAAATTACTTTGTACAAATCGCATGGTGAGCTCTAAATTTTGACATATATATTGGTTAACAGTAATGATAGTGAAACATTAAACAAGCTATAAAAGTGGTAGAGCAATATCGATTGTTGCTTTCAGGTAGTTATATACAACAACAAGTACTCCGTGTTTGGTAATTTGTGACTGTAAGACTTGAAAATCAAAAGAAAGAACTAATATTTCATATTGTTTAGAATTCATAGTTAAAAGAAAATGAACCTAAGTAAAAATGAAAGTCTAAAATTAATACTTTCAAAACAAATTTACTAAGAAGATAGTAATTTAAATTTTAAATAGTGCAAAACTGGATTTCAAAATTGGAAGGGGGACTATCAGTTCAGACAAAATTGAATGTTCATTTTTCAAATACAAGCTCCATAAGACTGTTATTGGACTGAGATGTGAATTATTAGCTGTGTAGTCGATGTTATCAAGATATTTATGTGTAATTGTGGTTGGTGGTATGTGATTATGTTATCCTAAGGGGGAAAGCTTGACAAAAAATAACAAATTGTATATAATAGCTTGTGCATAAATGCTACATTGCTTCCATGAAGGCAAATAAATTTATGGAGAAAATATATCATGTAGCACCTCTGTGGCAGGTGCTTAAATAATAATTATGACTGACTCACACAAATCTGTCCCCATATTTCCCGAACATTACAAAACGTTACTGCACAAATTTACAAAATTGCTCCATTCACACCATATTACAAGGTGCATATGTAATCATATTTTCTAACTCCTATAGAAACGAGATATTTAAAATAAACTCTATGATGTTGTCATGTGTATATGCTAGCTATCCTAACATGTTGCTTGTAGATTCTAGCTATACTAAGGAGAAGAATTAAAATATAAAAATGAGCTTATTATTGAAATGCAATATGAAAAAAATTTCCCCACCATAAGCATGTGTTTTTAAAAAGAAACAAAATGATAATTACAAGTTTCAATCTTACACGTTAGAAATGTTATAAAAAAATCATAGTATAGTGCATTGTATGTTATAAATAGCCAGTAGTTTAGTATCACATTCAAAAGATAAATCAATGGATACATAAATGAGTTCTATTGAAAGCAATATATAACATTGTGCAAAATTGGTATGAGACATCATTTATTTGTGAAGTTGAGCCATATTCATTCAACCAAATGAAATCTTAATCTAAACAACTTGATAAATCAATGTATAGTATAAAGAGTACTTTTATTGAATCTTACTTGTCTACGACTGATTTAGAGCTTGCAACAATTGTTGGCGACTACACAATGAAAACCCCACAACCAATAATTAGACAACAACATTATTCAATAAAGAATTACAATAAGGATTCTCAAATTATAACATGATGAATTTAAAAACCTTTCCAGGGTTGTCATCAATAAACTCCCAATGCTGATTTTGGAGATTAAGAACTTCAACATCCCTATCAACGTATAATACCTATAAAAGCAAAAAAAACATTGATTTTAACTTATATGCATAAATTCTACATTCTCCAAACAAATATTTTACATAGAATTCCACAAATAAAAGATCATAAAGTGGAGCTTACTTTGTGCTTCTTTAGTTTAGGATCATAGGAATCAACAACACCATTATAGAACTTGCAAAAATAAAGTACTTGTTGAACATAAAAATAATTCCGAGTTATAGAATTCTAATTTCTGAACTACAAACAAACAAAAGTAGGATAACAAAATGCAAACAATGGATCAAAAGGATTCATGAAAGTGAGTCTAAAAATGTTCTCCAGGCATAAAGGATGTGTCCCAAACTCATCTTGGATGATGGCATGTGGGACTACCTGTTTGCAATTGCAATATATCATATATTGGAGCATGATAGATTGCATCCACTCCATGTGTGCCCAATCTTTGCAGGACAAACACAGTCCCAAGATCCCAAGATCTTGGCCAAATAAAGCACTACATGTTTAATGAATTATGGTAAAATTGTATATATAATTATTAATAGCTTCTTTAATAGCAATTTTAATAATAAAAAATAATACATCAATCCTTCAACCAAACTTCCTTTACTTCTTTGAATATTAAATCCTTTAAACCTTTCTCTCTTAAATCATTTTTAAAATGATGACAATAAAATGCTCAACTTCTTTCACAAAGTTTGGTATTAAAGATTCTTTTTACCAAAGACACACTTTAACAATATGGATAGTTTAAAAAATACTTAAATGTCCATCACCTTTCAATGCACAATCCCTTTTCCCTTGGGGTGAATTTAAAAATTCATTATATTGAAATTATATTATTCCAACAAAATAGTCCATTCACCATGTAAAGCAATATTTTAATAATCCACTCACTTTGCATAGTGTTTAGTGTTTTAGTTAAAATGATTGAACCTACCATTTCATTTAAAAAGTAACTTAGTTTATGCATCTCTCAATTTAAAAAATTATTGTATGCCTCTTCCTTTGACACCATGTATCACCCAATGGTTGATCTTCACTTTCAAACTAAGAATCCATCTCCTTGTGTGGATTGTTTGGTGCATTTCTCTTTTTTTTTTCAGCGATCACATGAACTTCAATTTCATGCTCTACTATATCCTTAGTGCACTACCAACAACGATTTTTTGATGCTTACAAGTATGTTGCACTTCATCAGATGTAGGTAGTTTATGTTATTGGTTTTCTAAAATTGTTGAAGGCCAATTATTGAATAGGGCACTAGTTTATCCACAATCAGATGAACTCTTTCTTGAACAATATAACAAGACATTCAAGAATAAATATGTATGAATGATTTTTTTTGTAAGTAAGCTTCACCTTGTATTACCAATCAAAAGGAAAATTATATTGAAGATCTCTGTAAAAACAGAGATATAAGGCACCATTTCCAATTTGTTTTGAAACATCCCAACCAACTACCCGTACAGAGCAAAAACTAGGAATTACAACCTCCCCTTCTCTGAGTATTTACGGAGAGAAAATTATTATTAACCATCATCCTATACCACTACAACCATTCCAACCCCTGCCCAAAATTGCATAACAGTTTCCCATTTTACATATTGCCACCGCGACCAAATTCCAAAAATGAAGCATCAAAACCATATTGACAAAGACTAGAGCATAACAGTAATTATGATCAACAAAAACCAGCCGAGAGACAGACAAAGGAATTAAGAACCTTGACACCTGATAAATGGGCCATAACATTACCCACATACCATCCTGATTCAACATGCCATTCAGGAGCCCAAGCATATCCAGTAGCCCCACCACTTGATCGACCATCCTCAACACGCTTCATAGGATCCATACCAATATCAATAAACCCATGACTTGCGAGAGAAGTCATCTATGAAAAACACATAATACAAGTAACCACTCAAGGAGGGTGCATACATAGGACCACATAGATCGGAATGAATTAAGTCAAGAATCCATTTGTATATATTGGTACTACTTGAAAAACTCTTCTTAATGTTTTTGAAAAAAACACAACCTCTACGAACACTATCAAAATTAGATTTAAATATGGGCATACCTTTCACCATCTTCTCCAATATAGGTATCACTTTGAAATGGAGATGACCAAGCCTTATATGCCACACTTCACATGGAATAACTTTGTCATGGATCATGGCTTGAATAAGATTTCCAGGAACTTTGTAGAGGCCTCCATCTCCAACTCCAATCACTGATGCAGAGTTCAAGTCTTCATGCTTGGGCCACAAGAGCACTTTGTTGTCCATAAAAATAACTCTGAATCCTTTATATTCTAGAACTGAAAAAGACATGAGGTTCTTCTTCAATATGGGGAAAAATATAATTTCATCCACATGTAGTAGATATCCTGAATCCAATTGAAAATAAGTGGATCCAATGCCTTGGATCGAATAGGTGCATCGAATAGGTGCCATTATCTCCAAGTTCCACCTTAAATGAAAACTTCTTTTCCCTCAAATCTGTGATAGCGCTCCTATATCCATTCATGTGCTTGGATGCGCCACTATCTACCATCCATTTCTTAGCACTAATGGTAATGGATCCAAAAAGGGTTGAGACAAAATAGTACTCATTCTTTGTCTCTTGATCATCGAATTATTTCTTTCTTGTAGGTTCATCTTTTGTAGCAATAGAAGCGTGAAACCTACCCTTGAACTTTCCTCTTTTATTTGCTTGACATTCTCTTGCATAATGGCCCTTCTTATTGCAATTGAAACATTTAACTTTATACTTATCAAATTTCTTGAAATCATTCTCCTTTTTATGAGAGAATTTCTTGTGATATTTCTTACCTCTTTTCATCTGTGCTGCAAGAGCAAGGTTCTCTTCTTTGGAGGAAGTATACTTTCTCTAGATTGACCCTTACTCTTTTGGGAAATCATGCCACATTATCTCAATGTTAGGTTTCACTTATCGACCATTTACTGTAGCTAAGAATGTCTCCCATGAAGATGGAAGACCATCGACAACGGTCTAAATGAGATCATCATCATCGACCATCACACCAATGCTCATGAGTTGATCTCTTACTTGAGATATTTTTGTGAAGAAGGAAGCCACCACTTCGTCCTTTTCCATATTCATATTTAGAATCTTGTTCTTCAATTATCTCTTTTGACTGGGTGCCTTCTTCTCATAAATATTTGTCAAAGTGTCGAAACATTCCTTTGCGGTCTCCAATGACATGCATAAAGTTGTCTTTCAAAAAATCATAAATGATTCTCTTTTCTTTGGCTTGGTTCTTCTTGAAGGTAATGTGCCCTGCATTAGAAGTAGGTTCTTCAGTAACGCTAGATACATATCCATCCAAATCATGTTCTTCCAGGATATTCAGGATCCTGGCCTTCCAAGTATTGAAGTTCGAAGTTCTTTCAAGACGGTCTTACTGAGATTGAAGCCATAATTCTTCAAGTATTGTGCACACTCAGGATCTACATAGGCTCAAGATTGATTGCTGGACTTATCTCTTTCACGCCTTGATCTCTGATACCATGTTAATTTTTTTATCTTTAATTTAGAAATGAAATAGTACATGAAATCAAATAACAATGAAACAAATAAGCAATCACATTCGACAAATGAATTTACCCCGGGGAAACCCTCTATGAGTTGAGGGAGAAAACCCCAAAAAAACCTTCCTTACTATATTGATAGATAGCGGAAAATGTCTTTTACATCAAACACCCCTGGTGCAATTACATAGAAAGAGAAAGATAAAGAAGAGAGACTCAGAATAATATCTTGCACAAAGAGAATTGTATTGCCTTCAATGGAGAAGAGAATTCGCTTCACATTGAATTCATCAATCTTGTATAACATATTTATATATTCTTTACATGTATCGGCTTCTATTTTTATCTTTTGACTTCATGATGAACTATCCCTCCATCTGGATGTATCAATATTGCATGAAGAAGAGAACCCCACTTCTCATGCAGTGCATTAACTCACTGAATTGAGCGTTAGGATGAATTTGCCCCTTAACTGAAAGCTTTCCCACTTAGTCAGGTGGCTAACTTAAGTGTCATCACTCAAGTGTCGCAACTCAAGTGTCGTGTTTTATTTTAACATAAGTGTCGTCATGCAATAACACTTAGTTAACTAGATATTCTTTGTTATCACTTAGTTAACTCTCTTAATTGATTATTTCTTGTTAACATCATTGTAGTGATCAATTCAAGTTCTCCTTTGATTTACTGAAGTCTTCACTGAAGTTTAACAATTTGAATTCTCTCTTAATTAATTCTTTAATGTGCAATTCGAATTCTCTCATATCTTATCACATCTTATGTTTATCTCTTGTCTTATATGCATGGTCCACATGTGCCAACTTAATTATCATATCAAATATACTAAGGAGATTTTTTCAATGATTTGATCATATTGTCCTACTATCATTCCAAGTGGTTATATGCTAAAGTATTTCACTCTAGAGGTGTCCAGTCTCTAGAGGAGACTTAATAGTTCAACCATGGTGAGTATTAAACCACACACCATACATGCTTTGACATGTAAAGCATCACCTCAACACATGAGGCACCACCTCAACACATGAGGATTTGTCTTGACACACAAGACCTTAGCCTTAACTAGAAATATTGTACAACATCATCACTTTGACAAACAAAGCACTTTCCTCAACATATGAAGCTTAACCACTCTTGATTCTAACTCAAGATTATTCTCCAAGTTTCCTAATTCCAACTCAAGCTCCTATAAGGTGCTACCTTAACACACGAGGCTCAATATTGACACACAAGATTGACCTAGAGAATGACTCATGATGTTGTAACTTTAACACTGCTTAGATTGACCTAGAGAATGACTCAAGATTGACCTAGAGAATGACTCATGACCCAAAACATAGCGACAGACCTATCATAAAATGAAAAGCGTGCCCAAGTAGTGCTTAGGTCAGAAATCCAAGGTTCCAAGGTTGAGAATTCTTTGAATGGTTTCTCCATATCTAGTTCCTCCCAAATTTCGCACTCAACAACCTTGATCTCCTCATGAATCACCTATGGAACATTTTCCTTGTACATCTAGGACACATGAGCGACACGAAGTTGCTCACAATTAGCCCTCTTCCTGCTAGACCCTCCCTTGGCTTCCTCATTAACCTCCATTATGTTCTCACCTCTCAACATCCAAATTCTCTTCAGCCACCAAGCTGCCACCTTGCCAGATATGTTACCCAGAGAATGTGACCACCAGACAACCGAGACATGGAATTTATAATTCATCATATTCCAAAGGACATTCTCTCCAACTGCAGCATTAATGATACTGTAACCCATCCTCGTCATACAATGACTGCCCTGTATCCCAAATAAATCACCTCCCAAGATTTCCTTCATTCCTTGGGCATTGTACAATCCAACTGTTGATGCCTCAGTTGAGTAGGTGCTGGAATGGTGTCCAAGGAAAACAACAGGGGATGAAAACCCAACCAAAGGCTTCAGATAATCCTACGCAACTATTACCCTATCCTCGAGTTGTTTGGTGTGGTTAACACCCATGGATATTTGGCCTCCGCTGACACTCTTTGAGTTGGTGAGTTTGTTCCTTAAAATGGAGACTTTGAATTAAATATGAAATTAATCCTAAATGTGATTTAAAAGCAATCTACAATTAATAATTCTGCAACTATTAGAAGAAATTCTACAGTTACAGAAATACATATTTGATCTAAAATACTAACCTATCTAAATGTTAATTAAATTAATAACCTATCCCGGAATCCAAAAGTTTGAAATGGACAGAATGATCTAATGCTAAAAAGAATTATTGGATCATCAATGATTTAAAAACATTTAAACATTGATGTCATAAGCACATCAATTCTAACATGAGAAGTAAAACATTATCTTCACTATGTTAAAACTGTTTGAACATAGAATCATTTCTGCAATCATTAAACATAATCAGATTTACAAATATACTACATAAATGCAGAAAAATGAATCTGATTACTATTCAAAAGTGCATAATAGAAACATCTTATTACACACAAATGAACAAATGAAGAATAACTACAGAAAAATGAAAGGTTCACATCACCATTTCAGTTTCATAAAGACATTTACAAAGATGAACATTGATGATCAGCAGCCTCCTCAGTCTAGCTCTCTTCCAAGTAAAAATACACAGAAAAGAGTTTAGCAGAAAAATTATAATCCTTCTGGTCTGCAGAGACCACCTCTCATCCCCCTTCCCAGATCATAGAAGGTAGGTATTTATACAAAATAAATGACAAGAGAAGATCATATCAGTTTCCCCAATTGTTGAACTAACTAGCTGAGTTTTTCCATTTAGCAAATCCGTCCATGAGAAAAATCTGGGAAATTCAGTTTTGAAAAACTAGTTGGATCTCCCAAATGAAGAATGTTCTGAGGATGCTACTCATCAGAGAACTAATAGGGCACACTCTGCACAAAACCCATGTCTCGGATTTTCCAGATTCATCTTCACCACTCCATAAATCGCGTCCAAAGATCACTATTTCCACTTGGCACATTTTGGTTACTCTAAATTTGGGATGTAAATTCTTTATCTGGACTTCTCTCAATCCAAATCCACACTCGTACAATTCAAAATAGAAATTAAAATATTATTCCAAATCTAGTGACAAAAATCTAAATTATTAACAATCCATTTGCAAAACAAAATATAATGAAAATTAAAAAATCTAATTCAAATCCGAAATTGATTGTTAGTCATATTTTTGGGGTGTTTAATCTATTCAATTAGACAAAACAATCTTTTCAAATCATTCCTCATCCTTCTAGCTTTCCAACTAGCTATCTCGGGTTGATTTGGGTTGATTTGGATTTATAAATCTCAAGATATTCCTCCCGGAAGTTAAGGCTTAACAACTGTTGATTTTATTGTTGGGTGAATCATGGCCATTGATTTAAAAATTAAATATATTATCCCATATTAATCATTTTCCAAAGAATAAAACCAAACTAAAATCCAAAATCAATATTCCAAAAAAAATCGGAAATCACATGTCCGGAAGAAAATTTTGAATTTGGAAAAAAAATCGTTTAAACAAATCAAAATCGAGAAAATCAAAACCAAAATTTAAAACCCTATGTCAAAAAATAAAATTACCAAAATTTACGTACCCAAAATTAAATTAAATTATAACATAAAATAAACTTAGGGTCAAAATGCGGGAATGAAAAAGTAGGAATTTGCAAAAGTGATTTCCGCAATCCACATTCCATTGCGGATTGGTGATTGCGGAAATATTAAATTTCAAATAACAAAAACCCGCGGGAATAATGTTTAAAAATGGAAAAATTAAACCTTATGCAATCCGCATTTGTGGATTGCGGGAACATTAAAACTTGAACAATTAAAATTAAAGGTCTGGCATCCGCAAAAATGCATAGAAATAATTGGGAAGTTTGGAAAAATGCAAATTTTTATTTATTTATTTTTTAAATAAGGAAATAACAATGGATAGAAGATTAAGAAAAATCTAGAAATATTTACAAATAAACTGAAAATCCAATATTGGAAAAATATCATTAAAACATAAAACCTAGAAGTAAATATCAAAACTATTTACAAGTTAATTGTTAAGAAAATAGTTGTTGGAAACAAGTTACGTATATAGGAAAAAAATCACTCCTATAATATAGGAGAGTTAATGAATTCTATAAATAAGTTTCTAACATAGTCATTTTCTAAGAATAGAATACTAAGGAAAGAATAATAATATTTCATTTTGCACAATAATAAATAAAAAATCATTTTAAATTGCAAAAGGGAAAAATATAAATTGTATTTTCAAGATCAAATTAGTTTATTTAGAAGGAATGACTCATCCAAAACAAGCTTAATTTAAACATTAAAAATATTAAACTAATATAAGCAAACAAACCCAAAGACTAACATTATTTACAGCATTTACATTATGATTTTAGGCATGCAAAAGTGAAAATAAAACTCCATCAAGGTCAAATAGCAAACTAATGCAATATATAAACTCACAAGACAAGAAATCATAAGGTCAATAAAAATCCCAAAATGAATCTAATAACCAGGCATCATCTCGAATAATCAGCTTATGCAGTGAAGACCAAATCTAGGTGGGGAATGTGAATGACAACATGGTAAATTAACCACCGAGATCTCAAATGAATCAAAAGAAAATGAGTAAAACTGGAAACAATCCGCAATGCAGGTTGCAGGTTGCGGAAATGCAACTTCAAACAAAAACAAACCAAAAGTGTTCGGAGTCTGCAATCCGCAATTGCGGGCTGCGGAAACACAAAGTGCAAAATATTTTGAAAGTCCTCCTGCAATCCGCAATTGTGGGTTGCGGGTTGCAGGGAAGACAAACCATGATTATTGAAAAATGTTTCCGCAATCCGCATTGGGGGTTGCGGGTTGCATAGCGGAAAAGTTTCAAATTAAAAAACCAAGCTCCTGCAATCCTTATTGCGGATTGCAAGTTGTGGAAGGAACAATTTTTGGGGGAAAATTAGTTATTTCCGCAACTCACAAAAACACACAAACAAATAAATTTTGAAAAGGGAAAAGTAAATCAAACATATATACAAGTGGAACCAAAAGTAAATCAAAATTTCACAACTATATCACTAGCTAAAAGAAAAATTAGTGATTAAAAATTTTGTTTTTAATAAGTTATGAGATATCAGATTTAATTAGGTCTTTATTGAAAAAAAATAAAGAAGCCTAAAAGATTAAACCAAATTAAAACTTAAGATAATTGTGAAAAAATAAGCCTTAAGAATTTGTCTCATGTGAAAAATAAATATTTGTTTGTCGTGTTTGTAAAATCGAAGGAATTTGTTATTGTAAATAGAATAACTATATTAATTCATATATAAAAATGTATTGGAGAATAACTATATCAATTCATATATAAAAATGTATTGAATCTGTAAATTGAATTGATTATAATAAAACTCTTAAAATAAATTTATTCTCCTTCAATTGAAGAATTACGATCAACTTCTTGCTTCGCATAAAGTTGTTTAGGACAATAAGGCCTCCTTTATTAAAAATTATGTACAGAAAGAAACTAAACTAAATTGTGTTCAATTTGCAACAACACAATATGAAAAAAACCATTTTTTTTCAAGTGCATATCCAGGAAAGATAAAAATTGGTGGGTAATGAAGATGTTCTAATTTTAATTACTTTGTCTCCTGTCAAAATATTTTTGCTCTTAAAACTTAGAAAATAATTAATTAAAAACATTTCACAACAAGATCATTACAATTTAAAACTAAATATGTAAATCAAACATGAATGCCTTGAACCAATAAAATAATAAGCGAGAGCATGAATAATAGAAAGTGAAAGAGGATAAAAATACTTCCCTGAATGTGTCTGAAGAAGTGTTGTTTCCAACTTAAACTTAGCTTGTCACTGCAAATATTTTATTGAATAAAATGTGAGGAACCTGCAACAATTAATTAATGAAAATACACGAGATAGTAGTAATAACAGAACTCGGAATCACTTTATTGATCGCAGGACACTTCGAGGGGGCAACCTCCTTTGAGCAATCTCAATACAAATAACTTCACGGTGTCTTCATTGGCCTCGACACACACTTATATACTAAGTCTAGGCGCCAATACTATGGGTCAAAACCATGGGCCAATACAAACTATGGGTCAACAAATACTACGGGCAACTTACAAAGCATATGCGCCCAAAAACAATAACACAAACTATGGATCAACAAATACTACGGGACATCTTACAAAGCATATGCGTCCAACAACAATATACTAAAAAAGTAAAGACATGGGTTCCTAACATCCCCTCTTCCTTAGAAAAGGCTTTGTCCTCAAAGCTTTACATGTGGAAATTGTTGTTGAATCTGAAGGAGTGGTGCCCATGTAGTAGCCTTTGGTTGCATGTCATGACACTGAATGAATACCTCTATGATAGAGCAAGAGATAAGTGAACTCCCTTTGAGTGTCAAAGAGGATTTCTTAGAAGGTTGTAGACAAAGAAAAACCATATCAACTGCTTGAAAAGTGCGCTCGAAATGGTGCTGGTCGGCTTATTGTGTCATTCGAATATTGGCTATGTGAAGAGTGTCCTACAAAATGTGAAGAATCTGATCGCGGTTTCGAAGAACTGTGTCAATTGCCTGAATTGGTTCACTGTTGAGGATGTATGGAAGAATAAATGGCGGTTCCTGACCATATATTGCTTCATATGGAGTAATTTTAGATGCAGTAGGGTACCACCATTCAACGAGAGGGAGCCAGTTCGCCCATAGAGGTTGTTGTTCGGAGGTGAAGCAATGAAGATAATTTTCCAAACATTTATTGGTAATGTCATCCTGCCCTCCAGTTTTAGGGAGCCCTTCAATGAAGTCCAGAGACATATCTGTCCAGATCCGTGGAAGGATGGGTACGGGTTCAAGCAATCTCGGAAGGAGCTGGAAGGTATCATATTCAACCACCATCTGTTGAATCGTCCTTTTCATTCCATGCCAAAAGAAGGTATGTTGTGCTTGCTCACACGTTTGGAGGAACCCGGAGTGCCTGACCAATGGAGATGCATGGAGTTCAGAGAAGACATAGCCCTGTTGAATAGATTGCAACCAATTTGGAACAAGCAGAGAAATAACTGAAAGAGAAACTGGGGCATCAATTGTAAGAGAAGGAGCATCTACCACCAAATTGTCCTGACCCTTCATGTAAATGATCTCATTGGCATAACCCAGGAGTTGGTGAATCCATTTTAGTTGTGCGGGTGAGGAGACCCGTTGTTCCAGGAAATATTTCAGACTCTGGTGAGCAGTCAGGATGCAGAAAGAATTCCCTAATAGGTATGGCTGCCACCTCTGTACTACATGCAAAATATCCATCATTTCCTTCACAGATATAGAGGCAGCTAAATTCTTACCGGAAAGGTCTTGTGAAAGCGGCAATCCCACTGGTTCAACAAAGGAACCGGCATATCTATCCAAAATTGGTTGTAGATCCAAGGGAGTAGTGGAGACCGTTGATGGGTGCATCTGAATGGAATGGAGTTGAGCAATGACACCATGTGAATTCTTCTTAAGGAGTTTTTCCAGGCAATGTGAACTGATGATGCAGAGAGACCCTGGTTGTAAGCCTGTAAATTTGTGCTTTTTTCCATTGACTGAAAACTGAATCCACAGTTCAACAAAATCCCATAAGATGGGTCCAAGTGTGCGTAACCATTGAACACCTAAAACCACATCACATCCGCCTAAGGCCAAGGCAAACATGTTAGAACACAAGTTATAATCTTCCATAGAGATATTCACATTGTGACACTTCCCCTTGCAAGGTAAGGTGACCCCATTGGAAACCATGAATTCAAAGTTGGAGCAAGGATGGATAAAACAATCAACCTATTTGGTGATCCGAGGGTCAATGAAGTTATGAGTTCTACCAGAATCAATGAGTATGGTAAGAGGGGGCTTCTTGAATTAACCCCCGACCCACATTGTTTAGGGGGTGGTGATTCTTGCTAAAGCATGGAGAGATCTCTCTGGGTGATCTTCCTGAGATGGACGGTCAATAGGAGGCTCCTGAATGTCGACCTGATAATCCATTGTATCTCGAGCTTCTTCACAAATTTCAGAGGTATGCGAAGAATCCACATCCAAGAGATAGAGCTTTTGCTGAACACATCTATGTCCCGGAGTGAAGTTCTCATCACAATTATAACAAAGCCCTTTTTTCTCTGTGTGCTTGCATCTCTATTTCAGACAAATGCTTAACAGGAGTTGATCGAGGAGCTGGTAGGATGGGAGGTCATTGAGAACACATATTTCGAAAGGGAACAAAAGTGGGTTTGGAGCGTTGTTGGGCTGCAATCTTGTCTTCTGCCAACTTAGCCAACCCCAGGGCTTCCATCATTGTGTTGGGACTAAACATTTTAACCTCTGAGCGGATTTCATCCTTAAGACCACTGATAAAACAACTCCTGTAGAATTCATCAGACAATCCTTCTGTGTGATTAGCTAGTTTCTCAAATTTTGTCTGATACTCTCTCACAGTGCCAATCTGGTGAAGTTTAGTGAGGGATCTTGTGAAGTCATCAAGAGCACTAGGACCAAATCATTGCAAAATGAGCTAGAAAAAATTTGGCCATTTTAGCTCTTCTTGAGCCTTGATGTACCAACGGTACCATTGAAGAGCTTCATGTTCCAAATGAAAGGCTGTAAGTGGAACTTTGGTGACATCAAAAGTATTATGCAGACTGAAATACTGTTATGCACGATAGATCCAGCCAGTCGGATCAGTACCATTGAAGCGACGAAAATCAAGCTTCAGACCACATAAATTGCTAGAAGAAGAGAACCCATTGTCTGATGAGACTCGAACTGTCGTTTGTTGTTCATGGTTGAATGCTCAAGATGGAGGCCGAGAAATTTTCATCTAGATCCTGGAGTTTGGTTTGGATGGCTACAAGTGCTTCCTCCATGGTTTTTGCTCCTGCACGGGTGACAACCATAACCGGGAGTTTTTATTTTTTTTGAATGGGTAGAAAAACACAAACAAAAGTTTAATTAGTAAAGGAAAATTTGGATTTGGGAAAAATTGTGATGGGTAATTGGGGTTTGACTAGGTTTTGGACACTTTCGAATGAACAGGGAAGCAGAAAATGGGGATTTCAGAAGTGGGGTGAAAGAATGAGAAAAAAATTTAGAGAGGGACAAAGAAGCAGAAATAGGAAATGAACATGGTGGCCAAATTTGAAGGTGATTGGGTGAAAGTTAAAGAAGTTATGGAAAACCCTAAAAATAGACAAATGTGGGATTTCTAGTTTTGGGAAGTGGAATTTGGGATAGGGTCCTCAGGAATGAAAGATGCAGAATAGGATGACATGGGTGTCAGGGAAGTTTCAAGAGAAACAAAGTGAAAACAAGGGATATATGGCGAAAAAATAGAAGGGATTAGAAATAGATGGATTTACAACTGCGTGGAAGGGATCAGAAACAAATGGATCTGAAATAGCGTAGAAGGGATCGACAACAGATGGATCTGAAACGACGTGAAAGGGATCGGAAACAGATAGATCTGAAACGGTGTGGAAGTGATTAACAACAGATAGATCTGAAATGAAGCGGAAGTGATTGGAAAAATATAGATCTGAAATGACGCAGAAGTGATCAGTAACAGATAGATCTGAAATGGCACGGAAGTGATCAGCAACAGTTCTGGACAAAGAAAATCTATGATTTATCAGCTGAAAATAGATATGGACCCCATATGCTCGACTTCCTAATGGTTCACGGGATTCATGCAGCCACCAATGCTGTCTGATGGCATGCGTATTGGGGCAGTACCCCTCACTCCACGGCTTAGGTAAAACTGATAACCACTTTGCCACAAACGACAGCTCTTGGTTTACTTAACGGGTGGGAACTAGTCAATCAGATAGGGGTCGTTTCCCTTTTAGCTGGCAGGTCCTCTCAATGGGCCAGCTACTTTGGGGTTCCTGTGGTACTCATCACAATGAGTTTTAGGGCTTATGCCCAAGTAGTTCTCACAGTTAAGTGGATAGGAATTATTCCCAGATTCGAACTTGCAACAAATGCGAAAAAAAAAAATTTCACCCAACGATCCCAAGAAATTGCTCTGATACCAGATGTGAGGAACCTGCAATAATTAATTAATGAAAATACATGAGATAACAGTAATAACAGAACTCAGAATCACTTTAATGATCACAGGCCACTTCGAGGGGCAAACCTCCTTTGAGCAAGCTCAATACAAATAACTTCACGGTTCCTTCATTGGCCTCAACACACACTTATATACTAAGTCTAGGCGCCAATACTATGGGTCAAAACCATGGGACAATACAAACTATCGGTCAACAAATACTACGAGCGACTTACAAAGCATATGCGCCTAACAACAATAACACAAACTATGGATCAACAAATACTACAGGATGTCTTACAAAGCATATGCGTCCAGCAACAATATACTAACAAAGAGAAGACATGGGTTCCTAACAGAAAACCAAAAGAGTAATCTAATTACTAAAGAAATGAACAAAATTAATCTATTCTACACCTACTCCTACACTACTCTAAAAAGAAAAGAAAAACTAAGTATAATCGAATTTCCAATGCAACCATTAAAGCATATGGAAACCTGCAAAAAAGAAGAAGTGACTAATGAGAAAGCATGATATGAATGCTTGCAAATAAAAATGAAAAAGGAATGCATTAAAGCAAATAAGATGATATTCATGTACAAATAAAGATAATGGAGCCTGACCATAACGATAAAATCTTGCTAAGAAAGATTTCTCAAGCCAATCAACAACCCAATCATGGTATGTACAATGAAAATCAAAAGAATGACATAAAGAGTTTGAAAGATTTATACAATGAAATAGATTATTTGAAAGAAAATCAATATTAGTATTATAAGAATCCAAAACTTCTTCTTGCACAATTTTCTCTTTAGAAATATTTCCTTGAACAAGATCAGCAAAATCAGATCCATTATATTCTAGTTTATTATCGTAACAATCATCATAAATTGGTTGATTAAATTGAAAATTTTCATAGAGATCAAATTACCTTTGAGTATTTAATTGAGAAGAATTAAAGATATGAAATGTTATAAGTGTAGAACTAATACCATTAACATTTTGATAAGAATCTCCTCCATCAAGTTGTTGATTGTAAGAAGAAAATGTTTCTTCATTGAATGATGAATCATAAAAGGAAGAAGTATGAAGATCACCCTTATAAATAGTGTTCATTTCCATCAAAAAAGAATGACAAGAAAACATATATTGATGACAAAGATAAGAATCTTCTTGATCTTCTTCATGTATCTCATAATTAACTTGTACCTCTTTAAGAATAAACAATGTAGAATTAGAATCTGAAATATATGATTGAAAGCCATTGTTATCGAATAGATCAGGATACAAAGACAAATATGTAGATGAAATAAGTGCATGAAATTCATCTCTTTGTAGAATATTTTCAGATCGAGATTCCTTAAGAGGGATTTTCTCTTCAAAAGAGATATGTATCGAAGGTTCCAAATCAGAATGTACTTCTTCTTGTAATGTAGTATCATCAGTTTGTGAAATATGCTCTCCTATAGAATCACTTAGATCAGAAAAAGGTAGTTGGGAAAACATATCACAAATTTGAGAACAATTAGTTGATTCAAGATCTATTACAGGATCAATAGAATAAGAAATATCATAATCTTGAAGCTCTTTACTTATGCTAGAAGAAGATTGTTCGATATTATGATTAGAGCTATTCTCTTTTACTCTAGAAGAATCTTCTATAGAAAAATGATCCCCCTCATGACTTGTTAAACTTTGATTTTCATGTGAGATAGATATGGGCATATCAACATTTAAATAAGTCAAATCATCATATTGATTATGATCCATATCTAAGAAAGAGAGGAATTCATTTCTACAATTTTTAAATCTTTAGATTCTTCATGCAAATCTAAACCAAGATGTGACTGATCATGGATGTATAATTCAGATTTATCATCTACTAATTGATCATATTCATGCGAGCCAGAACTAGTGTGCTGAAACCATTCAAGTATTATAGGATGATCTATTAAAGGGAATCTACAATAGAGATTAAAATTTCTAATTGCAAAATCTTCTGATGATTCACCCTTCTTTCTAGCGAGTTTTTTCCATTCATTGCATAATCTAACAAAGTTATAATGCCCAAAGGAAAGTATGAAAAGATCTAGAAAATGTTTAAAAGAATGGACAGGGGAAAAAGGTAAGGTTACAAACCACTCTTTGACTCGTCCTTCGAATGTGAAGGCAAACAATCTGCACAAAACATCTAGATCCAGAATTTTTTTATCGAAACAATTATAGGTAAATTGAAGAACATGTTCTTGTGCTAAAATTTCTCCCTCACCATCGAATTTCACTTCTATCAGTTGCTTCAAAACATCTGTTTGAAAATGAAAACTAATTTGTCTAGAAAAACAATTAAATACAGATTCATGAGCAGAAAATGAACTATATATCGATTTTTGGGCTGGAGCCATTTTAAGATAATCTGATTAAGATAGCTCAAATGACCTTACATGTCGGATGTCTCTCCTTCTAGAGCCATTTGTTGATGCCTCGGTTGTGTAGGTTCTAGAATGGTGTTCAAGGCAAACAACAGGGGATGAAAACCCACCCAAAGGCTTCAGATAATCCTATGCAAGTATTACCCTATCCTCGAGTTGTTTGGTGTGGTTAACACCCATGGATATTCGGCCTCCGCTAGCACTCTTTGAGTTGGTGAGTTTGCTCCTTAAAAGGGAGACTTTGAATTAAATCTGAAATTAATCCTAAATGTGATTTAAAAGCAATCTACAATTAATAATTCTGCAACTATTAGAAGAAATTCTAAAGTTACAGAAATACATATTTGATCTAAAATAATAACCTATCTAAATGTTAATTAAATTAATAACCTATCCCGGGAGCCGAAAGTTTGAAATGGAGAGAATGGTCTAATGCTCAAAAGAATAATTGGATCATCAATGATTTAAAAGCATTTAAATTTGATGTCATAATCACATCAATTCTAACATGAGAAGTAAAACATCATCTTCACTATGCTAAAACTATTTGAACATATAATCATTTCTACAATCATTAAACATAATTAGATTAACAAATATACTACAGACATGCAGAAAAATGAATCTGATTACTATTCAAAAGTTCGTAACAGAAACATATTATTAGACACAAATGAACAAATGAATAATAACTGCAGAAAAAGGAAAGGTTCACATCACCATTTCAGTTTCATAAAGACATTTACAAAGCTGAACATTAATAATCAACAACCTCCTCAGTCTAGCTCTCTTCCAAGTAAAAATACGCAGAAAAGAGTTTAGCAGAAAAATTACAATCATTTTGGTCTATAGAGACCACCTATCCTCCCCCTTCTTAGATCATATAAGGTGGGTATTTATACAAAATAATTGACAATAGAAGATCATACCAGTTTCCCCAATTGCTGAACTAACTAGTTGAGTTGTTCCATTTAGCAAATCCGTCCATGAGAAAAATATGGGAAATCCGGTTTTGAAAAACTAGTTGGATCTCCCAAATGAAGATCTTTCTAAGAATTCTACACCTTGGAGAACTAATAGGGCACATTCTGCACAAAACCCATGTCTCATATTTTCCAGATTCATCTTCACCACTCCAGAAATTGCATCCAAAGATCATTGGTTTCCACTTGGCACGTTTGGTTACTCTAAATTTGGGATGTAAATTCTTTAGCTGGACTTATTTCAATCTAAATCCACACCTGTACAATTCAAAATAGAAATTAAAATATTATTCCAAATCTAGTAACAAAAATCTAAATTAATAACAATCCATTTGTAAATCAAAATAGAATGAAAATAAAAAAATATAATCCAAATCCGAAATTCACTATTCCCAAATATTTTTGGGGTGTTTAAGCTATTCAATTCGATAAAACAATCTTCCCAAATCATTCCTCATCCTTCCATCTTTCCAAGGAGCTATATTGGGCTTGATTTGGATTTATAAATCTCAAGATATTCCTCCCAGAAGTTAAGGCTCAACAACCATTGATTTTACTGTTGGGCGAATCATGGCCAATTATTTAACAATTAAATCTATTATCCCATATTAATAATTTTCCAAAGAATAAAACCAAACTAAAATCTAAAATCAATATTCCAAAAAAACTCCGAAATCACATGTCAGGAGAAAATTTTGAATTTGAAAAAAAAAAAATTTAAACAATCAAAATCGGGAAAATCAAAACCAAAATTTAAAACCCTATGTAAAAAAATAAAATTACCAAAATTTACAAACCCGAAATTAAATTAAATTATAACATAAGATAAACTTAGGGTGCGGAAAAATGAGGGAATGAAAAAGTAGGAATTTGCAAAAGTGATTTCAGCAATCCGCATTCGGCATTGGGGATAGCAAATTGTGGAAATATTAAATTTCAAATAAGAAAAACTCTACCTTCCGCAATCAGCATTCCTGTTCGGGTACACAGGGTACTACTAAAGGACCGAACACCAAGAGCAACCACTTCACACAAACAGATCACAGATCAACACACCGATGTTTTGACGTGGTTTAAACCCTCTTGAGGGAAACACTCCACGGCCCCGGCCAAATAGCTTCTACGGGACAATTTATTATGCAAAGAAAGAAATTTACAAATGAGCTTCTCATAATCAATCAACTAAACAATGACCCTCCATGCTCTTTAAATAGAGATCATGGACCAATCGGGTGTTAAGCCACGGATCAAGGTTAGGTTTGATCTAAGAGAAGTTGAGCCGTCGGATCACTCTATGTCGGAAACATATCGTGACCGTCGGATTAAGTATTTACAAATGCATACTAATGCATACTAAAGAAACACACTATCCCTAACGGATATATTACACAAGTTGATCTTAACTAACTCCTAAGTGTCTAAATATCCTAACATCCCCCCTTAAGAACAACTTGGGATAGGATTGAAGGATTTACAAAAGTGACACTATTAGGAGAAGGAAGGAGGCATTAGAGCCTATCCCCCCTTAATGACAAGTTCCTGAACTCCTAACATAGATCGAAGTTTAGAAAACTTCGCTTCTGTAAGAGACTTGGTGAAGATTTCTGCAACTTGATCATCTGTAGGGCAAAAGAGCACTTCAAGAACACGATCATGAACAAGATTTCTGATGAAGTGCATATGTAGCTCAATGTGTTTGTTGCGTTGATGTAGAACTGGATCTTTGGCAAGCTTGATGGCACTTTGATTGTCGCACCAAAGTGGAGTAGGCTACTGCTGCTCGAATCCAAACTCTGAAAGGATCTGTCGAAGCCATAAAGCTTCCTGACTGGCATTAACTGCTGCTCGATATTCTGCCTCTGCTGAAGAAAGAGCAAGAGCTTGTTGTTTCTTACAAGCCCAAGTAATAGGTCCAGATCCCAGACTGAAAACATAACCTGCAGTAGACTTTCGATCATCAGGATCGTCGGCCCAATCTGAATCAGTGAAACCAACCAACAAAGGTTTCCCCCCTGTACTGTAATGAATCCCAAACTGAACTGTACCTCGAATATATCGAAGTATTCTTTTAGCTGCTTTCCAGTGACTTTCATGAGGTGTCTGCATATAACGGGAAACTCGACCAACGGCAAAGGAAAGGTCAGGACGGGAATGAGTCAAGTATAAACGACTACCAACAAGCTGACGATACAAGGTGGCATCTACTTCAGGTGAAGTACAAGTGGCAGAAAGTTTGACTCCAGACTGGAAGGGAGAAGGGGCTGGTGTACAATCTTCCATGTGAAAGTGACGAAGAAGGTCACAAGCATACTTAGACTGAGAAATAAAGATTCCTTCTTTGGTTTGCAGAACTTGGAGGCCAAGAAAATAATGCAAATGTCATAAGTCTGACATTTCAAAAGTTTGTTTAAGACTGGATTTCACATGGGTTATAAGATTAGGGTCACTACCAGTAAGAATAAGGTCATCAACATATAGAACAAGTATGATGAGATGGTTTCCTACTTTCTTGGTATAGACATTGGGGTCAGAATGGCATCTAGAAAAACTAGTGTCAAGGAGAAAGTTATCCATTTTGGCATACCAAGCTCTAGGAGCTTGCTTAAGGCCATATAAGGATTTCTTAAGGCGGCAGACAAGGCTAGAGTTATTCTGAACATAGCCAGGAGGTTGTTCCATGTAAATTTCCTCCTGTAAATCACCATGTAAGAAGGCAGACTTGACATCCATTTGATGGACTTCCCAATTGTGTAAGGCTGCAAGGGAAAGAACAAGGCGGATGGAGTTCATTTTGGCGACGGGAGCAAAGGTTTCATTGTAGTCAATCCCTTCAACTTGGGAAAAACCTTTGGAAACTAAGATTTCCTTAAGTCTTTCAACACTTCCATCTGATGCATACTTAGTTCTGTAGACCCATTTACATCTAACAAGTTTTCTTCCTTTTGGAAGAGGTACAAGATCCCAAGTATCGTTCGCCATTAAGGAACGATATTCTTCATCCATGGCTGCATCCCAATCTGGATTCCCTGAAGCTTCTGCAAAAGTTTCTGGATCATGATTCTCGGAAACTTAAGCTAAAAGAGAAGAGGCTCGCTGAAACTGAGAACGTGTTCGACGTTGATCTCTAGGATCACCGGCAAGATCACCAGCTGCTTCACATGTTGAACGGACCCATCGAGGAAGCACTTGTGCTGGTGCAACTGGAGGAACATGAGTAGGCGGAGGTGGATTTTCATCCTCACTGTCATCATCAGAAACTGGAGTTGGAAACCTGTCAAGGAAGTTGGAAGAAGAAGAAGGAACAAACGCCGAATCAGGCTTGCAGGCCAAAGATGGCACACTCGCCGAGTTAGGCTCGCAGGCCAAGATATTTTCATCAAATTTAACATCTCTTCTAATGATTATAGCATGAGAATGTGGTTGAAGAAGTCTATAACCTTTTACATCTTCAGAATATCCAACAAATATGCACTTTTCACTTTTAGGTTGCAATGCTTTTTGTTTTTCATCCGGAATGTGAGCCCATGCTTCACTACCAAACACACGAAAGTGACTTACATCAGGTTTAATTTTACTCCATGCTTCTTCTGGTGTTATACCTTGTAATGCTTTTGTGGGGGTGTGATTAACTATGTAATTTACACAATTTATGGCTTCAGCCCAAAATTGAAGACTTAGTCCCTTAGATTGGATCATACAATTAGCCATTTCTTTTAAAGTGCGGTTCTTCCGCTCAGCTACACCATTTTGTTGTGGTGTATATGGAACAGTGTGTTGTTGTTGGATGCCTTGTTCAGTGCAGAAAGTAGTGAACTGTTTGTTAACATATTCTCCTCCATTGTCAGATCTTAACTTAATAATTTGATGACCAGATTGTTTTTCAACAAGGGCCTTGTAGGCCAAGAACATGTTAAATACTTCGCTCTTAAGTTTTAGGAAATAAACCCAAGTGCGTCTGGTGTAATCATCAATGAAAGTTAAGAAATACTTGAAACCAGAAAAGGAAGCAGATGGAAGAGGGCCACACAAGTCACTATGCACAAGCTCCAAGGGAACCGAGGCGTGCCAAGAGGCACGTTTGTCAAAACTGTCCCGATGATGTTTTCCGAGTACACAACCGGAACAAACACCATCTCTGCAAGATACCATCGGAAGACCTGTCACCATATTTTCTTTACATATTGTTGCAATGAGCGATAATTTAAGTGACCAAATCGCTCATGCCAAAGTTTTCTCAAGTTATCACTATGAGCAACAAAAACTGAAGGGAAAGGTGATGACCCAAAGTTGTTAAACTTATACAACCTGGTAATATCATCAACAATTCCGGTAGCTAGAACCTGTTGAGGATCTTTAAAATCCTTGATTACAACTTGGTGAGGTGTAAAGGTCACAGTTTTACCTTCACCAGAATGAGTGATCTGATAGACTGATAACAAATTGCAGGAAATTCTTGGAACACATAGTACATCACTAAAATGACCATTATCTACTGGAACTGTTCCAGCTCCTACAACACTTAGAGATCTATCATCACCAACAAATATTTGTTTGGTGTTACATTCATGCATAGTAGAAAAGATGGCTTGATCCTTAGCCATATGATAAGATGCTACAGAATCAATGAGCCATTCATTTGAAGTAAAAGAAGAAGATGCATTATAAGAATAACCAGAAGCACAAAGTGCATGTCCATGAGAGGTAGATTCTGATGGCGAATCTAGGCTGATGTGGTGCTTCTTCATTGCTGCTTCCAAGGCTGCCATCTTCTTGAAACACTTTGATTCATCATGATTATCTTTCCCGCAATAGTTGCAATGACGCTCAGTATTCTTGCCTTTTGGCTTGGATCCTTTGTTATTTTTTAATGAGGGAGCTGACTGAGAGGGTTTGGGACCCTTGTTTGACTTATTATTGCGAAAATTTTGTTTCTTGGGAGGCTTGGACTTTTCTTTCTGTTGGGACAATAAGGCTTTCCCAGATGTATCTCCATTGTTGATTATTCCAAGGTGAATGAGTTTATCTTGTTCTCTAATCAAGGAATCACAAAAGGATTCAAGACTAGGCTCTTGATAGCTAGCTGCATTCAAGGATGCTTTCATGGAGTAAAATGTAGATACAAAAACAGAATATGCAGGTCCAAGTTTGGAAAGAATATGATAAATGCACTATTTGTCTTCCCTCTCAATCTTACATTCTGCACATAAGAGTTTAAGAGTTTTGTACTTAGATAAATATTCTTGAATGCATGAAAAGTCACTTGGATTTAAAGAAATCAGCTCATTTTCGAGTTGGTGACCTTGAATTTCATTGTGTTTACCAAACACAGTTTCCAACTTGTCCCAAGCAGTATTAGGTTCATCAATTCCAGATATGTGGAATCGCAAATCAATAGAGATTGACATCCCAATCAATCCACGAGATTCATCACATCTATTTGCCCATTTTATTTTCTTATCATCATCAGTGGGTTCCTTTTCTTTCCCTGTGGTAATTCTGAAAAGTCCCCTACTTCGTAGAACATCCTCCATATGAGATTTCCATGAGAAATAGTTGGAACTGTTAAGTAGAATATCACAATGGGCGGCCATATTTGTAAATTAATGGCTGTAAAAGCAGAAACCAATAGTCTGGATTTGAAGAGATCGAAAAAATAGGCGGTTTCAAAAAAAACGGCACTGAAAACTGACTCTATATGATAAAGTTATGCTTGAACAAAGAAACTGTTGAAGATGTCCCCAATAGTGACGTGGCAGCTAGAGAATGTCCAGCAAAAAAAAGAACCCCCCTCTTCCCAAGATGAACCTTTTGACAAACACTTTACAATAAGGTTGCTTTAAGTGAACCACTTTTGTAAAATAAGTGATTTCACTTTTACAATGATATTACTTTTAAATAGTGCAACAATAAAAAAACTTAAGTGACTCACTTGTATTTTATTTTTATTATTTAAGTGAGATGCACTTTTACAATAAAGTAACTTGAAATTAGAAATTGCATGCACTTTTTTTATTTTAAAAGTAACTTCCTAAGACTTGAACTCAAGGACCTATTAAGGAGTAAAGCAACTTTGGACCAAGTGAGCTAGTTTAAAAGGTATGTAAAATATAGAAATGAGGAAGGGGTTTTTTTTTTTTACTCTTCTTGCTCGGTTTACGTGGTTGCTCTTTTTCCTTCAGAACAGACCACAAATCGAAACAAAAAAAACTTTTCCACACTTGTGGAGTTAGTTCTTGTTAGCTTTCCCGGAAAGTTTACGTTTTCTCTCTGTTTCTGATTTGCCGAGATCGCGCAAGGTGCACGGCAAAGAGCATACGCAGCCGAGAAAAACCATTTTTCCTTTCTGTTTCTGATTTGCCGAGATCGCTCAAGGTGCACGGCAAAGAGCATACGCAGACGGAAAAGCAACAATCCGAACCAAAAAAAATCTAACAGTAAAAAAAAGATGAAATATGAGATTTTTCTTTTCAAAAAACTAAATAAAAAAAATGCGTCACTGTAACATTATACCTTCAGATCTGATGAAATACGCGTTTCTGGAGCAACCGGGAACCGTTTTCAATCAAACGAAAACTATTTTCCAATGGAAACGACGCTCCGGACGCAATGGAATGCCTCCCACAGCCCAGAAATGCACAGAAATACCAGAACCAGAAACCCTTTCGAGTTTCGGCAACAACAATTCAAGATCTAGATCATAACCGGAAGCGGCACTTCATAAAAGCTCTGATACCATGTTCGGGTACACAGGGTACTACCAAAGGACCGAACACCAAGAGCAACCACTTCACACAAATAGATCACAGATCAACACACCGATGTTTTGACGTGGTTTAAACCCTCTTGAGGGAAACACTCCACGGCCCCGGCCAAATAGCTTCTACGGGACAATTTATTATGCAAAGAAAGAAAGTTACAAATGAGCTTCTCATAATCGATCAACTAAACAATGACCCTCCATGCTCTTTAAATAGAGATCATGGACCAATCGGGTGTTAAGCCACGGATCAAGGTTAGGTTTGATCTAAGAGAAGTTGAGCCGTCGGATCACTCTATGTCGGAAACATATCGTGACCGTCGGATTAAGTATTTACAAATGCATACTAATGCATATTAAAGAAACACACTATCCTAACGGATATATTACACAAGTTGATCTTAACTAGCTCCTAAGTGTCTAAATATCCTAACAATTCCGCATTGCGGATTGTGGGTTGCGAGAATAATGTTTAAAAATGGAAAAATTAAACCTTCCACAACCCGCATTTGCATATTGCGGATTGCAGGAACCTTTAAACTTGAACAATTAAAATGCATAAAAATAATTGGGAAGCTTGGAAAAATGCAAATTTTTATTTATTTATTTTTTAAATAAGGAAATAACAATTGATAGAAGATTAAGAAAATTCTAGAAATATTTACAAAGTAACTGAAAATCCAATTTTGGAAAAATATCATCAAAACATAAAACCTAGAAGTAAACATCAAAACTCATTTACAAGTTAATTCTTAAGAAAATAGTTCTTGGAAACAAGTTAGGTATATATGAAAAGAATCACTCCTATAATATAGGAGAGTTAATGAATTCCATAAATAGGTTTCTAACATAGTCATTTTCCAAGAATATAATACCAAGAAAAGAATAATAATATTTCATTTTGCACAATAATAAATAAAAAATCATTTTAAATTGCAAAAGGGAAAAATATAAATTGTATTTTCAAGATCAAATTAGTTTTTTTAGAAGGAATGACTCATCCATGATCAAACTAATTTTACTTTCATGAATATTTAACTTTAATCCCACTAATTTCCAAATAATTATAAAAAAAAACTCATGGGACTTAGAGAAATTAGAACTTATACAAACTAATACATATGTGTTCTTTAATTTTCATAAAATCAAATTGTGTATAAATTTAATATGGAATTAATCAAATACACAAAGTAATTTAATGAAATTCAAAACATGACCATGAATATTTAAAAGATTTTAAAGAAGCTTAATTTAAACATTAAAAATATTAAACTAACATAAGCAAACAAATCCAAAGACTAAGATTATTTACAGCGTTTACATTATGATTCTAGGCATGCAAAAGTGAAAATAAAACTCCATCAAGGTCAAATAGAAAACTAATGCAATATATAAAATCATGAGAGAAGAAACCATAAGGTCAATCAAAATCCCAAAATGAAGCTAATAACCAGGCATCATCTCGAATAATCAGCTTATGGAGTGAAGACCAAATCTAGGTGGGGAATGTGAAAGACAACATGGTAAGTTAACCACCGAGATTATGGAACCAACTCAAATGAATCAAAAGCAAATGAGTAAAAATGGAAATAATCCGCAATGCAAGTTGCGGAAATGCAACTTCAAACAAAAACAAACCAAAAGTGTCTGCAGTCTGCAATCCACAATTACGGGCTGCGGAAACACAAAGTGCAGAATATTTTGAAAGTCCTCTTGCAATCCGCAATTGCGGGTTGTGGGGAAGACAAACCGTGATTATTGAAAAATGTTTCTGCAATCTGCATTATGGGTTACCGGTTGCGGAACGGAAAAGTTTCGAACTCAAAAACCAATCTCCTGCAATCCGCATTGCGCATTGTGGGTTGCGGAAGGAACAAATTTTGGGGGAAAATTACCTCTTTCCGCAACTCACAAGAACACAAAAACAAATAAATTTTGAAAAGGGAAAAATACTAACTAGATCAAATCATGTCAAAGGCAAGAATGCATGCAAACAGGACGAACAACCCAAAAAATTGACTTAGTTACCCTTTCATATAAAATTGGGGCTCCCATATTTTGGATAAAACATGGGATCTGTTGTGCCTACAACACCAACCAGACTAGCAAGAACAGAAGCATTAAAGTTTAACCCATTCCTCATACTGAGCATCCCCTACATGATCCTCCTCCAAATACTTGCTCTGAGGTTTATAATAATACTTCATATGTGAGAAAGATGAGTCACACCCTTAGAAACGTGGCAATCCCACCTCACCACATGCCTCCTGATTGCCTGTCACTTATGCATTTGGGACACCCGCATCCAAGGAATTTGTATGAATGATTTTATAATTACTTAAATACTACAAATTTCGTATCTAAATGTTTAGTAATTTATTATCTAAATATTTAGTAAGATTTCGAAATACAGATCTATTTCCAGCTCAACGTTGGGTTAATTGCTCAGATTTAGGAATTTCAAGCTAGGGTTACACTAAGAATAGTATGAGATCAAACTAGAAGTGGCCATATTGAAGTTAAACATGAATTTGGTAAAATATATAGCCATCAAACCTAACTTCTAATCTCATACCCATGCACTCAAGTAGAGAACTTGGTGAGGATGACATGGACTAGCAAGTCATCACTGGATTCATGCCATAAACAAGTATGGTGTGCACACACCACCCTCATTTATTGTCTTACCTTTCCCTCTCTTCATATGGACACATTAAACACATCTTCAAGCAAGGTAGAAATTCCAATGATAGAGATAATGCATTACCCAATAATTATGAGGCTATGCAAGGAGGAAATAAACTTGGTAGTGGGATAGGATTGGAGGATGTTTAAGGAGCCAAATCTCTAAAATATCCAATGTAGTGATCAAGAAAGAGCTCAAGCAAATGGCGTAAAGGGTAGTCAAGTAATGAGATTTTTATTGTTCTTTCTTGCTCATTCCTTTCTTGATGACTTATGCATGCACATCCTATGATAATTTCTCTCTCGTTGGGTCTTGTAGATTTGTGACTTCTAGTCATTTTTTGAGAAAATAAGCAAGTTTATATAAAGTAAGGCTTCTGGTTTGCACAATATAAAAACAATAATTTTATGGTGCATTCTAGTGATATTTTACCAAAAGCTATGGAAAATTTGGGTTGTTGTTTGTATTGTTTTTCCCTCCCATAAACCATAACAGTTTTTAAGAAAGGGATTTGTCTCCCTAATTACCATGCAAATTTATATTTCTAGTATATAGTTATAAGAGTTAGATAATTTAGGGACAGTTAGAATTTATGAAGATTTTCCATAAACCTGGAGGATACAAACCATCTGTTCAGGATTGAAGTTAACCTCCCTAACTTTGTGTATTTAAACACATCATTAGCTTTGTAATCGAGGATTTTGGAGTAGCATGAATAGAAATTAAATAATTTTATGTCAAATTTTATGTTGGTCACTCTCCTCTTTTCAGAATCTCTCTATTGGTAATTATTGCGGGATTCTATAGTTGGCATTCATTTTCTCTTTTGTTTAATAATTTTTTATGTGATTTTTGAATTATGGTATATGGTTACCCTCAATCGATGATGGTTTATTGGGAATGAATCATAGTTGATACCTGATGTGCACGATCTCTCTCTATTCTTGAATTGTAGGTTAAAGAATACAAGACCTGTAAGAAACTAGAAAAGTTGATTTATCAAGCACTTTAGTGGTGAAGACCTGTAGCATTGAAAGAAGAAACAATATGGACACCGACGTTTGTGAGTATGAATGTAGATCTGTAGGAGTCATGGGTCATAAATTCCAAGAGATATGGATCAAACAACAGATCAATGGTCTTGTTTGAGTTTAAAAACCTCGATTTGGATCAAATCCTATAGCGATGGAAAAGGTAAATCTATTCTTGATCTTGTGATTGCAAACTATTATAAGGTAGAAATTCTTGAGGTTTGCAATGCGCGATCATGGTCTATAAAAAAGGGGAAACACTATAAAAGCATAGAACCTGTGGGTCTAAAATCATCCTAAGGCACTGGTATTTGAACTCGAAATGCAGTAGTTTCCTGTCTGATGAATTAATAGGTGTTTTTAATGATTGGAAATTCTTTTGGAGCATGTTATTCGCTCTGCCTATGTCTCTTTCTGGGGAATTTTGTGGCTGATATTGGAGCAAAAATATGGCGTTCCAAATCGCAGTAGAAAATGGCTATGGAATACTAGTTCATTTAGAATAGGCTCCACTACTTGACTAATACAACAAGCTTCATGAATATTGGAGTAGATATGATGGCGATCTAACTCCACAATCAGATTATTTAAGAGCGCACTAGTTCGCACACAGTGTATAATTTATCCATTGTTCCATATATGATTGTGTGAATCCTTCCATATACGATTGCTATTATTAACTAGTTAGAATCCTTCTATAACAAAAAGGTATCAAATGCTCATTTTTTCATAAATTTTTAAGCAAATCTTGATACAAATCGTTGTGTAAAATACATGAAAGGAAAACCTGTGTTCCTATACATATAGATATGTATGTCAAATTCAAAGAAGGGGCAATATATTGTTTATATATTGTTTTTAGAAAGATAAGACACACCGTAAACACATTACGTGATGAATATGCTATTCTTAGCAATATCATGATGCCCTTAATATTCTCAGCAATAAGAGGTTTTATATATGAACAAAATATTTTTTTATAAGAAAAACCTAAAAATATTACCCTGAACTTACCAAAACCTGCTTAACATGCCTACAAATAAAAAATAATCTTGTACTTGGGTGCATAAATAGGAATCCATGGATGAAACTTGTTCAAAAGATCCACAAAAAACTTCAAACTGAATGGAAAAACCCACAAAAAAAATTGGATCTTCACTAAAATCGCCACATAAAATTTCAAATGTCTTTTACAAACTCAAACTCATGCGGTAAGGTTTCTATTCCCAGGTCTCCATAGACACATATTAAAAAATGGATGCAAAGGTACTCAAAATAAGGGCGTCCACATCATAAGTACAATTTTTCTAGAGGAAACAAAAAATTTCTTACCGAAATGGAGAAAAGCAAAGTGTTTTCCCCAAATCGATAACCCCAAAAAACATTTTGCCCAATTTGCTTTCCCCCATTTTTCTTTTCCTGCATGAATTTAACATTTTAAAATTTGTGAATAATATTATATTATATATTAATATATAATATGATATATTTATATATTAAAAACATATAATACTATATATTTTTATATATTAAAAATAAACATATATTATATATTATATATAAGTTTAACATATTATTTGTATATTAACATACTGTATTACATTAATTTTCAAATCTAATTTTTTTGATAAGATATGAAATAAATATGATTAATGTCCATTAATTGTTACGCATGTAGGACTGGTGAGGATTGTTCCTTCATCGTTTACCATGGTCATTGTCACATCCCTGATCCCCTCAGTGTCCTTTGGAGTGATGGGGGAACAACCAGATAATTTTTTTTTCTAAACTTATCCACAACTATACCCTTTCACACAACCACAATGTTTTCGGCGTGCAATGTCGCAATCCGTAATCCACAAATCGAAAGTCGGAAGGACAAATACACTGCATCGAATAAACACCTCTCCGACTTCTGCAATCCGCAATCCGTGATGTAGGATTTGGAACACCAAACACAAGACGGAGAATAAACACCTCTTCGAATTCCACAATCCGTGATGCGAGATTCAAAAAGTGGGAACACCAAACACACGATGGCGAAGAAACACCTCTCCGACTTCCTCAATCTGTAATCCGTGATGTGGGATTCAGAAAGTCGGAACACCAAACACACAGCGGCGAAGAAACACCTCTCTGAATTCAACAATATGCGATGCATGATTCGTAAAGTCAGAATGCTATATACACAGCGGTGAAGAAACACCTCTCTGATTTATGCAACCCACAATCCACGATGCAGGATTCGGAAAGTCAAACGCCAAAATTCTTAGCTAGAGGGAAATTACTCCTCTGAATTCCGCAATCCGCAATCCTCCTTGTAGGAGTCAGAAAGTAGGAACTGTAGTGTGTAACTCCGAAGAAATCATGCCACGACTTGCACAATCCACAATCCGCACTGCAGGTTCGGAAAGTCGAAAGTTGCCCATATACCCCTGTCACTGCCAACTTCTCAGGCTATTATCTTTCTCATCCTAAGTCCATTTTTGGAAAACTTGGTACTATTGGAAATCTATCGGCGAGCTCTATGCAATGGTGTGATCCTCTGCCACACCTGATAACTCTGCACCTATCACTTTTCTAATTAAAATTCTGCTTGAACTCCATCGATGTATCGTTACCCCACTGTCGAGAGCCCTGGTAACACCCTGTCATGGCCCCTCCCTTCATCTGAACCACATAGGGGACTTGAACACAACATGAGGTGTCTAATTCATCCCCCAAGCCCATATGTTGAACCACAAACCTTCTAGGGAGATGTGCAATGCATAGTAAACATACATAGTGGAATTAAATTTAGTTAATGCATCTACATGATGCAAGACTAACAACATATTAACACAATCAAAATGAAGAAACAAACAACAAATGAACCATCCTCATGTTTAGGCTTATACGCAGACCTCCTATTGATTAGTTCCATATGATCATTTCATTCAGATAGACTTGAAATAAAAAATAAACACAACATAGGAATTAGTATCATTTACATCCAGAGAAAGCACTTATCTTATAAGATGAACTATCCAAGCAACTGGATATGTGAGAGCAATGTTCCACCCAACCATAGGTCTCTGTCCAGCCTATATTCTTTCAGATGAGAGACTACCCCCTATTTGGGTCGTGTATCCACTAAGGAGGAACTAAACAGGATCACTCACAGCCATGGCTTCACACAACAAACATGCTAAGCCAACACACAGTTGAGTTAATCAAGCATTTAAGGAAAAATGGAGGAGGATGATAATCCAGTGAACTCAAAGTCATAGCTATAGGCCTCTCAATTCACACTCAAACAGTCTTGGAACCTACAATACCTACCACACCCAACACAAGGAATGTCCCCTTCTCTATTGCACAATCCTTCAGGCACCCCTTCCCTCCAGTGCTCCTCAGGGTGGGCATAGAAAGGTCCAATCAGCTGGTTCCTTGAGATTCTAGCCTTCACTGGGTTTATCAAGCAATCCTACCTTCTGTCCTAATATTCTCTAATACCATTTGTCACTCCCTCTTGGGTTTTTCTCAATTTATATGGCCAAAGCGACTCTATCCCGCAGCTGGGTTCTTGGCTATCCACTCAGGATTTTCTCACAGGTTTCTGAGCATCTCACACTCTGTAAATTTTCCCTAGGGTTCAGGACGACGAATCCCCTACTGGATTGAACTTCAGGCATGAGCTTTTGGGCAGATTCAGTACTCCAAATCGGGGTTTCTCCCAGAATCGCGATTTTCTTCCTCTCTTCATTGCTCCGCTCTCTGTTCTCTTCTCCAACTTCTGTTGCTAGTCCGGTCATGGAATGAGGATGATGAAAATGATTTCCTAGGAGGCAAGGTGACTTGTGGATCAAGGAAAACAGAGTCCCATACCCTGCCATCTGAATTTCGGGGTTGTCCGCACTCCATCAACCTCATGAACAATTTCTTCAACAACTTTATGCAACATAATTAAATGTCAGCAAGGAAGGTTAAATGGGTTCTAAAGATGACATTTGGAAGCCTATGGTCCAATGCCACAACCCCCTCACATCTCCCTAGTGGATACACATGGCCCCCTCTTATTAGTTGCTTCCATAGCCAGTTTATTTGGTATTTTTATTGAAATATTAATATTTACATCATTTACAATGTCCCATGGCTTAATAGCACAGGGATAATAGCATATCTAATACCTATCTTTTACATAAAAATCAAGCATCCACTAGTGGGGCCTTGGCCTTGAGCTCCACACTAGGAAAACATATATCGCATGTATACCATATTTACACTGAAATCCAATATGTTCTAAGGGTCAAAATGGGGATGTTACAATCATGTACTAGAGAAGGAAGAGGACCAGGGAGATGTTCTAATAAAGATGCTTGTATGTTTATATTTTTAATGGAAATTCATGGAATAATTTGAAAACAAAAATTTAGATATACCCTTGTAATTTTGTAAATTTTAACAGTGCAGATGGATTAAGACAGTCGCTCCCCCATTTTTGTAAATTTTAACACTACAAATAGATTCAAAGACCTCCTTAATGGAGTCTTTGAATCCATATTTTAACACAACTTGGAAAGAGGGTGATTATTCCATATAATTATTTGTGGGTGGTACCTATTCAATGATTGATGATAATTGAATTATAAAAAATGGATTAGGAACAACAAAAAATAAAACAACATATTTGATGATTGATCATACTCGTTATATCAATAAAAACTATGATCACTAACTAATGAGCACTCAATCGAGTAAACAAGAGATCACATGAGGATTCTTCAAGACCTTAGAGTCAAACCATTTTGATCTCTAACATAATGAGTATGATCTTTAAACTTATATGAGGAGTCTAATCAATTGGTTGTTAGTTATCATTTTGATCCATATCCCCTCTCCGTAAAGTAACATAGTATTGGTGTTTTTGTTCTAACGAGCATTCATTCTTCACATATTATTATATATAATAATGTTGGAGTATATTTGGTGGATGGGTTGATTTATATTTTCTACTTACTCGGTACGGATAATCCTTTTGTATCTCGATGATCAGTGACAATAGTAGTGAAAAACGATGAATCGAGTACTCCTATGAATCCTTTCCCCCTATTAGGACGAGGAGTTCAGATCAAATACATTATTCTTTACACTTGGAAGGAATAGTGTGTTCTAAGTATTGCTTGAATGGGTGTATATGAGATGTTAGTGGCTCACAATCGATGATCTATCTGGTACAGTATTGGAACGAACATCAGTGTAAAAGGAATCCCAGGTGCACCATCCAAACCAATCTAGAAAAGAAGGAAACTTTTTATTTTCAAAGTGGTGAAACATCTACAAGTCCCTTTCCACAGCCTTGACGACGTCTGTAACAACTTCAAATGGATTTGGTCTTGCATGCATGTAAACTGAATACAACCCTTGGGTGGTAGTCACCGTAGAGTCTCCCCTTTCTATGCAAAACCTCTAATTCATTTCGTTCATTGCCTTGAAGAGCATATCTGAACTGTCTCTCTAATAGAGGGAGAAAAATTATGTAAATATTTCGGTCAAGGCGATGGGATTTTGACAGGAATTTGTGTCCGCGGTTTATGTCTCCTCCTGCAAGAGCCACTTTTCTAATGTTCAGGTATTTCAAGGTGTCATCCTTGTTTCTATCCATGGATACTCAATTTTCCAGATACCATGGACGTGTTAAGACGATCTATAGGTCGCGTTTTTGGATCTGTTCCACCATCTATCCTTTTGTGCAGACTAGACCTCCTTCTTCATGTGGTCTGGATCGATTGCTTCAAGGAAATTCCCTCCACACACAATAATTTGCACATGCATCTTTTCTATCTTTACAAATCTGCGACCTCCATTAATGCATGCAACAAGACTTTCTCCTCAACAATGGATCCACGATCTTCATAGCGCCTATAGAAAACTGTTACAATAATTTTTTATCTCAAACCACCATATCTACTATGCTTCCGCTGTGGCTCCTTTAGAATAAAATGCTACCATATATATTTGCACAATAATTCTTCACGGGAAATTCTTCCTCGTACTCAGGCTACACGGGGACGAGCGCACATGAGAGGCCTCTTTTCACGCATCCTCCTTTGTAAAGGCCTTCTTTGTTCATCAATTTTGGGAAGAACCTTATCTTGGCTCACAGATCTTCAACCGTCGAATAAATACCTATTACGTGCAATCTCTAAGCAATCTCCACACACTGGTTGGTCTGTTTCCTCCTCCTTTCAAATGACAACTACTCTTCCAACAGAGATGGTGTTGAATTCGCAACATCAACTAGTATTTCGGTCTTAGATATCGAGGGTGAAAAATCCTGTATGGAAAGGAGATAATCTACCAAATCCACGTTCTGCCACTATGCGGATAATTCAATTTTGAAAGCTGGCAAGGATATATTATGGAAGTCTTATGAAAACTTGTAAATTGAATAATTCAATTTTGTAGAATAATAACATATGCTTACCCAACCAGTCAAACGAATGATGCTTCTTGGGTTGTTTTCTTTCGGAAGCAACTTCTTTGGATGAAGAGGCTTCATCAAATATTATTTCTTGAATTAATGGTGTTTCTACTTCTTGTTTTGGCCATTCTTGCAGAATTCTTCTCCATGATTGTTCTTGATGAGCTGAGTCATCCTCCTTCTTTATGCGAAGGGAAGGATTTCCTTTCTATGGCCTACTTCTAGTTGCACCCTTTCTTCTATTATAGGTTTTAAATTTCCAACATTATGTAATATAATGATTCTTTCTTCCACATAAGTAAAAAAATCTACATCTTTTATGCTATTAAATGTTAAAGAAATGTAATTGCAGAAGATATTCTATTTGTACTTGTCTATTGTATTATTGTATTCTTCCTTCTGGAGATTTCATTGATGTCATTAATAATGTAAGAGTCATTGAAAGAGTCAATGTAAACGATAGGTCTTGTGTCGGCCTAGAAGAACCTAGAAAAGATTATTATATTATGTATTTGACAAGTCGGCCCATTCAGTTAGGAGAAGTCGGCCTAGTTGGGGAAACGTCACCCCAACGGAAGAATATAAATAGAGGATGAGTCTCTCATTTGTAATCACCCAACTCACTCACACAAGTGCATATAGGAGAGAGAGATAAGTTCGCACAAGTGAAGGAGCAGTTGATTTTGTCTTGGGGTTTATCTTTGTACTTTGTGAATTCTATATTGAGGAATATTTTGTCAGGGTTTTCTCCCTTGTGGTTTCCCCGAGAGAAATATTTTGTTATTTGTGTTTGTTGTGCTTGTATTTATTTTAGTGATAGATTGTTTAATGTTATTATGCTAAACAAGTAAAAACTAACATGGTATCAGAGCAGGCCTAAAAGAAAACATTGTGCAGCCTCCGCAACTATGGAAAATAGGGATTCTTGTTCCGAGAGATCCCTCCACATATCAACTAAAAAAGAGGGTGAATCTAACTCGCCTCACTAGGGCGCATCTTTCTATCGAAGCATATTTCAATTCCGAGAATTTTCATTTTTGGGTCCCCCACTACAGCTCGGGAGAACTAGTGCATCAAGTTTTTGGATCACATTCTCACAGAATTGGGAGAAGGAGTACTTTGCTCAAATCTCCTTGAGGAGGTGAGTTTGTTCTTCCAATTAGTTTTCCAAAATCCCAAAGTTGGAAAATTAGGGTTTCTTGGACAAACCCTAGGTCAAGGTAGAAGCAGTTTTCGGAAGGACAACTTTTCTGGTAAGTCTCAAATATATTATATTTCCATTTGAAGTACTCATTATATCAAGATGACAAGCAATACCAAGATTGATTAGAAGCTTGAGGGAGCTAAGAACTTCAGGGCATGGAAATATAGAGTCATGCTCATTCTTGAAGAACATGACCTAGAAGGATTTATAAAGCAAGGACTTACAGAACCAGAGGGAGATGAAGCCAAAGTAAGGCATAAGAAGAATATGGTCAAGGAAAAGAGGATCATAGCTGATTCTATCAAAGATCACTTGATCCCCCAAGTGTATTCAAAGAAGACTCCAAAAGAAATTTCCGTTGCCCTGACCAACCTATTTGAAGGAAAAAACATTAATAGGAAGATGACCTTGAGAAATCAACTCAAGGGAGTGAAGATCTTGAAGTCTGATTCCATGCACTCATACTTCTCCAAAGTGTCCCAGATAAAAGAAAAACTAGAGGCTATTGGAGACATGGTAGAGGATGTTGAAGTTGTGATGACCTCTTTGAATGGTCTCCCAAGAGATTGGGAACCATTTGTTTGTGGTATATGTGCTAGAAAGAAACTGATCTAGTTCAGACAATTATGGTAAGAGTGTGTGCAAGAGGAAGAAAGAATAACGGTGAGAGAGGAGAAACTAAATGACAATGAATATCAAGCTTTGGAAACTCATGCCAAAGGTGGAAGGAAAAGGAAGAATGATGTACGTTCCCATGAGGAATCTCCAAGAAGATCTCAAAGACCTCAGGAGAAAAAGAATTTCAAGAGATACATATCTTCAGTTGAATGTTACTCTTGTCACAAGACATGACACATTGCAATATTTTGTCCACTCAATTCTGGACATCATAAGAAGCAGAAGAAGATATTTCATGCTCATATAGCGGAAGATAGTGAGTATGATGAAGAAGTCAAAAACAGAGAAGATCAAGACTCCAATGAAGAATATGTTCTAATATCATCCCTCATTGGTTCAATATCTCATGGAAGTGATTCTTGGCTAGTAGATAGTGGAGCTTCAAAACATATGATGAGATACAAATAATCCCTCTCACATCTCATACAGAAGGAATCTCCACACAAGGTAAAGCTTGGAGATGACTATCAATATCCCATCAAAGGAATGGGAGAAGTCTCTTACAAATTGGACTCTGGATAGTCCATAACATGAAGGATGTACTTTATGTACCAGGTTTGAAGAAGAACCTTATATCTATTTCAGCATTAGATAAGAAAGGTTTTTGAATTGCATTTATAGATGGTGAAGTTCTTATGTTGCCAAAGGGGAAGACTATCAATGATCCAGTAGTCATTGGAGTAGAAGAAGGAGGAATTTACAAACTGAAGGGTCATGCAGATACATCATTGATGACCAATACCATGATCCCTTGTGAGCTATGGCATAGAAGACTAGCTCATGTACACTACAAAGCCTTACCAATAGTAAGTAAGGTGGTGACTGGACTACCATAAATACAGGTTGATCATGAATGCGTATGCAAAAGATGTTCTCAAGGAAAGAGCATGAAGAATCCATTTCCAAGCAGCGACAGCAAAGCGAAAGTTATTCTGGATATTATTCACTCAGATATTTGTGGACCTATGTCCACCACTTCACTAAGCAGGTATGTTTACTATGCTTCTTTTATTGATGATTACTACCGGAAAACATGGGTTTATTTTCTAAAGAATAAGAATGAAGTCTTTGAAAATCAAGGAACTTGTAGAAAACCTCTCTGAAAAGAAGATAAAGATACTAAGGACAAATAACGGAGGGGAATACACTTCAGGCGATTTCAAATATTTCTGTAAACAAGCAGGGATTAAGAGGGAGCTTACTATTCCCTATAATCCACAACAAAATGGTGTAGCTGAAAGGAAGAACAAAACTATCATAGAAGCATCGAAGGCTATGATCCATGATCAAGAATTACCCATGCATCTATGGGAAGAAGCAGCTAGAACCGCAGTATATGTACATAATAGAATCTCTCACAATGCTCTTGGAAACAAGAACCCAGAAGAGATGTTTACTGGTATGAAGCTTGAAGTTATCCATCTAAAGATATTTGGATGTCCAGTATTTATCCACATTCCAAAAGAGAAGAGATCGAAGTTGGAACCTTCAGGAAAGAAGGGAAAATTTGTGGGCTATAGTGAGAAATCAAAGGCTTACCATATTTACATCCTAGGATTCCACCAGATTGAACTCAGTCGGGATGTTACTTTTGATGAAGATACAACTTTCATCAAATCCAAGAAGACTGATGAGGATGAAGAGGAGCATGAAGATCCTAGAGTTACAGAAACAAATAGAGTACCAGAAAGAAATGTTGAAGAATAACCTATTCCATAGGATCATGACATGGCAGAACCTTAGAGACCCGAGGAGACACCTCATGAGGATATTTCAAGGAAGAGAAGACCATATTGGGCACGAGAATTAATTCAAGATGCAGGAAGGTATGGTGCCCCAAAAGGAACTAGTAGAGAGAGCAAGAGACCAAGGCCACACTCCAGTTATGTAGCCTTAATGTGTAACCTTGTTGAATCAGAACCAACATGTTTTGAAGATGCGGTAAAGAAGAAGGATTGGTTGGATGCTATGAATGAAGAATACCAATCCATCGTCAAGAATTATGTTTGGGATGTGGTACCAAGACCAAAGGACAAGTCATTAGTTTCATCAAAGTGGATTTAAAAAAAAAACACTCAGCAAACGGAAGCATTGAAAAGTACAAGGAAATATTTGTATCATGGTGGTTTTCTCAGAAGGAAGGAATTGATTATGAGGAGACCTTTGCTCCTATGGCCAGATATACTTCAATTAGAACCATTTTTGCCTTGGTAGCCAAGATGAAATGGAAGTTACATCAGATGGATGTAAAGACGGCGTTCCTGAATGAGAAGATAGAAGAAGAAGTATATATCAAGCAACCATAAGGATTTGAAACAGAAGATAGAAAGTCACATGTAATCAAACTAAAGAAATAATTGTACGGGTTGAAGCAAGCACCTAGAGCATGGTATGGAAGAATTGATAGTTTCTTGATGAACTTGGGCTTTACCAAGAGTAAACAAGATTCTAATATTTATTATAATATTATGGATGATGAACCTATGATACTACTGTTGTATGTGGATGATTTGTTCCTGACAGGAGAAGACAAGCCCATCACTGAATGTAAGAGAATGCTTATAGTAGAATTTGAGATTAAATACCTTGGCATGATGCATTACTTTCTAGGTCTTGAAGTATGGCAGTTTCCAGATGAGATTTTCTTGAGTCAAGGAAAATATATAGTTGAGATCCTGAAGAGATTTGGGATGATGGATTGTAAGGCCATGACTACTCCGATGGTGACAAACATGAAGCTCCTGAATGATGCTTCATCAGAGATAGTAGATGTCACCATGTACAGACAGATTATTGGGTCATTGATGTACTTGACCAGATATATGTTTTGATGTGAACACATTGATCCAGTATATGGTGGAGCCCAAGAATGTTCACTTGATTGCAACAAAACATGTGATGAGGTACCTAAAGGATACGTTAGATTATGGACTCAGATATGCTTCAGATAGTGAATTCAAGATGTACAGATACACAGACTCATATTGGGATGGAAGTGTCGAATATAGGAAAAGCACTCCAGGATGTTGCTTTAGTTTGGGATCAGGTATGATCTCATGGCTAAGTAGAAAGAAGCCTTTTGTTGCACTTAGTACAGCAGAAGCTGAATATGTAGTAGCTTGTTGAGCTTGTAGCGAATCAGTGTGGCTTCACAAGATGTTGGCAGGATTGTTTGATGTAGAGATAGATGTGACATACATACTCTGTGTTAACCAGAGTTGCATCAAGATGACATAGAATCATGTGTTCCATGATAGATCGAAGCACATCGAGATCAATTTCCACTATATTTGAGATATGGTACAGAAGGGGGCTGTAAAGCTCAAGTATGTTCCTTCATAGGAACAAGTTGCTGATGTGCTGACTAAGATTATGTCTTGCATAAAGTTTGAATACTTTCGAGACAAGCTTGGTGTGGTCCAGAGGGACCTCTCTTGAAAGAGAGAATGATAGTTCTTGTTCTTAAGGAACTGATGTCGGTCAAGGGATGACTGATGTCAGTCGAGGGATGACTGATACTGGTCGAGAGATGATTGATGCCGGTATAGGGGTGATTGAGATCAATACTTTATAAATGATAGAGTTCATGTCCTCAGGTGACGGAATCTAGTCCAGGGGTGATTGAAGATCAGTACTTTTCGACTGATAGAGTTCTTGTCCTTAGGTGATGGATTCCGGTCAAGGGGTGACTGAAGATCAATACTTGCTGACTGATAGAGTTCCTGTCCTTAAGTGATAGATGTCGATCCATGGGTGACTGAAGATCAGTACTTTTCGACTGGTAGAGTTCCTGTCCTTAGGTGACGGATGTCATTCCAGGGGTGACTGAAGATCAATACTTGCCGACTGATAGAGTTCCTATCCTTAGGTGACAGATGTCGGTCCAGGGGTGACTGAAGATCAGTACTTGCCAACTGATAGAGTTCCATCCTTAGGTGACGGATGTCAATCCAAGTTTGATTGAAGATCAATACTTGCTGACTGATAGTGTTCCAGCTGATGATGTTGCTGCTGATGATGATGATCCAACAGAGGATGTTCTAGCTAACAATGTTGTTGATCCAACAGAGGATGTTCCAGCTGATGATGTTGATGATGATGATCAAGCAAAGGATTTTGTTGATGATCTTCCAGCTGACAATGTTGCTGATCCAGCAGAGGATGTTCTAGTTGATGATGTTGTTGATGATGATCCGGCAGAGGATGTTCCAATAGAGGATGTTGTTGATGATGTTCCAACAAAAGATGATGTTGATGGTGATATTATAGCAGATGATGATGATGATGCTGATGAGGATGTTCCAGTCGATGATACCCTAAGACATATGACGATCCAAAACTTCCTACGACATATAGAGATTCACAAGTCAGTTGTGCAGCTGTTGATGTTACCCACAGATTACCTTCCTAGTTAAGAGGGAGTGTTAAAGAAATGTAACTACGGAAGATATTCTATTTGTTCTTGTCTATTGTACTATTGTAATCCTCCTTTGGGATAGGTCATTGATGTAATTAATAATGTAAGTCATTGAAAGAGTCAATGTAAACCCTAGGTCTTGTGTCAGCCTAGAAGAACCCAGAAAATATTATTATATTATGTATTTGAGATGTCGACCCAGTCAGTTAGGAGAAGTCAGCCTAGTTGGGGAAAATTAACCCCAACAAAAGAATATAAATAGAGGATGAGTCTCTCATTTGTAATCACTCAACTCACTCACACAAGTTCGCATAGGAGAGAGAGAGAAGTTCACACAAGTGAAGGAGAAGCTTATTTTGTCTTGGGGTTTATCTTTGTACTTTGAGAATTCTATATTGAGGAATATTTTACCGGGGTTTTCTCCCTTGTGGTTTCCCCGAGAGAAATATTGTGTTCTTTGTGTTTGTTGTGCTTGTATTTATTTCAGTGATAGATTGTTTAATGTTATTATTCTAAACAAGTAAAAACTAATATTAAAATTGTTATCATAAGCATATATTGGATGTTTCTTGACTGAATGGCTACTTGATGACTTGCTTACTCTTTCCGAGTCACTGTTTACATTTATTTTCCTTTTACCTTCTCGGATTTGTAACCATTTTGGTTTCCACTCTGGATGCAAATCCCAGCAATATTCCACAGCATGTCCTTGCTTGCGGCAGTAGAAATAATATCCCCAAGAGATTTCGCCAGACATTGTCTCCTGATATACCAATCCTTGATATCGGGGACATTCCTCAACTTCAATTGGATGTATGATGCCTTGGCCATCAATACCAAGACCTCCTCCATTGAACCCCATCTTTGTTAAGAGTTTCATGCCAATCCCACATGTATGATTTTCAAAAGAACCCAAACAAGCATTTGTATGTGATGCAACTAAATGAACATAATTGTTACTTACCTCATCTTTTGACTAGGAAAGAAATCTGTCCAAATACACCTCTTTTATCTTCGAGATATCATCCTCCTGTTTGGTTGAAGATGTTGAAGATGAAACATCCATATGATCTTCTTTTGCATGAGGAAAAAAAGTGTAAATTTTGTCATCTTCTACTGTAGACAGACTTCTTCGATTTTTGGCTTGTTCATACTTGGCTAACAACTCCTCCTTAATTTGCATCTCATGCTACATCTCTTTGAGTTGTTCTTGAAGTTCCTGCTTCTCTTCTATCAAGGCTTCGAATTGTATTCACAACTCAACACTTTATTTTCCTTCATTACACAATTCTCGTACCTTTTTCTCCATGGATAAGAATCTTTCACGAAAATATGCATCTCTAAAAAGATTTGCATATACTGAAATAGAAGGATTATTTTTAGGACTTTTCATATTAGATATTCAACCGAGATGATAAATTCCCACACAAAATCCAAAATAAATTCAAAACTAGATTAGAACTGCTCTGATACCAAACTTGATCTAAAAATGAGTAAACTCACTTTTTATTCCATTAATGAATACTTAATGAAATTCTTAATTTCACAATAAACATAAATAAATTGGCATAATCAATCAATTTCAATCTTTGACAATTTGGAAAATTCACAAAACACACATGAAAAAGATACACAAACCAAAATTGTTAATGGAGTTCGCTAGGCCTCCTGACTACGTCTCCGGTCTCATTGGAACTTTTAGTCACTTTATTATCTCTTTGTGTCTTTCATAAATAGAATTGCATGATCCTCTCTTAAAGTGGCTCTTTCCCATATTGGGATGCATTTCCCTTCCTCACCGAGAAGAACCAAGGCTCTCACATGAACTGAAATGTTTCTCCCATCTTGGGATGAAATCCTTCACACAAAGCTTACTACCAACTCTCTCCAACAAAGCCCACCTTCCTTCTCCAAATTAGAGGATTTTATAGCCTTTACATGGATGATTACTCATCATACATGTTAAGGAAAATATCTCTCCCATGATCCCCTAAGTTAGGATCAAGAGACACCTTAAGGGATAGGTGGAGTAAAGGTCTCATCTTTCTCCATGAAGATCTCAACACTCCCTTAGGACTAGGAAGCCAATTGGTGAGGTGCATTCTCACACCTTTTTAATTTCATTTTTACAAATTAAATGAGAATTTGTATGAGCCCTTTCATATAATTCCCCTTTTACATAGTTTTCATTGAAATATCAATTTTAATGTGAAATATATTGTGTTCAATGTCTTGTGAACTTTTGTTGAAAAAACCTCATTTTGTCCGAAATTTCAACCTGCAATTTCTTTCACATATGAAGTCCATTTGACCCCGTTCAAATTGCATCAGGAAGCTTTCTGCAAGCTCTTTGTTGACTGAATTCATTTGGTGCTAATGAAACCCTTCTTCATTCTTCAACCATGGATATCCTTTTGGATCACTAGCCCTCCCTCTACATTTGACACTCCTCATCCCCCTCCCCCTTACCACTAACCACCCTCCCATCTCTCTCTCTCTCTAACTGAAACCCTCTACTCTTCACCTATACCACCCCTTCTCTCTAACCACCCTACTTCTCCCCAAACCCCCAACCCACTCAATCTCTATCTCTTTCTCAACCCCAAACCCCTTCCCCCCTACCCGTAATTTTTGGGCATATTAATTGTCTAATTAAATAAACAACTGAAACTCCTAAAACATAAATTGTCAACCCGAGGAAGTATTTTATTTCAAAGCTATCGTGCAATATCTATGGAAGCACAATTTCTACTTGTCACTATTGATCTATTGGTATGAAATCGAAACTCATTGTAAACTAGATCACGCCTTCTTGAAAAGAAATCAAACCTCAAAACCTATTCATAAAACCACACTGTAAATCTAATCACACTTCAAACATTGCAATAAAAATCAACTCTTACAAAGCAAGATCTAATTACATAAATTTGAAAGAAGTGCTATGTTGGCCAATGATCTATCAAAATGAATTAACATGAATAACAATCAATGAAAGCAAAAACTAAATAATAAACAAATTCACACATAACACACTTATAATCAACACTGCCAGCATCTGCTCAGCAAATAAGGCTCTTCCTCCACTAAGCAGAGTTGGATCTCCACAATGAAAGTCTACAGCTCTAGATTATGAAATCTTCAGCATGTATTATCAATATGGAACCATTACAACAGAGTTCAGATCCGAAGAGAATAATGAATTTCAATACTAATTGTTCAACCCCCATACATGAGAATGATTAGATATTTATACATAAAAATCTCTCATGAGAATGAGAAACTGAATTCCCAACTTGTAATTTGTTTTAACAAATTGCTAATTTGAAACACCGGCCACAACAATAAATTTGGCAAGATCCCCTTTAAAGAACCACTCATATCTCTCAAACTGCGACTGTTTTGGGTGGTTTCCTCACGTGTCAAGTAATTGAGGTTGTTCTGCACAAAACCCATGTCCCATAGTTTCGAGATTCTTCTTCATCTTCCCAAAAATCGCGACGCAAATCAATGTGTTCTTATTTGACACACGTTTTTGGTTGGGACCGTTTGATCATGAGCTGGAGGCTTCCATGTTGGACTTGGGCACGAATTGAAATCACAAATCCACATAATCAATCCTAGGAATGAAACCATGTTGTGAATCTCCATGTGGACGTGTGCTAGCATTCCACTTTGGAATCTTGAACCATGAGTGCTACTGTTGCTAATATGAAAAATCACTCCACAAACTATCATCAGTAAAATTATGCATAATAGTCTTCAATTCATCAAAAATAAAGGAAAATAATCATTATTAACCACTAAAGCATCAATGAGACTAATATGGTATTTTCCGAGCAGTTACAACAAATGGATGGAAAATGGAATGATAAATGGGCAATAATAGGAAGATAGGTGTCGATTAGTAATGAAAATAGAGACAAATTCGTGACCCAAATCTCCCCCAAACTAAAATTGTTGCATGTCCTCATGCAACCCAATACCTTTTCATTGATCAAGCTATAAAAACTCATTTGGATTTTGTTGTTTACAGTGGAGTTTCAGCAAATGATGAAAGTTGGTGGAGTTTCAGCAATTAGCAAAAACTTTAGCGGAGAAGTTGTCGGTGTTTTGGCAATTTAGCGAAGAAGTTGGCAATGTTTCAACAACTTAGCGGAGAAGTTGGCATTGTTTCAACAAATATAACAGTGAAATTCTTAGACCATTTTCTCCCAAAGTACAAAGTGGATTTTGTTGAAATTTTGCAAGCATGTTCATACATACCCAATGCTTCTTCACACCAAAAATCATGACAATTCAGTTCACCGATCCCAAGATATAAGCAAATAAACCATGTATTAACAAATAAGCCACTACAGGTGTTTCAACAAACTTCCTGAACCAATTTCTCACAAAATACAAACTGGGTTTGGATGAAATTTTGCAAGAAATTTTTTACTTGTCCAATTCATCTCCACACCAAAAATCAGAGATACCCACATCACGGATTTCGAGAAAAATGCAAATTTGTTGTAGGTGATGATGGTCATTTTTTCAAAATCTTTGAAGCATTTTTTCTTGAAAATTCGTGAGTATATTCCTCTTAACATAATTCTTCTGCTCCCCAAAAATCAAATCCATCTGATGCACGGATCTCGATATATAGGAAAAATAGCTGTAGGAGATGATGGCCATATTCTAGAAAATCGTGCATTGGATTGAGCTTAAAGTTACCAGATTTTGTCTTCATGATGTTATGCATTCCTTGTCCAAGTTTCATGAATATCCAGTTTACCAATTGCAAGATATGCTCACTTCAATTTTTGCACTTTTGCAAGCTGTGAATGAGTAAAAACAAGTATGTTTGCAAGATTGATCTAAGCATTCACATTAGCAGACAGTGGTTAGCAGTGAATTACACAAAGAATGCCAAAAACCACTCCCCCAAACTAAATATGTTACATGTCCTCATGCAAAAGAAGAGTTGTCATCTTAGTTGTTAATAACCATCTCCCCCAAACTTAACATGATCTCATTCTCAATTACCTTGGAAGATATAAACCAATATATGCAGCATTCAATGATTCTCAAATTAATTTTCACAAACATTTTCATCTTTAATAGCTGGCCCATTTCTCCATGGAAAAGAACATATCGCAGATTTGTTTAGGATGTTGCTACATAAATGTAGATATCATATTTATGGGGCTCTCCATCACTCAACAAAACTCATGCATATAAATTTTGTGATAGCATCAAACCTAATTCAAATCAGCTCATGGTATCAAAATGCCAAGTTTACCATGTAATTAAGATGACTCAACAAAGATGTGGCTGCCCCAAGACAAAATCTGGAAATTCCAATGAGTTTTGTAGCCCTACAATCTTCATGTGGAGAAAAGAATGTCATAAAATTGTCTCATCTTCTACCTACACCATAATACTGTTAAGGATGTGCTGGAGTATTGCTGTAATTGCTGATTTTAAAATATGCCCATGGAATGCTTACTTAATAAATGTTAAAGCTTTTTTTTATTTCACACTCTTGTCATATAAAAATTGATTTGGATTCTTGATGGAATATATTCCAAAAGAGTAGATTTTACACTACCAATCCCATGAGATCCATGTGTATAATCAAAACAAGGACTGTCAATAAAACACCATAAAAACCTTCTCACATCCAAGTATCTATCAAGTCTTGAAAAACATGGCTAACCATTGTTATAAAATATGCTGAAACTTATCTCAAAAATGTGGACAATCAATAACCAAACAATGGAAGGCAAGACACAACATCAAGTATGTAAGGACCAAAGAATTTCTCATCATTATGAAGTGCACATGACAATAGTTGTAAATCAATGTAGGCATCAGTGAACCATGGAACTCATACCTATGAATGTATTCTATGTTGTATGGGAGCATAGGCTTGTTCCGCTGTAGGTTCTCATGAAGCAACAACTATGCCTTGTGTTCCTACTGTTGGTTCTTTTGTGGTAGCAACAAATTATTTTCTCATGCTTGGATGTTGGGAAGGACTTGAATTGGGTGTGCATTTTAGAGATGGATGGAGATGGTAATGGATTAATAAGAGAGGTAATGGAACAGTGTTTCCCCCGAAACTGAAAGCTTTTTATATCTTTAAAAAAAATGACAAATCGAAAAGGAGGGGATAATTCTTAGTGTCTTTTCATGACTTTCTCCTAAATATTTAATAAATAAAACACTCATGCTATTTTACCTCAAGTTTTACCTCTATGGAATCCTTGGTTGAAATGAATGTACTTATGCACGCTGGGGCTGATGTATGCTGCTAACTACTGCTAAGAGATGTTGCTGGAAGCTGAAACTGATGAAGGATGATCTGAAATGAGGAATTGTGCAAGCTGAAAAAGTACTGTTGAACTGCTGTAACAATAAGAATGATATAGTCTTCGTCCAATATTCGCTCTTATGTACAAGTTAATCCATGTGAATGGATGTTCTTGAATTCGAACATGGAAAAACTTCGTTGGATTACAAACCATTAATGAAAATTGTTAACCAACGCGAGACAACTCACCAATGATGACAATGAGATGTCAAGGTAAAATAGTACAACCTGGAAGGTACGAATAGATGTGTTGAAGTCGAGTCACCTGCAGGATCTGACAAACAAGAGACATTGATGTATTCCCTTATTCATCAGCGAGGAAATCTACCATTGATTATCGGGGTCGTGTCCAGGAAGCATGAGGGGGACAATAGTTCAACTCAAGGAGTCGGATCTGTTATGGCGAAAGCTCAAGAAGAAAAATGAGCAAAAGCAGGATTACACTACACAAACAAATACAAATACGCATAGGCAACATGCAGGAATGCAAACTGTTCTTCTCTATTAGTTGTAAACAGATCGATTGATGTATGTTACAATATTATACATGCTTATATAGAATTATGAGATGCTTGGGTGCCTACCCATTACGTTCAGTTACAAAGAAGAAGTTAGAATGGTTCAACAGTTCAACCGTTATAGTCGACTGGAAGACAGAGAGACAGTCTGTTGAAGTTCGATAGTCGCTGGTCGCATGTCAACAATGTATGTCGATGTCACGAAAATGTGAGGTTGTTGAACATGTCGAAGGTGCGGAGTGTGTCATAGCATGTCGAAGTCAAGACTCGTCAGAGTTGTGTCAAAATCGGAACCTATCGAAGTTGTTGAGTTTGTCGAAGTCATGTCGAGTCGAAACTTGTCGAAGTTGTATCGACATCGATGACTTGTCAGAGTCGATGTTAGCATTCGACAACAATGCCAACTGCGATGTGGATCAAACCTCCTTCCTTAAGAAGAAATGGTCCCCATTGTTTGCTCGCGAAGGTGAGGAAACTTGTCGGTTATTTCAGTAACATAGTAGCAAGTTTTTTTAGATGTGAGCTGGCTAGCTTTGGCAACCTAAAACAAGGGAATTGTGTTCCTCTTTATAAGGCGTACTCGTCATCTTACGATGTTGTTGCAAGGAATAGGCTCCTAAGCATTTGGATGGATGTCTTCGGGTTCTGTTGTCTACAAGTCGTTCTGTTCCAATGGTGGTGCATGGTATGGTCGAAGTAGATCCACATTGAAGACAGGATGTAGACCAAGACACGCAGGAATGTCGAGCTGGAAAGCGTTTTCTCCAATATACTAAAGAATACTGTATGGACCATATCACAAAGGTTTGAGCTTCTTGAATGGACCAGTGAAGCGCTCCTTCTTAATATGTAGCCATACCTTATCCCCAATTTGGAATGAATGAGGAATATGATGCTTGTCGTGTCGAGCCTTAGCTTTCTCGTTTTCTTTGTGAAACATATCCTGTGCTTGTCACTGGATGTCACAAATCTGTTCTCGAAACTTAACTGCTTTGTCAAATTCTCGTTGGTTGTGGTCAGTGTCAGAGTTTCATTGTGTCAAAGAGCTGATCAAGTCGATAGGCGCTGAGGGTTGAAATCCATAACAGATCTCAAATGGAATCTTGCTTGTAGATCTGTGCTAAGCACGATTGTAGATGTGCTGTATGTATGGAAGACTTTCATCCCATAAGCATCGATGCTTGTGGTTGTACATGCGAAGCAGTTGTACGACCAAGCGATTAAAAACTTCTGTCTGTCCATCGATTTGAGGATGGAAAGTTGTCGACAATGATAGTCGTGTCTCTAGATATTTCCAGAGGGTCTTCCAAAAGATGCTGACAAATCTGGTATCTCGGTCAGAAATAATGGTTTTGGGTAAACCAAAGTGCTTCCAAACATGTGTATAGAATAGTTGAGCGGTCTATTGCGTTGTCATGGTATTCTTACATGGTATGAGAATGGCCATCTTGGAAAATCGATCAATTACTACTAATATCGCATCATGTTGATGTCTGGTAGTAGGATAACCTGTTGTCGATTAGGCAGTTTAGCAATGGCATAAACCACGCATGATCGAATGTACTTGTTGACGTTGGATTTAAGTGTAGGACAAAATAAATACTTCTAAAGAATAGAAAGTGTCTTTGCTACTCCAAAGTGTCATGTAGTCTTGTTGTAGTGTGCGTCCAAAATGAGCTGTTGTCAGTGCTCACCGGTAAGTACACAAAGTTATCCAAGCTTGTATAGAAAGGTGTCTTTCAGGAAGTATTCAGAGGTCGATGACTTGTTAGTCTGTAACTGTCGGTAGACTGCTGATAAATCGTTGTCGTCCTCGTACAACTGTGGCCAATTGGTCGTGTCGTATCCCTGTATACTTATCACTGTTAAAATGAGAGTAATGGGTGGTCAACTGAGGAAATCAGTGGCAACGTTAGCTTTACCTTTCCGAGACTTAATCACCAATTGGAATTGTTGTAGGTAATTAATCCACTTGATTTTTTGGTTTGCCTGCAACTTTGATTGTGTCGAAGTGAACTGTAGAGGCTTGTGATTAGTGAGAATGACCGTTTCCTTGCCAACGATGTAATGCATCCATTGCTTGAGAGCTTGCACAATGGCATATAGTTCTTTTTCATACGTCAAGTATATTCTCACTATGTCGTTAAAAGTATCAGAATGAAAAGCAACTGGGTGACTAGATTGAGTGATCACTATGCCCAAGGCATAGTCCGATACGTCTGTCTCAATCTCAAAGGGATGATGCAAATCAGGTAAAAAAAGTACTGGTGCAATGCAGAGCTTGTGCTGGAGATATTCAAAAGTTGCTTGATGTGTTGTTGTCCATCGGAAGACAATTTTCCCACTTCCCTTTGTCAACTGATTCAAGGGCCAATTTATGTGACTGAAGCCGAGTATGAATCGTCGATAGAAATTCGCCAAACCAAGAAAACTTCTTAGTTCTTGAATGCTTCTAGGAATGGGAAAATCTTTGAGGATCTGTAATTTGTCTGGATCAACGTGAATGCCTACAGAGTCAATTACATACCCCAAATATTTGATGTTGGTCATCGCAAAAGATCACTTGTCCATGTTCAGATAGAGTCGATGTTGCTAGAGAGTGTCGAGGACTTGTCGAAGATTTCTGACATGTTCTTCCCATGATCGACTGAAAATCAATATATCGTCGAGATAGACAATGACCCATTTGCCGATGAAAGGTTGAAGAAGGTTATCCATGTGTCACATGAAGGTCGCAGGTGCATTGGTTAAGCCAAAAGGCATGACTGACCATTCAAACAATCCTTCCTTGGTCTTGAAAGCAGTTTTCTAAACATCTGAGGGCTCGATTGGAATTTAATGGTATCCCGACTTGAGGTCAAGCTTAGTAAAGAATTTAGCACCTTTCAGACAGTTGATGAGACCATCTATCCGCAGTAGAGGGTAGCGATTCTTTACCGAAAGTTTGTTGAGAGCTTTGTAGTCGATGCACATGCGCCAAGTCCCGTCTTTCTTCGGAACTAGGACAAATGGACTTCCACAAGGAGAGGAGCTGGGGTGGATATGACCTTTATCGATTAATTCTTGGATTTGTCTGCGAATCTCTTCATTTTCAAGAATGGATCTTTTGTAAATAGATGCGTTAGGAAAAGAAGAACTAGGAACAAGTTCAATGGAGTGTTTTACCTGACAATGTTGAGGTACTCCATCGAGAGCTTCAAAGAGGTTCTGGTACTCATCGAGAATATGATCGACTTGTTGCTTTTGTCGGGAGCTGCATTGGTCAGTGACTCGACTTGTCGTTGTAGTATTCTTAGAATGTTGCAACTTGATCATGATTAATGCAAACTTATGAGCATGATTGATGAGCTTCTTTGTCTGTTTGGCAGATATCAATGCAACCGTTGGTGTAGGTTGACGCTATGGTATGCTGAACCATTGATTTTGGATTCTGACAATCACCTTCTGAGGCCGTGACTGATAACTTCCATGTCTATCCCAGAGGTAAGGTTTCCCAAACAGGGCATCTGCTACGAAGAGTGGTGCCACGTCGCAGAGTAATTCATCTTCAAAAGGATTTATGAAGTAGGCAATCTTGCATTGTCGAGTGATCCATAGTTCTTATCCATCCTTCATCCAACCGATGTTGTAAGGCTGAGGATGCGGAGTGGTAACAAGACCTAGTTTCTTCACAAGATCTTCAGAAATGAAGTTCTTCTGGCTACCATTGTCCATAATTAAATGCAATGGGTTGCTCTGGACCCATATTTGTGTATGGAACAAGTGTTCTCGTTCCTCCTCGTCGACGATAGTTGAGGCTACTAGAGTGGTCGATGTAAAAAGGGTCGTTGCATCTAGATCAGATTCTTCCATTGTCTTGTCGAACATGTCGGAGGTTGACACTTTCGCCAAAAATTTCTTCCGAGCTTTCCATTCAAATGTATCATGCCAAAATGAGTGGTGGTAATCACACCATTTTTCGGTCGGCGGATGTTTGCTACGTTCCCTCTTGTGAAAAGGCTTCTTGCCGTGATCTGTCTTTAGCGGTGTCGACTAAGAGTATTTCGACTTGTTGAAGTTGGCTGGTTCCTTTTTCTCAGGTGGTCGTCCTGATGTCGACTTTGTCGCGAAGCATGCTTTCCTTTTCTACTTGGTTTCTAGTTTGCTAGCGTAGTGGAATGCATCCGCAAGCGTATTGACAGTCATAAATTCCACCTCTTACTAGATGTACTGGGACAGTCCACTGATGTACTTCAGAACAAGCAATTTCTCTTCTTCTTCGATGCCAAGTCTAGCCATGACTCGGTAGAACTCGTCAGTGTAACTCTGTACTAATTGGTCTTTCCATTTCCTTAGTTGCTTCCACTTCTTATACTGCTGGTCGAGGTATTTGGGAGGGTAAAATTCCTTTCGGATGTGTTCGACTAATTTATCCCATGTGTTGATGGGGTCTCCTCTTTTCTCCATCTTTGTTGAGAGGTTCTCCCACCAACAGTGCACAGATTTTGACATCTTTAAGGATGCAATGGTGATATTTTCAGCTTCTTAGAGTTGATTCACAGCATAATAGGATTCCAATTGTTGTACCCAATTGTCGACGGATTCCACGTCAATCTTTCCTTCAAGATTCGGTATGTCCAAATTCATTTTCACTTTGAAGGGGCTGATTTTATCGGAGTGAGTTCTCGTCGAAAATCCTTTGGATATTGAAGCAAATCGCATGAGAATTTCAATGAATTGGGCGAACATTTCAGTTTGTTGTCGAGCCAGAGCTTGCTCAATAAGCTGTTCTATCTCGTCGGCTGCATGTCTATTGTCTATTTCTTTTGTCATTTCTGGAGGTAGCGCCTACTTGGATTGTTGATATTGCAAGCAAGTTTGAACCGACATAAGTTAGGTAACTTCGGGAGAAGTGTATACATAGAACTTAAGCACAAACAAAGCTGAGTGCTCTAATTGAGTCTTTATTTAATACCAATGATCTGGGTCATGTCCAGGAAGCACGAGGGGGACAACAGTTCGACTGAATGAGTTTGCTCTGTTATGGCGGAAGCTCAAGAAGCAGAATGAGAAACAAAAGGATTACACTACACAGATAAATACAAATATGCACAGACAATATGCAAGAATGCAAACTGTTCTTCTCTATTAGTTGTAAGCAGATCGATTGATGTATGTTACAATATTATACATGCTTATATAGAATTCTGAGACACTTAGGTTCCTTCCCGATACATTCAGTTACAAAGAAGAAGTTAGAACAGTTCAATAGTTCAACCGTTATAGTCGACTGGAAGATAGAGAGACAGTATGTCGAAGTTCGATAGTCGTTAGTCGCATGTCGACGTTGTATGTCGATGTTGCAAAACTGTGAGGTTGTTGAACATGTCGAAGGTGTGGAGTGTGTCGCAGTATGTTGAAGTCGAGACTCGTCGAAGTTGTGTTGAAATCGGAACCTGTCGAAGTTGTTGATTTTTCGAAGTCATGTCAAGTCGAAACTTATCGAAGTTGTATCGACATCGATGACTTGTCGCAGTCGATGTTAACATTCGAAAAAAATGCCAACTGTGATGTGGATCAATCGATGCATATAAACCCCAAGGTACTATACATAACTCAAGTCTTGTTGCCCAAATAATGTACTGAGGTCGATGGGACAAAACCATTGGAAGGTGGACCTTAATGAATTCCACATCATTCAATATGAGTACAAAAAAAGTGATTTTGAAGAACCATAGATAAAAATAGAACCAACATGAAACTTGCAGATCTTATTGTGAACCTTGCCAACCAGTAACCTGGTTTTCAAGCAAAGTTCATGTCTAGTTGCACCAGTAAATTGGTTTTCACAACTAGACTTATTTTTCTCTTTACTATTTTATTTATTTACAATATCCTATTCTTCTTGAAAAAGACAAATTCTTTTCAAGTGTAGGAAAACTTCCAATGGAGCCACTTTCGAAAAAAGGGCTCAAGTATTCTCATACTCCCAACATAAAAATATAACTTTATGAATGCCAGGATATGAGAGATCAAGTTCCCTTGAAATGATGGTGCTAAGAATTGTTGAAGTATGGAATGATGCTACAAACTGATGATAGATTGAAACCAAGATTCAATGTAGTATTTAATATCTTGATTCCTATAACTGTCATATGAAGTTCTCCCAATGTTTGATCTTCATGAATGCATAAGATATCTAGATCTGGTGACAACAATGCTGGAAGTTCTTCAATTTATGGTTCCATTCTATGTTCCTCATGAGATGTAATGCATGTGTTGATGATCGTGTATGCTTGTTGATAAGAAGTAGAAGGAAATTCATTTGCAAATATTGAATCTATAATTTGTTCGGGCCTTCTATGGACTTGTTGCAACAATGCACAGTCTTTTTGCAGCAGTGTAGGTGAGGTAGAACATGTGGGGAATGTAGGAGAATTTTTTAGTTTAACACAGTAAGCATACTATACTCCTTTATTATGGTTAGGGTGGGGGGTATATTGGACAGGAAATTGTGTTGGATACCAAGGAGTTTGATGAGAAGATCAATGTGGCCAGTGTAGAGGATTGGTTTGTGAGGATGATCTTGAAGGATTGAGTTGTGTTGCAGCATGAGGGAGAGGGGCCATAGGGTAGGTAAGATTTAAATTGAGGCTGCAACAACTGCCATGGTGGAGGAGTATTCAATGATTGAGTATGAGAGTAAGGAAATGGAGGGATAGAGTTTTGAGCCATACATGTAGACCATGGTTTCCATGACTGTTGCAATGATTTTGCTGTAACTCCTAGATCTCTTTGATATGTTGCTTTCATCCGAGGTAAGGAGGGGAAACAATTTGTGGAATTCTTCAAGTCACATATGCCACAAATTGTGAGACTATCCAAAGGACAATCCATTACAAGATGTTTCTTCTGGCACCGAGGAAAAAATATTTCTTCAAATTCCTCATTATTTTCCTTAACCTGCAAAATAAGCAATTGTGAATTTAGTGAACCATTGATATCAACATTAAAATTTTCAAATAAATTACTGATTTCAGCTCCTAGAACTCCTATTTTTGCAACAGATTTCAAAAATAGAGAGAAAAGTTCTTTAGAATTCTTACTGGTCTTGAATTTTCCTCTTGAATACCTTCTACATAAATCACAAATATCATCATATGCTAACTGAAAAACATCACCTGTTCCCATCAGATTTAATATTTCTAAATATTCAACTTGGATTCCTTTAAGTAGGAGTGTTTTCAAGGTCTCTTTCCCCAGTTTCCTTTGTTTGGATCTTTGAATATTGTATTGAAAACGTTCCATGTAATCCTACAAACTCTCTTCTTCTGCTTGTGTCATTTCGAAGATATCTTCATTGACCCTGCAATAATATTGGTACCTTTCCAAGAAGACATGTTTCATGTCTTCCCAAGTTTGTATACAATTCCCATCGAGGCTCATGAACCATCGGAGGGTTGTTCCTTTTAGAGTAAGGGGAAACACCTTCAACTTTTGATCATTAGCACAATAACCATATCCTCTACAAAGTACTTCGAATTGAAATAAAAATGCATCAGGTTCTTCATTTGCCAAACCGTGAAAATTTGATAGAGCAGATGAGGTAATGCTTTGAATTTGTACCACTCCTCCTGGATTTCTGATGGGGAATTCAAAGGTAATAATTTATGCATCTTTCTTACCTGCCATCTCTTCATTAGGTTCTTCATGTGCTATCTTGAGGCTCCTCCTTCGAATGTTCTTGTCAACTTGTTAATATAATGGGTGGTGCTTACAACACCACTAAGGGGAATGATAATATTTACGCTTCAAAAATTGAAAATGAAATAAAGTTGAATGCAAAGTTGAAAATGAAATAAAATTGAATGCAAAGGAATAAAATCCACACTCAAAGCAAATTCAATAAACTGAAAAATAATCATGCAACCTACATGCCCTGAACCTTATGAGGCCGAGCCCATTTCAGTCTGTCAAAGGATGCGTAGCTCTTCACTACGTATTATCGCCCAAAAAACCTAGAATCAAGAACACAACTACCATGCTCTACTTTAACAGTGCATCTACAAAACAATGTCAGATGTACTTTTGCACCATTGATAGCTTCCCCGGCAACGAAGCCAAAATGTTGGGAAAATTAATTGTCTAATTAAATAAACAACTGAAACTCCCAGAACATAAATTGTCAACCAATGAAGTCTTTTATTTCAAAGCTATCGTGCAATACCTATGCAAACACAATTTCTGCTTGACACTGTTGATCTATTGGTATGAAATCAAAACTCATTGTAAACTAGACCACACCTTCTTGAAAAGAAATCAAACCTCAAAACCTATTCATAAATCCACACTGTAAATCTAATCACACTTCAAACATTGCAATAAAATCAACTCTTACAAAGAAAGATCTAATTACATAAATCTGAAAGAAGTGGTATGTTGGCCAACGATCTATCAAAATGAATTAACAGGAATAAAAACAATGATAAATCTAACAATGAATGAAAGCAGGAACTAAATAATAAACAAATTCACACATAACACACTTATAATCAACACTACCAACATCTGGTCAAGGAAGAGGGTCCTTCCTCCACTGAGAAGAGCTGGATCTCCACAATGAAAGTCTACAACTCTAGATTATGAAATCTCCATCATGTATTATCAATATGGAACCATTACAACAGAGTTCAGATCCGAAGAGAATAATGAATTTCTACACTAATTGTTCAACCCCCATACATGAGAATGATTAGATATTTATACATTAAAATATCTCATGAGAATGAGAAACCGAATTCCCAACTTGTAATCTGTTTTAACAAATTGCTAATTTGAAACACCGGCCGCAATAGTAAATCTGGAAAGATCCCCTTTAAAGAACCACTCGCATCTCTCAAAACGCGGTTGTTTTGGGCGGTTTCCTCACAATTCGAGTAATTGAGTCAATTATGCACAAAACCCATGTCCTAGAGTTTCAATATTCTTCTTCATCTTCCCGCAAATCGCGAGGCAAATCAATGTGTTCTTATCTAACATGCGTTTTGGTTGGGACCGTTTGATCATGAGCTGGAGGCTGCCATGTTGGACTTGGGCATGAATTGAAATCACAAATCCACATAATCAATCCTAGGAATGAAACCATGTTGTGAATCTCCATGTGGACATGTGCTTGCATGCCACTTTGGAGGCTTGAACCATTAGTGTTACTACTGCTAATATGAAAAATCACTCCACAAACCATCATCAATAAATTTATGCATAATAGTCTTCAAATCATCAAAAATAAAGGAAAATAATCATTATCAAGCACTAAAGCATCAATTAGACTAATATGGTATTTTCTGAGCAGTTATAACAAATGGATGGAAAATGGAATGATAAATGGGCAATAATAGGAAGAATATGGATGAAATAGGTGTCGATAAGTAATTAAAATATGGACAAATCAGTGACCCAACAGTAATTATCACACCCCCAACTATCTCTCTCTCTCTCTCTCTAACCCCTCCCTCATCTCCCTCTCTCTCCCCTCGTCACCCTAAACCTTACTAACCCCTTCCACCGTCTCTCTCTCCTATACTTCTCCACCTACCCCTAACTCCTACCCCTATCTCTCTCCCTAACCCCCTAACCTCTCATCTCTCTCTCTCACCCCATACTCCTCCCCCTACCTATAACCCCTTGTACTCCTCTCTCTCTCTCTCTCTCCCCTATGTGCCCTAACCCTTACTAACCCCCCCCCCCCCCATCTCTCTCTCCCCTAATCATCCACCTACCTAAGCCCTGTTAGTTTATACGAGCATACATATTTTAACTTGCGAGAGAAATAAACAAAAACAAGCAATCACATAATAGAGACACATAATTTACCTTCGAAACCCCATGCGAGGAAAACCAACACCCAATGAAGATCTTCATTACATGGCCAAACCGGCCATCCGGGCCAAGTGATCTAGACACCGCTCACCTCTAGGCCACTTTACAATGGAACCTCCTCATGCATTTTATAGGCTTCCTTACATACAATACCATGGGGAAATATCATGGGCTATAACAAACCATGTGCCCAAAAACGTGTGCTAGACCTAACCAACTTTGAATCAATCCTGAGTCAAGGTTAACCCTAACAATCTCCCCTTTAAACTTTATTTGGAGTAATCACCAACCCCCCTCAAAGTTTTAACCGAGGAATCTCACATACACCCCCCTATCCCTATCACCTAGGTCTTTCTCCCAACTTTAATGGTAAGTTGCCAGGGGTATGCATGCCTTACCAGGTCTTACATCCATATGCCCTTTTACATGCAAACTGCTCCATTAATTTTTTTATTTTTTTATGTGTCTTCATGGTGACTACACTAGGGTATTTTTTAAGGATTCTAATATTATACTTAAGTATAGTATCCTAGGTGATTATTTTGGATTCAAAAAACATCTATATAGATAGGTAGGCGAATATTAAATATAAAACATACAATTTACAACTGAAATGTGTAAATTTTGGCGAATATAATGATAAAAAACATATTGATGTAAATATAGGCGATATTAGAGACTAAAAATGACCAAATAGCGAATTTAGTTTTTGAAAAAAAAAAACAAAAAATAGCCAATTGGAGAAATTTCTCCCTTAAAAATTACCCTGGACTACACCATCACCATCCATTGCTTCATCCTCTCGCTTTTCCATGCTCGCTCTCTTGCTCATCCTTCCATGCCTTGCATTCTTGACATGCATCTTGTTTTTCCATTGCTTGTCCACACACATTTTAGCTAACGCAGGTCTGCTCAATTTATGAAGTGCGTCCCCTCCTTCACTCAGCCTACAAGCTCAAGTGCGGAACTTGAACTCAGAATGGCGGTTGCACCAAAACTCTATATAGCATGACGCCCTTCATAGATTGCCTCCACTTAACTCGACCAAAGGATTCAGAAAACCATGATCATGATCATCATATCGCAACTTCTCTTATGGAGGGCTAGATTTTCATAGGACAGCAATGACTCTCCTTCACTCAGGCTAGACAGAGACCTCTTCACTTCAATGTTTTCTCACAGATCATCGACACACATGGACCATATCTTTTTCAAATTGGAGGGTTCAATCCTCAAGGAGACTACTCTTTCATGTCCTTTACATGATGCAACTCCTTCACGTGTTTGCTCAACTGTGTCGCTTCTCCTGCCATGTCTGAACAGGTTTGCTCCTCGCGCGAAATAGAATCCACACCCTCACTCATTCAAATCTGTGGCTCTACACAAATTTATGGATCTGATCTGCGACCTTCTGCTCCTCACACAGGCACGCTAGTTCTGCACTGCAGCCTCTATGCCCAGATTCGGTCTCCACGGGGTTCTTCTTCCTCATTGTGCGAAGTATCCAACTCTTTATTTATTGACTGCTAACCAAGAAATCCAATCGACCCCTATCTTGGTCAGATCAACTTCATTTCAGCCAGCGATTAGCGACTCAACTCGACGTTTTACTGGAATTGTGGTTGCGGCCATTTTACACCAAATCTGTATAGACGATCTCATCATCACACTGCTACGATGATATTCTTAGCATCCGAGGGCACTTTCAGACCTTCATGCTCTCCAACTGATTTGATCCCTTTCATAACTTCACTGTGAACCTTCTTTGATCGAACATGATAGGGTTTCTTCTTTCATTTGCAACTGTCATTTTCTTTTGGACAAAAGATAACTTCACATAGCTAGATTTTAAAAAAATGGGTCCCCAGACCCCCTTATGTTCGTCGGATGGGACTCCAAACACCATGGCTCTGATTCCACTTGTTAGGTTATATGAGCATACACATTTTAACTTGCAAGAGAAATAAACAGAAACAAGCAATCACATAATAGAGACACATAATTTACGCTGGAAACCCCATGCGGGGAAAACCAGCAGCCAATGAAGATCTTCATTACATGGCCAAACCAGCCATCCAGGCCAAGTGAGCCAACCACCGCTCACCTCCAGGCCACTTTACAATGGATCCTCCTCAAGCCTTTTATAGGCTTTCTTACATGCAATACCATGGGGCAATACCATGGGCTACAACAAACCATGTGCCCAAAAACATGTGCTAGACTTAACCAACTTTGACTCAATCCTGAGTCAAGGTTAACCCTAACAAGCCCCACACCTTTCTCTCCCCCAACCCCTCAACACCCTAACACCCCTCCCCTTTTCCCTCTCTCACTCTCCCTACCCTTAACCCCCTCTGTCTCTCCCTAACCCCCCTCACATCAAATTATCATCCATTTCTTCTCTTCCCTCTACTTCCCCTCTACATTATCCCCCTTTTGTTGGATTAATACTGACTCAGTCAAAGAGAAATTTAATCGACTTTGGTTATTGTTGTTATGGACCCCTGGTATTTGGAGATCCACTCATGGTATTACTGTGATGTAAGCCTATAAAGAGGTTGGTTGTACTCCATTGTAATATGAGCATGTATCTAGAACTCTCATTGATGGTCGAGAGTACCTTTTCCAGTAGATCCACACTCAAACATGCCTTCGATGGATTTGGACAAGGGGCATAATGAAGATCTTATGTTGGTTTTACCTAGTTAATGGGTATCAAGGATAAATCATGGTGTCTAGATGTGCATGATGTTATGGTTTTCTTTACTACTCTATATTTCTGTTGTGTATAATAATGTTTGTTGTGTCCTAGAATGAACAATTGGTATCAGATCTTGGTAGACACTCACTCTCCAATGAGAGTAGTTTGATCAAGGTCAGGTTACCTGGATCTACATTGTAGAATTTATATTGAATCATTGTTATGTGGGATCGATTGTTCACACAATTTCTTTTTATTCGGTTAGATTTGCATGGTGAAGTGTGAATCAGTGTGGTCAGATCCATTGGTATGATGGGTCGTCTTGAGAAGCAACGAAAATGGTAGGTCTGAGGTATGCTAAAGAAACATGGAATGTGGGTATACAGTTCTGTGTCTGATAGGAAGATCGAAGAATGTATGTTGCTGGGTACTCTCAGTATAGTGCCAAATCAATGAAGAAACAACAAGTTCAAGCAAAGGGGGGTTCGAAAGGGTGGTTCAACCCCCAGGCCTAAAGGTTTGCAGGGTTTCGAGGGCAGAAGCCCCTGGGAAAACTATTTTGGTCTATTTTTGGTCTATGTTGGAAGTCTCATCTCACTTATTGCTCCTAACCCTATACCTCATATCACTTATTGCTCCTTACCCTATACCTCTTCACCACCTCTTCTTCTCCTAACTATGCTCTCAAGCCCCACTCCCCTTCTCCCCTATAACCCACCATGTTCCCCTTCCCTCCTTCAATTCATCTCTCCCCACTTGAACCACCTAAATCCTCCCAACCCTTTGACCCTTCCCCACCCGCTCTCAACTCTTTTGTCTAAGGTAAATTTGATGTGCTTAACATAACACACACATTTTATTGATAAAAATGCATGTGTGTTTTAGCTATAAAAATCACGCATGCATTTTGTATGGCACCGATTTTGTACTTTTAAGGCGAGAAGAGAAATTTGAATTTAAAAGAAATGAGCCCTCGTTCCTTACCACCTAAACTGAGCCTCCTCATGTGTTTGCATGTCATCCCTATTTCTTTGTGTATGCTTCAGAGTTAGCTTCATATTAACCAAACATGTGCTATGGAATATGCTAAACCGTAGTTAATTGGGCATTTCGTCCATTTTCTTAATATGCATGTATTTGAACACTCATTATAGTATGCTACACACAATCAATTTTGATGATTTTTTAGACATAGATAACATTTTTTTCTACATATTTCATATATGCAATTTTTTTAAAATATTATTTTTCTATTTTTCTTGTGCCATAACTCCTTAACTCAAAAAACAAACTGTTAGTGTTTCTTCTATAACTTTTTCAATTCTCAAGCACTTAAAAAACATTGTATGTTGCACTACTAGACACCGACCTCTATATGATATAAAAAAAGAATATCATGATCATTTCATTAAGACCTTCAAAAGCTACATACTATTTTCGATCACTTAGATAATTAAAAAAATGTAAATTATTAAATTTATATTGGAAAAATAGTATTGCACTAATATTATTTGTTCTCTATATGTCTATCGATTTTTTAAGGTTGATTCTGCCATTTAGGCACTCAAAAGCTTCACCCACACAGACATATACCTTATCATTTGCCAAAAAAATGTAATTATGTAACTTGATGGATGCTTATTTTTTTAGTTTTCTATTACAACTAATGCATCAAAAGAGACTCTCATTAATTTGCACCAACCCCTATTTTAAAAATGGATTTTGAAAATGACATATATATAGAAAAGAACACTCTCCACAAAAGATAATTTATACCAATGAGAAAATTTGATTATAAATTTTTTTAAATTAATAAAAATAAATAATTTTTATAAATAATAAATTAATAAACAATTTTCGTAAACCACCGGCTAAAGACCATTTATCGCATCAATATCATATAAACCAATGAGAAAATTTGTTTATAGATTTTAAAAAAATAAAAATAAAAATAAAAATTTATAACCAATAAATTAATAAACAATTTTCATAAAACATTTGCTAAAGCAAAACAAAAATATGAAAATAATATGAAGTCAATTTCATTGACTTCAGAGCGAAAACACTAGGTCCTGCACGTGGAGTTAGAATGAGACCCCGTTCTTTGTGTACTTTTTTGTGGACGGGTTTGAGTGAATCTGTAGATACTTACGTACATTTATGTTCCATGAATTTAAAATTTAGACGGTAAATCAACTTTTAATGTCTTATTCGACATACTTTTCTGTCAATGAAACTTTATTAGGTCTACTTTCTGCCATTTTTGTCAAAGGAACTTGGGAAAACCCTAACTGCCAACTAACCCATACTTTGACATTTTGGCCAAGCAAGCTCAAAGTTCTCTACTTTCTAGATTGTAAATGGTTTTAAAATAGTCAGACCGAGATTTCAGTAGATCGCTGCTGAAGCATTTGTTATGATGAAAGGCTTAATCTGTTTCCCAGTTGTAGGTGGCACGGAGTAACATAAATTCTAAAATTTGAATCCACCCAAATCATTTAAAATTTCATCAAAGTTTTGGACTTATATGTAGGGTTTGGATTCCGGCCAGGTAAGAAAGCTTGTTACATTTTTAAAATGCTTTTACAATGGGAAATTTGTTCACATTAATAACTTTTAAATGTATCTTGAATGTCTCTGTCTTTACTTTCTCATGATTTGGTAACGCTCCCCATCAGCGTTCAAATTTGAACCCTTCTCGGCCCTTCCAAAGGGTTGTAGCCCTTGAACCCTTCCTAGAACTGTAAAATTAAAATTGCCCTTCAAAAAAAATTTAAAATCTGAATTTTATCTTTCTAATAAGGACATAATTTATATCAACATTTCAAAAGAAGGGCAACATTTAAAATTACCCATCCATATAAATTTCAATTTCTATGTTGAAATTCTTATGCTATAAAATTCATTCAAAATATTGGAAATATCATAAATTATAATCATTCACTCAATCATGTCATGCACTCATTGCTTAGCTTTGCAAGGTGACAAGTGATGGCTGACGACTACGAGATACTAGTGGGATTTGACTCTGAATCCTGAGTCACTTCGGGCTGAGATCTAAGGTGTGATAATGTGTGAATGACTATGGCTGTAACAATAGAGAACCACTACTAGGCCCAAAACAAGGTCGAAACATTGTGCCTACTACCTATGTGAATCTGGCTACCAATGTCCACTCATTTTTCGTCAAAATGGAATTCAAATTGCCGCTTTGATGAGTCCTCCTCTACAAGATTTCATTTCTTTCATGAATGTCACAGACTCACGACAACTCTAAACAAAACTCAATGGCATGCAAGTACAAGTAATGGCATGCAGCTAGAACCACAGAACAAACAGAGGTTGATTTATGCATTGACATAGAGAGGTGGCACTAGGCACACAATATGAAAAAAAAATGAGTTAGAAAAAACATTTGGACCAAAGTACCATAATGGTTATTAATAAAATTTTAAAAAACAATTTTTGGCTCAGGAATTGTCTTCAATTTGATGGGTGGCATGATCATGATCATGCAATCTCCCTCCGCCCTTCCAAACATATGTGGTTTCTCACCACATTTGTCTTCGACACTCGCCACCAAAATATGTATAAAAATTACATGTCTTTACATCCTCTTCCATTTAAATCATCATCGCATAGTCACAACAAGGGATTATTATGCATGCACACCCTCACCTTATATTAAATTTACCATATAAGTCTTTAATTGGTACTATCATCTGATATTTGACACGTTGGATTGTTGTGATCTTCTTATCACTCCTTACCAATGTGATCGTAAGGCTTCTTTGATGGTGAAGTCCATAATTTTAAGTCTTCTTCCTCATTCTCATGCCTTTTGGTAAGACAATAAGGAGGGCACTAGCCCGCATCAGCATGGAAAACGGTTTCGACATAGAGGTAGATACATTAATTCTTTCATTAAATAACTTCAAATTTCATGCTAGTGACTACGAATTTACCAAATCGTGGATTGGTAAAAAACACATCAAATTTTAGAGCCTCGAGCTCTTAATTACTCATGTATCTAGAATTTTCGCAAATCGAGCCATTCACAAACTTCTTTTGTTGTTCTGGTTCAATTTAAAAGGTAGACGTCGAGACTCAAACATGTTGGGAGTCGCAAGGATCCAGTTGAATTAGGATTGATTCCATTTCCCCTCCATCCCATACCTGTTTGTTGTCGTGACAAGTGTTGAACAACAAAATTTGATGTCCAGGCCTCTATGATGCTAGCATTGCTAACTTGCTTGGTATGGAGGATATTTTTTTAATTTTTTTTTGAGCTATGCATTATTTTTTCTTAGGATCCTAATGTCCATCATTCTTACATCTCTCAAGCTTGGATGGTTTCCCTCTCTCTGGTTTGAATTAAGGTTTTGGTTGGTTTTATATATATATTTTGGTTGTAGGTTTATTATAGCTTCGGTTTGCTTAGTGGCTTATTTTTGTACATAGTTAACAATAAGTAATTTTCTCATGGTTCTAGTTTATTTTAAGACTATATCTAGTTACAACGTCTTGCACTATGCATAAGATCATGCAGATGCCCAAATATGGTTATTGCATAGTCTAAGTAGTTTTTCTGTATAATGAAGTGTGGTCTAACCCATAAAATTAATGTGTTCAAATTTGGTTTTATTGAAAAGATACCATTTTATCATGTAGATATTAAAGAGTGTTCAATTGCTTAAATTGTAAAAATTTGGATGGACAATATTTGTTTTTTACATTTTTTGGGGAGAAGGATTTAATTAATTTATACCTGTCAATTGAAATACAATTATTCAAATTGCCTTTCATCTTTGAAAAACTCCAAAAACAAATGCCCTTCCAATAAAAATTAAGACCCACCCTTCAAATTTGATTACTGCTCCCCATATGATGGGATGCATCACCACTGCCAAGTGACGGCTACCCTATCTACAATATTGATACTTTGACATTTCAGCCAACAATGCTCAAGGTTGTATGCTTTCTAGATTTCATGTAAATGGTTTTAGACTAGTCAAAGTCAGGGTCACTGCAATGGAATTTCAAGATAAATTCAACTAATTTAAATAAATTCAACAAACATGTAACATTTTTTTTCAACCGAAAAAAAACGTACTATTGCTATTCTTAAAATCAAATAGTACAAAAATTGTCACCTCTCCTGCGAAAGGTAGTTTCAGCCATCTATGACCTTTTCCTGCCATCTATTTACAGCAAATATATGTTCATGAAAGGCAATATACATCGGACAATAAACATGTCTTACAAAAAGTATTTTCCACAACAAAATACTGTCCATATGAAAGCCTACAAAAACAAAACTTCACCACATTCCAGCATGCTGGAATCCATCCATTCCTCCCAAACCAAAATTCCTTCAATGCCCAGTAATGCTTGTTTTGAGAGTGTGTCAGCCTGAGCATTGAATTCATGGTAGATGTGTTCAAATATAATATGTTCCTGCATGTCAATCTCCATCCTCGTACGCTCACACCAGTGTGAGAGGTCAATTACATTTAGTTCAAATTCTTTAGTTGCCCACTTTATAGTAACCCGCGAATCGCCATAAACCTTGATGTGAACAAGCCCAAAACTGTTTGCACATCTTAGAATGCACCACAGTGCGAGCAGTTCTGCTTTCATGTTGCTGCCCGAACCACAATTGAGACGGATAGTATAAAAGTGAACCTCATTTAGGTAAATTACGCCACCTGCAGCACAATAACCATTCTGAGCAGCCCCATCAAAGAAAAGTGTTGGCTGGTTGACAACAAATGAGAACTGTCCTATACTTCTTTCCACAGAATTTGTGATATTTCCAGGATATTGTTGTAGTAAATTCAAAGCCAAAATACCACAGGAGGTAATATCTGGCACTTTTTCTTGAAAGATTGAGGAATTCCTGGAGAACCAAAGAGCCCAAGATATGAAGATAGGGATCTGAACAGTGTCCAAAGATCTACGAGACCATCTCAATAATGCCTCACAAAATCCCACTTCCTCCAATGTCTGTGAAGAAGCTAGCTTAGTACAACAAAAGACCCAAACTTTTTTCCCAAAGGAGCAGAAAACAAACAAATGGTCAATAGACTCAAAATTTTCCTTACATAAGATGCACCGATTTGGACCATACCAGCCACGATTTGAGAGATTGTCCCAGGTTTTCAGCGTACCCTGTAGAACATGCCATAAAAAACACTTGTGTTTTAAAGCTAACTTCCATTTCCATATCTTCTTATACCACCAATGTTGTGGGTAGATGTAAATTCCCTGCATAATTCTGTCATAAGCCGACTTTGTTGTGATAATACCATCTTTTTTATTTCCACACCATTTCATTTTATCATCCTTATCTGTTAAGAACACACCGGCCGAGCCAAGAGATTTGACATATGAATCCCAGGAGAAAGCATCTTCACCGACTAAACCTAAATCAGAAGACTTATACCAATAAGATTGGCCAACAGGATTCCTGATGCGCTCTAAAGTGTTCAAACCATAAATATTTAAATAATCCAAAATCACTGGAGAAAGACTCACAGGATCATCTATGCCCAAAATAGAGTCTTTTCCAACTCTAATGCACTTGCCATTCCCTACTTGCCACTTTAAATCTCCAATGATCCAGCTTGATACCTTGAGCAATCCTCTCCATAGAGTTGAGCAACCTGACTTCGCAGGCATGTTCAATTGGAACCAGTCAACCAAATTAGTATTGATATATTTCACAAATGTAATTTTTGACCAAGGATTATAATTAAAAAGACATCTCCACAGGCTTTTGGCTCTGAGTGCCATGCTGAAGGATTGTAAATCCTTAATGCCTCAACCTCCAAAACGCTCTGGTCTGGATACCGATTCCCATCCTGTCATAACCAGATATGCCCTGTCCAAAACACCAGACCACAAGAATTTGAACATCAATCTTCTGATAACATTAAGTATGCAAACAGGAATCTCCAGAAGTGATAACCAATAAACAGGTATCCCCGACATAACAGCCTTAAGCAGTGTAAGTTTGCCACCAATAGAGAGCCATCTAAATGACTAGTGAGTAATTCGAGCCTCCACTTTTCTAACAAGCCACCACCAATCCTTTATCTAGTAGTTGTTAGGTTTCAAGAAGAAACCCAAATATTTGAATCCCTCTACCAAAGGAAGCCAATTATAAGGTAGAGCAGTAGCAATTTCCCTTCTAACAACATCATCCACCTTGTGAAAATAAAAGCAAGATTTTGAAAGGCTAATCTTCATTCCAGAGACACGGCCAAAGCAATTTAAAATATTCTTAATGACCTTCCACTCAGTCGCAGTAGCCAGACCAGCCAGAAGCACATCGTCCACAAAAATCAGATGAGAAATAACACAATCAACCTCCAACTCAATACCCTTGAGTAATCCCTCCTGCTTTGCATAATTTAACATTCTACTGAGAGCATCAACAATCAGAAGAAATAAATACGGGGATAAAGGACAACCCTGTCTTACCCCCCTCGAACACTGGAAAAAAGTGGAAGGCGAACCATTAACCAAGATTGCTATACTAGCTGATGAAACACAAGACATAATCCAGTTTATAACAAGAGGAGGAACCCCGATCTGGATTAAAATAAGCCTTAAAAAAGTCCAATTAACCCGATCATATGCCTTCTCCAAATCCAGTTTGAGCAACAAAGCACTGAGTCTGCGACTCTTAATGGAGTGAAGAAGTTCCTAAGATGCCCCACTGGCATCATGAACCTGTCTATTCTGCAAAAACCCAAACTGTTCTGCAGTGATATGATCAGAAAGAGCAGATTTTAATCTTTGAGCAATAATTTTTGATACCAACTTGTAAGCCAAGTTGCACAGTGCTATGGGCCTGTAATCTCCAAAAATTTTAGGCTTACCCTTTTTTGATATCAGAGTGACAAAGGATGAATTCAGAGCACCAGAAGTGAAACCCTTCAATCTAGTGTATTCAACCATATGCAGTAACTCAGGACCCATCATCTCAAAGAAATGTAAGTAAATCACCACTGGCCATCCATCAGGGCCAGGACTTTTCTCTCCAGCAAAGAGTTTCAAAGTCTTCTCTACCTCTTCAAGTGTAACCTCACTACCGAGAACAACTGCATCCTCATCACTGAAGAAACGAGGAAATAGTTCAGCAATTTTGATCTGTTCCATCAGGTCACACATACCATCATCTTTATAAATATCCCCAAAATGTCTAACAGCTTCCAATTTTAAAGCCTCAACACCCGAACAAATATTTCCATCCTTATCAGACAATTCCCAAATAGTATTCTGATTTCGACGAGCAGAAGCAAAGGAGTGAAAAAAAATTGTGTTTTGGTCCCCATGCTTGATCCACAAAGCCCTACTTTTCATCCTCCACTCCATCTCTTCCTGTAAAAGGAGGTCTGCTCTTTTTTTCTCAAGTACCTTTACCTTATCAAAATCATCCTTGTTCAAATGACCCTCAAAATTCATTTTGTATAACAATTGGATCTCATCATCAAGGTCTGCCAGAGCTCTTTTGTCCTCCTCTTTTCTCTGCTTAATCCAACCTGTCACCACTTTTTTGAGACTGCGCATTTTGTTACAGAAATGCTCTAAAGGATTTACACCATCAACCACAGCAGAAGACCAAAAATCAGTCACCAAATTGCAGAAGTCCTCCTCCTTTAACCAGGAATGATTGAGTTTGAAAGGTACATTGGACTTAATTCCATAGTTATCGAACTGGAAGAAAATAGGCCAATGATCCGACACCTTATGTTCATGAACCCAAGATCGATAGGAATGAAGATTTTCCACCAATGAAGCTTTAATCAAAAAACAGTCAAGACGTTTGTGAACGCCCTCATCACCCCCTCTGCCATTGCTCTAGGTAGGGCAGATTTTAGCAGGCTCAACATCAATAAGATTGTGTTCCTGAATAAATTTACAAAAATAATCCATCAGAGTATCAGGTCTGGATTTTTTCCCCCAGATCTCAGAGGGGGACTTTGTGAAGTTTAAATCACCGGCCAGGATAAGACCCTCATCATCTAAAATCCCAGACCTCTTAAAGGATTCCTAGAAATCCAGTCTATTCGAATAAGGGGCGTGGCAGTTGACAACTGATAACTGAAGATTCAAACCAATACAAATACCTTTCAGTAGTATTCCCCACTCTGTCTTGAAAGCTTTGAAGGTAAATAACTGAGGATCCCAAGCTACAATCAACCCTCCCGAACGACCATCAGCATCCACCGCCGATATCTCCCAGAAAGGCAAAATGCTTCCAAGTTTCGACACAGCAACAGATGCAGGACACATAGATTCTTGAATCAATACTAACCCAGGTCTAGTAGCCAAAAAAAGGTTGGACAGGGCCCTAGCCCTCAAAACCCCACCCAACCCACGCACATTCAGTGATACCAAAGACATTAAGAAAGGTCCTTGCTGGGTAACTGTGCTCTAAGACCCAGGCCAATATCACCCATCAACTCACCGGCACCCTCACCAATACTGCCAAATTGCACAAACCCAGGATCAGGTTCTTTCTTCTTCTTTTTCCCCTTTCTAATGGTTACGCTCTAAAATTTAGGGGGAATCGAAAAAACACAGGAATCCCCAGAAGGGTTTTTGGAGTAAATATCAAGTGGGACCAATTTATGAATCCCCCCGAGGCCCCTATCCTCCAAAGAATCAGAGACCACAACATCCACAGGCTTATCAGGCCAGGCAACAGCGGAATCATCAACAGGAGAAATAGGTAACTCCAAACCCCCATTAACATGAAAATCCGAGGAGGTGTTAGGGCACATAAGGGAAGTGCAAACCCCAATCCCCGAGGTGGAAGCTTGACAAATACTCAACTTATCCGTCCCATTTTCTTTCACAGGGGTGGACAAACCATGGCGAAGCTGAACAACCCCCAAAGATATTCGCCTATTTAAATCAACTTCTTTATCTGATATAAACTCAATATCCTCCTTTGAAAGTTCAGTATAAGCAGCTTCAGGTGGAAGTTTTAACATACCAGGGGCTGGAGTCTTCGGCGAAGGCATGTCCCGAGAAGCCGACGCTAAGTGCAGGGGATCCAAAGAATTCCGGCGAACCTTTTCTGATATGTCGGACCAACGATTAGGGCATTTTGCCTGGACATGGCCAACTTCCCGACAAATGTAGCAGCGGAAAGGGATTCTATAGAAATCCAAAACCTGCTTCCAAATGCGATCGCCCCAGGCAATTTCAACTGCTTCCAGCAACCCCAACCGCAAATCAAGTTCCACTAAGACCTTAGCAAAGCGTCTATCAATGCCAAAAATAGAATTCTTATCAACCCTGATGCATTTCCCCACCAAATTTGCATTCCCCGACACAGTCTCCTCCGTCCAAACTTCAATAGGAAGACCAGGGATAATCATCCACACATGACGAATACCCTGTCGTTCATGGATAGGATCAAACGCAATGTGCCAACGCTTGAGATTTAAAGATCCATCCTTAAAACACCATGTACCTTCAAGAATTCGTGCCCGGTCCTCTGCCGAAGAGAAGATAAACAGAATCCACTTATTAACCAGAAGGTTTATCCTCAGTGTATCTCCCAAAATGGGTGTCCAGTTGCATTTAACACATTCCACTATTTCCACCTTCGAACCGGATGCATACTCCAGTCGACCAACCAAAGCCCTATCCGCCAGCATTTGAACCCTGTCCAAATTTGCATTTGCAGGGATGACAAAACGTTCAACCTTCTCACGAGCCTTTAGTGTTTTCGCCCTCCGCCTGAGCTTTGCAGAGTCGCCGGATAACTTAGGGTTAATCCCATAGCGGCGATTAGTGGAGGAAAAACCAGCAAGACGAGAATCCGTCTCCACCACACGCAAAGGGGAAGTATGGGGCAAACCCCCACCTTCGAGAGTATTCATGACCCTATAACCGGACCAACCGGTGTAAACCCCCACCTGTCCAAAACAGAGAGAAAGGTGACTCCCTCCACAAGCCCGCCAGTTGTCCCCCACACCCGTACACACCAAGGCACCTGATGATAGTGACAGCCTTCACAGTGAGTGACAGACCACACACCTCCATCTTTAGGCCAAAATCACCGATTTTGCAGGGAGTCCCTGCGAAACCCTAGCACACTCCATCCTCACCAAGCCACATCATGATGATCAATCCAACAAACATGTAACATAACATAAATAGATCCAATATAATATTTTAAAAAATTAATTATATAATTAAAAAATATAACATTGATATTTATAAATCATGAATGAGAAATATAACATTCATACTTATAAATCAAAATATACAAAGTAACCTTCAATAAAAAAAAACCCTATTTTAACAATCGTCCATTAACCAAGAATTCCATATCTTAATATCCAATAAACCTGGATATAAAAACAATCCAATAGAACAATTTTTTGATAAGGCTATGTCTACATGGAAATCTTATTAATAAAGTAAGTTTTTGTCTACTGTAAATTGGTTCGGCCCAATGATCAAAGCTGGCCCACACTGTCGCAACAATTATAAAGTGTAATGCTTATTGTTATCAATAAAATTATGTCAGGGAATAAAATATAAATAAGAGTAGTCATAATAGCAACATAAAGATTTATTTTGGAAAATATTTTTAGAAAAAATTAGTCATTAATAATAAATTTATTATTGGTTCCTAATTAAATTACGCCAAAGTTGTCAAAGTATCTTTCATACAAATACAATTAGTAAAAAACCACGAGCTACCAAAACCGTATATCCCAAACCACTTACATCCACTCATTCCTGAGTCAAAATTAACCCGAAATATGTGATGGATGGGAAACATTCTGTGTCTTCGCTCAGAATGGTTGTAATTTAATTTTATTCGGAGAAGTAGCCGCAACTTGGTAAACAACCCGAGGGAGAAGAGCTACACCAATTTTAAACAGCAACAATAAAACCGTCTTCCTGATAACCCATAGCAGCTAGCCTCTGCAGCTACACAAACTCAGAGAAAAAAATAGATGGAGCACAAGTGTCAAACACAATATGCAGTGTGTCTCCTATGCCTTCCACTGTCTCAATTTCAAACACCTGATATTGAGAGGCTACATAACCAGGGTTTTCGATGGCTTGAACCTCCAACTCCTCAGAGATTCTAATATCGCCATCATCTCTGTCGTTGTCGTTGCAGCAGCCGTTCACGGTGGCTATGTCACCAATAATTGCAGATTCGGAAGACTTCATGTCATTGAAGCCCCACAATTCATCTTCAAGAAGCGTGGGTGCCTTGACTTGAGAGCCATACTGATTATCAGAATACAAATTTATTTCTTCATCTTCACTGCCGGAAGGGGAGGATCTCTTTCGTCCAGTGAGCGACTGAACAACACCACGAAATTCAGATGCAGTTGTTTCGACCATGATGGTAGGGTTTGAGATATGGACTACCCTCACCTCTCCAGCTGTGGATCTTGTAGAATTGCAGGGCCGTGCCGCTGAACTTATCCCTTTAGAAACCTTCTCCGCCATATTTTCTGGTAGTTCTGATATTCGTGAAGAATTTCTAAGAATTAACGATATGCCTCAATTCCGAATATTTTTTTTTTTATTTTTAAGAAGAAAAAATGTAGTAATTTTTTTTTTATTCCGGAGAGGAAATAAAAAAGTACATTGATCCTTGATAGCAAAGCTAGATCAGTTCATTCATACAAACCTAGAGGAAATAAAAAAATACATAAATCTTTGATAGCAAAGCTAGATCAGTTCATTCATACTAACCTTTACCTTCTATCAAAATATCATACTTAATAAAAAAAAATATCAAAAACGAACTATACATAGCATGACAAAAACCGAAAACATCCAATCATCATTCAGGAACCACGTAAAACCATTCTGAGTATTTTTGCTTTCCACCTGCTGAATCTTGAGAACTGGTGGACACTATATATAGAATCCTCCATCACTCTGAATACACGAGCTCCGGAATAGCAAGTTCGTCGAATGTAAACTCGTAACTTTCGGGTTGTGGAGAGAGGGAACGAGGGAAGCACTGTCCGCGGTCGGATACATAAAGTCAACCATTGGTCAAGGACGCGGCGACTGAATATATCAAGTCAACAATTGGTCAAGGGCGGTGCGACTGAATGCATCAAGTCAACCACTGGTCAAGGAAGGAGAGTCGGGTACACAGACTCTTCCATTATATTCGTCTCTGAATTGGAAACCGTGTTCTCCTAATTGATAGTGAGAGCAGTAACCCAATCTTGAATAATATGACCAAATGTTATTAGTTCCATCATACGATTATTAAATAATTAAAGTGATTGATATACCATGATGAACATCAATTTCCATTTTCTATCTTTTGAATGATGATTTCCACCTTTGTAATAATAATGGCTTCCACCTTTTTAATAATGACTCCAAAAATAAAATAAAAAATTATATGTAAAAACAATGTCTCTATAGATGTCAATATAGCTTAAAGTTCAGCTTCACACACATGTACTTTTTTTTTTCAAAAAAATTACTATACTTGTCAAATTGACAAGTATATGAGCGAAAAACGAGAACAACCTCACAAGGAAATACATATAGACTGTCTCACCGGACAAGAGAAGAGTCAACGGAACAAAAACAGCCAAAACCACCAACATCTGCCCCTATAGTTTGAAAAAGCCCTCGCTCCATCTGTACTTTTCAGTCGTGTTGTGTACGTTTCTAGGTGTAAATTCAAAATTTAAACACAAAATTAATATTAAATGGTTTATTCTGCGTGAATGAAGCTTTTTTCGATGTACTATCCATCGGCTTGTCAGAAAGCATTGAGCAGACTTCAGTTGCACCAAAGCTTGTTGAAGAGTGCTCATCATTACTTGGCAGTGAGCTTAGAGCATGCTCCAAGCGCGCTTTTCCTGTACATGTGCTTTAGGCTATCTAAAGCGCGCTATGCAATGACATCACCCTTGCTTCAACCCCCGCTTCAAGTACATGACTAGTTTGAACAGCCCTGGCTCTATGTACATCATTTGAATGAACCTATCAACAAATTCAAATTTTAAACAAAAAATTAATTTTAATTGGTTACTTTCCAGTCACTAAGTCTTTATCAAGGTAATGTCTAATAAAATGTCAGAGAGCCTTCAGCGAACCTGGGCTACCTAATATTTTTTTTAAATGCCTTCATCATTACGGTATAGCGCGCTCCTAGCCCGCTCAAAGCGCGCTTTTCTCATCCATGTGCGGAGACTCACTATCGCTATGCCAAACATGATATTTCGGCACAGAAGGATTAGACTTAGAATGGCCCGAAATTCCAATCCGAAGGAACCATGTCATTAGAGACCAGTCTCACCTTCGCTACCTTTGCCTTTGAACAAGAGAGTCTGGTCATTCTAAGAAAAATTGCTCTGCCAAATTTGTCTCCAATGTCGAGTCATTGTTTGGCAGTTGTCTAAAACTTCAACAATTTAGACTAAAAACCTTTGTCCAAACCAAATCATTTAATTCTCTCCTCCCTTATACAATTTACTATAAATTCATTAAAAACCAAAACAATGCATTTATTAAAATTGTTTTTAATTTAAACTCACGAACCATTTTAACTAATATATTATTATAAAATTAATTTAAATTAAATTAAACTTGCATTATTAAATAGTTAAATATATTAATTATTATTCTTCATCGTCAATCTATATTAATTAATTAATTAAAATTGTATTTAAATATTAAATTTTATAAATTTAAAAATATTATTTTTTAAATATATTTAAATATAATTGATTTAAAATTTGTTTAATTGAAAATTTGATATAATTTGATATTATTAATATATAAATTCAACCATTTAATTTGTACTTAGTGATAATAGTCAAAATTTATATGAAATTCTCTTGTCAAAATTCCCCCAAAGTCAAGGGGAATTCAAATAATTCAAATGTCCCTTTCACATTTGTAAAGAAAAGTACACATTCCCTATTTCTCATGTTTGATTTTTTTAAATAGTAAGCATTTAATTTCAAATTCTATAAAGTTAAACATTTTTATTTTTATTTTCGGTAAACATTCAAAGTCTTAAATTTTTAAGGATTTCATCATCCAAAAGTTTATTTTTAACCAAAAATTTGTTTTTAACCAAAAATTTATTAAAAAATAAATATTTTTTCTTATATAAGGATAAATTTACTTAGGCGATCTTTACATGTCAAATATCAGGCTAAATCAAGAATCGGATCAGCTCTTATGGTCGTGGAATTCTGAGAATGGATCTGTCTCTGCGAAATTGGCATATTTGGCTCTCTGCTCACATTCGTCTAATGATGATCGCTGGTGGCTTTTTCAAGTATGGAGATGGGACATTCCTCCGAGGATCAGAATATTTATTTGGTTATTAATGGAGGAGAAAATTTTGATTTGGAGTAATCTCCAGAAATGAGGAATTCATGGCTTGGGGGTATGCCCTCTGTGTTTAAATGCTCCAAAATCTCTTCTACATCTATTTGTTTTATGCCCTTTCACCATACAGGTTTGCAATTTTCTGGACTATCCATTTCAAAAAATCAGTTATGAAAATGTCTTGACCATCCAGAATTGGTTCCATAGTATTTATACCCAAAACAAGCTGTTAATCTTGAAGCATGCATATTAGCTTGGATCATATGGAAATCGAGGAACCTGTGCATATTTGAAAATAAATTTATGTTGCTTAGTAAGGTGGCTTGTGAGGTTCAGAAACTTTTCATAGAATATGGATGCACTCCGTCTGTGTCCCCGGTGATTAAGGATCGGTCACATAGACCATCTAATCTCCTTGGACGGGGAAATAGGGCCAGTTTTGATGGGGTTGCTATGCACTCGACTGGCCATTGGGGGGGTGGTGTATCAATTGTGCTCTTTAATGGGGATGTGATCAACCTTTGTATGCATGGTGGTGATGGGACAAACTCGAAGGGTTAACTGATGGCACTATGGCTTGCTCTCCATTTTTCTGTTTTAGCCAACATACTTCTTGATCAAATTGTTGGAGATTCATTGTTCATTGTCGATTGGGCAAACTCAAATGTCCCTATCAACGCTCTTGGACTTTCTTCATGGCTGGACCAAACACGGTTACTTCTACAAAATTTCCCATCGACTCCTATTGTTCATATTTTCAGAGAGCACAACACGGTGGCTGATCATTTGTTACGTCTTGGTCTGGCTGCGATGGTGGGTAGGATCTACTATGAAATCTTTGAGGGTTCTCACAATCCCTTGAAGGGCTTTTGGAAACTTTTTTGATGTAATTTTAAGTTTTTAGTTAGTCTCTTACCGGCTGTATTTTTATTTTTACCTTTATACTGTCTCCTATGGTTCACTTTGAACCGATGGCTTTGTTCTTATACTTTCTTGGAGGATGGTCATATCCTAGTTTTCCCTTGATTTTGCCACTTACGTTGGAATCTTGGAATAGATTCGATAATGGGTAATGGGTAATGTTACTATTGTATGTAATGCTGGTATTGTGGGACATATGCACTTTCTGTACTTCTTATACTTTTAATAAAGTATAGCTTTTTTTTTTGTGAAAAAAAAAGGATAAATTTACTTCCGCCCTATTTCGCATGTTTGATTTTTTTAAACATAAGCATTTAATTTCAAATTCTATAAAGTTCATTTTTATTTTTATAAAGTTTTAAATTTTTAAGGATTTCATCATCCAAAAATATATTTTTAACCAAAAATTTATTAAAAAATAGATATTTTTTCTTATATAAGGCAAAATTTACTTCCGTTGTCGCGCAGTCACCTTTGTTTTAAAGTTTACCACGCTTAGAGAAGTTTAATAGTTCAAAAAACTCTTTTCTATCAAATCGAAAAACTATATGAGGTAACATGCTCGCACACAAGTTGGGATAGAAGTTAGTCTCATACATTGTATGTTTCTTTTCATGATGCTTCTACAAAAGTTTATAATGCTACTCAAATGGGATTGCGTTGCGATGTTAATGGTATAATGGAATTTTGATTTTAATGAAATGTGAGACATTTAAATTTAAATTAAGAATTTTGTATGAATTTAACAAAATATTATATTATATATAAAATAAAATTAATATTGATTAGGTTGTAGTTTAATAGTTGGATGGAATATCAATTTATAAATAGTCTTGGTTAAATCTATTTTTTTTATAAACAATGTACGATCATGTATCATGGTACCATCATGCATCACAAGGTAATAACAATAAGCCGTGTCAGGTTTAAATTCAGTAGTAACAACATAAACATTTCATTTGTGACCAAGTGTGAGTAGCAAAGAGAAGGAAGAGCCGTTGAAAGGGATTTGTCATCAGAAAGCATGGTGAGCAGAGTTAACAGAGTAGAGAGCCGAGAAGTTGCAAGACATGCAATACAATGTCGACTTCAACCACACAGAAAGTGCACACCAAAGCCAAGGCAGTGAAGGAAGCAAAAATGCCGGTAGTAGAGATCAACACCAGAGTGGACATCAAGGGGCCACTGCTCGGCGACGTACCATCAATGAAGTTCATGGGATTCAATTTGTAGAATGAGGACAGTTTCCCTAACCTACGACTGTCCGAGTATGTGGTGATCAGACAAGAACCAGATGACACAAAAAAGTGCATTACATAGAAGTGGGAAAAGAAGTTATTTAGATTGGGCATCATGACTGTAGTTAGTGTTTTCACACTAGCCTATGCAAAGGGGCACCTACTAAGGATTATGGAACCCTTAGTAGCAGTTCAAAAATAAATAATATGTGTGAGTGCAAATAACAATGAAAATAAATTTAACTAATTACTGTAGTAAAAATAACAAATAGATCAGAACCCATGAAGTATATTTTGTATTATGTTGCAAATAAGGGTTTACAATAAGAGTTACCTCATAAGGTGAGTAGATGTGGGCCCTCACAGCTGTACAAAGAGTAGTGTGTCGGGTCTCCAGAATTCCTTACTCTTCTCCAAATGCTCAAGAGGTGGCCAAGACTCAACTGAATGGGGAACAAAAGCTCAAGGTGATAGGGTACAGTTCAACAGGAATTTTGGCAACATAAGGGTATGAAGAGTTGATCATGGATATGAAATGGGGGGCATCCAACACCTTTTTATAGTGATTTTGGGTGGTGGAGTATTGACCCGTGGTATTGGGAAACCAATAGTATTGGCTAGTGGTATTTTGATTTTTCCCTCTTTTTTTATTTTATTTTGACTTTTTCCCCTTTTTTCTTTTTCTTTTTTGAGGATTTTCATTAGGGGAGTTTTGAGGTAAAAAATGGGCCTCAAAGCAAAAAAAATACCATAAAAAATCACTTTATAAGAACCAATAGGATTCAAGATGATGATGTCAACCATAAGGATAAAATTTGTAATACAAAATGGAAAAAAAAAAAAAAAAAAAAAAAAACTACTTTTTTATCGTATTTTTGACATATCTTCTTAACAGTTTACCCAAATTTCAATTTTGGGCACTCATTGGATGCATAATTTAATTCTACATCCAACCCATACGCACACTGCATACTTCTGAGGCACCCACGACATGAAAAAAATAAAATTTCAATAAAAAAATGGTATTTTAATATTAAAATACGTTTTTTTTATTGATTTTTTCATTTTTTCATACCATGGGTGCCTCAGAAGTATGCAATGTGGGCATGGGTTGGATGCAGAGTTAAATTATGCATCCAATGAGTGCCCAAAATTGAAATTTGGGTAAACCGTTAAGAAGATATGTCAAAAATACGATAAGAAAAAGTAGTTTTTATTTTTCTCCTCTAAAATTTAGAACTCTTATTTTATTATTTCCCTTAGGAGGTCCATTCAAGACCTGAAAACTACCATAATGGACCCTTTTTATGATATTTTATCATTTTTTGGAGGATTTTCAGTAATTGATGAGGGAAATAATGATTTTATGCCCATTTGGTTACAAATTTAGGGATTTTCGGGTTTTTGGGTCTAAAAATGTAGGAAAAATGAGTAAATGGGTTATGTGACTAGGGAGATGAGCTAGGTGAACAATTTTTGGGTGTTAACAGATTTTCCTCTGATGTGTGAAGGCAAGAGCTCATCGTATGGCCGATAGAAATAATAAGTTCTTACCTTTTCCAAGGGTGTGAGCATTGTGATGGAAAAGAGAAAAACCTGGTTGGAGACCGGAACACGTGCTTCATGCCAATTGCAAGGGCTATAACTGGAAATACATCACCTCAATAATGTATGAGGAACATAATCTAAAATATATGGACGAGGCGGGCATGCCCATGCTCGTATACAAATAATAGTAAGGCCCATAGGGGACCTGAATAATACATAGAGAACTATTGTGTACATCATAATGGTCTAGAGAGAACCCAAATCTAGGACATACTCATGGTCCAACCATGACTGATATGAAGAACTGATATATGGAAACAATGGCATCCATCCTGAATGTGGTATCATATCAACTGATGCTCTGCTGGATCTGAAGGTGTCCAACAACTGTATGGACTCAACGAATAAGAGTCGGAATCTCAAAGGTACACTGAACTACATCTGAAATGGATACTCTAGGAAGCATATAGTTGAAGGGATTCCGAACACTATCGTCAACGTAGCCCGAATATCCACAGGAACAAACAATTGAGGGGGTTCCAAATAGACTCACCAATGTGCTAGAGTTAGGAGACATCCGGGGTCTTCGACCAATAACTGAAGGGACCGATACCCTGCACGAATCTCAATGGTGCGATGATGGAGTTGAAGTCGAGCACATGAGAAACAAGCATTCTAAGAGGCATTACAGAATCCTCTCAGATGGTCCGTAGTCACTCACCACTGATGGAGATGAGTCCAAGGTACAGGGAGAGATGGGTCTATCCTCTGGAATAGATGTGTTGGTGTCGACAGAGGGAGACTTGAAACTACCAAGGAAATGATGCTTCCTTGATAGGAGCGCGAGGTGTACAACCAAGAGGAGATAGTACTAGACGTGAGACTGACATACTGTGGGGGGATATGGGGGTCGCAAAGAGGGAGGACTCAAACTTCATTTGTTTAGAGTATGACGACAAGGTTGACCTAGAAGCATATGAAATTGACTTCGGGGAAAGGGATCATAGGTTAAGGGACCAGGGACTGTAATGGGGGAGACTCATGGGGGAAAACTGATGAGTGATATCAGGAGAATCCAAGGGTGACACATCGCAAAATAATCTAAACAAAGGTGACCATGTTGGGGATGCTGCCATAATGGGGGGGACTAGATGTGATATGTCGTGGCGCCGAGAGGCACAGTTCGAGTCTTCTTCATGGTTTAAGGAGATCAAAGAAGGGATAGAAGTGTGCTTGAAATGATACTATCGTGTGGATTTGTACGAGCCCAGGACAATGTATGCTCGTGGGTGCTTTCAAATTTAAGGATTCTGAAAGTGATAAGAAGACTTTGAAAGGATGAGAAGGTACCATCGTGTGGATTTATATGAGCCCAGGACAGTGAATGGTCATGGTCGCTTTCAATTTTAGAGAGACTGAAAGCCGCTAAGAAGACTCCAAGGGGGTTCTTTTTCATGTGATAGTCCCCAAGCCCAAAAAAGCATAAAAGTATGCAATGGAGAAATCTTCTAGCCAATGTGACTAGAGTATTATTTTTTCGTAATTAGTCTACTAGGTCCGGAAAAGTGTTAAACTTATACTAGATAGAGGCCCTTTCAGATACTTTAACGAGCATGAAAGGAAGCAAGATTGCTCGACGATCTATTTATTATTTAAAGAATCTAGAAAAGAGCTTAACAGAAACTTCCTGAGTGCCTTTTTCATAAAGGACCTGATCAGCCCGAAAAATGGATAAAAGTATACCGAACAAATGAAAAATCCAAACAAGGAGGAAGTGTTTAATCAAGGGACACACATGGGAACCAATAAGGGGAGGGGGGGGGACACTGATGGGGCCTCCTTATGGGTAAATGAATGGTGGAAAAAAATGCAATAAATGCATTATGGAGGGAGCGAAGGGCTCATGAATAGGTTGTGATAGACAAAATGGTCAAAGTGGTGCAAAAAATGACTATGTTTTGTGTGGCACACAAATCGAGGCAATAAGGGGCATGGAAAAAATTCCCTAAAAAGGAGTGATTGAGAGTGATAAATGATCTCAAGCATCATCACATGCACGAATTTCTAACTCCAACGGTGCAAATGACACAAAAATCGGAGTTTGGATGACTCTGGAATGGTCAAAACAAAAAGGGAAAAAATGGCTATAAATAGAAAGAGAGACCACCTCCACATGTCATTTTCACTGTTCGTTGAAGGATTGTCTTCAGGATCTTATTGATAGCCTCAACTTGGTTGTTTCCCTACAGGTACTACGATGAGGTGTAGGAAAATAATACATCATACATCTATATATATATAATACCAAATACCTAAAATATACACTTACATCATACATCATAAATCTATATATATATATATATATATATAATACCTAAAAATCTACACTTACATCATACATCTATATATATATATAATACCTAAAATATTTAGAAAATAATAATTACAAATAATATTTTGTTTTTGTTGAATCCTTAAACTTATTTGATGCAGGAGCATCGAGGCCTAGGCAGAGTTGTTGAAGTTGATCGGCATGAGGAAAGCCGACCAGAGGGAGTGTCGATGACCATTGGTGCAGAAGAGCAGATTGGCTTGTCTAAGTCAATAAGTCGATCAGGAGCAATCGGGTATGCGACCGATAGATGCAGCGTAAGTCAAGAGTCTACATGTTGGGGTCGATAGACGATGGGAGGAGTGGAGCGTCGATGGTTGACAAGCATCGAACCACGACTCTGAAATATTTGGGCATGAGCTAAGCGAGAAGGAAGCCAATGGGTAAGTCGAAGATGACAGACAGTATGGCCGATGTGATGGTTTACTGTAGCCTGTTAGAAGGATGCATGGAATTCAAGGAGAGTACTTGGAAACAGTTCGGGGTTGCTAAGGAAGTTAATGACAATTATTGCAGGTGGGTGAAGACATGACAGATGTCATCACAGGAAGAGGCTATGCAGCACGGTTGGGGCACTGATAGTTGCAGGTCTGTAGGATCTGAGAAGATCGACAGACAGAGGATGCGTGTCTCGGGGGTCAGAATGATCTCAGGAACAGCAGCAGCAGAGTAGAAGACCAGGGGACTTGGCATTTTGGAAAGAAAAGCAAGTCTTGGTAGAGCAAAGCTCAAGAAAAGTATGGTAGATTGGATAGGAAAGTCACACATCTGCAGAGCCAAGAAGATCGAGCCATAGCTCAGAGTTCTGTAGTGAACTAGGAGAGCGTGAGCTCGACACACTGAGATAGCATACAATTACTTCTGTGTTGTAACGGCTGAGGTCGATAGTTAGTTAGTTATTTCATTTCTTTGCAATTTGCATTGTAACTGATTCAAAGAAGTAATATAAGCCAGCTTCTAGCATGTTGTTTGCATCTTGTTATGTGAACATGTGTGTAGTGTGTAATTTTTAAGCAAGAACCTTATTGTATAAGGTGCCTTGCGTCAAGTGGTATAAGAGCAGAAGAACGTCAAGTGGTATTAAATAATGTAAGAGCGTTGAACAAATCCAGCTGAGGTTGGGTAGAGTTGTACATGACTCATTGAAGTGTGGTTGCGATTGGACGAAGTGGGAGTTTCAGCCGAGGTTGAAAATGGCTCACAGAGGCGTTAACATTTGAGGTGTTGGACGAAGAGTGCGTGGCGTAGAAGTCACAGTTGATCGTGAGATGTTCGACGAGTGCATCCGAACAATGCAAACTTTGACAAATGAAGTTACAATGATCAAAGAAAGCCAAAGGCGTGGTTGTATTCCTGATGTGTTAGACCACAGCGACGAGGAGGTCGAAAAAGTGGAAGCATGGGAAGCAGTGGAAGAAGAACCAGAAGACAAACTGATCAAACTTCTGATGGATATGAGAGGTCGGACAAAGCTAGATGTACGTACCTACTTAGGAAGTCTGGACCTAGAAGACTTGATCGACTAGTTCAGAGAGATGGAGAAATACTTCAACACAGAGAAGATCGAGGATCCTAAACGGGTTAAGACTGCGTGTCTGAGGTTGAAAGGTCATGCCTCATTGTGGTGGGACAATGTGAAGGTTGAAAGAGTAAAGAAGGGAAAGGAGAAAATCAAGTCTTGGGATAGGATGGTCGCCAAGATGAAGGGGAAGTTCTTGCCGAATGACTATGTGATTTCCTTGTTCCGAAAGTTACTAAACTTTCAAAAAAAAGAGATGACCGTGAAGGAGTACACGGAAGAGTTCTACAGATTGTCGATAAGGTCGGGTCAGAGCGACGAAGGAGAAGAAGATGTCGGTAGGTGCGTGAATGGCTTGAAATATTCCATTCAAGATGAATTGAGCATGTCAAGATTCAGAGCAGTCGGTGAAGCCTACCAGTTAGCTCTGAAGGAAAAAGAGAAACTGTCGAGGAAATCCGCAGTGACCAGTGGAAGCATGACTTGTTGGGGTGTGAAGACTGTTTCCACGAAAGGCCAAATTAGTGGTTACAGGAAGGAATCTGTCGAATAAAGTCGAAGGATGAAAGGGACATCATCAAGAGAGAAAGTGCAAGAGGACAGACGCAATGCTCGTGAGAACCACAGTAGAGGTGCGTATGGTCGAGGTGGTCCATCCAACAGAAGAGGAGCTAACAGACCAGCCATAATCTGTTACAAGTGTCGTGGAGTAGGACACAAGGCATATGAATGCCCAGAGAACCTACATGCTGTAGAAGAGTCGAAACCCAGACGTCGAAGGGATGAGCAAGTCGACGAAAGGGAAGAATTGACATCCGACAGCAGTGAGGATGGTAAGAAGAAAAGTCAAGCCATGACAGCCAGGAAGACACTGGTTTTGGACGACAGACGCGACAAGCAAGAGCCAACACAACGGAAGGCGATCTTTCAAACCAAGGTACGAATGGCATTGCAAGACCATAGTTGATGGTGGAAGCACTGAGAATATTGTGTCGACAGAGGTGATTGACAAGGCAAAGTTGAAATGCCAGTAACATCCACACCCTTACAAGATCTCATGGTTGTAGAAAGGACATCATGTGAAGGTGACCAAACAATTCCTGATCAACTTCAGAGTCAAAGGATTTGAAGATAGTGTACTGTGCGACGTAATGCCAATGGACGCGTGCCATCTGTTGTTAGGAATACCATGTCAGTATGATCGGAAAATGATTTATGATGGTCAAGCCAACACAGTCACAGTGTGAAAAAATGGCATGCAAAGGAATTTTACGTCGAGGTCGAAGAAGTGAGCTGATGGTAAGCACGGCGAGAGCAACTTTTGGGAGAAGTGAGTGCTGATGTGCACATCAAAATAATTCCTTGCGGAGGAGGAAAAGTAGTCGGGGTGTTACGCTATCATTCCGAAAGGGCCATGTGTCGAGAAGACGACAATGGATAAAATTCCAGTTGAAGTCGGAAAGATGCTTGAAGAGTTTCGAATCATAGTAGTCGATGAGACACCGACAGGATTGCCGCCGACAAGGAGCATATCCCATCCAATCAACTTGATTCCAGGGTCGAGTCTACCAAATAAAGCACCGCATCGGATGAGTCCAATAGAAGGTCATGAACTCAACCAACAGGTCCAGGAGTTGTTGGACAGAGGGTTGATCAGAGAGAGTCCGAGTCTGTGCATGGTACCAACAGTATTAGCACCGAAGAAAGGTGGAGAATGGAGGATGTGTATAGACTCCAGATCCATCAACAAGATCACGATCAAGTATCAGTTTCCATTGCTGAGAATGGACGACTTGATGGATTGTTTGAAGGGAGTGAAGTACTTCACAAAGATAGACCTGAAGAGCGGTTATCACCAGATTCGGGTTAGAGACAGAGATGAATGGAGGACAACATTCAATACAAAGGAAGGGCTGTATGAGTGGTTAGTCATGCCATTCGGATTGACTAATGCACCTTGTACATTCATGAGGTTGATGAATAAGGTGCTGAAACCATTCCTGGGAAAGTTTGTCGTAGTCTACCTACACGAAATTCTGATTTTCAGTCGAACCAAGACAGAACACTTGGAGCACATTCGACAGGTATTGTAGAAGTTGCAGGAAGAGAAGTTGATGGTGAACCTGCAAAAATGTTTCTTCATGAAGGAAGAACTGGTGTACTTGGGATTCGTAATCTCGGGTAAAGGGTTGGTGATGGACCCAGAGAAGGTGAAGGCAATATTGGATTGGCCGTAGCCAACAAGTACGACTAGAGTAAGAAGTTTTCATTGACTTCCTAGTTTCTACAAGAAGTTCATTTGGGGATTCAATCAGATTTGTGCACCTTTGACAGAGTGCATGAAAAAGGGTGAATTCAAGTGGACGGAAGCAGCCCAGCGAGCTTTCGATAAGTTGAAGGAAAAGGTCACTAAGAGCCCATTGTTGGCGCTCCTAGATTTCGACAAAGTTTTTCAGGTTGATTGCGACACGAGTGGAATGACAATTGGGGCATTATTGATCCAGGAGGGCCAACCAATTGCATTCTTTAGTGAGAAGCTGGATGATGCGAAGCGCAAATATTCGGTCTATGACCAGGAATACTATGCTATTGTCCAAGCATTGAAGAAATGTAGGCATTATTTGTTTCCCAAGGAATTTTTGTTATACATAAATCACCAAGCACTAAGGTACCTAAATACTCAGTCAAAGTTGAACCAGCAACACATGAAATGGGTCGAATTCCTACAGGGATATACATTCATGTTGCGACATAAGTTGGGAAACTCGAATAAGGTTACCGATGCGCTGAGTTGAAGAGTTGCATTACTGAACACGACGACCGTTCAAGCAACAGGAATAGAGTCGGTGAAGACAGAGTATGAGACCGCCGAGGATTTTGTGAAAGCATGGGGAGCTTGTCGTGAACCATGGAGTGTTGACAGAACTCCATACTTGGAGTATTTCATCCAAGAGGGATACTTGTTCAAGGGACAACAATTGTGTATTTCGAGAGGATCAGTAAGGGAGAACCTAATCCGAGAGTTGCATAGAGGCGAATTAGCAAGTCATTTTGGCATCGAAAAGACCATGGCATTGGTCGAAGAGAAGTATTATTGGCCAGGAATGACAGGAGATGTCAAAAAGTGGGTTTGACAATGTAGAGTTTGTCAATTGGAAAAAGGGAGAAGTCAGAACACGGGGTTGTATACACTGTTACCTGTACCAGATACCCCATGGGAGCACCTGAGCATGGATTTTGTGCTAGGATTGCCGAAGACGTAGCAAAGGAGTGACTCAATTTTTGTTGTAGTCGACAGATTTTCAAAAATTGCACACTTTATTCCGTGTCAGAAGACAAGTGATGCTACGGGAATTGTTGTACTATTCTTCAAGGAAGTAGTCAAATTGCATGGGTTGCCGAAGAGTATCACATCAGACAGAGATACCAAGTTTATGGGACATTTCTGGAGAGCCCTATGGAATAAGTTGGACATGAGGTTGTAGCTTAGCTCGACATATCATCCGCAGACACATGGACAGACCGAAGTGGTGAACAGAAGTTTGGGAAACCTTTTGAGATGTTTGACGACCGACAAACCCAAGCAATGGGAGAATGTGTTGGTGCAAGCAGAGTTTGCATATAAAAATTCCGTGAATCGGTTGACAGGTTTGATCCCATTCCAGATTGTTCAGGGAAAAATCCCACATGGAGTGGTAGATTTGGTGAGGTTACCAACAGAAATCAGGAAAAGCACAAATGCGGAATCATTTGCAGAGCATATGAAAGAAGTGCATGAAGATGTGCGAAGGTGCATAAAGAAGAGTAACGCGACATACAAGTTGAGAGCCGACACGAAGAAGAGAATACAGTCGTTCAACGAAGGAGACTTGGTCTATGCATATTTGCGGAAAGAGAGATTTCCAACGGGGACGTATAACAAGATGAAGCTGAAAAAGATTGGACCATGTAGGATTCTAAAGAAAATTTCAGACAATGCTTACATGTTGGAGCTGCCGAATGACTTGAGAATTTCACCAACATTCAATGTCTTAGATATGTACAAGTTTGAAGAAGGTTCAAGCAGTGGAAGCGCGAAAGTGTCGAAGATCGACTGGATGGAGCAGATTCCATATCGACGGAAAGAAGGAATCGCAGAAGTAATAGAGGAAAGCAAATTCGAGCGTACATGCAGTTCGCGAAGGAAGGAATACTTAGTGCGATGGGAGAATGATGAGTTTCAGGAGGCGCCATGGATTTTGGAAGAAGAGTTCAGGAGACTGACAGAGCAGTCGAGTTCTTTTTCACCTGGGAGTATGATGCAGGAGCATCAGGGCATAGGCAGAGTTATCAAAGTTGATCGACATGAGGAAAGTCGAGCAGAGGGAGTGTCGATGACCACTGGTGTGGAAGAGAAAATTGGATTCTCTAAGTCAATAAGTCAAGCAGCAACAGTCAGGTATGTGACCGACAGATGCAGCGTAAGTCAAGAGTCGACATGTTGGGGTCGAAAGACGATGGGAGGAGCAGAGCGTCGATGGTCGACAGGCGTCGAACCACGAATCCGACAGATTTGGGCATGAGCCAAGTGAGAAGGAAGCCGACTGGTAAGTTGAAGCTGACATACAGTATGGCCGATGTGATGGTTTACTGTAGCCTACCAGAAGGATGCATGGAAGTCAAGGAGAGTACTTGGCAATAGTTTGGGGTTGCTAAGGAAGTTAATGACACTTATTGTAGGTGGGTGAAGACATGACAAATGTCATCACAGGTAGAGGATGTGCAGCACGGTTGGGGTGCTGACAGTTGCATGTCTGTAGGATCTGAGAAGATCAACAGACAGAGGATGCATGTCTCGGGGGTTAGAATGATCTCGGGAACAACAACAACAGAGTAGAAGACTAGGGGACTTGGAATTTTGGAAAGAAAAGCAAGTCTTGGCAGAGCAGAGCTCAAGAGAAGTCTGGTAGATTGGATAGGAAAGTCACACATCTACAAAGCCAAGAAGATTGAGCAATAGCTCAGAGTTCCGTAGTGAACCAGAAGAGGGTGAGGTCGATACACTGAGATAGCACACAGTTACTTCTGGATTGTAATGGTTGAGGCCGACAGTTAGTTAGTTATTTCATTTCTTTGCAGTTTACATTGTAACCGATTCGGAGAAGTAATGATAAGCCAACTTATGGCATGTTGTTTGCATCTTGTCTATGTGAACATGTGTGTAGTGTGTAATTGTTAAGTAAGAACCTTATTGTATAAGGCGCCTTGCATCATTATTTATTAAAATTTAATTAATTATTTTATTTCATATTAAAAAAGCATTCAAAATGTGGGAAATAAATTCTATAAAAATCCAGCTAAATTGATGTTGTATGTTTGATCATGCATCTATGCACAATCCAAAAGATTAATAAAACAAATAAAAATCATTTAATCATTAAAATGATATAGTTATATCATAATAGTTTCGAAGTCGAATAACTTAATAATTATTGTAATATTCTAGCCAAAATATTATATCCCAACTTAGATTTTATCAAAATTTTACTAGTAAATTTTAGGCAATTTCTTGTTCTGAGCAGGATGTAAGTGAGGGGGACTGATACAAGAAGTGAGGATGATAGGGTTGACTTTCAGTTCTGGAATTTATAGGGGAGAGTGTGAAACAAGAAGCTGAAACTGATCGGAGTATAGAGTCCTATGCACCATCTCCCAGAGCCATTCACTTTTCAACAACAGAGTGAGTATGTTGCCTACTTCGAGGCTTCCTGGGTTGCTGGCATATGCATACTAGAATGGGTGGGGTTCTTTTGAGTTGGTGGAAGAAGTATAACAATCAACTAAAATTGTATTATGCACAGGAATAGTGTTCCAGTGAGTTTGGAAAGTTTTAGAGTGATTTGGATGCCAAATGCATAATGGGGATTATAGAGCTAGTCAAATTCCAAGATTTTCCAAACAAGGTTAAATACATCCAAATACTTAGGGAAATGTTTGGGATGGAATTTATACTATGTTATTAAGCTCATACAACTGACAGAAATCAAAACTGATTCTCATAAAGTAAATAACAGTGAAATGTGTAAAACTAGTCATTAAAATGCACCCAATGAGCTAGCCTTTCAATATTAAGTACCAAATTGCTTCCATAAATCATTAAAATAGGTTATGAGATATTTAAATGTTCTGATATATAATAATTATCAGATAAAATTCGAAATTTAAACTCCAGAATACTTCTTTCACTTATTTTATAGCTTTCCAAAATTACAGTGCCTCACAGGCTAGAAATTCCTTACAACTCGAGGGAGAAGGAAGGTAAGAAGTGGGGAGATCACTATAGCTCTATTTTGAAGTTGATATCAGACCACCAAAAGGTCTTATGACTAATATTTGATGCTCACTGAACTTCTGGAAATCACTAGGGCGCATTCATTGACGTCTCTCCATCCGGTAGGGGAATCTCCTCCAAATCTAGCTGAGAATGAGTGTAGAAGAGAAATAGAAAATATGGATCAGATATGAAGTTGATATCTGGACTTGGGAAGCTCTGATATCTGCAAATGATGGAGCACTACCCACCCTGAAGATCCTGGGTGCATTCACTGGAAACTAGCTCCTCCTTCTAGTGGTTCTCCTCCAAAACTAGCTGCAAATACACTGAGATTGTGGCCTCCTTTACTGGATGATTGTAGATCTTCAATGGCGGACTGATATGGATCTGAATGGCTGTAATATCACTCTCTGGATCAGAATATTGGCTGGCTAGAAACTATGGTGTTAGTATTTCATCATTTAATTCAATAGATCTAGGATCTTAACTGAAAGAACAACATGTACAACATATCAAGCATACGAGACAAGAGACAAGAGACACAAAACACTTCACCAGGGAAAACCAAGAAGGTGAAAAACCCCACAACTTCCTCAGAGATAGAATAAGCATCAATACAAGGATCACCATGATCAAACCCAAGAGATAGATATATTCAGCAGCATGCTCCTCCTCCACTTGTGCGCACCCTCCTCTTCTCTCACTAATGAGAAGTGAGTGAATAATAGAATGTATAAAATGAGAGAGACACACTCTCTATTTATACACTAACTTGACTTGCCCTTTACTCAACTAGGTCGGCCCCAACTTAACCACTTAACATAATGCTGACTGGGCCGACCCCTCTAGGGTGTTCTAATAACCCTTTGACCCACATGACTCATATAGGGCCGACCCCATCAAGGTGTTCGAATAACCCATCAATTATAAGTTACAATACTTACAATATAACTTGCGACACTTTCAAGTACACATGATGACACTTCCAATCGGAGGAATAATACATCTCCGTTGGGGATACAGTAAAGTACAAATGTAATATATAAGTGAATATCTTCCGAAGTTACAAATACATCAACACTCCCTCTTAACTAGGAAGGTATTCTCTTGACACAAGTCATCAATACATATATGCACAAGTCTTCAATTCTGGAGCTGGATCATCATCACGGAGCATCATCATCATCACTGCTGCTGCACTCGACATCTCGATCACTGGACTATCTCTGAGTTCTTCTCATCATAGGAATTTCTATAGAGCCATCCCTTTTTCATGCTGGATGTAGGCCCACCACCTGTAGGTCTTCATCAATACTGGCCATAATGTGGAATCCTAAGGACTTATTATGCATGTCACAATGCCTCGAAAGAGTATCCCAGGATAATTTATGTGTTGAAGCACGACCGTCAAGATCTCCCAGGTCCACTTACATGTGACTGTCACAAAACCTTAAAAGAGTGCCTTTCCTAGCAAGATCTCTAAATAGCATCCGAGGCCTTTTACGTGACTAGCACAACCTGTCTGGATCTCTAGGACGTATTACATGTGACCCCCACCACAAAACCTTAAAAGAGTGTCTTGCATAGCAAGATCTCTAAAGAGCATCCGAGGCCTTTTACGTGACTAGTACAACCTATCCGGATCTCTAGGACATTTTACATGTGGTCCCCACAAAACCTTAAAAGAGTGTCTTGCCCAGTAAGATCTCTAAAGAGAATCCAAGGCCTTTTACGTGACTAGAACAACCTGTCCGGATCTCCAGGACGTATTACATGTGGTCTATCAAAACCTTAAAAGAGTGTCTTTCCCAGCAAGATCTCTAAAGAGCATCCGAGGCCTTTTACGTGACTAGCACAACCTATCTGGATCTCCAGGACGTATTATATGCTACCCTCACACAACCTGTCCATGGCCACAGAGTATCAACCTGATACTCACCATAAATCATCCTGATGTACATCATCACATGATCATCCTGATCATCATCATAGCATCGTCCTGATGCATATCATCCAGAGTATCATCTTAATACTCATCACACATGATCATCCTGATCATCGTCATAGCATCGTCCTAATGCATATCGTCCAGAGTATCATCCTGATACTCATCACATATGATCATCCTGATCATCATTACTCCATCATCCTGATGCATATCATCTAGAGCATCGTCCTGATACTCATCACATATGATCATCTTGATCATCGTCACTACATCGTCCTGATGCATGTCATCATACTTGATCCAACTGATCATAAAAAGAATCCAACTGATGCATATCCATAACTGGAGCATCATCCTGATGCTCATCACAAAGTGCTTACATCCACATCCATGGGAAGGATCATCCTATTACCATGCTTGGAATGGCTCTTGCAAATGTGTCCCATCACTTCTTCCTCGAAGTATCTTCAATCTGAAGAACACCAAGCCTCTTTCTGAAGTACTCAAACTTCACTCTGGCTAGTGGTTTCGTCAACACATCTACAACCTACTCATCCATTGCAGCATACAGGTGCTTCACTGCTCCTCTCTGCACCATATCTCTGATATAGTGATATTTGATCTCAATGTGCTTCGACCTGTCATGGAACATCGGGTTCTCAGATAGCTTCACACAACTCTGGTCGTCACAAAAGATACTAGTAGCATCCAACGAGAGATCAAATAACTCAGACAGTAGCTTTCTAAGCCATACTGCCTCACAACTAGCCGAACAAGCTGTGACATACTCTGCTTCGACTGTACTCAGTGCTACGCAGGACTGCTTCCTGCTAAACCAAGAGATCACACCTGATCCCATACTAAAGCAACACCCAGAAGTGCTCTTCCTATCCGCAGCACTGCTTGCCCAATATTAATCAACATAACCCTCCAGGTTAAACTTTTGATTCACATCATACTTGAGCCTATAATCAATTGTACTCTTCAAGTACCTTAGAATATGATTTACAGCAACCTGGTGAACACCTATGGAATCCGTCAGGAACTAGCTCAATGTGTTCACCGCAAAGCAAATATCTGGTCTCGTGTTCATCAGGTACATCAAGGACCCAATCATCTCACGATACATCAAGACATCAACCGGAGCAGATAAAGCATCAAACAGAAGCTTCAGGTTCGATGCCATAGGTGTGGCCATGACCTTGCAGTCCATCATCCCAAACCGCTTCAGGATCTCTACTGCATACTTCCCTTGTCCAAGGAAGATTCCATCTGCACTCTGCACACCTCCATTCCTAGAAAGTAATGCATCATCCCCAAGTCCTTCATCTCAAACTCGACAGCAAGCTTCCTCTTCGTATCGGCAATCAATCTATCCTCACCTATAACAAACAGGTCATCCACATACAAAATTAGTATCACTAGATTGCCTTCCTCAACCTTGTAGTAAAGGTTGGAATCAACTTCACTCTTGGTAAAGCCCAAACTGGATAGAAAGCTATCTATCCTACCATACCAAGTCCTAGGAGCTTTCTTCAAGCCATACAAGGATTTCTTCAATCTGCACACATATGACTCCCTATCATCTGTCTCAAACCCGAGTGGATGCTCCACATACACTTCCTCTTCGACTACACCATTCAAGAAAGCTGTCTTGACATCCATCTGGTGTATCTTGCACTTCAACACTGCAGCCAGGGAAAGTATTGTTCTGATGGAAGTGTATCTAGCTATAGGAGTAAAAGTCTCTTCATAGTCTATCCCTTCTTTTTGGGAGAAGCCATGAGCTACGAACCTCGCCTTGTATTTCTCTATGCTGCCATTTGCAACATGCTTGATCTTATAGATCCACTTGGAAGTCACAACAGACTTCCCTTCAGGTCTTGGGACCACATCCCAAACATCATTCTTCATGATCGACTGGTACTCCTCAATCATGGCATCCTTTCATTACTTCATCCCGGATCCTGGGAACTTCAGATTCTTCAATATCTTCAATAGATAGTTTTCTTGAACTTCATTGCTAGAACAAATATTGTTGTCCTTGTAGGTGATTGTACACGATCTTTCCTACAAGTCAGAATCAATTGCATGATTAGAGACTTCTCATAATTTTTTCAAAAACACATTTTTATGCATAAAGACATATGTCATACAGTCATGCAATTACCCAATGCTTCAATACAACATTTATCCATATCCCATAACTTTCTAGATGCCTTCCATCTCTACCAGAACATTGCTAAGAGTTTGCACTACTCCTAACATGTCAGCAAAGAGGTTTCATTCTAGATAAGTAGCAATGGAATGTTGTACAGTGCCATAGGCCACTCACCCATTCATGCATATTAGTAGTATACTGTTCATTAATGCAATTATTCTAATATGCATAATACACAACCTAAATCTAGGAACATAAGTATGTACATGAATGAACAACATCATTTAAGTAATAAGAAATGATAATTCAAATACTTATCTTTGTTTAGTTGTAGGGTGGACTCCCTCTCAATCTTTGCTTCCTTGCAGGAACTACTGGAGTGTGCTCCCTCTTGATCTTTGCTTCCTGGATTACCTGTCCTTAAACTTATATTCATCCTGGACCACTATGCATGCTTAAGTGTGCACTAGTGTCATCCTCAAGATCTCATACATGATCATACATCCATTAGTATAATCTCAATACTATCAAAACAATATGATCCTAAATAAACTTAACATGTATGGTCATGATTATTTCACACATAGGTAATTTATCACAAGCATTAGTATTCAAGGTTTCAGGTAGGACTTCTATTACTCATGCATATTCTTATTGACCATAGGATTCTTCTGGTTAGTCATATCATCAATAAAAGTAAGAAACATAATATGCATAAACTGTTGATTACTTAAAATTCTAACTTCAAGAATAATCATTCATACAAAAGTATAAGATCCTAACATAAGGTAGGATTCTAACTTGATATAGCAAAAACATACCTAGATTATCATGCTTGTTAGTTATGTCTAACATACCCATATAATTTCTTTTTGTTCTTCTTCAAAGACTTGTGCTAGTGACCTACATAACTCATGAGTTAACGATTGTAGAACCAAAATTATACATACCTCGTAAGTAGAGTTTCTATGTGATCCATGACTATGGATGAGTCTTCGTCTTCATGTCACCATGGTCATATGTTCTTGATCTAGAACTTGATTTGCCTTTCTTGATGTACTTTTCATGTTAGCGGACAATATCATCCTCATACAACACCACGGTGCATTAGTACAATCATAAGTGTCATAACCCTAATCAATGAATGTATTCTATCATTCACATGCATTCTTACTTTTACTAGGATGATAAGACAAGTCTAACATTAATCAAGATTGTAGTAACCTAAATAGTATGAAGACAAACATATCATAAAATTAATCATGAACATACCCGTATCTCCTCAAGTCATACCTGTCGAGATTGCTTGTGGCATTCTTATGTAAGGCCTTAGCCTCATCTCCCTCTGGAACTGGAACTACTTCACTTATGTAGGTGTCCAATTCATTCTCTTCTAGGATTAACCCAATCCACTTTGATTTGCTGAAACTAGATCTGGAGCTGGATTAGGGTTTGTCAGAGAAACCCTAAAAATTCAAATTTTGAATTTCAAACTTCTGATTGGATGAAAAGATGTGCCTTGCTGAGCTGATCAAGCTGGTATACTTCAATTTTGAAATCTCCAAAATTTGACCCCTCAAAAATACCTTTGAAACTTTTGGATCTTCTAGACAGGATCCCGAACTAGGGTTTGATTGAGCCCGATCTTCTTCCCATCCAAAAGGTTCAATCTTATGTTATAAACTTTGATTTTTCTGAGGAGCTTCTAGCCGTGGTCACAGATTACAAAAATTCCAACTTTTGCAGAAGCCCTAATTTTCCACCTTTCTGATCAAAATCTTGAACTAGGGTTTGATCAAGCCCGACCTTCTGCCAAACCAAAAAATTTGATCTTGGTCTCTAAATTTCGATTTTGATGAGGACCATTCATCCCTAGACTCTGATTCCAAAAATTCCAACTTTCTCCGAAGCCCTAAATTCCCGCAACAGTGACAAGCCAAAAATGAAGGTGCTCAGAATCCAATTATGTTTTGACAGAAATATGCACCTGATTGTTTCTGGTGCATCTCTGAAATTACAAATCCACAAGGTCTAAAACTTTGGTTTGTGGTATCCTGACTTGTCATCTTTCCAACCCCACAGGTCTGATGTCAATTGAATTCTCTGAGAGAGATTTATGCAAAGTGTCGCAATGTGACCTGTTTATGGGATAAAACAAGAGAGCGAACTTGTACGACGTGCCACGTGTCACTAGTTCAATTTCGGCCTCTAAAAGGAGAACCTGTGAAATTAAATTTTGTTCCCTACCTATTAATTTTTACGAAATTGTATTTGGAGCTTCCTATCCCAAGTTGTGACCTTTTTTCCTAGGTCACCTGTTTATGACTGAGATCTGGAAGAGGCAGAAACCCTAGGTTGTACGGATCATATATCACAATATACAACGAATCAAATGTTGTGCTTCGGACACAAGGTACATGGGGATGTTATCTACGACCTGTGAAATTTTTAGATCCTGAACCTTCGCCAAAATGGATTTATAGCGAAAGTTCCACAATGACTAATTTGTTCTATATCAAGCCCTAGCTTCCAATTTGTCGCAAGTGCAACAAGTCTCATAAATTCCATGTAGCATGGCTTCCTTCAGGCTAGCTATGATACCATGTTAGTTTTTCATCATTTAATTCAATAGATCTAGGATATTAACTGAAAGAACAACATCTACAACATATCAAGCATAAGAGACAAGAGACAAGAGACACAATACATTTCACCGGGGAAAACCAAGAAGGTGAAAAACCCTGCAACTTCCTTAGAGATAGAATAAGCATCAATACAAGGATCACCATGATCAAACCCAAGAGATAGATATATTCAGCAGCATGCTCCTCCTCCACTTGTGCGCACCCTCCTCTTCTCTCACTAATGCGAAGTGAGTGAATAATTGAATGTATAAAATGAGAGAGACACACTCTCTATTTATACACTAACTTGACTTGCCCTTTACTCAACTAGGTCGGCCCCAACTTAACCACTTAACATAATGCTAACTGGGCCGACCCCTCTAGGGTGGTCTAATAACCCTTTGACCCACATGAATCATACAGGGCCGACCCCATCAAGGTGGTATAATAACCCATCAGGTATAAGTTACAATACTTACAATATAACTTGCGACACTTGAAAGTACACATGATGACACTTCCAATCGGAGGAATAATACATCTCCGTTGGGGATACAATAAAGTACAAATGTAATATACAAGTGAATATCTTTCAAAGTTACAAATACATCAGCATATGGAGCCTTGGGGCACATCTCCCAAGAAAGTGTTGAGGCACATCACTCAACAAAGAGAAGCTCAGAGTATTCTTTTATAGAATTCATGTTGACCTATTGAGCAAGTTAATTGGCTTGGTGACCTGTGAGAATGGGTTACCCATGTGTGGATATATTTGCTTGCTTTTCTTCTTACACATTTTCTCTCCTTTAGAAACGGTGCCCCCTTGTGTCTCAAGATGTTTTCTTCCTTGTAAAACTTTCCTGCTTTGTAAATTGAGTTCTCTTTTTGAAATTTCGACCCCACTTAGCGTTTTTATGGTTGTTTCCCATTTCTTTGTTTTGGTAACATCTTACACCTTCTTGCTTTTCATCCCTTGCTATTTTCTGACCTCTAGTTATGATTTAGCAACATTATCCTCAAGGGGATTCCCTCTTGGCCCACTTCCACACATCATACACTTCCCAAAATATCAATAAATGGAGATAATTAATCAAATAAATTAATTCCTCACTCCAAAATCCAAAATCATTAATTATTTAATTAAATTAGAGGCCTAGCTCAAAATTTCCCAATTAATTAAATAATTCACCTTAGCACTTAGTTTGGGGATTAATATCTTCATGGGGGGGCCACCTTATCCATTTATTTCCCCAAATTCACCATTAGATATATTCCATAAGTCAATTTCCACATCCATTAATTAATTAATTAATGACTATGTGACTTAGGCTAAAATCATCCCCCATGGACCATAGCAAAATTTGGGGACATGACAGTCTTTCCCTCCTAAGATTGCTTGCCCTCAAGTAATTTAGTCCAGGGACTAATACTACAATTCCATTCAAGCATACTTATGAATTTTCTATCTCTCCTCCTGTTGGTGACCACAGTAGTCACCCATTCTTTGTACCACAACAAAAATCATCAGAATCATGGGTCCCATCAATTCAATGGAATTGAAACATATGCTCCCTCAAGCATGCTCCAACTATTCCATATATCTGTAAAACTCCCCAGCTGAATCTGAGTGGGTCCATCACACTACTGCTTCTCAACTCTGATCATAAGTTGCTCATGTCTTCCCCAAGAGTTTGGTCCATAATGTAGTTCCCCATGAAAGGAACTTGTCCACCGTTCAACAAATGTAGATATTAAGAAAAGAAAATTGAATTGCTCTCATGTATCCCACTGCTTATGGTGCTTTATCCCAAGACCAAATGACATCAGGAAAAAAATTTCAACCTAAGGAATGCCAGGATCCCATGGATTATGCAGCATTCTTCCAAAAATTATGGCATTCTGAAAGATGCCATGATCCCAATACCAAGTTGGAATCTCTCTCCTTCCAATGCTCATGAAAATTTCTAATATGCACTTGTACACCTGACCCTTGTGTGAATGTGTACTGGAAGTATATAATGGTTGCAAATTAGGCCCTTTCTATTGCTTGTAAATCATAGAAAAATCAGCAACATTAAAAACAATTTTCTTGCAGAAAGACAAAAAACTTTTACCTTCCAGATTTTTCTTTTCAATGATGCCTCTATCCATCCATCCAATGGATGAATCAAAGATCTTGCATGCTGATTCACATGAGATAAAATCAGCCATCTCTGCTGCAATAGGATCTATCTCCCATAGGGACAGATCATGATCCTCCTGTTGTACATGCGGCATCAACCAGAAAAAATTCTTCACCCACTGCTCATTCCCCATTGTTATTGTTGAATCTAGGACATGTAGGAAATAAATGCGAACCTTCTTTGTATGTCTGCAACCTTCAGTAATCATACTTATGGCTGCAAATTATTCATTATTGACTGGCCCAAATTGGGTGCTCTCATCCCACTCTTCCATTGGAGAGTGAATTTCTTCAAGGAACAACTCAAGTTCCCTTAGGAAATGATCAGGTTCTTGATTTTCATCAAACTGTTCTGCACACTCCTAAAGCACATGTAAAGATAAATGGTCCTCATGATCCACCATCTCATGAGGTTCCTCCATATGATCATGGATGCTTTCATCCCAATGAGGTTGAGTGAATGGTGTGTAGGAGGGTAGGGAGGATCTTTGCAACTTTTCATGAAGCTGCAATATCTCTGTCTTGGATTCTTGGAGGGAATTTTGAGTGCTTCTCAAAGAATCTTGGGTGGCCGTCAATTCATCATTGAGCTTGTTGATCTCTTCATCATCCCTCAAGGATGCACTTTGGGGCTGCAAGATATTCATATTTCGGATCATAAATATCATATCTTTGGCTGCAACTGGGGTTCCCATTCATCTCGGGTGCACCAGTAAAGCTTTCTCTCCAATTTTCTTCCCTCCCCAATTTAGTAGTTTCAACCCCTGGGGGTTCAACCAAGTCCATTTTCTCCTTCGAAGTAGCTGCCCCATAATACTGACACATAGGAATATAAAAATCAGAACTTACAAAAATCCCATGTGTTATGTTCTCCTTGATCCCCAATTTTTTCATCTTTAATGGTCCACTTGAGGAAAAAATTTCTTGCAGATGAACCTCTTCTTCTTGTTCTTACAATTCATCCTTCTCAAAGTCATGAACCCCAACACCTAAGTTCTCAACTAAGCCAATATTCTCACTAGAAGTGGCTGCCATTTGGGGTTGCAACAAAGGCCTACAAAAATGAGAATGGTAGTCATGCCTCTATGCACAATTATCCTTCTCATGAGACAAGTTTATGGCATCATGATTTTCCCCCAAATTTTTTGATCCACACCCCCCTGAGGTGCGCTTGATTTCTGCTTCATTATGGATTTCAAGTGGTGAGTGTGATTCTGATTTATGTCCTCCTTTTGGATCTGATCCAAAAGCTATCTCAGCACCCTTATCCAAATCACCCTCCTTTGCATTGATCTTGTAATCACCAACAAAGAAATATGGATGTTTGGAAGTGGAATCTCTTTCCAAATTGTCCATAACTTTGCCACTTTTTGCTTGATTTTGGGTGCCTCTTCTTCTTTGTCATCCTCTTCTAAGTGGCTCATTACTTCTTCAACTTCATAGATTCCACAATCATGCTGACTTATTCCTTCTTCATGCTCTTCTGAAGTTTGATCCCCCACTCTGGATCCTTCTTCCATTCTATCAATAATCTCATGATTGGTTTTTGGGTCTTGCTTCTCCCAAAATGATGAAGCTTCCTCCTTGGTTGTCTTCGGATAAATATTATTGGAGGATATTCTTAAAGAGGATCCAAAAATTCTTGTGAAGTCACATGCATCCAATAAAGCTTTCATATTTTTTATTATCTCTTCCACAGAAGGTTGACCTTTGACTGCGGAACATGCAACTTTTTCCTGAATATGGCTATCAGAATAACCAAAGTTTCTTTTGCCAATCATGATCTCATGGGAGATGCTTGTGGAAGGTAAGTCTTGGGAATTCTCTTCCTCATACTTTCTGCGGTATTCTTCATACTGCTCATGATAATCATCATACTCTTCATAAAAATAATCTTCTTCTTCATGCAACTCAAACTCTAAATCTTCAATGACTGTAACTAATTCTACAACTGCAACTTGAAGATAGTGCTAAGCTACTTTCCCACTTAGAGTTACTTTCCACAGGCTGAGCCAAGGAAAGTGCTTTGATACCACTGTAATATTCTATCCAAAATTTGGCCAAAATATTATATCCCAACTCAGATTTTATCACAATTTTACTAGTAAATTTTAGGCAACTTCTTATTCTGAGCAAGATGTAAGTGAGGGGGACTGATACAAGAAGTGAGGATGGTAGGGGTGACTTTCAGTTTTGGAATTTATAGGGGAGAGTTTGCAGCATCAATCTGAAACTGATCGGATCAGAGATTCCTATGCACCATGTACCAGAGCCATTCACTTTTCAACAACAACGTGAGTCTGGTGCATACTTCGAGGCTTCCTAGGCTGCTGGCATATGCATACTAGACTAGGTGGGGTTCTTTTGAGTTGGTGGAAGAATCATAACAGCCAGATAAACTTGTATTATGAACATGAATAGTGTTCCAGTGAGTTTTGGATGTTTCAGAATGATTTGGATGCCAAATGCACAATGGGGATTGTAAGGCTAGTCAAATTCTAGGATTTTCCAAACAAGGTTAAATACATACACATACTTAGGGAAAGGGTTGGGATGGAATGTATACTGTGTTATTAATCTCATACAACTAACAGAAAGAAAATATGATGCTCATAAAGGAAATATCAGTGAAATGTGTAAAACTAGTCATTAAAATGCACCCAATGAGCTAGTCTTTCAATCTTAAGTACCAAATTGCTTCCATAAATAATTAAACTCTGTTATGAGATATTTAAATGTCATGATATATAATAATTATCATCTACAAGTCAAAATGTAAACTCCAGAATACTTCTTTCACTTATTTTATTGCTTTCCAAAATTACAGTTCCTCACAGGCTATAAATTCCTTACAACTTGAGGGAGAAGGAAGGTAAGAAGTGGGGAGATCATTGTATCTATGTTATGAATTTGATATCAGACCACCAACAGGTCTGATGATTGATATTTGATGCTCACTGAACTTCTGGAAATCACTAGGGAGCATTCTCTGAGCTCTCTCCATCTGGCAAGGGAATCTCCTCCAAATCTAGCTGAGAATGAGTGTAGAAGAGAAATATAAGATATGGATTAGACATGAAGCTGATATCTGGAATTGGGAAGCTTTGATATCTACAAATGATGGCGCACTATCCTCCCTGAATATCCTGGGCGCATTCACTGGAAACTAGCTCCTCCTTCTAGTGGTTCTCCTCCAAAACTAGCTGCAAATACATTGAGATTGTGGCCTCCTTCACTGATGATTGTAGATCTTCAATGGAAGACTGATATGGATCTGAATGGTTGTAATATCACTCTCTGGAATAAAATATTGGTTGGCTTGAAACTATGGAGCCCTGGCGCACATCTCCCAAGAAAGTGTTGAGGCACATCACTCAACAAAGAGAAGCTCAAAGCTCTCAATACAAAATTCAAATGATCAAAAATTGTTAATAGGAGTTGGACGCATTCTTTTATAGAATTCATGTTGATCTGTTGAGCAAGTTAATTGGCTTGGTGACCTGTGAGAATGGGTCACCCATGAGTGGATATACTTGCTTGCTTTTCTTCTTACACCTTTTCTCTCCTTTAGAAACTGTGTCCCCTTGTGTCTCAATATGTTTCCTTCCTTGTAAAACTTTCCTACTTTGTAAATTGAGTTCTCTTTTGGAAATTGCGACCTCACTTAGCTTTTTATGGTTCTTTACCATTTCTTTCTTTTGGTAACATCTTACACATTCTCGCTTTTCATCCCTTGTTATTTTCTGACCTCCAGTTATGATTTAGCAACATTATCCTCAAGGGGATTCCCTCTTGGACCACTTGCACACATCATCCACTTGCCAAAATATTAATAAATGGAGATAATTAATAAAATAAATTAATTCCTCACTCCAAAATCCAAAATCATTAATTATTTAATTAAATTAGAAGCCTAGCTCAAAATTTCCCAATTAATTAAATAATTCACCTTAGCACTTAGTTTGAGGATTAATATCTTCATGGGGGGGCACCTTATCCATTTAATTCCCCAAATTCACTCTTAGGTATATTCCATAAGTCAATTTCCACATCCATCCATCCATTAATTAATTAATTCCTAGGTGACTTAGGCTAAAATCATCCCCCATGGACCATAGCAAAATTTGGGGACATTACAATTATTTTTTAAAATGTTTGAAATTAAATATCATATGTATAATATTATATGTATGAAATTAAATTTGTCGAATAGCTTAACTAGTTTTGAGAAGGAAGATATGTATATTTTAAGAATATTTTTTTATCATAAGTCTTTTATAAGCTTAAATAGTTTGTACTATTTGATTCACTATGAATATCAACAGTTTGCTTTTTTCCGCTGAAAAAAAGAAAAGAAAAAAACAATGAAAATTTATTTGTTTGTTCAATAAGAATTTTTATGAGCGATTTTTTTTATATACATTAATTTTAAAACTGTATTTAAATAAAATCTGTTAAATTAATTAAATATATATTTATATAATTTCAGCAATGAAACATAAATAATTGTTTTAAAGTAAAATTTTCCAATAATTTTCACATAATAGTTTAGCAGACTAGCCAAATGTCTTCAAAGACTTTATGAACATGAAATTCCTTTATATTAATTTTTTCTCTATCAAATAGAATTTGGAACGCCTTGATCTTTATATAGTTACTTTTGCAATTCCGATCTATAAGTTGATCAATGAAGAAATTCCAATCTATACAATAATCAACAATTTTTGTTGTCCAAACATTTCATGAGTTCTAGATTCTATTAGTAGAGTTTGTGATTACCTTTCACCATTTCCCCTCTCGATAATTTCTTCCACTATAAGGCGTTCTTCCTCATCTCAACACCTAATTCACTTTGATTTGTATACAGTTTTCCACTTCCTCCTTCATTACTAGCCTATCTGCTGATTGTTTATTTGGTTCCATTTATATCCAATGCAAGTGGAATTAGTTGTTTGATAGTTCCACCAATGAACCTTACTGCTAGTTTCATTGTAGACATTAAACATATTTACATATTTAAAAATAAAATAATTTAAAAATTCTATTGCTTAATTATATTATTTTTTACATATAAAAAGATTTGATATCATCTTCAAAGTGAATATCAAATTATCATATTATTGTTATTCTAAAAAATATTAATTATCTAATATCTTCTTCAAAATTCAAATTACCAAATTCATTTTATTTTTATTAAAAAAAACATAACCAATTTCTTTACCCTCTAATTCTATTTTTATATATACAATTTTATTTCTTGTTATTATTTCTTAAAACCATAATCATTTATTATGGCCCGAAGGGCATCATCTATGGATCGACATAACCCTATTAATCTCAGCCCTACTTCGTTTTACTTTTTTTATTTCTAAGGTTTTACATAGTTACAATTTTATTTATTAAATTAGTTTCTATAAAAACCTATTTATCTTAAATATAATTGGTTCTGAAACAATGATGTAACTCTTCAAAATTAGTGCCCCTGGAGGGGGCAACCCAATATCGTCAGCATTTTACAGTACATGTGCATTGTGCAGAACAATGTTTCAGTCAATGTGCATTGTGCAGACAGCCTACATTGCATTTTTTCAATCGATGCATTGCATTCAGCCAACGTGGCAATCTGCATTACCTGCATACAATGAATGGAAGGCCAACAGTTAAAATGCTGCAATACACCCAAAGGAAGATCTCAGTCTTCATGACCGAGGAATTTAATTGTTGAAAGACTTTCGAAATAAAAAGGAACTGAGAGAAAGTTACTTCGGACTAGTTCATGAATGAAGGTCTTGGGTAAAGCTTAGACTATAGTAAGTAAAAATCCAGTTTTTTGGGCAAATTTTTAAGTTGGGTTTTTCGTGATTGTGATTGCTGCAATGCACAGTGATGCTCACCTGGGTTCTGTGCCCAAGACCTGGCGGGGTCGGGCTTTAAAGCCTGGGTCCTTCTCCTCTATAAGTTTCCGCATGAATGTCAACTCAAGGCAGAGAAAGAGATGCGTAGGTTGTCATGCAAAGGACTTTCCGCGTGAATGTGAACTCAAGGCAGAGAAAGAGATGCGTAGGTGGTCATGCAAAGGACTGTGCATTTATAAGTCCGAACTTGATGATGTAGAGTTACTATTAAGTTTAGAGAGGAGCTCTGCTCCATGAGGGTTTGGGAGATGAATTCTAGCTCTTATAACGCTGGTTTGCTCAGCCTTTAGCTTGGTTCTGGTCACTTATCTACAGTAGGCATTTACCCTTTTGTTATATTATTTCCATTTTGACGATGGTGGTAAAGTTTTTCCCGGGTTTACTCACAGTATTTTCTGCATGTCGAGGTAATTACTTTTCCAGGTTTGATGCTATGCACTACATTGACTTATGTTCAAATTAAAATTAATATTCAGGCTGCATTGTAAATATTTATTTCTATAAGTTTTTAACTTAGTGGTGTTTACTCGCAGATGTAATAGAGTAACAGAGCGTAGGGGTTTTAGGAGTTGGTTTATGCAAAACGCATGGTGAAGAAAAATGCATAGCGCTTCCCTCTGGGTAAGATCATAGCCTACAGGCTTCCTTCCCCATGCGGGCTTGAATGTGAAATATCCTCTAGCACATTCGTGCTATGACATACCTCTGGTTTTGGCTACAATGGCTATGTTACACTAGTTTGTTACGGCTATTATGCCCATAAATGTAATTAAGGTTTATATGAACAGGGTTTTACATTTCCTCTTAATTTATTTTGAAGAGCATGTGCCTTCGTACCTACTCTATTGGTATTAACCTCAACCCCCATTTTCCTATTGTTTGTATTGTTTTGTTGTGTGGGACTTCCCAACGGCGAACTCCCTAAATAATTAATATATGAAAAGTTCTTTGTTTCTTTTGTAATATATCGGTCGTGTATCTTGTTAGTCAGCCGGCAGGCATGATGGTGTGAATGAACTACTTATTGTAAATATACCCATTGTTTTGTGCTTCATTGTTTTATGTTCAGAGTGGTATATGCTATTCCTTCGTTTCTTGTTAAATGATTTAACCCAATCTTGAGGGATCCCGACACATTTGTACTCCATCTGTACTTTATGAAGGTATATGTATACATCGTGAATGTTATATCAACATCATGTTATATTTTTAGAGTATTTGAAGTATATTATATATCCAAATGAATAGGTGGAAACCTCTAGGGTTCGTCCCTGGGTGATAGCATATTAAGCACTTTTATTTTCTTACTGGGTACTCTATATCTCATTTAAGTTTTGTGGAAGGGTTTTGAACCATTATAAATATTTAGTGAAAAAATTGTAATGCATTTACAGTTACTGAAATGCATTTGATATTGTAATATTTAATGAAAATATTGTAATGCATTTGAACTGAGTGGGTATAAAGGTGCAACACATTTGATATATACAAATTTAAAGAGATTCCTAATTTCTACTATGTTCTATTAATTTTGAAACATGTCAGTTAAACTGTTAAACATCGACCGGAAGCACACCTTTCAGATCCTGCACTTGATTGTATAGTTGTCGATTTTCCTCTAGAACTTTGTGGTAGCCTGCTGCAGCCTATGCTAGTCCAAGCGAATGCTTTCCTGTGCATAAAAGAGATACAGTCATAGACATGCAGAAAAACACAGTTCAAAGCATACAAACTTGTGTAAAGCTTCCCAAGATTGTACAATTGTTTATTGCATTCCATTTGCATCAACTGAACACCTTCCTTCATGTTATGTAGCATTCATTTCAGTTCCTTTCAATTTTATGGAAGAATGAGAATAATCCCTATGGTTGGTTGAATCACAATCTAACACTCTTGAGATTTTAAAAACGTACTCCAATTCCCCTTTGCTGGAGCTCGAAACTTGTTTGCAGATTGGTAGTAGTTTTTTCATGCTCATCTGCATCACTTGACATAAAAGCAATCCTCATGATGTACTTGTAAGAGATGTCTATTTCAGTAAGCACCAGCCATCGCTTCGGGAAAACACCCTACATAATACTATGGATCGTGTGCATATGTTGCACTGAATGGCGTTTAACACGAAGGACAATGCTTGAACATTTGGCCCTTCCATGTGCTTTGCATGCAATTGAAGGATAGAACTTGTTATAGGCAAACATGTAGTATAGATTTTGATAAAAAATAGTAAACGAGTTGCTTATCATATTTTATCGCAAGCCATTTTTATTTTTTAAATCTTTATCCTTAAAAAAAATTGTAAAATACAAATTGAGATTAATATTTCATTCATTTCCTCAAGTATACAACATAGATAAGAATATGTAAATGAGAATTAAAAAACAATCTCAAATTCTACAATATAGATCAGAATTACAAAAACAAGCTTTGAGTGTTTAACACTACAGGGTCTCTAAAAAAATCCCTTGACCACCGAGATTACATTAATAAACAACACTCAAGCTTGGAGTTATTCAAGACCTGTTATGGCTTGTCAGTGGTATAAGCTTGGAGTTATTCAAGACCTGTTATGGCTTGTCAGTGGTATACGAGCTACGGTGTTTTAAATAAGTTCAATCATTTCCTTGAGATCTGAACATTTGTCCATAAGGGCCTGTCCATAAGCTGAGTTGTTGGTCTTGAAAGCACCTCTCCATTCTGTCGTTGCTTGGCATTCTCCAAATATCTTAATCTTGTAAGTAGTCGGTAATGTATTTAGAGAAGCCTTTATTATTTAACCATCACGTTAATTTGAATATGTGAGATTGACTTTCAAATAGCAATGGAGAAGATGTGCTTCTTCTTGTCACAAATAGTAAAATTTAGATGTTAAAATCGGAAAAATATTTTAAAAACGATTTAAAGAATTTTGTTGAAAGGAGAAATATTGGATTCCTGACCTGTAATAAATGACCCACCAACCAACACTTGTGAATATTAGCTCCTCATCTATACATGCCACTAAACACTCAGCCGCAAATTCATAGCTTTCTTTGTTTTGTTGTTGCAGATTTCTCATATTTCCTTTTCTTAAAGGGAAGAAGGGCATTATTATGCTAATTACTTTTCCCTCGATTCTCTCGTGCTTGTGGTGTGGAGTAGAGTAGATGGCTAGATGCAGCCATAAGAATATTGATACCCTTCGCTTCACTTCACTTTCTTTTCCTTCTGGAAAGGAAGAGAAGGAACTTATCAAGATCTTCTGCAAGTGAACATTGCTATTTTGTGTGAAACATTACTAAGGTTAATAACTTTAATAATGGATTTTATAGGATGATGCATGCAAGCGTTTTTAAGAAAGATCAATTTCTGCTTATTTAGTAAAAAGAAGTTGATGATTTGGCTCTTTAGCCATTAATTTATACTTAGTTTTAGAAATTATCTGATTTATCTGTTTTTTTAGTTTAAAAATATATATTTAATAAAATGTAATCAACTTTTCAATTATTATTATTGATAAATTTTGTAATCAACTACATTATTATGATTTATTGTATTAATATAATTAATTTAATTTTAATATAAACAATTAAGTTTATTAATATTTAAATCATAAAATCTTATGAATTTTTTTATTAAATTATATTTAATTTCATTTATTTTTTATTAAAAAATTTCATGTTTATTTGAAATCAATATCATTTTCATCTTAAATTAAAATATTAGTGTTACTCTATGTGTGTTTTCTTTATTACAACCATAGATCCATCTTAAAATGGTATGTCTTTCATAGGTGCAAATCTCTTTTTAAACTGAAAATGTTGAGGAAGAGTTTGAGTCGACATGTTTTTTATAATATTTTATTAGTTTTAATAAAGGACAACTATCAACTATAGGATGAGCACGAAAGGAGTTACACATCCCCCCTAATAAACTATAAAATTGGCTTCTTCCAGATAATAATATATGATAGTACATACAATTTCAAATTCAATATTAACTTGTTTAATATAGAACTCTGATTTTCTTCTTTCAAAAAAAAATATATTCACATTCAAAGTCCCAAAGGAAACGAGAGAAGAATACATATCTTAAATAAAAATTCAAACATCTGCTAATCGTAAAAGAACAAGAATTGGATTTTTATTTTTTTTTAATTTCTAATATTTAAATTCAATCCTTCGACGAGTTACTAGTCAAATTTGACCCTCTGCACAAAAGTGTCTTGTTCACTTCGATTTTAGATTACTTTAACGGTTAAAAAAAGCTCTTAAATTACATTTCTTTTAAATTACTTTAATGGTTTAAAAACTCTTAAATTACATTTTTATTTATTTGTTTAGATATGATTCTTTCAAGGAAAAATATAGTTATAGACAAGATGGAAGAGTATAATTGCTTGATTTTATTTTGATCTTGAATTAAGGTTTATAAGCATTTTTCATTGGTTAAAAATTCTATTTGTAATTAAATTTTAATAGTTAAAGACATGAATTTTATTTTTGAACATCTAAATTGATTGAAATTAAGTATTAATTAAAATTAAAAACATTAAATTTTTTTTTCAAATTTGATATTTCAATTTTATTTTTTAAATGATAATATAATATAATTCACATCAAAACTTAAGTTTATTGAAATTGAGTATTAATTTATTAAAATTAAAGATATCAATTTTATTTTTTTCAAATTTGATATTCCAATTTTATTTTTCAAATAATAATATAATAATTTATGAGATGAGAAAGTAATAGTTGATCATTAAAAAATTAAAACAATTAAATTTAATTAATATTATTCACATGGTTTAGATGGGAAATTTAAAGAGGTGACTTAAGAGTGGAATAATTATTTAAGAAATTGTCCTTTTGTCACTGTTTTTTAAACATAGTTTTGATTAAAATTTAGTTGTTGAAAAGGTAATAATAACATAACTACAACTTCATCAACTCAATACCATATCTCAAATGACTAATTAAAATAAAAATAAAATCTAATTCTATATTAAAAGATATTTTAAATACTTAAAAATTTGCATCAATTATTTTATAATCTCTTTATACTTAATAATTATATTACTAAAATAAATCAATACTAATATATCTCCATATTGTTCAATTGATATTGACATGTTCAACACTATCTTATATTTTGATAACACCACACTTCATAACAATATTATGAGAATAGGTATATAACATAACAATAGTAATGTGTTCACATTAACTTTAAGTGAGAAGTACGTTTTTTTAGTTGACCATGTAAAGTACATTTTAAGAAAGATGTGGGCGTAGTCCAACCTCATATTGGACATTTTGACAATGTATAATACATTTCAAAAAAGATGGTTTGTTACAGTGTCTCTACGTTTCAATAGTTCTTGCTAATGGGATTGAAGGATATGTCTCTTGCCTTTGCTTCTGCAATGTCGAAATTGCCCCCACCCTTATATTTGTCATGGCATAGGCTTTAGGGTGAGTACTTGCACTTCTAACTCACTGATTCTACTTAGCGTGTCATAAGATTGAATGGAGTTGTTGACGTTCTTTGCATATAAATATTGCAACTACATAGAATGTGAAGTTTCTCAAATTTGTTTGGTCAATTAAGATGAATGTAGTGGGTTTTCCATGAATTTCTTTCATCAACAAACTGAAATGGAAAGAACAAATCCTTTTCTCAAATCTTTTGTCTTTTTGAACTTTCTTCTTTGAATCGCTAGAGTTTCAGACATAATTTTTTATTTACAATAGCACTCCTGTGTACTCGAACACCATCTCTTTTCTCCATTTCCAAGCAACAAAATATATTGGATATATATAAATCCATTTTAATTTTATTTATTAAAAATATGAGCTATAATACTAAAGTTGATAAAATATTTTATTAAAATTGATTTAAATCAATTTGATCTTATGTCACATGTGTTAAATTTCCTATAAATGGATCAAATAATCTCATTTTTTATATTTATAGGTAAAAGAACTTCCCTTTCACACCAAAACATTATATGAAAGTTGTAGATTCATTTTACATTTTCAACAAAGAAGTAAATTGCAATTAATTATTAGTTTTATTCAAAAATTTCTTTCATATAAATTAGTTAATGACTGTAATTTATATTTCGAATTTCAACAATAACAATGATGCTACATAATAGTAAGATTAGGTTATATGGATGCTTAAATGACAATCTATTTAGTATTTTCTTCTCTTCATTTTTTTCAGCCACGATCTTAGCAAACACACTAAAAACTTATCCGACGCTATTGCAATTATATTTTTTGGAGAGCTAGTACCATTATCCTGTCAACAATGAAACACGACAAGATATTCTTATTCCTCCTACAACTTTTCTCGTCTTGCAACAACACGTAGCAATGGCAATGTCGGGAACATTGCCACCACATGGCTCTTGTTAATTGTTGTGCACTCTAACTCTAATTTTATACACATATTTACTACTTTTCATATGTTATATGTCCATAGATATAATAGAAAGTGCTTATGGAAAAGAGATAATATATTTAGAAATATGATTTAGTTTTCTCACATAAAGAAGAACAAAGTATATAAACATATTTGTCTACATGAAAGTGTTTTTTCCAATATTACATGAAAGTGCTTTTTGTTCAATAGAATCTTATCCAATGAGAAAGTAAAATATTAATATTTTTCGATGTGAAATTGTTAAAGTTAAGTAAAGTTTTGGCTAATATTATTGTAGTATTATTCATAAAATATTTTTATCAAAAAAACTTTTTGTTATAGTTAACTGCAAATTATGTATTTTATTTTTGTATTATATTTTTCTAATGTGTATTTTAAGCTATGTTTGTAAATTATATATTATGTTTTTTTGGTATTATGCATAAAAGATTTTGTTTCTATTTTTTTATTAATGTATATTTTATTTTTTAATTGAGAGTAAAGTTTATTTAGACTTAATATTTATTATTAACTTTTATAATTTAATTGTCAATTTTTTCTTAAGAGGTAGATATTAGGTAGTTTTGCTGTTAATTTCACTTGTTATTATTATTAATTAATATGGTTTTCTAATTATTATAATAATAAAAATTCAACAATATTTATTATTATTTTTTAATTATTTATTTTTATAATAACAATTATTATAATAATAAAAAACTCAACAATTAATGGCAAGCCACAAACTTGGTCTATGGGACCTTAAAAGAAAACATAAGGTAGAGATTAGTTGATTTGCTTTAAAATACTATTCCTATGCTCAAAAATCTTAGAGAGGAGGGTACCTAGCTACCTATAGTGTTGGGGATCTAGAAGGTTGGCCAGAGCAAAGATTTTAGAACTCGTATCTAATGTGGGTGAAAGCGGGGCATTCTAAGAGAAAGTAGTTTTCATCTTCCATGCTCATAGACTCGCATAGATGTCAAATCCTTTCCTCCAATGCCCGGTTTGGCTATCGAGCTCATGAGAGTTCGTTCTAATCTTGGCAATATTATTTCTTTTCTTTGAGCTAGTTAAGATAGAAAGATAATTTTGATCCTCGAGATTAGGGTTAATAATCTCTTTATAGTATCTTAGTTTTCTTTTTACCTCTAATTTTTCTTTGCACTACGTTTTCTCTTTGAAAGTAGAACTAGTAATGTAATTAATGTTGTCAATATTTTGTAGAGTGGCAGTTTCATCAATCCTCTAGTAATTTAACCAAGTCTTGGCATCTTTAAGCCATCCCCACTTAAGGCGAAATCCGTGGCATCTTTAAGCCATCCCCGCTTAAGGCAAAGGTGTTTTTGGATAGACCTAAGAGCAATTTTAAGAAGTCAGTCGTCTCCCATATTGTTTAATCTGTTGTTAGCCATGCTTTCAATGGGAGAGAGCACTGCTGCTTCTAAGAAGAGAATATATATATAATATAGCTTGCTAGTATTTATACATAATCTATACTTGAATTAACAATAGAACACCAAATAAATTATTTTAAATTATGATTTTGTCAAAAGAAAAAATGAAATACATGTATATATATATATATATATATATAATGATGATGGAATATGAGAATATATGTAAGACCCTTTTCACTATGAGAATTGTGGTTGATAGTAAAAAAGTTGGAGTCTAGAGATGATGGCTTTTCTAGGGTTTGAGGTTGCTGCAGGGTTTGGGTAGTTGTTGGAGCCATGGACAAGTTGACTGGCATGAGCATAGAACTTCTTGGAGCCAAGTTGATTCACTGAATCAACCTAGTACCAACCAAGATTAAAAAAAGTGGGAACAAACATATTCTACGCCTCATACTGTTTCGTTTTTGCTTGTGGGTTTTCAGTGGTTTGTCTATAGTTACTGCAGGACACACATACCCATTTTGTTTCGCTGGGGTGCTGGTGGTGGTGGGTCACATGGTGCTAGATTACTAATCTTTATATTGACTCTACCCTTACCCTTTCTCAGGTTCGGGGCTAAGTCTTAGGGTTTTTTTTGTTTGGACTCTGAAACTACACCTGTCTATTCTCATTATCCCTTTCCAGTACTTTTTACCTGTATGTCTAACTATTTTCTGGACGTGACACCTTCCATTGATTGATGAACTGTGGTTAGGGTTTTATTTTTTACTCAACATTATGTCACCTCTGTCCAAGGTTCACAATTTTTGCACTGCTGGGGAATGTTGCAGTCGACCGGGGTCGGAAGTGGACTGTTTAGTGAGTGACCATGTTTCTAAACCAAAGCCTAAGTGTGATGCCTTGAAATCTTTTGAGAAGGGGGTGGATTTGTAGTCTATAGATTTTCCTGGTCATTCCTCTTATCGGTCAGGGCTTAGGGGGGCTCGAGCTCGAAACCAACGCAGGAATAAATCTATCAAGGCATGGGAAGGACTTCATCAGTTTGTCATTGAGGAAACTACTAACTTAGATAGGGTTCAAATGCTCGCAGGGTGGGCGTTGGTGGGATGGTTGGAATTTACTTCGCTGGTTCAAAGGAGGAGATATTGGATTGGGTACAATGCCATTGGACCCCTCTCTTAGGTCTTACACCAAGGGTTAACATCCTTCCCAACAGGTGGATTATGTTCATACTACCGGAAGCAGAGCACACCAATACTATTCTTGGTCGTAAGTGGTGTTTTAAGGATGGATCTATATATTTTAAACGATGGCATCTAGCATTCGACCCCCTATGTGAGAACCAATCTTGAAGACATTTGTGGATGTTGCTTCCAGGGGTCCCCATAGCCCTCTGGACTGAGAACATTCTCATTGGGCTTGCAAATCAATTCGGTACCTTTGTTCGCACTAACAAGCGTTCTTTGCATGGGGTTGATAGATTGTGTGCTCGGGTGATGGTTGAAATGGATCTGGGTCGTGGCCTTCCAGCTGAAGTCCAAATCATTTGGGGAAAAATCAAATTTATACAAAAGTTGGATTACTTCAAGATGTCATTAAGATGTTTTCATTGCAAAGAGACCGGTCATGTTTTGGCTCATTGCCCTTTTTTGGTTGTGTCGGAACCTGGGGGTTCCATCCCAGTGGCGAAAAACTTGTCTCCTGTACATGGGCGGAATTCTCTAGCTGATGAATTTACTCCTATTAAGGGTTCTTCGGGTAAGTCTTCCACCCAAAACATTACTCCTTATAAATATGGCTCTGTAGCCGAGCTTAATTTCATTATTAATGAAGAAAATACCCTAGATAGACGTATTTCTGAGGGATAGGTGAAATTATGTTTGGGATCTACTTTTGATTTATCTGAGGGTCCTCGAATTGGTACATGTGATCACAGTGTTGAGGTCAATTCTTGTGAGATTTACCGCTTTTCTTTGTTACATTCTGTCTCATTACCTTGCGACTTGGACACTATATCCTTTGAAACCTTGCCCTCTAATGATACTTTATCTCTCCCGATTGTTGGTCATCCTGGAACAGACCCTATCTTGTCTACTCCTGATGGTGGAACTCAATCACCCCCCTTTAGTTTTGTATCCTCTGATACCCTACCCGATACTGCTTCATTATCTTCCATACCTGCTGGTCCCCCTAGTTCCCTGCCTGGCTTGGCTACACATGATGGTGGAACTCGATTTTCCCCAATTATTTTGGATTCTATTGTTGGTGCATCCATTCTGGGGGATGTTGTGGATGGGGCACAAAATGGTTCATACTCATTTACCCCACTGACCATATACTCAAAAAACCCTTCCAATAAACCTTACATCAAACCAATTTATGTCAATAGGTTCAACAATGTCACGGTCCGGAAGGGTAGAAAGAAGATGGTGACTGAGGAGTTGGAGGTGGGGGATTCCTTCATTCCTTTATCATCTAGGATCACTATTGGTGAGGTGCATAGGGATGATAATGCTACGGATGGTTTTGATGAGGCCCTTAGAGCAGGCCTGCCTCTGGTGGAGGGTTCTTAATGTCTTTTCTCTCTCTCAATATACAGGGTATGGGGAAGGTTTCACAGACTAGGGCCTTAACCCATCTTATAAGAGATACTAGTCCTTCACTGATTTTATTACAAGAAACCATGTGACATGACCATGTAGCTATCCAGAAGCTGTCTTCCATTCTTGCTGGCTGGGAATTTTCCGCGACTAGTGCCCCAGGGCTTTTAGGTGGCTTATTGGTGGGATGGAATCCTAATTTTTATGATTTTCAGGCTTTCAATACTAAGTGGGGCATCTTACTTGAGGGTTTCTATACCATATCGAACCACCCTATCACGGTTCTAAATATTTATGGCCCTTACAAAGATCGAGTCCCCTTATGGACTTCACTTTGTAATTCTGGTATCCTGAATAATAATCATCTTATCATAGCTGGTGATATGAATTTCACTAGAGGTGCTGGGGAAATCTGGGGAGCCCATGCAAGGTTAGATGAGTTGGCTGGCTATTTCAATTCACTTTTGGACACTTATAACTTGGTGGATATTGTCCCAGGTACATTGAGGCCAAATTGGACCAATTGCCGAGACGGTAGTGAGGGTATTCATAAAAGACTGGATCATTTTTTAGTTAAAGCTGCTATGTTAAGTATGTGGGGAAGGAACAAATCATGGATTGGAGATTCAAAGTTCTCAGATCATTGGCCTATTCACTTTCAGTTTGATGACACTATGAGCAAAATTAAATATCCATTTAAATTCAATAGCTCATGGTTGATGAATGGGGACTTCTGCAAGATGGTTCGAGATTTCTGGGCTAATGATGAAAGGGATCCTGATTTGAATCCTATGGATTCTTTTGTTGACAAAATTCGTAGACTCAAAGGTATTGTATCGAACTAGATCAAGAGAAAACATGAAGCAGATCATAGTGATATAAAGATGCTGGAAAATCAGCTTCAGGTATTGGTACAGTTAAACATTATGGAAGATTGTGAGGTTGAAATTGGCAAGAAAATAAAGGAACTTGAAATAAAAAAGGAAGAACTTCTTACTCAGGAAGAATTGGAGTGGAGGATAAAGAGTAGGGCTTTATGGATTGAAGCGGGAGACATAAATACGAAGTTCTTTCATGATTTTGCTACACACTGAAAAAAACATTAATAATATCTGGGAGCTACAGGATTCTTCAGGGAATTCTATCTCTGGAATAGATGAACTTTTAGGTGTTGCTAAAGACCATTTCAACACTGCATATAGTAATCCTAGAAATATCTGTTTAATTAATCAGATTCGAGTGGCTAGACACTATCCATTTATGGTTGATGAAGATTCTGCTGCTGATTTGAGTAAAGAAGTCACACTTCAGGAGATTTAGATGATATTGAAAGGTTTTGCAAAGGAAAAAAGTCCTAGCCCAGATGGGTTGACAGTTGAAATTTTTCTGGCTTTTTTCGATGTCATGGGGCATGATATTTAGGAAATGATTGAATTCTCTCGGGTGGAGGGATATATTTCCAATAGCCTAAACTCTACCTTCATCACTTTAATTCCCAATGTTGGTAAGCCAAACACTTTTGGTGATTTCAGGCCTATAGCTCTATTAACTTGGCTTATAAAATAATTTCAAAGATTATTGTTGTCTGGCTCAAAACAATATTGTCTCAGCATATTTCAGGGGAACAATTTGGGTTTCTTCAAGACAGACAGATATTGGATGCCATTGGCATCACTCACGAGGTTATGCATACTGTAAAAGCAAGGAAGAAGGATGCATTAATGTTGAAGATTGATTTAGAAAAGGCATATGACATAATTGATTGCGATTTCCTGCGTCTAATCCTTATACAAATTGGTATTCCCCTTTTGGTTCAGCGTTGGATTATGGCATGTGTTACATCAGCAAATATATTTGTTTTGGTTAATGGGGCACCCTCAGATTTTTTCAAAATTTATAGAGGTGTGAGGCAAGGTTGTCCTCTGTCACCACTAATTTTCCTTCTGATCATTGAAGGTCTTAGTAGGTTGATTAGGGTTGCAAAAAAATATGAGACTATCAAAGGTATTACTTTCTCTGAAGATTTGTCACATACACATTTCCTATTTGTTGATGATGTGCTATTAGCTGGGTTGGACTCGGAAGCTGAATGGAAACAATATAGTTATCTCATCAATCGAAGGAAATCCAACATATATCATTTTGGGATTGATGAACGCAAACTGGAATTTTTCAAAAGATTATTGCCTTATCAGTTTTTCCAGTTGGAGTCTGGTTTTAAATACCTTGGCTATATTCTTAAGCCTTGTAATTACAGGAGGAATGACTAGCTGTGGCTTGTTGAGAAGGTTGAAAAAAAGATAAGCCATTGGACTTATAGGCTTCTATCGGTTGGTGGGAGGCTTACACTGATCAAATCTGTACTTATATGTATACTTGTTTATTGGTTTTCCCTTTTGCAGATTCCCTGCTCTATTATTAACTGTATCAGGAAGTTATTTTTCAACTTTCTTTGGTCGGGTGGGCTGCCAAATAGTGTTGAAATATTATAACTTCAAAGAATATTATATTTGTACTTTATTATTCCGGAGATGTTTCATTCCTCCGTAAAGATCTTATTGTATATCCAAAGATGTTTATTCCTCCGTCGGAATGTGGTAACATGGGTTATTAGACTTCCCTAGTGGGGGTCGTCCCTGTATGTGTTATGTGGGTCAAAGGGTTGTTAGACCACCCTAGTGGGGTCGGCCCAGTCAGTTATAATAGGGTATTTAACCTAATGGTTAAATACGATCCTACATGTACTTGTGTAAAAGATATGTCAGAGTAGTGTATAAATAGAGGAGGTGTGTTCCTCATTTGACACACTCACTCACTTGAGAGTAGCGCACTTGTGGAGGAGAGGTCTGTTATGGTGGAGGAGGAGTTCATGTCTTTGGTTTGAATCTTTGTATATTGCTGGTCATCTATATTGAGGAAGCTTTACTGGGTTTTCTACCCCATGAGGGTTTCCCAGGATAAATCTGTGTCTCTTGTGTTTATGCTATGCTTGTTGTTTCTTCAGTAATCCTGTATATGATATTATTGTTAAATGGAATGTAATGCTGCTATTTTTGTCTTAGAATATTGAATCTTAACATGGTATCAGAGCTAAACTGAAGGAAGGAAAGGTATGGCACTTACGACACTTGCTTTACTTATGACAATTTGAAGGTTAGGGTTTTATATAGCAAAAACCAGTCATCATGGAACTTTCGCTATAAATCCATTTTGGAGAAGGTTCAGGATCTGAAACATTTACAGATCGTAGATAACATATCCAGGTATATTGTGTCCAAAGGGTACCCTCAGATTCGTTGTACTTTGTAAGTTATGATCAGTACAAGTTAGGGTTTCTGCCTCTTCCAGATCTCAGTCAAAATCACGTGACCTAGGAAAAAAGGTCATAACTTGGTCTAGGAAGCTCCAAATGAAATTTCGTAAAAATTGACAGGTAGTACACAGACTGTACTATCTCAGAAAATGTTTTCAGAGGCCGAAGCGGAACCAGTGACACGTGGCACGCCGTACAAGTTCTCTCTCCTATTTTATCCCATAAATAGGTCACGTTGCGACACTTGGCATAACTCTCTCTCAGAGAGTCCAATTGAGGTCAGACCTATCAGGATGGAAATATAATAGGGTGAGCGATCTCAGGAAACGTTTTCAGAGGCCAAAGTTCAAACAGTGACACGTGGAACGCCTTACAAGTTCGCTCTCCTGTATTATACCAAAACAGGTCACGTTGCGACATTTGGCATAACTCTCTCTCAAAAAATCCAATTGAGGTCAGACCTATCAGGATGGAAAGATGACAGGTCAGGATACTACAAAAAAAGTTTTCAGACCCTGTGGAGCAAAAATTTCAGAGTTATAGTAGAAACAATCAGGTACATATTTCTGTCAAAACAAAATTATTTTTGGAGCACCTTTATTCATGGCTTTCGGAATTTAGGGTTTCGGAGAAAGTTAGAATTTTTGGAATCGGAATCCACGACTGAATGATACTCAGGAAAATCAAAATTTAGAGACCAATATCGAACTTTTTGGTTGGGTAGAAGACCGGGCTTGATTAAACCCTAGCTCGAGATTTTGATCAGAAAGATGGAAAATTAGGGCTTCAGCAAAAGTTGGAATTTTTTAAGTCTGTAACCACAGCTGGAAGCTCCTCAGAAAAATAAGAGTTTAGAGCCTTGGATTGAACCTTTTGATTGGACAGAAAGGTGGGCTTCATCAAACCCTAGTTCGGGTTCCTGTCTAGAAGATCGAGAAGTTTTGAAGGCAATTTTGAGGGGTCAAATTTTGGAGATTTCAAAATTGAAGTATGCTAGCTTGATCAGCTTAGCAAGACACATCCTTCCATCCATTCAGAAGTGTGAAAGTCAAAGATTGAATTTTTAGGGTTTCTCTAGAAAACCCTAATCAAGCTCCAAATCAAGTTTCAGGGGGAGTTGAGGCTAAGGCCTTACATAAGAAGACTACAAGAAGTCTCGACAGGTATGACTCAAGGAGGTTCAGGTATGTCTTGAAATCTAATTCCTGATTAAATTCATAATGTGTTTGTCTTCATATTATTTGTTAATACAATCTTGATTAATGTTAGACTTATCTTATCACCCTAGTAACAGTATGAATGCATGTGAATGATCGAAGACATTCATTGATTAGGGCTATATGATTGTACTAATGCATTATGGTGTTGTGTGAGGTTGATGTTGTCTACTAACAAGATTCAGGTACATCACGAAAGACAAATCAAGTTCCACATGAAGACAAAGACTCATCCATAATCTTTGTTCTACTTACGAGGTATGTATGAATTTGATATATTATGCTTAACCTATGAGACATGCAGGTTCTAGCTCAGGATCTCTAAATCATTGAAGAGATTGTTTAGGTATGTTGTACATAACTAAGCAGGTATACTAATCCAGGTATGTTTTCCTATGTCAAGTTAGAATCTTACCTTGTGTTAGGATCCCCTATATAAGTATACTTGGTATGATTGGTTATGCTTATTAATAAAGTTAATCGAGGGTTTATGCACATTATGTCTCTTATCTTGATTGATGATTTAACTGACCAGAAGAGTACTATGATCAAACAAGAATATGCATGAGTAAAAGAAGACTTCCTTGAAACCATAAATACTAATGATCATGACTATACATATTCAAGATTATTTAGAATTAGAATGTTTTGAGAATATACTAATGAATGTATGTTTGTGTATGAGATCATGAGGATGACACTAGTGCACACTTGAGCATGCACAATGGTACAGAATGAATAGAAGTTCAAAAGACATACAGAAGATCAAGCGGGAGGCAACCACACAAACATAAAAGATAAGTATTTGAGTTGTTATTTGAAATAGTAAATGATATTGCCTGTAATAGGTTGTATGCATAGAATATATGATGCTGAGTGTAAACATTCATAGAGCATTGAACAATATACTACTAATATGCATATGATTGGTAATTTGGACAAACATTTTATTGTTGCTTGTCTAGAATGAAACCTCTTTGCTGACATGCTGAGAGCTGTGCATACTCTCAATAGTATGTTCTGGTAGAGATGGAAGGCATCTAGATATCCACTGTATGCATACAGGATATGGGAAAGTGTTGTGCCAAAATATTGGTAAAAATAAGTTGCATAACTATGTAAATGATATCTGTATGCATAATAGGTTATCATGATTTGACGATTATGAAGTATTACTAATCATGTACTTAATTTTGATTTGTAGGAAACATCATGATGAATGATGAACACTGAACAAGCGATGGATGTTCAACAAAAGGATTTACAAATCAAACACGCTATAGAAGGCTCGCGGCTAGAAGATTCTCTTAGAAAGAGGAAGAGAATCATGATGAAATGTTTGCTCCAAGTGGCTAGATAAGACCATTCTCTTAATGGTGTAATTAAAGAAGAAATGTGAATCAGGTTTTGTATGGGTTCCCAGGATCGATAATCAATTGATGAGCTTAATGATCACCTTGGGTGATGTGGATCTCAACCTTTGCTACAAGGTTGAATATGGTTTCTATACACAGATGACATGGATGCAAGAAGGAACTCACCACAAAGTTCGAATGATATTGAGGCTCATATCAGTAGACCCATCTAATGAGAGATGGCACAGATAGATATGCAAAAGATCATTCAATGCAGAAATGAAAATGAAAGATCTCAAATTGATGCATTACTTCCTAGGTCTGGAAGTATGGCAAGGCTCAGAAGGAATCTTTCTCAACCAAGGAAAGTATGCTGAGAAATATTAAAAGGACTTGATGTGTTGGGATGGCCACTCTTGAAGTTGTTAGCAGATGACTCATCAGAGTTAGTGGATAGAACTCTGTACAGACAAAATATTGAGTCATTGATGTGTCTAATGAATACTAGGTCAGCTATGTGCCTTGCTATAAACACCTTGAGTCAGTATCTAGTGGAAACTAGAAGTGTTCACCTATTAGTTGCAAAGCATGAGATGAGTTACCTAAAGGATACATTAGACTTTGATCTATGGAGATCATGAATTCAGATGGATACACAGATATTGATTGAGCAGAAAGTGTATCAGACAGGAAGAGCACATCGAGAAGATGTTATTTTCTGGGATCAGCCATGATCTTGTGGTTTAGCAGGAAGCAATCTAGCACAAGCGGAATATATGGTTGCTTGCTCTGCTAATTGTGAAATGGCATGGATTCAGAATTGTTTGACTTAGAGATGGACCCAACTGTGATCCTATGTGACAAACAGAGTCGTACTAAAAATGGCAAAGAATCCAGTGTTCCATGATAAGTCAAAAGCACATAGAGATCTGGCATTTCTATATACGAGATATGGTGCAGATAGGAATCAAAGTTCAACAAGTTACTAACCAAACCTCTACCGATCCGATGTACTAACCAAACCTCTACCTCAAGTAAATTTTTTCGAGACAAACTTAATATAGTCCATAAGGACCCTCCTCGAAAGGGGGAGTGATGTGATCACTTATGATGAGATTGCCTGCATCGACAGTGAGGTCGATGATGTGAATACCTATATTGGTGATGCCGACAGAGAGGTTGGTGGATGGTCCTTAGGCAGGGTCTAAGGTGACAAGGGGATTGCATCATCCTTGAACACATGTTCTAAAAGGATTCGTAGACGTATGTCTTCGAAAATGAAGTCCTTGGTGGACTTGAGGGGATTGGATCATCCCTAGACTTCAGTCCTAAAGAAGAGTCGTAGATGTATGTCTTCGAGAATGAAGTTATTGGTGAACATGTGAGGGGATTGGATCATCCCTGGACTTCAGTCCTAAAGAAGAGCCGTAGATGTATGTCTTCGAGAATGAAGTTTTTTGGTGAACATGTGAGGGGATTGGATCATCCCTGGACTTCAGTCCTAAAGAAGAGCCGTAGACGTATGTCTTCGAGAATGAAGTTCTTGGTGAACATGTGAGGGGATTGAATCATCCCTGGACTTCATTCCTAAAGAAGAGCCGTAGACGTATGTCTTCGAGAATGAAGTTTTTTGGTGAACATGTGAGGGGATTGGATCATCCCTGGACTTCAGTCCTAAAGAAGAGCCGTAGACGTATGTCTTCGAGAATGAAGTCCTTGGTGGATGGTTGAGGATTAAGTCATCCTTGGACGTAGGTCCTAAATGTACGGTTGAGCATTAAGTCATCCTTGGACGTAGGTCCTAAATGTACGGTTGAGGATTAAGTCATCCTTGGACGTGGTCCTAAATGTACGGTGAAGGATTAAGTCATCCTTGGACGTGGTCCTAAATGTACAGTGGAGGATTAAGTCATCCTTGGATGTGGTCCTAAATGTACGGTGGAGGATTAAGTCATCCTTGGACGTGGTCCTAAATGTACGGTGGAGGATTAAGTCATCCTTGGACGTAGTCCTAAATGTACGGTGGAGGATTAAGTCATCCTTGGACGTGGTCCTAAATGTACGGTTGAAGATTAAGTCATCCTTGGACGTGGTCCTAAATGTACGATTGAAGATTAAGTCATCCTTGGACGTGGTACTAAATGTACGGTTGAGGATTAAGTTATCCTTGGACGTGGTCCTAAATGTACGGTGGAGGATTAAGTCATCCTTGGACGTAGTCCTAAATGTACGGTGGAGGATTAAGTCATCCTTGGACGTGATCCTAAATGTACAATGGAGGATTAAGTCATCCTTGGACGTGGTCCTAAATGTACGGTGGAGGATTAAGTCATCCTTGGACGTGGTCCTAAATGTACGGTGGAGGATTAAGTCATCCTTGGACGTGGTCCTAAATGTACGGTGGAGGATTAAGTCATCCTTGGACGCGGTCCTAAATGTACGGTAAGGATTGGATCATCCTTGGACTTTGGTCCTGTGAACTGAGCCGTAAACATGAGGTCTCCTAGAATTAATAGGACTGGATCGTCCCTGGACTTCGGTTCAAAAGGTACATGTTAGGACTGGATCGTCCCTGGACTTCGGTTCAAAAGGTACATGTTAGGACTGGATCGTCCCTGGACTTCGGTTCAAAAGGTACATGATAGGACTGGATCATCCCTGGACTTCGGTTCAAAAGGTACATGACTGGATTGCATCATCCTTGGACATATGTCCTAAAGAGAGCAGGATTGATCATCCTGTAATATAATTGTATTGATGATGTGGTTACTTGTATCGGTATGGATACTTGTATTAATAATGAGGATACTTGTATTGATATGGATACTCGTGTGATGACGATGCTGATGATCGTGTGATGACGATGTTGATGATCGTGTGATGACGATGCTGATGATCGTGTGATGATGATGCTGACGATGCAGATGATCGTGTGATGACGATGTTGATGATCGTGTGATGATGATGCTGATGATCGTGAGATGACGATACTGATGATCGTGAGGATCCAGATGTTGATGTTGTTGTAGTTGTTCGAGTGCTGCAGAAGATAAAGACTCAGTACTGAAGATGTTGATGTTCCAGTAACTGCTTGAGTTACTGATGATGTTGAGAAAGCTTCCAATGATTTATATATGTATCATGTATGATGTTGATGACTCCTTGCTCGTGTAGATACTGTTATAATATCCTTCTCGTTAAGGGGGAGTGTTGAAATATTGTAACTTCAAAGAATATTATATTTGTACTTTATTATTCCGGAGATGTTTCATTCCTCCGTAAAGATCTTATTGTATATCCGGAGATGTTTATTCCTCGGTTATTAGACTTCCCTAGTGGGGGTCGGCCCTGTATGTGTTATGTGGGTCAAAGGGTTGTTAGACCACCCTAGTGGGGTCGGCCCAGTAAGTTATAATAGGGTATTTAACCTAATGGTTAAATACGAGCCTACATGTACTTGTGTAAAAGATATGTCAGAGTAGTGTATAGATAGAGGAGGTGCGTTCCTCATTTGACACACTCACTCACTTGAGAGTAGCGCACTTATGGAGGAGAGGTCTGCTATGGTGGAGGAGGAGTTCATGTCTTTGGTTTGCATCTTTGTATATTGCTGGTCATCTATATTGAGGAAGCTTTACTGGGTTTTCTACCCCATGAGGGTTTCCCAGGATAAATCTGTGTCTCTTGTGTTTATGCTATGCTTGTTGTTTCTTCAGTAATCCTGTATATGCTATTATTGTTAAATGGAATGTAATGCTGCTATTTTTGTCTTAGCATATTGAATCTTAACAATAGTTCTATGGTTATGGCTCGATGGGAGCAAATTGCTCGACTTGAAAGTGGGGGAGGTTGGGGCATAAGGAACCTATCATTATTCAGTTGTGCTCTCAGGATGAAAAGCTTATGTAGAGGGATCTTTGGACCTACCCTATGGACTAAGATGCTCATGGTCAAATATATCAAGATGGATATGTTTAATTGGATTCGGTATCCAATTAAAAAAATCAAGGGTGCATCACCGATTTGGACTGGTTTTATGTGGGTTTTATCAAGGTATACAATATGTTGGCAAGTGACCTTACCTGGAAGGTAGGTAATGGCAAAAACATATTTAGTTGGGATAGACCCAATTATGGGTATGGAGGAAGATTACATTCTTTCAGATGAAATTATCAAAACTATGCACCGTTTTGATTATTCCACACTCAGTAAGATCAAGAGAGTGAATTATAGATCTTCCCAAACATATTGGATCTCTACTATGGAATTGGGACTCGATGGGAATGAGGCAAATGAATGGAAACACTACACTAAAAAACTAAACTCTGTAGGGTGTAGACTTACATCTGAGAATGACAGTATCATTTGGGAAAAAAATAATGCTATAGGAAAAGTTACTGCAAAATTAGCATACAAAGCAATGTCTCCCACAGTGGTGTGTATCCTGCAAATTGGTGGTATAAGGCTATTTGGAAATGGAAAATTCCATTGAAGGTTCAGTGCTTTATGTGGCATGCTCTACAGGGCAGTTTGAAGACTTGGGAAAATCTGGCTAAAAGGGGCTGGGCTAGCCCAAGTATGTGCTATCTCTGCAAGAATAATATTGAAACCACTCAGCATATATTGGTGGATTTTGGTTTCACAAGAACTCTGTGGCATCTCGTCATAATGCACCTTCAGCTGGGATAGATTTGGGAATTGGATAATTTTGTGACTAATGTTTATAACTAGAAGAAGTATTGTAGGAACTTACCACATCTTCTAGCACTGGTCTCCTGGCATATTTGGTGGGTAAGGAACATGAAATTTTTTTAAGATAGAGCCCCCAAAATTACTTCGCTTTCAACAGAATTTCAGCATTTATTAAAGACTACAACCCTAGTACTGGACATAAACTAAATAGACAACTTGGATCTTTAATTATTCCTTATCATAGATCGGTGGGTTTTTTGATGGATCAACCATTGATGGAGCATGTGCTGTTGGGGGTGTGCTCTACATCACCCCTTTAAACTTATGATGAACTGCGGAAATGGAACAAACACTAAAGCTGAGCTACTTGGGTTATGGTGTATTATTACTATTGCTTCCATCATGGATCTACAGGAGCTTACTGTTTTTGGTGACTCCAGGGTGACGATTAAATGGGCTCTTAAAGAATATAATCTAAATATAATTGCATAACATCAGTGGTGCCGCAGAGTGCGTGATAGAATACAACTTTTCAAAGACATTTCTTTTGAACACATATACCGGCAATACAACAAGAATGTTTATACACTCTCAAAGGAAGCGCATGGAAGCGATGAAGGTATTGTCTACTGGACGGAATACATGGAGGACCAATGTTGTGAAATGGGCAGGGTCAATCTGTTTGAACAATACTAGTATGTGATGATCATATATTTATATGGGTTGTTTATTTTTGATATTTTTGGAGATCCAGAATAGAATATGGGGTTAGTAACCATATATCTGTCAACTTTTTTGAACTGAAGTCTGGACAATATTTATGTTATTGTACTATTTGATTTGTTTTTAATGAATACCAGTAGTACAACTTTTTTCCATTGAAAAAAAAGACCCGTTTCACTGTGTTTGCTTAAAATTGGTAGTGTGTGCTATTAATGTGTTTTGTTCATAATTGAAAACAACACTTTAGAGACCTTATTATCCATGGGTAAAATAAACACTTTGGGAACCATGGAAACTATTGTGAATACATACTCGTTCATTAAGATCTTTAAGGTGAGACATTAATCACCACATTGGATCCATGTAATCTTAGGTGCTCCCTTATAATCCTTGGATAACTCTCTGATGGGCTCTCAACCCAACCTAATCTAGATCATCATTAAAAAATTTAGCACCTTTCTCTAACATGACCAGTGCTCTAAGGAATACCATCCAAGGTAACCCTCCACAAAAGAATCCCTTTATATTTCCACCACTTAAAATGGCCCATGTTATGATACCTGAACCTTCCAAATTTTACCATAGGTCTTATAGTATGGTTTCTTTCTACTAAAGGTTGACCTATTCCTATATATCTCTATATACCATGCATTCTCACAATTACTCTGCATCGTTCTAGAAATAATTGGTCCATCTATCTTAAGGGAAGATCAATCTAAATATGATTATCATCGACAAGCATGCATCACCACAACCAACTAATCCAATCTACCTATCACAACTCGGGCTATTTTTTTTATAAAACTAACAAGACTAAAAAGAGGAAACCCAATGAAAAATCTATATATTATCAATCCGATAACACATGTTTCAGTCAAATAGCCAGTTGGGGCTAGGCTATAGGAAGGATGCTCTTTATTATGATCATGATCATGTAGAGGTGGCTCTTTATTAACTCTATGGAGGACATCGTGGTTAGTACAAACCTTTTTTTACCTTCCTTGATTTTAAGAGATTGTTATTCAAAAAATTTGAAAAAAGAGGTTTTTTTTGTTTATTTTAATTGAGCATTTAGCCATTTTAAAGATTTTTGATGTCATTAAAATTGAAATATTCATTTCAATTATATTTTGTTACAATTTTTAATTTATTTTATTTTTTATAATACTCAAAATAATTAAAAATAAAATATGTATAAAATTTATAATTATTTAATCTTTTGGACATAATTTTAAAAAAAATAGTAGAAATTAAAAAAAAACCTGGTTACAACAATGTTCCATGGGATTTTTTATGATACCATTAAAACATAGTTAAATTCAGCACAATTAAATTCAAATTCTGCAAAATAAGAAAAAACTAAACCCAATCCAAACCAAATAATTAAATATTTAGATGACTTCATTTATAACCTACACTTTGATTTTTGAAAAAGAAATCATAACACAATGTTAATAACAAAACATATATATATAATTAAAAAAATTAAAATATAATTAAAAAAATAAAATATAATTAAAAAAACCTCATAATTAGAATTTTCGAAGATTCATTATACATTGAAATCTTTAACATTTACATTTCATCTATAACATATATAGATTTAAATAATTGGTAAACAAAACTTTACACAACCTCAAAAACTCAAAATGTAATTTTAAAAGTAATTTGCTACAATAATATATGCAAAGGAAATACCAATTGTAATTAAGTTTATGCTCAATGCGATATGATACATTGGAAAGAAGCGTTAACCAAAATTAATTTATTATTCATTTATATTTAATTATTTTGTTGATAATATATAAACTTCCTTTACATTTTAATAAAATTATCTCAATTAAGATGAAAATCTAGATGCTACTATTAACCATGCTTTGCCCATGATATATATAACTCTAATATGTTTAGGTTTGCTCTGGATATAACTCTAATATGTTCAAATGTAAAGGTCTCCCATTCATCTTCAAGCAGCTTGGGTGCCTTGACTTGAGGGCCGGCCATATTGATTATCAGAATACAATTTGATTTCTTCATGTTCACTACTGGAAGTGGAGGATCTCTTTCGTCCAGTGAGGAACTGAACAACACCACAAAATTCAGATGTATTTGTTCCACCATGATGTATTTGTGGATCTTTTCAATCATAATTTTGCAATTTTTGTTCTGAAGATTTTGAAAAATCTTAAAACTCATCTATCCAATTTTATTTGAATTTTTTTCTTCAACTCATTTCATATTCAGAATAAAATGAAATATTTTACAAATTGATAAATCCTCATAAAACAGCTGAATTAATCCAAGTCATTAGACTGTCATGCAACTTTCGTTGAATGTCCCGTTCCCCCCGGCCAACCGGCCCCCCACTTTCCGCGACTGAATACATCAAGTCAACTATTAGTCAAGGAGGCGGCGACTAAATGCATCAAGTCAACCATTGGTCAAGAAAGAGGACACGTACTCTTTCATTACATTCGTCCAGGGTTGGATTTTGACGGGCAAAATGGCCCATTTTGCCCGTTGGGCTATTTTGCCCGTCAAATACGGTCTAAATTTCATATTTCCCGTCATAAAAAACAAAGAAATTGTAAAAACGTTTGTATATTGTGTAAAGACCGTCAGTTTTGACGGGTGGAATTTTTTCCAAATTCCTACCCTGCATTCGTTGTTGAATTGGAAATCGTGTTCTACTAATTGACCAGTGTACTAGTAATGAGAGCAGTAACCTAACAATATGACTAAATGTACCAACAATATGAGTCTCATCATGTGAGTAAATAACTAGCATGCCCCAAAGTGGGGAAATGAAGTGCGGAAAATAACTTCATTATCTTGTAAAATAAGAGTAAGTTGTGTTTATTTAGACAATATAATTTAATGTGTTTGAAAACAAGTTTTGTTAATTTATAGTAATGATAGTAATCAATGGAATTGAAAGGAAAACTCTCTTAGCATTGCTCATAGTAGTATTTACTTTTGTAAAATTAGCTCAGAGCTATTTTTCTCATTTGTTTTGAACTATGTTTTGACTCACCCGACATTTTATTGTTAATTAATGATGAAATCGCTTCACATACCTTAAATCAAGATGCAATTAAATAGTATAAAACTTTGATTTTATCTCTTAATTTTACATGAATTTAAATGGTAAATATGTTGTCATGGAACTCTTTTATAGGACCAGATAATTATCTTATTAACCCTATAGTAATCATTCATTATGATCCTTAAAAGTGCGGATTTGATCTTACAACATTATTACCATATGAACCAACTCTCCTTATAATATTGATGCATTATGTTGATAGAGTTAAGAAGAAGACTCCATATCCCTAGTTTATTAGTTTATGGAGTTCTATGTAATTAATGATTTGCTCCCTCGGATGCCCGTGGTACTTGTGACCCGGCGGAGCACAAGGAGACTACCACGATGGCCTCCACCTCTCACCATGTGGAGTCCCCTTGTCAATCCTGCCATGCTCATTAATTCGGTCGTGTTATCGATGGGAAGTGCATTCAAGGAGATTGAAGTTCGAACACTTGCTAGAGCTGGCAACAATACCTCTTGCATCATTCCCATGTAGTGTGAATTAATGGCCTCCTTCATCGATGTGTTAAAGCCTCCAGGGCGGAAGCATTCCAATTCCAGAATGTTTGGTGTGGTGTTTTCCTTCTCTCCACATTTGCAGTACTCACTGACATTTGCAGGGTCGGGCTCACCAGCGTAGACTCTCCGTGTTTCCTAGTTCTTCCTACTCTTGATTTGCGCCTTCCTCCACTCGGATTTTCAACTATGAGTTACGAAGGATCTGCTTTTTGCTCATAGACTTGGAGGATGTCCCGAAGATTACGTGCAACCCCTCATCGAGGAGGCATAGGCTGAGGAAATAAGGGAAGGCAAGGTCATGCATCGACTAGGGAAAGTGGCTACGATAGTTCAATCCCTGGGCATCTGAGGATTATGATAGAGGATTGGAAGGAAGAATTGCTCATTCGGTAGTTGGTTATCCAAAGAACTAGAGAGAGACGCATACATTATTGGAAAGTGAAGAATTTGTTGGCTCGAATCCTTTTGCATTCACATGAGCTACTTCAGGTGAACAATCACCCTCCATCTCCACCCCCTATGCCAGTAAGACACTCTCCATTCCCTATAGCCTCATCCCATGTCTCCAAACCAATGGATCACGTCGACACTCAGCCAACGGTTGAGCAGAAGCAGCAAGAAAACCAAAACAACCATGCATCTACCAACGAGCATAAACGAAAATGCATGGAACAAGATGGTACCGAGAACTCGGACTCTTTAAGGAAAACTGAGCTGCTTCCAATTAAGGATAAGGTTGATAGGTCTGAGGGATACCGATGTCCTATTCTTAAGGAGAAACCCAGTGATGTAGAAACCACTGACGTAGACAATTCCAAGTAATTTTGTTCTCTTCTATTTCTTAACACTTGTCACTCCATGATTGCAATGTTCAGATGAAAAATATTTTTTTCTTTCATGGTTTTCAAATATGAGGCTCCAAGAAATACTTTTGCGCAACGGTCACGCGATTGAAGTCTGAAACTCGGGCGTGGTGCTGGGGCTCAGGGGAAGTGGTGGTAGGATGGTTCGTACGCAGGGGATGGGCCTCTTCCCTCCTCCACGGCAGGAGTAGGAAACGATGAAGGAGAGTAAGACGGTGCAACTTGAAGAGAAAGGAATCGGAGGAGAGGGTGGCAGTCCGCAGACGGAGTGTTCGGCATCAGATCCTGGAAATATGGGGCAGGGGTCGTGTATTCCTAAGTCATTGAGTATTCCTGCCATATTGGTGAATCCAATGCATGTTAAGGAGAGAATTCAACACGTGACGAATCATGCGTTAATTGGTAAATTTATGGGCATCTGGCCCTCAGAGAAAGCGCTAACCTGGTGGATTCATTCAACTTGGAAACCTAAAGGACACTTTGATCTCCTATTGGGATCTAAGGGTTTCTTTACTGTGGTTTTCCTAAATGTGGAAGATAAGGATAAGGTTTTTGAGGGAGGACCATATTTTTTCTACTCAGCCGGGCTATTTTTACGCATGTGGAAGGATCATTTCAACCCGGACAAGGAAGATCTGTCTATAGCTCAAGTTTGGATCAAACTCTATTCTTTACCAACTGAATACTGGGACCCTGACATATTGAAGGCTATTGGAGGCTCCCTAGGGCATTTTGTTAAAATATCTGATCAAACTAAGTAAGGAAGGTATGTATCTTATGCATGTATCTGTGTGTACATGAATATCTCTAAAACTCTACTTGAAGGGATCACCTTAACATGGGAAGAATCTGAGTGGTTTCAAACCTTGAACTATGAACATGTTCCTTTCCGCTGTTGACGATGCCATACCCATGGACATCTGGCTCGGGACTGTCATTTAAATCTCCCTGTAGAAATACCGAGTAGCAAATCTCAGGAACAACTTGATTCAAAGGGTTTTACCAAGATCCCTAATCGACAAAAAGTGGGAAGGAGGCATCATGGCTCTGATTCGAGGAACAAAGGACATAGTACAAATAGCTTTATTTTGTTGGATCACGATTTTCCAGAGCCTCCTATTCCAATGAAAGCGTATGAATCTCCGCGTCCTGAGGCTGATAGTGAAACAGTGACTCCTGAAATCAGTGAGAAAGGTAAATCTTCCAGGAAAAGCCTTAGGGCAGCTGAGAATGTGGAGGAGGAACTGGAGGAGATGGAACTAGGATACCTGGATCTTGATAGCATTGAAGAGGCATGTAAAAATATTGAGGTTCACTCCATTCCAGATAATCAACTTAAGATTTTAAAGGACGCTATTCTTAAAACGAAACCTACCCCAAGTCTAGGGATTGGTCCCCTAAAATTGAAAGAGAGTAAAAGAAAGTTCAAAAAAGGAGGCTCGAAGAGAGGTAGGAGATCCAACAGGGAACGAATAAGGGAAATTGGGGCTCGATTGGTGGACTCAGGTCAGTACCCCACGATCCAGGAAGCTCTTCTCTCTGTGAGATATAGTTCTTGATGAAAATCATTTCATGGAATAATAGAGGGACTAATGGTCCCCATCAAAGAAGAACTCTGAAAAGTAATATTATGAAGGAAAGACCTGATGTTGTTATGTTACAAGAAACTAAGTGTTCAGGAGCATATCTGGAGCTTCATGCCCGTAGCATCTAGAAACAAGGTAAGTGCATGGATTTGGATGCTAATGGGCATTCTGGAGGACTAGCAATCCTATGGGACCCTCGACTTGTGTCCCTTACTGAATTTCTCTCCACCATGTTTAGCCTATCTGCTGCATTTCACCTTTTAGGCTCTAATGCGAGAGGGATTATTACCAATGTTTATGGGCCTAGTAGTTATCCGGAGAAGCGGAATTTCATTACAAGTTTGACTAGGCTTAGGAGCTTGCTTGAAGAGAATCATTGGATTGTTGGAGGAGATTTTAACTTAATCAGGTCACTATCTGAGAAAAAAGGGGGTAGACGAATCCTAACTCCAGAGAATACCCTATTTGATGAATTCATTGAGAATAGCAATCAGATTGATGTTGACATGGGGAGCAATGGTTTCACCTGGAATAACAGGCGTGGAGGAGAACATTTGGTGGCTGCCCAGCTGGATAGATTTCTCATTTTAGAAAGCATTATGATTTTAGGGGGTACTTTGTCATCCCACCCGATTGCCTCTTCAGGCTCTGACCATTGGTCAGTTTCCCTTATCTGGAGTAATATTGGGATGAGAATGACTAAGCCATTTAGTTTTGAGGGTTTTTGGTTGACCCATAAAGACTTCCAAACCTGTGTGGAGGACTGGTGGAAAGAAATTATCCCCCCTCATGGCACCAAGATGTACTGTTTTCAACAAAAACTGAAACTATTGAAACAAAAAATCAAAAGATGGAATAAAGATGTCTTCGTGGACATTTTAGGTGAGAAAGCTAATATTGAAATACAGATAGAGCAGGTCCAGGAAAGCATCATGCGGATGGGATTAACAGCTGAACTGGCTATGGAGGAAAAAAACCTTTCTGAACAGTTACATCAGAGTCAGACTCAATAAGAACTTCTATGGAAGCAGAAATCTCGGAATCAGTGGTTGAAGGATGGGGATAAGAACATGAAGTTCTTCCATAGAGCCACCATCCAACACAGACACCAGAATCAGATTTTCAATCTCCGTACCAATGAGGGTGTTTTAGTTGATTCTCATGAGGAGATCTAGCAGAAACTAATATCTCATTTTAAGGAAGTGACTACGGAACCTCAGGTGGACCGGTCTGAATCTTGTAGGGAGATCAAGGCTGTTATTCCTAGGCTTATAATTGATGATCAAAATGAAATGCTCATTCGCCCCATAGAATTCCAGGAGGTGGAGATCGCCATAAATCAAATGGAGGATGGTAAATCCCCAGGGCCTGATGGCTTTATGGCCAATTTCTTTCATCACTTCTAGGATTTGATTAAAACTGAATTCTGGTAGGTGGTGGAAGAATCACGCAGCATGTAAGGGGTCCTCCCTGCTTTAAACTCTACCTTTCTCACCTTGATTCCAAAAAATCCAGTCGTTGAGAGATCTGATTTTTTTAGACCTATATCTTTGTGCAACATCATTTATAAACTCATAACGAAGGTCCTCACCAATCAACTTAAACCCCTTCTCCCTTCTTTGATCTTAGTGGAACGGACGGGATTTGTGGAAGGAAGACAAATTCTCGATGGTATTATCTTAACGTAGGAAGTCTTACACTCCCTTAAGAACACCAAGAAAGCTGGGATGTTACTAAAGTTAGACTTATCTAAATCCTATGACAAACTAAACTGGACCTACATGAAAGAGATCATGAGTTCCTTTCGTTTCAACGAGGTCTGGATCAAGTGGATCTCCAATTTGATTTCCACTGTGTTCTTTTCCATCCTGATTAATGGGCATCCGTCTGCTATCTTCAAGCCTACGGGGCATTCGCCAAGGTGACCCTCTCTCACCCTTCCTATTTGTGATCATGACTGAAGGTCTTGGCAGGCTCATTTCGCATTTTGTTGAACATGGCAAGATCAAAGGTCTCAAGTTCCCACCTTATGAGAAGGCTATAATGCATCAGTAGTTTGTTGATGACACTCTTCTTATGGTACACTCCTCTGTTCAGGAAGCTCGTCAAATTAAATAGGCTTTGAACCTCTTCTTATGAGCCCCGAGGCTTACTCTTAATATGGATAAATATTTGATTTTTTTTTTAATACTCCTCCTGCGAGTCAAAGGAACATTGTAAGGATTCTAGGGTTCAGGAAGAGGTCCCTTCCAACCAAATACTTGGGTGCCCCCCTTTCTGATACTGTTCTAAAGAAGCTTTCATGGAAGGAACTCTTAAATAAAATGCGTGAGAAAATCTCTAACTGGACGCTCCGAGCTTTAAAATTTCCGGGCAGAGTCGTCATGGTTAAATCTGTGCTACAAGCAATGCCTCTATATCTTTTCTCTATTTTATCAGCTCCCAAATCGGTTCTGAAGGACATCAGAGATATCCAACGCTCTTTCCTTTGGGGAGGCACTACGGAACACAAAAAGTGGCCTATGATGGATTGGGATACTTTGTGTAAATCTAAACTGGAAGGGGGTCTTGGGCTCCGGGATCCAGAGAAGGTGAGTAACATTTGCAAAGCTAAGATTTGGTGGAGATGGCTAAATCATACTACCGAACAATGGGCCATTTTTTGGGGTAAGAAGTATGCTCTGGAGTTTGAAAATCAGGACTGGGTCAGGATGGATGGTCCGGAGCATGGGTCGCATATTTGGAATATGGATAGGAAGGGGTGTGACTTGATCAGGAAATATAGCTTTTGGGAGGTTCGCCAAGGATCATCGACCAATTTACGGTCTGATGCGTGGCAACAGGAATCGTCTCTTCTAAATCTGGTTAAGGATATCCCTCCTAACTCCCCTGCTTTTAACCATAACTGGAAGACGATTGAGCATTACTAGTAGGAGGAACCGAATGGCAGAGGTTTTCGAGTGTGGAAGCCTCTGAATTGGTGGATAGGAGTATTTTGGGAGGAGGTTGGCATGCACATCCATGAAATCTTGCAACAACGTCAGCTCAAATTTCAAATGGGGATGGACATTCTAAGATGGGGATTTAGACCTAAAGGTATGTTTACTATGAAGGAGGCGTACTGCATCCAGGAAGGCCAAGATAAGGCCATTATCGATAGTAAATGGAAACGCCTATGGGAAGATAAACTTTGGCCTAAAATCACCCTCTTCCTCTGGTTGGTGTCGCGTGGCAGAATTCTGACGTGGGACAATATCACGAAGTGGGGCTTTGAGGGGCCCTCTTATTGCATTCTCTATGGGACTCAGGGGGAAACGATTGGCCATCTTCTTGGTGAGTGTAGGTTCTCCTTGAGCCTATGGGATAAGGGAGCCATGATTTTCCATTTATCGGATAGAATACGAACTGGCCCCGCAGGAATGCTCAATTGTTGGAGGAAGGATCCGTTTCAGGGGAAAATTCTTAATAGAATTTGGGAACTCTTCCCTGGTTTTCTTGTCTGGGAAGTATGGAAAGAACGGAATAAAGGAATTTTCACAGGAAAACATCAGACTAACAAATTTATATGGAGCCAGATTCAACGTGGCATTCTTAAGACTCTACAATTAATTTCTTGGACTGAGCAAGATATGAACTTACCGGCTAATGAAGTGAGTATTCTGCATCAATGGGGCATTTGGGAACCACCAATCCATATTGGAAGCAGTCGCCCTCGTCGAACAGCTTTGGACAGTCCAGTGCTTTGGTCTCCTCCTTTACCAGGCTGACTTAAACTCAATTTCGATGGGGTGTCGAAGGGAAACCCCAGAAATGTTGGTTATGGTGGTGCAATGCGGGATGACAAAGGAAATGTCTTGTACAGTTATTATGGTCATTTGGGTCTGGAAACTAACAATGTGGCAGAGTGTGAGGCGATGCTACAGGGATTATGCATGGCATCTAGGCGTGGCATTAACTGTCTCCACATTGAGGGTGACTCTAAACTGATGATTCAACTAGCCACTAGTTTGGCTAATGCGACACGTGCGACCAACCTGGCCCATTCGTGGTGGTTGGCATGGAGAATAACATGTATGGAAAATGTTATTTCATCGTTACACACTGTCACATTTCACCACGTTAAGTGAAGTGCAAATTGCTTGGCTGATGTGCTGGCTAACCAGGGGGCCAACTGCCACGATGAGGGATGGGATGGCGAGGGCGTCACCATGTCGGTGAGCATGTGTCGGGATAAATGTTTGCATGTTGCTGAAATTGACATATGTGCGATAAATGATGTCGCTGGCCTGCTTTCTAAATAATGTGAAGAGATGGTTCATAAAAGCTGGTGTACTATTGCTTACAGAGGTAACAGGAAGCCGAATGGTAATCACCTGGATGAGTTAACCGCCTGTCCTTCTTTCATTTCATCTTCCCCGATGCCAATGATGATTAGAGATATGAAGTGTGGGATGGCGGATGGTAATCGAGTCCCCACGATTCAAATGGAAGTTGATGATCAGGGTTCTGATCGCATGACGTATTCCAAGGATGCTGGACATTACTATAGGGCTCTTATCATTATGGTGAATTTACTGGTTGCAAGTGGCATCTGGCCTTTAAATTACGTGCTCAGGGTCGACTCTCGTCATTTCTGCAGTCAGTCTGAGAAGGTCTGTGTTTTGTTGAGCTTTATTGTGTATTCTTGCTGGATTAAGTGTGGCAATTGTGTTGTTGTGAGGATGCCTCTAAGAGGTCGACCTTCCCGTCGGGGTCGTCATAGTCAAGGTGAATCGAGTAATATGCCCAGGGTTGTTGACACCCAGGCTGGGCCTAGCAGGGAACAGTTGTGAGCGGTGTCAACTGCAGTGTTCTTCCGTTGCCTCTTTCCTAAGCCGTTACAAAGGGAATTAGAAGAGATGGAAGCTAATTTGTGGAGAATGGTGGGTGAACAGGAGTTGCCGCCGGAGGCGCTGGTGATGGCCGACTAGATTCATGATCCAAGAAACACTTGGGGTCGTATGACTCTTTGCAATAGAGCGGTGGTCATGCTTTGGGTTACTAAAACGCTCATTGCACATACCCTGGAAACCCAGGTCGACATTTTGGAGGGTTCGCAACGTCTGAAGAAGCGCAAGGATAATTGCAAGGATCATGCGGAGGAAACTCACTGGATCCATATGAAACTGGACTCCATTGTGGCGGATTTGGGAATTTCATACTTAACTCACCCTAAGAAAGTGGATCACCCAAAAGTTATTGATCTTCGGGGCAAGGCTGTCAGGATGGAAGCTCCTCTGGTTGTGAACCTTGATGATGAGACGGGGCCAACGGGTTGATTACGGGTTGATTCTCTGCTCATGACGTTGGGCTAGTGCGGTTTGATTATGCTTCTTTACTTTGGGATCCTTTTTCTAGTCGGTGCCTCTCGAGGATTTTGATATGTAATGGGATGTCAAACTCTGTTGGTTTTGGTGACTGTGGGTAACAATGATACTTTTGTTGTTGTTGTACTAGTTATGAATAGATCTGCTTGTTCTTCTGAGAGATACTGTGTTTTGGAACTCTGCTACTTTTCTTTCCTGTATGGGGATAGGACTATTTGTATTGATCATAGCTATTATGTTTTGGACCTTGGGCACTCCTAGAGATGGTTTTTATGTGGATAGTTATGGTATTTTGGGTCGTGGGGTAGCTGCTTCAACGCCTTATGTAATGTAAACTCTGTGAATGTAATCTTTACTTGGATGGAATAGAATGAAGTTCTCTTTTGCTTAAAAAAAGAAAAACACTTGTCATTCCAGGCTATGCAAGAAAAGATAACTATACTTATGTTTTTGAAGGTCGGTCTCATATTTTGGTTTATGTTTTTTTGAGTAAGCTTGGATCTATATCAGCTGAAATTTTGTAATAGTCCTATACTAGTCTTCTGTCAATTTTTTTGTACTTCATGAACAATCAACACTACTATGAGAAACATATGCATCAACCTCTGCATGAGCAGGTTGCTCAGGGTATTTGGTTCTATTTTTGGTAATGTAAGAAGCCTCTGAGGGCTCTGAAACCTCATGATGATCTTGTGTGTGTAACTCTTTTTGTAATATAATATAATTTCTCTATGCAACTTACCATAAAAAATATTATTGATTTGCTCATCCAATAGCCCAAATATGCAAAACTAAGCTTGGATCCTACTTTGCTTTAAAAAAACTAAAATCCACCCAAAAGCAATCTTGAAAAAAGAAATGCCAATAGTATTATTTGTAAAAAAAAGCAATAGACATTTGATAATGTGAAATTTAATATTTTCCAGTTTGATAATGAACCCAAAAAGATTATGGAATCAACTTTTCTAACTTACATACATATTACATGAATAAATAGTATTTAATATTTTGATAACTTTCATAGTTCCTACTTTGTCTAATGACACGCTTATCATTATCTATAAACATAACAAAATATTAATTTCTCACTTTTACCCATTTTTTAACTTAAACCACTCAAAGTGCAATTTTATTTATTGTAGTTTCATAAGACAAACCATAATAAATGGAAGAAAACACTAATCTAAACACTTGCCCAAAATCCAAAGGCTTTACCTTAATAACTCTATATATCTTTGGATTTATGAAAATGTTTTTAACCTAAAAACTAAAGCCATCTATTTCAACTTTTAAATTTTTAGTAGTTACAAGTTCCTTTGTTTTCTATGTTTTTCATGATTACAAATATTCTTGTTTTCTTTTTGTTTTAGCATTATATATACACTTATCCTTCACTAAATAGACCTCAAATATGCATAATATTGTAGTATTGTTAACCACATCCTTATACAATAGCTCTAACCAATAAATGGCAACATCGATGGCAATAACCAATAAATGGCAAGATCGATAGCAATAAGGCAATGCATTTTCAATTTAAAGAAGCACAGCTATGAAATAAATGATAAACTACAGTGTTCATTGCTTTCTAAAAACACATCCTTGAAAATGTTTAATAGTATCTTCTTTCAACTTTGAAATGGTATGCAATTAAATTTTAATTATATACTTAAGTTTTAATAACAAATAAATAAAATCTTAACAGGTTTTCTAATTATTATATATATTGTATCTTAAATTTCTTAACAGGTTTTCTAATTATTATATATATTGTATCTTAAATTTTAATTTGAGTTAAAATATAATTATTAGTTCATAGATCTATTTTGTACGTGACAGAGTTGATTGTTAGCATGGGTTTAATCTTTGAATGTGATATTTGATGGGGATTCCTGACATACCAATGCGGCTTAATCTTTCCTTTGACAGGTACAGCTTGATCCCTAAATCGAAACCTTAACAGATAATTATTTAGATAGAAAATAGAACCACCACCAACATTAACAGTTTGGATAATATGATCAGCAAAAGGTCCTTGGTGATAGTCCTGATGGACATCAATTTCCATTTTCCACCTTTCTAATAATGACTCCAAAAATAAAATCAAAACATTATAGTAAGTAATGTTAAAAATTGTACGTTAATTTCCATTTTCCACCTTTCTAATAATGACTCCAAAAATAAAATCAAAACATTATAGTAAGTAAAGTTAAAAATTGTACGTTAATTTCCATTTTCCACCTTTCTAATAATGACTCCAAAAATAAAATCAAAACATTATAGTAAGTAAAGTTAAAAATTGTACGTTAATTTCCATTTTCTACCTTTCTAATAATGACTCCAAAAATAAATGCGAAACATTATAGTACGTAAAGTTAAAAAGTGTACGTTATGTCTATACGATAGCATGAAACTACTAATAACCACGATCGCTTTAGAATTGGCCGAAATTCCAATCTGAAGGAACCACGTCAATAGAGACCACAGTCTCGCCATCGCTGCTTTTGACTGCGAACAAGAGAATCTCGGCATTCCAGGAAAATTTGCTCGGCCAAATTTGTCCCCAATGTGGAGTCATTGGTTGCCCGCTATTAGTATTTCAAAAACAGCGGCCACGTCCCCTGTTACTCCAGCATTGTTAATGACCACGAACAGCGATGAGGAATTTCCTTTAACAAGCCTCAATTGAATTCTCCCCTCATGCCGTATCCTTGACCAGTTTTGACTGATTTATCAATATCTTTAAAACCATTTAAAATAATATATTATTATAAAATTAATTTGAGTAAATTAAATTAAACTTAGATTAATAATGTTGATTATATTAATTATTCTTCATCATTTTTTTTTAAAATTAAACTCATATTATTATTTTTAGGTTCTGTTTCTACTTAACTATCAATAATTTTAACCATTTTTTAAAGTTAGTAAATTATTATACTTGCCTTCGACAGATATATAGTAGTGGGCTACTGGGCTGATAGCCAGTTTACTTTGATTTTTAATTAGTTACTCGATTAAAAAATTATTTAGAATATTAAACTTTATAAACTAAAAAATATCATGCTTTGAATATATTTAAATAAAATTAATTTATTTTTGCATCCAAAATGTGATAAATTAATTTATTTTTGATTGACCGAAAATTGTAGTTGGTGAAACAAAATCTCGGCATTCACTGAACCGTACACCAAAAACGGAATAGAGGCCTTCAATTCTGAAAAACCTCTCTTGTATTTTATTTTTGAATGTTGTATTATATTGGAAGAGTCGGTTGAGTCTGTGTGATGTGTACAGAACAAAATAATACATCAGAATGTTTATGCTCAGATTTGTTAGCATTTACCATTTGACTGTATTTCACATATAAAAATAGATGCTCTGGAATATTGGTCCTGCGCGTATGCTTGTGCTATCTGCTGTTCATTTTGTTCTCCCTGTCAATGAATGATATGTTTTTCTTTTAACATTCATATCTATTGTTAGTTCTTGTAATCCACAGGTTGTTTGAAAATTGATGTTGAAATGAAAGCAAGAGCTTGCGGGCTGAAGACGGTGAACAGAGAACCAGATTTTAATTGCTCTGTTCTCAACAACTGGTATCAGAGCTAGCGTTGGAGTCAGCCCCTGTTGGAAAAGAAAAGGTTGATTGGTCAGCTCAGTGTGAGAGTTTGTGGATTTCAAAAGATGGAAGTGGGAGTCCCAATCGCACTGACCAGGGAAAATATACAGAGAAAACAATTTTCCATTAGCGTGAGCTGGTCAATCCAAGCACCTGTGTGAGCTGGGTCTCTCAATTTTTGGGAGACATTCATTTGAACCAGCATGGATACAATGGCCATTAGTGACATGGAGAAGCTCAATGGGACCAATTTTGCTCTGTGGAAAGCACAGATGGAGGACATATTAATTCTAAAGGACCAATACTTGCCAATTGAGGGAGCAGTAAGTAAGCCTTCATCAATGACAGATAAAGAGTTGAACAAGCTTGGCAAGAAGGCCATTGCTACAATCAAGCAGTATCTAGCACATAACGTTTACTACAATGTGGCTGGAAAGAAGACAACAGTAGATTTGTGGAAGAAATTGCATGATCTAAATGAGAATAACACAGCATCAAACAAGGTGTTTTTGATGAAGAAACTATATAACCTCAAGATGAAAGAGGGTGCTTCAGTTGCAGAGAACTTAAATGAATTCAACATCATTACAAGTTAGCTTTCCTCCATCAAAATTGTATTGGATGATGAAATCGGAGCTATCCTACTCATGTGCTCCATGCCATACCACTGGGAGAATTTGATTATTTCCATGAGCACTTCAGCTCCTCCAGGGACCCTAAAGTTTGATGATGTTAGCAGTAGCTTAATGAATGAAGAGCTACGATGAAAATCAATCACAGAAAACCAGGGTGGAGAAGCTCTCACCATAGTTGATCGTGGAAGGAAAATTGACCGAACTAGGCAAGGGCGTTCCAAGTCAAGGCATGTCAAAATTAAGAGGAGGCAGAATTACTTGCTATCGCTGTGGAAAACAAGGACTCATGAAAAGAGAGTGTCATATATGGAAGAGAGAACAAAAGGATTCAAAATCAGCTAGCTCAAATAAAAAATCAGCCAACACAAATGAAGGTGAGACCACTACTATAGCTTAAGATAGTGATGTTTTATTTATTGTTTCAGTAGAAGAAGCATGCTTATATACTTCCAGCAATAACATTAATTCGGTCCTAGACTCAGAGCTAGTGTTGGAGCCAATCCCTGTTGGAAAAGAAAAGGTTGATTGGTCAGCTCAGTGTGAGAGTTTGTGGAGTTCAAAAAATGGAAGTGGGAGTCCCAATAGCACTGACTAGGGAAAATGTATAGAGAAAACAATTTTCCATTAGCGTGAGCTTGTCAATCCAAGCACCTGTTGGAGCTGGGTCTCACAATTTTTGGGAGACATTCATTTGAACCAGCATGGATACAATGGCCATTAGTGACATGGAGAAGCTCAATGGGACCAATTTTGCTATGTGGAAAGCACATATGGAGGGTATATTAATTCTAAAGGACCAATACTTGCCAATTGAGGGAGCAGCAAGTAAGCCTTCATCAATGACATATGGAGAGTGGAACAAGCTTGAGACGAAGGCCATTGCTACAATCGGGCAGTATCTATCAAAGAACATTTACTTCAATGTGGTTGGAGAGAAGACAACAGTAGATTTGTGGAAGAAATTGTATGATCTGTATGATAATAACACAACATCAAACAAGGTGTTTTTGATGAAGAAACTGTATAACCTCAAGAAGAAGGAGGGTGCTTCAGTTGCAGAGCACCTAAATGAATTCAACATCATTACCAGTCATCTTGCCTCCGTCAAAATTGATTAGATGATGAAATCAGATCCATCCTACTCATGTGCTCCCACGGGGGGTTCAGTCAGTGAACTTGTTACATAGCATGACCGTTCATAGGATATTAAAGAATATCCCTAATTTCACTAAATATTGGAAAACTCCTCCTAAAATTGTATTGTTGAACCCCCCTCCTAATATACCTTTCCAATTAAGAAAACCCCAACTTTCACCAAATATTGCACGTATCTATTTTTATCAACCCATTTTTAATATCCCCTTTATACCATATTATCAAGTTGTAACATAAAGGAGCCCTTACGCATCTTAGTATAAGCAAACAACATAATGGGGAGGCCTCCTCTAACGCAAAAACAAAATCTTATACATCTGAAACAGTGGATGGATGAGCAAGGAATGAAAAGCTCGTGCGATATTTCAAATTGGAATGAGAGTAATGATAAATGGATAGGCTAGAAAGTTCTTAACATTCATTAAAAATTGATGCCTCTTTTGAATGAGCTACACATAGCCTTGGACGGTTGTGCTCCCAGTAACAAAAGAGAGGATACAATTCAGAACTACAAAATCTTCCTCTTCCTCGGAATTCCAGGATGTGGAAGTATGTGTGGAATCCAAATGACATTTCCAAAGTTAATATAATCAATTCCATATTCTAGTGCATGACAAACTATTAACTACTAATATTTATAGCAGAGAGGACTTTTGAGCCCTTCTAGAATATCGAACACAAAGGAAATTTTCAAATAAAACCTCTTCTTAAAAGAGTTTGGAATATTCTCCCCAAGTATCTTTGCTCGAATGTGTGGTTATCTAGGAATGACACTATTTTTCAAGAGCAGTGTGACAACCCTCGAAGAATAGCCATAAAAGCTCGCAGGATATGAAAAGATTACCTTCAAACTAAGAAGGCTTTAAATCAGAATATGCAACAGTTAGATAAAAATGAAAGGGACTAGTTAAGGGATATGTTGGAACCACCCTCTTTGCAAAAAAAAGTCATCATCTCTCAAGTAGACAAGAAATAGAAATTGAAGCTGTTCAATGATGAGTTCCAAAATGGGAAAATTATCTAAATAAAAAGCATCATGTTCTTTGATGGAGCCTCAAAGGGATACCCAAGGGCTATAGGTGCAAGAGGGGTACTTTTGGATCCCAGTAGGAAATAAGAACTACACTACGAATGAGAACTAGGAAAAAACACAAACAATCAAGCAGAAGCTATTGCTCTTTATCAAGGCCTCTTACAAGCTTGTCTTCTAGTATTAGAATGTCTCGAAGTGTTTGGAGACTCATAAATTATAATCAATTTGGTTCATGGTGTCACCTCTCTCAAATACATCACTCTCACTAGATGGATTGAAAGAATAAATTATGAGATCAAGAACCTCAACACCCTCAATTTCTTCCATGTTCTTCATCATCAAAACCATAAAGGTGATGAAAGGGAAAACAATGCCACTCGAAGTAATGAAGGGTATCTCAAAATAAATGAGACCATCTCATTAAGCCATATACTGTGATCCTTCTTTGAATAAAACATCCAACAATCAAATTGACATGTACAAATGGATAAGAGGCAGAGCACAATATATTTATCATAAGTAGGAGTCTTGAAGCCTAAATTCTTGATCTGAAGGTAATAATGTTAGTCCATATTATTCACCACACCTTTGGGAATCATTCAGAGTTAAATGTAAAGGTAAGCTCCATCACTTCATGGCACATTAAACACAAGTTGGAATGAGGATTAATAAAGAGTAATATTAATAAATAATTATAATTATGATGTTGTCAATTTCCGGTAGCTCGTTTGGTTAAGGTGTGGGTCTCATCATGGTTTCTTAAGCCAAAGGCCAAATTAGAGAAATTCTAGCAAACAAATAACTATAATGTTAAAACCATCAATTTTATTTTATAATAAACATTTATTAATTATAATTAACATATATTAATTTTAAAATTGTTTTATTTAATTTTATTGTTTATAATTAAAATTTTTGTTTATATTTAACATATTTTATTTAATTTTATATTATTGTGGAATTCAATGTTGCATCCGAATTTAAAACTTTAATTGAGTTTTAGATAATTTTGATATATTTAAAATTAAACAAAATTCCTTATCAAATTTTAAACAAACGAAATAAATTCAAATTTAAACAAAATAATATGATTGATCCCCAAGTGATCTCAACCCTTGAAGGTGTTGAAAAGAAACCTAAGGTCCAAACTTCGAAATATTTGACTCTACAATGTTTGTGATAAAGCTTCCACTGCTAATGAATGTTGATAATGACAATATGGACTTTTCTACTACCACTTTCCAATGAAGGTAACACATCGGAATGTCAAGGGTTGGGGTCAGAGTATTGAAATAAATTTATAGTTTTTAATTCAGAATTTATTTAAAATTAATTTAGATGAAAACAATGAAATACAATATTGAAGATAGAATAGCAACACCACACCAGATATAAAGATAATATATGAAAAACAATACATAGCAGTGTTGTAGGACAAGAGATACTCGTGGATTTTTTCAAACATACCTCCCCAAAAATCTGACGAAGAGCAAGCAGCTTTCCTTCCTCATTTCCAACAAACTTCAATTTCTGTTGTATCAACTATGATGCCTTTTACAGAAGAAGATATACCCACTGGTTAAAATAGTGCAGATACTTGGAAATCTGTGTAATACATAGAATATTAAATGCATTCAAAAGTTGCTCCTGTCATGACATTAAGAATCCTAGTAAATATCAAAATATAGAAATGAAAGGTATAGCGTAGAAAAAAATGAATTCTATGTAACTCACTTTCTACCAACAATTATTCGTACTGCATCATGCATGATGGTGCGAGAAATCTCCTCAATGGAATCATGCAACGTAGCACTAAATAATGAACGTACAAATGAGGGACTTGAGCAAACATTTTCTACTGAATCAATTTGCTCAATAAATCCAAGTTCAAATAGCTTATTCGACTCATCTAGAATGAGATACTCAACCCTGCATCAAGAGCCAATCAAAAACCCCGAACATGATTATACGCAAATGATTTCACAATTGCCCACACATCTATATGAAAGAATCACATTAACATAATTAGTAAAGTTTTTCCACTAATATCAAATACCCATATATATATGGACATAAAAATATGTTAAATATCATGGAAGATTAAAATTTAACCAAACAAAAAAAGCCTTCGTGAAGTAAGTGGATTAAATAACAATATTTGAATGTCTAAAACTCCAGTAATATACAACCATATGAAATTTTGATGACCAAAGTACTGGAAATGAAGATTACAAGTGAAAGTAAGTCACTAAAGAAATGCTAATCTATTTGCAACAAGCTTTCCAATCAATGACACTAACCTTTGCCAAGATCATCCGGATCAATGTATAACAACAACTCGTCCTACTATAGAATGTGGCCAAGAAAGAAGAATCTGCAAATATAGGACTTTGGTCAAACAATCTCCAAGAATCACAAAATTATAATGAATGTCAAACTAGATGAGCAAACAATGGCAATATACAGATAGTATTAAGAGGAGGAATATACATGTTCGTCAGTGATTGAAAATTCAACAGTACCTAAAGAGACACAATACACATTACACATCAGTGCAAATCTAATTCTGAACATCTCCATATTTTCATAAGCACTGCATGAATGTGCCTGAATACAGTAAAAAATGAAGGGAAGACCCAAGACTATATATTGCCTTTTATTTGAACTTAATGATCTTGTACGCTACTCCCAATTGTAACCAGAAAAACCTTCCCTAGAATGTTTCCAAAGCAAAATGGCGCTTTTGCAATTATAGAAGATAAAAAAATAAAAAATTACAATTGAGAATATCACACAATAATGCAAAAACTACAAACATGGCAGTCAAGAAGCTCATTGAATTTGTTATGCTCTACTTTAAATTAAAATTTAAACAAAACAAAGAAAAAATGAAGTGCAGAGGTTTGCTAAGCATGATCATAACATTATACCAGGAATCAGTAGCCAAGTAATCCCCATTAGACCTTTCCCTGGACAATACCTACTTTGTATAGGTTCTTCTACAAACCCCAAAGTATAGACTTGTTATTCTATGTATCTTCCACAAGTTGAAGAATATAATGTGATTAGTAACTATACCTTGGATTGGAGAAAATGTGGAACATACTTTTCGTGGCAACTGCATGAGCTACAACAGCTAGCACACTTCAGTATATGTCATGGCTGGAGAGCATTGAAGAAGGTACATTGCTTTGTTGCTGGGAATCTCTTTGAATTCCTAAACTCAATTCTCCATTTTCATCCATGTTTGTGACAAAAAGTACAATGTTAAAATATAGAAAAATGCTATGTGAGATAGCCCTAGTGATAAGTAACAGTAGTTCTTTCAACATGAACAATGAATTCCCAAAAGATTGGGGCATACCATAGAAAGAGTACAGCATCTCCAGCAACAAGCCTTTTGTAACTAACAAAGGGACTCCATCCAGTAGTCAACAAATGCCTGTGTGGATGAACTGCAAAATGATCCCAGGTATGACATGAAATTCTCGATTCTAATCAATGATTGGATACAATCTAAGTCTAAGATTGTTTACATGAAAACTACAGTTGAAAAATTTAAGATCTTATATCACTAATCCATGCTTCCTCAACATGGAAAAGCTTTGCGGAAACTACTCCATCACAAGAAAATCTGAAAATAAACATTATAACCTTGGATGATGTTACAATTCAATCACAAGGATTTCAAACAGAATTAACAACCATGTTTGATGCATGGTGGTGGTGGTCATTATGTATTGTCCCCTTAGGCCATCACATATAACGACCTTGAGAAGGATGGAATTGGGCCTTCTAATATTCAAAATAAGCACAAACTTTTAAACAAGGCAATGGAAGGGAAAAGGTTTCAGCCTTTGATATTCAGTCTTTTAGAACATTTCAAAGTTGCACTAATAGGGAAGAGTAATGGGTCACCAACTTACTTTGTTGGAAGGGCTCAAACACAAAATAGAAACATGTGAACTGCAATGACTACTTACATACCCCTTAATATGTGCCGGAATCTCCATTCTCTTGCATGCAAATCCTTTGCAAGTTCTTGAGAAGGCCTTTGTTGACTATAAATCTACAGCATGCCATTTTTATATAATAGTTAATGCATTGGAAACCTTCGAAATAGTCTTATTTGCTATGAAGGCTTTGCAGATTCCTAGTATGATACCATATGTGCAGATTGTTACAATCACACCAACAAAACCTATATCAAAACTTACCAAGGGCAGAAAGCAGTCCTCTGCAGCACTTCAAGGAACTGAAAACCCCATGGGTACTTGTATCATAATCCATTAGCGTCTTACATAACATATGAGGAGTGTTGGATGGATATATCAACGGTTTCTCTAAACAACACATTTAAGGAAGACTACAATATATGAAGTACATTATCGAATAACTAGCATTCCTCTGATTCTCTCTCTGTGTCTTATCATTGGTTGCATCAAAAATTCATGCAGATAAAGACTTAGTTGATGGAATAAAGAAATTCAGGAAACAACTCCAAATTGATATTCAGCACACGACATAGAATTTGGGGAGGGAGCTTATATGAAAGCATCTGTTGGTCCACAGCCTAACTCACAAATCTATAAGAGAGGAAAACGATGCACATAACTTGAACTTTTATGATTACAATTTTGATTACGCAAAGGAAGCTAACAAAAAAATAGCATGCTCTAGCTTATGTTTCAACGAGAAAAATCTCTCAGGATGATTGTATATAGCCAAACTTCAGATTGTTAAAAAAGTTGCAAGCAAGGACAAATTACTCAGGGTTCACAAACTTACATCCTTTTTCAATCTTCGTAAACTGCAATCATTCGGAAAAATGACATTGGGTTGATTGTTGTAGTGTCAAAAACTCTTGAGTGGTAGTTTCACAACATGGACAGCAGACTTATCACCATTACTTCTTAGTTTTCTTCATTCTAAAGGGCACCTTTCTGTATTCTATTAGCTTTGACAGGGGGATAATAATTGTCACTTCCTCGTCTTCATCTTCATCAGCTTCATCTTGCTCTGCCCCTTCATCTCCATCTTCATAAAATTCATCTTCATCTTCCCCTGCGTCTTCATATTCAGCTTCATCTTCCCTTGCACCATCTTCGACCGATACTAGATCTTATCTTCGGCATGCTTTCGCCTTCTACCTTGCAACATTAAACCCATAATCTTTCTACCCATCCCTGCAACCTTTGGGAAAACCCAACAACTCATCCTCGACATCAAAATCTGGCTTCTCCAAGTAATCCACGTCATGCCCCTAAAACTTCTCATCTGGATCTTCGGCCCCATAGTACTCATCCCCAAATTCCTCCCTCATCTTCTTCCATAGGATCGAAGTCCTCGTCTAGATCCTCGTCATCCACAACATTCCCCTAATCACCTCCAACCCCTGCTACAACGTTGATATTCTCAAGCATTTCCAAAAATATCCCTCTTGTTAACATTCTTCAAGTGTTTCAACTACTTCCTCTCATACTCAACCAAAGCTAGTCTCTCCTGCTTGTTCTTCCTTTGAAGCTTCCTCGCATTTGGCTTCTTCCTCACAGAACCCTCGGCAAACCTCGGATGACCCAACACCTGATCCCCAACACCCTCCTTGAACCTAAAACTACAATCCGCCTATCTTGCTCCTCCAATTCGTTCTCGTCCTCAGAAACCCCAACGACATCCCCATAATCAAAAACCTTGCTTTCCCTTTCAATCCACCCTTTATTCATCAAATAATTCTTCACAAAACTATCATTCTCATCCAAATCATCGTCCTTATCAAAATACATGTTCAATTTCCTGGAAATGGTGACATCTTTGGCCTGCTGCTTGGCCTTGGCAACAACCTCTCTTCCTCTTTCTTCTCATGGCGGAGCTCCTCTGTCGGCTTCTTCTTCACAGTAAGCAAACCCCCGCCATCTTCATCATCACTGTCACCAGCCTCGAGAACGCCCACTTCAGCTTATCCTGCTCCTCTGAATAGCTCTTTGATACATTTCTAGCCCTTTTTTATTCAAAATCGGGGCCATTTTCAAGCAAATGTTGAGCCATAGCATCCTTGAGATACAAATTTGTTTTCTTCTTCGGCTTCTCTGTAACTTCCTCTTATTTCCCGTCTTCATTATAGAGTGTAGCGTCTTTCTAATAAATCCGAAAGGTCCTTCTTCTTGATCTTGGCTAGGGTTTCATAAATCTAAATCTCTGTGCTTTTCGGGATAAGGCCATCTTTGTCTTCGTCTTCGTTGGAGGAGTCGGAATAGGAGTGGGAACCACCGACTTCATCATGTTTCTTGAACTCCTGCAAGCGGTGGATGGCCTATGGCGGCTTGTTGTGAGCGAAACACTTGGCAAAGGATTCATTGATCTTAATGCCTACCAAATCTTCGTTAATTTGCAGCAGGCGACATTCTTCGACACAACAAGGGTTTCGCGGGGTTCTATTTGATACACTAGAGCGCCTTTTTCCACTATTTTCTTCAACCTATGGTCTTTTTCCTTCCCGCCCATAATATGTCTCCCTTGAGACGAAAGGAGTCCCGAAAAAGCAATTGAAAATATAAAAAAAAAAGTGGGTAGGTTTGAGACAATATGTGATTATTGTCTCAAACATACGTCTCAAAACCACCCTTTCTGTAGTAGTGTGCATACAACTCATGGAAATGCCAATGATCCTCCTGGGCCTTATCCTACTGCTAATTTCTAATTTGGGTTTTTACAGTACTATCACTGCTACTGCTTGTCATATAACTCTTTTGATCAAGGCCTACACGTTAGTTAAGTTATTCCTCTTCTTTTTATGAAGTATTTTCATTGATGGTGATGAGGTCAGGGAGTCATTGGATCTAAAATTACATGAAAGATGAGAATAACTAGAAGAGTATCAGTAGTTACATCCGCTAATCTAACATTTTCCAGTGCAGGGATGTAAATGACTTGTATTTACAACGAATTCAGGTATCATTTTTTTTTTTTTTTTTCATATAGATCTTACAGGCTATGGAAAATGCACGCAACTCTTCACATATGCGTGGCACTTAGAATATGAAGGTACTTGGACGAAGCATTTTACCTCTATTCTATTCAATTGTTTCTTCGGCAAGTAGGTTGTTGCAAACCACCTATATCATGCTATGATTGCACGTCTTGCAAGGTGATTGTGGAGGCAATTGCAAGGCATATTTGGCACAGGGCGGTTTTCTTTGATGTCAAGATTATCATTTCCTTCCTTCTTGTGGCCTTCTCTCTCGCATGCTCATGGGCTGACACGAGCAGACCAGTGCACAATCCAAGGGACTAATTTCATGCTGAAGATGAAGTATGCTAGCAAAGGGATCTCCTTCTGGTTATAAATTTTATAAGAGTTCAGTAGAAATAACTCTGTTCAAATTTAAAGCATTATTAGAGTTTGATAATGCTTTAAATCTGATAATGCTTGAAATCTAGATTTTGATTGAAATAACTCTGTTCAAAGGAAACCTAAAGACCCTATTATACATTATATAAATCCTAGTGGAACTATATAACAACCCTACAGCTGAATTTTTAAGAGCAGACTACAATTTTTCATATAGAACAGAGAAAAAAAGAATTCACTTACCCGATGAACCCGAGACTTACCAGGACGGCGGAGTCCTCGACGTTCATTTGTCCAACAAGCTTGGATGTTAGACCTTTGATTTACCCTACAAGTGAAACATACATCTAAATAAATTAGAATGAATCAAAATAAAGGATTTATGAAAACTCAAATTTCAATGATGGAACATAGAGACTTATTACCTTGAGTGGAAAGGCCAAAGATCCAACCCCAGCACTGTAAAAATAGACTTTCACCCTGAAATAGAAACCACACCAAGGTCGTGGTATCAACTACTGAGCATTCACTTACAGGTCTACAAAACACCATTAAAATAACGCAGAGGTCGCGGGTTCCAAAATCCAAGCAAACTTGCTAACCCTAAGTTTTAGCAGCGTGTCGGCCTCACACTCTAACTCCAAAATGTGAAAGTGAAGACTGAGAAACCCTCCAGCATTACTTACAATGAGAATTTAGGGTTTATCATTCAACGACCTAGATCTATTGTGATCGACAAGCGAGAAGGTGACAGCCTGATGCTTTGAGAATCGGGTAACCATAACATAAATACCTCATTTATTGTAACAACTACGACAATGCCAACGCTACATGCCAAGGAGTCAATCCCATGTACAGTTCGGAGGAGAGCTGCTTGTTCACTACGCATAGTTCGATTTCGTGAGTCACATTTTAACCAGGCTTCACGTGGTTTGACAACGTGGATAGACAGCATTACACTCCACTAAAGAGTTGGTTCAGAACCATTAATGTTTGGACAAGACACCATCAACCTGTCAGATCGATGCAGCAACGACATTAATAACCGTCACTTCCTTACCAGTGTCGTATTTAATGCTTGGTGTAATGTCGTTCATTATCAATACATAGAGTAAGGTCAGGATTGCATTGTATATCGCTTCATCGCTATGGTATTAACCATCGAATGCATGATTACATAAATCAAAAGTTTGTATTGGTAATAATCGCATGCATATAAGATTTAGATAGTTATAACTTAGGTTAGAAAATAGTATCGGTACATTATAATATTATTACAATAAACCATATAAAAGTTGTTTATTATAATAATGCACCAATATCACATTAGAATGGTTCACCCTATAGTTAAAAAGGGTCCACACTTATATTGTATTATGTTCTTAAATAAAATATGATTTTGACTTTATAAATATCAAGACTATATCCATATATATATAAATTATAAATGGAGAAAGTAGAAGCTACCATAGTTATCTTAAATAAAATACCAAGCATTGAAATAGTAAGTGAAACTTGATGTTATAATAAAGGAATAAAGTTCAAATTGAATTTGTCCATCAATTGTTTCACCTGGTAGTAAAAGGTTTCATGAATTGGAAAATATTGGCAGAATCATATTAGCAATTCATTCTTCAAATCTAGTAATTAATCTTAAGATTTTTAAGCATAGATATTTCTACCAAGATAATGCACTTTTGAACCCTGTTTAAATATTATTAACTTCTGCAACTTGTATTTTTTTTCGAAATAATACATTTAGAACTTGGATAGAATTCCATACCTGAAACAAGGAGGTACTTATAATTTCTTTAACCAAATAAGACGACTAATTGGAAAATATAAATACTCTTAAACATTGTTTTGTCATTGTTATCCTTACCTGCGAATATTCGCAAGAAGGACAGGTACAAATGCTTTAGCTAATTAGCTAAGTAAGTCTCGGGGCACCTCGCAGGAACCCTTTCATCACCATCCCGAAATTAAAACTGTCAGTACCTTGTCAAGGAGAACTCCGTCTTATATTGTTTTGAAATTTCAGTTATTACAACTACAAACAAATTAGTGTCGTAATCATTTTTATGGAGGTAAGACACATCACTGTCTTAAAGCATCATTAGTTAAAAGGACATAGTAGTTAAATTGTTATATACATTAATGACTTTATTATTTAATACTGCCTTAACAAGCATTTATTACTTCCGCAATCACAATTTTAACATTTAATGTTGGTATAATTTTTTTTTTTTAAATTTTATGAAATTATCGGGATGTTACATTGCTCAAGGACAATAATCCAAAGAGACTTCCATCGATATTATCATTGGTACACTATTATCAAATTTATTCAAAACTTAGGATCATAAGCAATATCAAATAAAAATGGAAGGTCCTTAAGTCTTAGGTGGGTATGAATTGAGCCCGTGATTTGGACGTATGAATCCATCCCACGATTTGGAGGTTATTTCTCAACACTCCCAAATAAAATAACCCCCAATATTTATATTACTATGTCAAATAAAAAAACCCCTTGACCCCTTAATACGGGGCAATATATTTTTGAGGTTTTTAAGAGTATTCAACCCCCCAATATGAATGGACGTGATATGATATTGCCTCACTAGTGAACCCCCCATGATTGCCACGTCGTGGCTCTTGTTTATAAATATAAATTATATATAATTTTAATAATAAAAAATTATAAATATAACTTTTATATATATATATATATATATATATATATATATATATATATATATATATATATATATATATACATAAATATTTTGATATATGTGTTAACAAGAATATGTAGTATAAATATAAATTTTAAGTTAATTTTATATTACATTTTTAGTTTCTTATTGATGATAAAAGTAGCCTCTCACGGCAACCTATGAGTTGTAACCATGTGTCCATCCTATGAGTAACCTAAAGTACTCCCATGATAGGCGTGACCTTGTTAGCGATCTATGAGTATATTCTGAATGGTATTCACGTTGACCGTGATTCCCACTATTTTATAACCTAGAGCTCATGAGTGTCACTAATCTGCAACCCTCTCAACACGCACATCAACACAAATCACAATAATTTTGTCAAACTCAAGTAATTGATGGCATACATCAACACACAATGCAAAACACTTACAAGCAATTTAGTTCCCACGCTTGTCGAACTCAAGCAATTCGACGACCTCCATTCACAGTCGGTGGCAACCTGTATTGTTGATGCCTTGAAAACCCATTGAATCTATGTCAAATATGAATAGAGATTCAAAAAACCTAAGCCAAATCTTTCATATTCGTTTGAATCCAAACTTCAACCTTCAAATCCATCGAACCTTCTGACATAGCCCAAAACCATCTTTAGTGCTATAAAGTTCATAATGGCCACCATATCCCACATGCACGCCAAAGATTCCTTATGGAAGGTCGGTGTGGTGGTTTGGGACCTCGATTTGGTCTAACCCCCAAACATCGACAATATGACATTTCATCCTCATCATTCTAATGCATTTTATCATTAACAAGACCAAAAAACTTTAAAAAACATGACATCAATAAATTACCTTACAACTTTATAATTTAAACTTTAAAAAACATGACATCAATAAATTACCTTACAACTTTATAATTTAAACTTTAAAAGACATGACATCAATAAATTACCATACAACTTTATAATTTATTTAATAAACCTTAGAACATATGGTAGAGAAATATGGAGCAATAATATAAAGAACAAATTTATTATTGTCAAGCAGATATAGAATATAATCGTGTTTATTATTACTTTTCATTAGCAAATAAGAATATTGGGTTTCTTGCAATTTATTCCTTAACTACAAAATTTCTTTGATTAGAGAAACTAATGGCAATAGAGAGCAAAGAATATCCAAAGTAGAAGTGTCCATGTCATTTATGATAAATAAATTATTTGCATGCATGAGCAAATGTTACTACAATTAACAATTTGGGATTAAATAGCCATAAGTGTTCCGTGCAAAGAATTTAGATATGAGGAGTGGGGGAATCATACAAATGACAAAAGAAAGCCTCTCTTTTCCCTTTTTATTTTCTCATTTTTGTTTTTGACACAATAAGTTAATTTAATTTAATCACATAACATGTTTTTTTCAAAAGGTTTTCTTAGGGCCAAGTCATCATAATGGGTAAAAAATAAAAACGAGGGTGACATACATTGAAGGAGGATGGGATGTTGTTTTTATGTTGAATATATTTTGTTGAAAGTGATGTATAGTTTGAGTGGACTTGAAAGTGAAACATAATTATGATTTGATGGGTTTTGTGTGTATATTTCTTTTGTTGTGTTGATTTCTATTCAAATCATTTATTTTCTATTTTATAAATTCAATTATGTGAAACTGATTTTAGCTCCACACTACATCATGGAAGCATGACAAAGTGCCATATGATGACAATATAAATTGTTAAAAACTAAAACTTAAGCATACACCCCAACCTCAACTTGGACAACTTGACCCACTCAAAGACATATGTCAAATCCATTTAATTTCACTAATCAAACCCATGTTAACTTCCAATCTCTTCCACTAGAATCTTCCCCTTTCAACCTTGTTCTCTAGTCCAATCCTTGTTAAACGAAAGTGTTGAAATGTCAACCATGGACATTTTACATTTTTTCCTCAAGCATCATGACTTGCTCATTTGAGCATTAATGGAGTTATCTCCTAAGTTGGAATCATTGCAAGGCCCATCACTCTCCTTCAATCTCTATGACATGCCTCTAGATGAATAAACTTTCAACATCTCTAGCCCTTATTAATAGAGATACACTATGAAGACACTACCATAAAATGAGTGGTTCATGTAGATCTTAAATTTTCCTTAACAAAATTACCACTTCCATTGTTTCAACCCATGGCTTTACGGAAATTCAAAAGCGAATTGGACGTATATGGGATTTAACAAGTCAATGACTAAACTTGCTAGGGTAGTAGATCTTGAACTAGCCCTTGGGTCTAAAATTGTATCAACTTGATTTTTTTTTCATGGATGCAAGGGTTCATTATAACATTATTCTAAGGTTTTCATGGTTGGATGTGATGATGGTGATTCTATGCATCTTTTTGGGTGATATTTAATTTACTTCACCATGGGAAATACCCATGTGGTTAAGAACAATCTGACATCATTATCCATGTTGTGTTAATCTACATCTCCAACAAAACCCTTGATATCATTAGTTTATTCTTCCATGGGTCCTTTCATTGTTGCGTGCTCCATAAGACTAACCTCCCTCTCCTCCTTATGCACCTCCTTCACCTTGCCTTGCAATATTGTTCACTTTGAGCCTCTTTGCATTGAATTCACTCCTCAAACTACCCTTACATATATGGTATATATCAATCCCACTCTTGATGATATTCACACGTTCAAGGAGTTCCATGCCTCATGCTATCTGTCAGATTTTAAGCATTCATTCATTCATTGTGTATCAATTATAAATAAACATGTTCTCTTAAAGCAAGTAAAATTACATCATACATTTTTATACATGATATCCCATAAACAACAAAAAATATGTGACAAACCAATGGATATATATAATCAATTTCATAAGTACATTAATGGTCATCACAATACAAAATAAAAGTTTGAAAGGTTGTGAAAATGATATCCATCTAAAATACATTGCCAAAATAGAAAAAGTGTTATGTAGTACAAGGCTTCTCGTGACCTACCTTTATGATCCCTTGAATTTTTCCTCCTCACCCCTAATATTTATGAATTTGAAATCCTCCATCTTACCCTTGACATATAGGAGGTCCTCCCTATCATATACTTATCCCATCCTTTGGAGGTAATTGATCTTTCTCCTATGTGTTTGGATCATCCTCGACATGGATACTGCAAAAGAGGAAAATATTTGAGAGTGCTCCCAAAAGGGTAGCATTGCCACCACGTGTGTAAGACAATATAGTCTATATAACTCCATAATTAGGATATCCATTACCATTTGGATCTTTACTAGAATTAGAGCTTGTCATTTGCATCCATATTTCAATCACATGTTAGTACCCACGTTAATTCATGAAAGGAGAAAACAACTCAAGAAAAAGATGTAAAAGTGTTCTCTTTACCCATGGTGGACTCCTACCCAAAGCATGGACTACCTCAGGGTCTCTCCATACCTCTTCTCCCTTGGCACATATCGAGAAAAAGATGTGAAAGTGTTCTCTTTACCTATGGTGGACTCCTACCCCAAGCGTGGATCACCACAGATTCTGCCCATGCTATTATATGAATCGAACCCGTGATTTGGAGGTATGAATTGAGACCATGATTTGGAGGTATGAATCCATCCCACAATTTGGAGGTCTTCATCCAACCCAAATAAAATAACCCTCAATATTTATATTACTATGTCAAATTAAAAACCCCCCTTGGCCCTTTAATACGAGGAAACATATTTTAGAGGATTTTAGGAGTATTCAAACCCCCAATATGAATGGACATGATATGATATTGCCTCACAAGTGAACCCCCTATGTTGAGGAGTGGTGCGGGCCGGGTCTACTTTTTTCCACATGTAGTTTTCCTGTTTTTGGCTCATAGATGGAGACATTTCTCCTCGTTTCTATCTTTTTGTACTTAGTGGTTATATATACGTACCTTCCCTCTTTTCTTTTTGGTTTGTTTCCCCATTGATGACTTTTCCATCCATCCACATTGTTAAAATTTAGTAAAATATTGTAATTTTCTATTGTTAGTGTGACACAACTAAAAATTACTAACATAAACGACTAATTCTCATTAATCGTTGTTAGCTAGTCATATTTATATTCCCGTGACTAAATTAGTCATTTATGTTAGCCCTTTTTATTTAGTCACTTGTTATATAGTCATATATTTTATTCCGTGACTAAATTAGTCATTTATCTTAGTCGTTTTTTGTTGGATTATTTAAAATTGCTCAATTTTAGTCGTTTATCCCTTGAAAAAACAGTGGTGACTAAAGTTTTTAGTCACCTAGTCACTTATCTCTCATTTTGTACTAGTGAAAGTACTTGTTTGAGCAGCTTAATTTGAATGCAAGATAGAGGATATGGATGGAGTTATTATGTGAATATTAGCTTGACATCAAGCATATTAAAGGTAAGGAAAATAAAGTAGTTGATGCACTTAGTAGGAAGATACATGTGATGCATGTAGAAATTATCAGCACTAGTGCATGAGATTTAAAGGATAATATCATTGAATCAAATGTTATAGATGAAATTTATCAACAGGTAAAAGAAGAATTGCAACAACAAAAAATTCCATAGAAATTTGATAAGTATAAGTTGGAATAAAATGGGATCCTCATGCGAAGAAATATATTTTATGTTCCCAATGTTGGAGATATAAGGAAGATGGTTATGAAGGAAATGCATGTTCTTCCTTATGCCAGACATTCGGGTTATCAGAAAACAATAACAGCAGTAAGGAAACAATACTATTGGCCAGGGATGAAGAATGTTGTTGTAGAATATATAGCGAGGTGCATGGAATGTCAAAAAGTTAAAATTGAAGATGAGTCCTTTCGAGGCCATGTATGGAAGGAAGTGCAATACTCCCATCATTTTGGATAACCCAACATATAGAGTCATTGTTGGACAATAATTATTAAAGGATATGGAGGATAATATGGTTAAGATAAAGCAGAATCTAAAGGAAGCTCAAGATAGGAAGAAAATCTATGCAGATCAGAACAAGACTGCCAGATAGTTTCTAGTTGAAGATCATGTGTTTTTGAAAGTTAGACCCAAGAAGAGTTCCTGAAACTTGGTAAATTGCTCCAAGCTGGATACCATATACTATGGAACTTTTGAGGTATTAGCTAAAATAGGTTATATTGTTATGGATCCCATCAATAGGTAAGCAAAGGCATATAAATCATTTTCACAATCAATCAAATTGGTTCAAAAAGAAGCTATCATGCTATCAAGTTGGTAAAAGATGAATGCATCATAGTTATATTTATAGAATATTTCAATTTACATATTTTGGATGTTGTAGTCTTCCTTTCTAGCTTAAAATACAAACATGACACTAATATGGTTGGTTGTTAGAAGTACCATTTTTGCAACAGGTTTAGAACTAAGGCATTGAGTCAGTTTTGTTAGAAGAACATATAAGAGATGCAGTTTTACTTACAGTTAGTTGGCACAATTTGAAAGAATGTGAAAGAGAAGTATTTTTGTATGGACCAATGTGTAGGAAAAGCGAGATCCAAAAGAGAAGATATAGTTAGTCAGTTACTAAGTACAGCTTTAGTGTTCAACGATTTTGAATACATATCCAATTGAGGCCTGGCCCGTAAGGACTATATTGAGTTGATTTAGATTGCTACTATGCACTAACCTCCATAGAGTGACACATGCAGTTATGATTTAGATACTAGCAGTTCATAGCATTAGAATAGGTCTATTCAAACAATGTCGTCTGGCTCATAAAAGGGGACCGATTTTGTATAAGCACAGTTATATTTACATTATTTGAGAGCATCATATAGTTTGGGACTTATTGTGTTTAACAGTGATTTTTAAGTAAATGACGATTTCTTTTGTCCCATATCATTGAGTAAATTTGTGTTCTTGTATTGCCATGGGTAAGGGCCCATCCATAGGTAATTATAGGGGCATGTGAGTTAGATTAGATTTTATTTCTTTCAAATGAATGAGATAGGTTAAAACATAACATAGCAGATTCATTACAGTTAGTAGGAAAATTCAGTATGTTGACATAATAGCATTAAATAGATTATTTATGCATCTTGAATTCGGTTTGAATGTTTTTTATCATTTTGCAATTTCTAATTCAACATTTTTTTTATAAGACATGCTATCTAATTATATGATTCTGGTGAAGCATGACAGTTCCAAGTTTGTTTAAATACTTACTCAGATTTTGATGTCACTGAAATACCTCGACTTGATGTGTAAATGAGAAGGTATATCAAGAATCATTCCTCAAAAGGTTTGTCTAAATCTTGGCGAGGAATATCCTGAAACTGGTCCATAAACCATTAATAAATGGATAGGTACCTAACCAGATGATGGGATCCATGTCCCTTGAAACCCTTAGGTCATAGATCAGAATTTCCTTTTTCTTCTTATCTATGTTTTTCTGCTTTAAAATAGTACTAGGAATCATTAGAATTTTCTTTGTAGTTTCACATATTGTGCAGGACCCTCATAAGTTTGTATGAATCCCTGAGTTGATGATTAAAGGGAAGGGAAGGTTCAGATACAACACCTTGGCTAGTGTCTTGTCCCAACAAGATACAATATTCTTGTTGATTAATTAAGCCCATCATGTTGCTTATGAGTTGGCTCTACCCGCTTGCATTAGAGCACATAATGTGTTTCATGTGTATTTATTGAAAAAATATATACCATATGTTAACCATGTAATTGATTAGAATGTGATCCAGGTAATTAGATTTATTTTATTTTCTTTATTGATATATATACATGTATGTACATGGTACTAATCATGTGATTTAATGGATTATGACGTAGGTGGAACTGGAAGGGGATTTTCAGTATAACATGTTTCCATTTTGGGAAACAAGGTCAAGCATCTTCGGAATCGAGAAATCAAGCAGGTAAAGGTCCAATGGGCCTATTACAGGCCCGAGGATATGACTTGAGAGCTGGAAGATGTTATGATGGAAGCATACCCTCATATATTTTGAAAGTTTGGTGTTTATGACATATATGTAATGAATATGCATCGAGGACGATGCAATGTTTAAGGGGGAGGGGGGTGTAATACCCTAGTTGTTAAGCCCCATACTTATGGCCTTTTATTTGAATATGGAATTATGTTCTATTTTTTAATGTGACTATGGAATTATGCTCATTTTTTTTATGATGTGATTATGGAATCTGGCATTATTATTATTAATGTTAATATTGTTATCATTGAATGTTGTTGCTATTAATTAAATAAACAACTCATTGAGAAAAGGAAACTAAAATAGTATGGGAGACCTATTGGGATCATTAATACTCCATCCTTGTACTACCTAACATTATTTATTTTTTCCTAGTAGTTGATGATGTCATTTTTCGCCTAGTTGTGTACAGATGTCATCTAGGATCCATATACTGCCTAATGCATCCTGCATGCATCATTTTAGGACCACTTAAGTCAGTTCCCTATATTTTAGGATCCTACTCGGTGTTCCATCTCAGTCCACTTGCGTTAGCTGACTCTTGTGGGGGTTTTATGCTCCAATTTCCACTGATCGTGGCCTCATGCGCCCTTTTCTGAGTGGTTTGCATGACAAACTCACTAACCCACCCTCCTTAGTCAGTTAATGTATTGTGTCTTCAATTAACTGATTTTAGGTTCACTTGAGTTGAGTTTGGGTATTTCAGAGCACTCCAGTGGTGACAATCCCTATGCTATACACACTAAGACTCGAATTATCCTAAGTGATTTGAATTATCTCCATTGTAACATCATTGTTGGCTATACTAATTATTGGATCATGTGACACTATTTTGTTCCTATCTGAGTTCTAATGCGTGATTAATTGTCTATTCTTTTTTACTACAATTTTCACCGTAACTCAATTTCTCTGCTCATTCTTTCTCTGTGAGGTATACTCAACTCCATGATCTACTATGATTTAGAATTTCACATGGTATCAGAGCTAAGTGAACGTACGTTGAGAAATTTCTTTCTGTATTGCACCAGAAGCCTCTAGATTTCCACATCAAATCCTAGTGCCATTGCATTGAATTCATTGGAGAAATCCTTTGAGGTCTAGCTAGGTGTGAAGGATCCGGAAAAATGTTCCTATTTTCCTAAAGCAGTGCTCAGTAGTACTCTATCTCCAAAATTGATATTTTTTTTTAGGTTATTGAAATTTATTCAGTGCAACAGTAGCAGCAATACCACCTATTCGCTCCAGCATTTCTAATGGAGAATTTGAATGCTCCTCTCTCTGTTAGGATCCTGGCACCCTTCAATTATCTTGATTGGAGGGCTAATATGCAGATGGTCTTGCACAACAAGTCACTGTACAGGGTAACAATGGGAAACAAGGTTGAACCTCAAGCAGCTGTTGAGAAGGCCAAGTATCTGGATAGATTGGATGAAGCATTTGGTTTCATGTGTATTCATATTTCCCGATATCTACTCTTCCACATCAATGGATTGAAGAATGAAAAATAGGTTTGGTTGAAGTTGGAGACCCTCTTCAGAAAGCAAGATGAGCTAAGGGGCCATATTATGGAGAATGAGTTTATTTCTCTTCAACCCAGCAGTTTCGATACCATCCAATAATTCTTTTCCAAATTCAAATCTTTGGTCATGCAATGCAAGCAGTGTGGCATTGAGAAGAAGGATCAACAATTGGTGCTATCCATTCTGAGCAAGCTAGGCCCTGAGTTTTTCATATTTGTATCTACCTTCCATTTGGGAAGATTGTCAATACCTGGTTGGAAAATCCCATCCTTATATGTTTTCATTGAATCTCTCATCCAAGAACAAGAAAAATGATCCAGATGGGTGCCTTGAAGGCCTCCAAAAATCAAGCTCTTGTGGTTGGAGAATCAAAGAGTTCGAATGGAAAAGGGAAGCAAAAAGGAAAAGAGAAGAGGCAATATGAACCCAAGCAAAATTCCAAGTCTATTGCATCGGAAGAGGCCTCCAGCTCCAAGAAGGACAAACAAAATAAATTTGAGAAATCCAAGTGTACATGTTGTAAGAAGGGTAATCATCCTGATATTTCTTGTATGAAGAAGACCATAGATCAAATGGTAAAATGCCTTGAACAACATAACATTTCCCTCCTTGAAGGCACAAGGAATACTGGTCCAGGTGGCAAGTCAAAATATCATGAGAGATGCCATCCATTGAAGGCCATATTCTCACAATCCCAATATTTTCTTATTGATTCTGGAGCCTCCAACCACATGGTTTCCTCTAGAGATTCATTTTCTTCATTAGATCTAACTGATGGACCCAACATACACATGTGAGATGACTCTCAAATATTTGTTGAAGGGAAGGGTATTATACAGCTTGAGCATGGAAATTTCAACAATGTTCTATATGTTCCTTCTCTAGCAGCTAATATGTTGTCTATTCATCAGATCACACACACAGGTTCACCAAAGAAAGTTGTATTTGGACCTGACATAGTTGAGGTTGCAGAGATATCATCTGGGAAGTTGATAGCCAAAGGAGTTGCAAACCATGGCTCCAAGGCATTTGAGTTCTACTGCTTCTTTCCATACTGACATCAAAGTTATCTCTTGACTCATGCAAATGAGATAAGTAGACTCTAGCATGAATATTCGAACACCTAAACTTCAAATACCTACAATAGTTCCACAAGGAAGAGATGTTGGAAGGTTTGCTGAACATAAATTTCTATCACGGTATCTACAAAGGTTTCTTGCTAGGGAAGCGCCTAGAGAAAAACTATGATTTTGGGAAGGAAAAGAGAGCTTCCTCCATCCTAGATCTGATTCATAGTGATGTTTCAAGACCGATGCCCACTGCTTCAATGAATGGATCCATATACCTTCTGACCTTCATTGATGACTACTCTAGGTTCTGCTCGATCTACTTTCTCAAATAAAAATATGAGGTGTTTGAAAGCTTCAAAGTTTTCAAATCCTTAGTTGAGAACACTACTAGAAGGAAGATCATGGAACTCAGATCAGATAATGGAGGGGAGTACATCAAGACGGATTTGCAGCAACTATGTGCTTCCGAAGGTATTCAAATGCAACATTATGTCCCATACACACCGCAGTAAAATGGTGTAGCAGGGAGTAAGAATAGGTCATTGAAAGAGGTGGCTACATGCTTTCTTGAAGAAAGAGATATCCAATCAAATATTTGGGCAGAAGAAGTGAACTGTGCCACATACATTCAGAATAGGGTACCCCACAAATCTTTTGATGGGGTCAATCCATTCGAAGCATTGAAGGGACACAAACCCGATGTCTCTCATCTGAGGGTTTTTGGATCCAAGGCATGGGCTATAATTCCCTCCAACAAGAGGAAAGCACTTCAACCTAAAAGTAGTGATGCATCCTTCTTGGATATGTAGAAGATGCAAATGCTTACAAGTTGATGGATATTGTAACCAGGGGATGCTTCATTGAAAGAAGTGTTCAATTCAATGAGGATCCATTGCATTATCTACAACCAGTTGAAGAAGAATGTATAATTGTTATACCTCCTCTATTCGCTCCTAATGATGTTTCAATATGATTCAAATCTAGATATTGAGCATGAATATCTATCAGATCCAAATCCAAATCCATAACCTACTTGTAATCCAAAGCCTAAATGGGCTCAAAATCTTATTGAGTTCAATGGGGACATTGCTAGAGACCCATCTGACTACAGAAGAACAAGATATCAATACCAAGATGCTAACATTGCACTTTTCCATACAGATCCACTTCTCCCTAATAGGTGCTTCATGATGGTGGGGTCTGATCCATCGTCTTACAAAGAGGCTTTCCATGATCCAAGATGGAAAGCATCCATGGATGAATAACATGATTCACTGTAGAACAATCATACATGGGATCTTGTCCCTCTTGCCCCAGGGAGGAAAATAGTTCAGTGCAAATGGATCTAAAAAACAAATCTTACGTATAATGGATCTACAACCAAGTACAAGGATCGGTTGGTTGCAAAGGGGTACTCATAATTTCAAGGCTTGGACTACAATGAGACATTCTCTCCTGTAGCAATAATGGATTCAGTAGGGGTTGTTTTGGCCATTGCATATTCGAATGCATGGGAGGTACATCACATGGATGTAAAGAGTTCCTTCTTGCATGATAAATTATAAGAAGAGATCTACATGAAGCATACTGATGGGTACACTTATGATCCTTCCTTGGTATGCAGATTGAGGAGATCATTGTATGGGCTCAAGTAATCCCCAAGGGCATGGTATGCAAATATGGATTCCTTCTTACTATCACTAAAGTTTGAAAGATGCAAATATGATTGCAATGTTTACATGCAACAGAAGGGAGGATGTCTATTGTTGATTGTTTTGTATGTGGATGACTTGATCATCGCCAATGGATTTTCTACTGGGTTGAAGCACATCAATTCTTCCTTGAACAAAGCATTCGCTATGACATGTCTAGGACTGTTAAAACAATTCATTGGTATGGAAGTAACTCAAAATGCTTCGAGGATCATGATTTCACGTTCAACATATGCATATGATTTACTGACAAAGTTTAATATGGTTGATTGCAAAGCCACATCTTTTCCCTTCCTATCTAGCATTAGATTGGGAGAAGGTGGTTCCACTCCCTTGGTTGATATCACTCTTTACAGACAGCTGATTGGTAGCTTGTTGTATTTGACACATTCGAGACCATATCTATCATATGTTGTTGGTGTTGTGGCTAGGTACATGTAGGAGCCACATGAGCTTGATTGGAATGTAGTTAAGAGGATCGTGCACTATGTGCAAGGTACGAGAGATTTTGGCATACATTATTCTACTGGTGGTCAACTAGATTTCATTGGTTTTACTGACTCAGACTCGACTGGATAAAATACTGATAGGAAGTCTACTTCAGGGTACGTATTCATGTTGGGATCAAGACCAATCTACTGGTCAAGCAAGAAGCAAGCAATACTCACACTTTCTTCAGCAAAGGCAGAGTACAGACGGGCTATGAATGCAATTATCCAAGAAGTTTGGTTGCATGGGATCTTGACTCAGTTTGGAATTCACACTTCTCCTTCAGTAGACCTTTTTTGTGATAATCAAAGTGTCAACAGGATCTCCTGTGACTCAGTTCAAAATCAAAGGACCAAACATATTGAGGTTCACATGCACTACATCAGGGAGCTAGTGCACAACAGGACCATCTCACTGCATTATTGTCCTATACAGGAGATGATTGTAGACATATTCGCTAATTTTTTCACTCAGAAGAGATTTGTTTATCTCGTATCTTTACTTGGTGTAAAATTTGTTTGATCTCCCTACTGTCTTATTTTGAGGGGGGGCCTTTTCCCATGAGGTTTTCCCCATTTCCTTGGTTCATGGACAGTTGTTTTTATTTTCATCATTTATTTGATTGTATGGGTGACCTTTGGTATTAGTAACCATGGCCCAGGATGCACAAGTTTGGATTAAGCAGGGGGTGTTAGGATCATTAATACTCCAGCCTTGTCCTACCTAGCATGATTTTTTTTCCCAGTAGTTGATGATGTCATTTACCCCCTAGTGGTGTGCATATGTCATCTAGGATCTATCTACCACCTCATGTGCCCTGCATGCATCATTTTAGGACCACTTAAGTCGGTTACCTATATTTTAGGATCCTACTGAGTGTTCCAGTTCAGTCCACCTGAGTTAGCTGACTCTTGTGGGGGATTTATGCTCTGATTGCCATTGATTGTGGCCTCATGCGCCCTTTTCTAAGTGATTTGCATGACAAACTCACTAATTATCCCTCCTTAGTCATTTAACTGATTGTATCTTCATTTAACTGAGTTTAGGTTCAATTGAGTTGAGTTTGGGTCTTCTGGAGCACTCAAGTGGTGACAATTCCCATGCTAGACAAACTGACACTTGAATTCTCCCAAGTGAGTCAAATTCTCTCCATTGTAATGTCATTGATGACTATATTGATTATTGGGTCATGTGACATTATTATGTTCCTATTTGAGTTCTCATGCATGATTAATTGTTCTCTTTTTTACTGCAATTTTCACTGTAACTCAAATTCTCTGCTCATTCTTTCTCTCTGAGGTATACTCAGCTCCATGATCTACTGTGATTTAGAATTTCTCAAGACCATGGATCTCATAGAGTGAGGGGTAATTGGGTACATCCATAACACCTTAGATATTTTTTTTGGATGGTAGTTGTCCATCCTATTTCATTTTGTGCCTTCATGACTTTAGTAGTGTTGGTCACCTAAACATTGTACAATGGAACCCATTTTTTATTTTTATGAACTATGAAGTTATTATTGCACCTTAGACATACCTTAGTGGGAACATCTTTCCTATTGATCCATCCTTGGGATACATTCCCTCCAATTTATGTGTTTTTGTCATTTATGAACCCTCTCCCTTGATTCTAGGAGCTATAGGCTAGAATTTAGCTTCCACCTCCACAACTGCACACCACTCCTCCATTCATTCCTATTTTGTGCTCATGTGATATTTATTACCCTACTAGATCCCCTCTCTCACCTAATTCTCCCTCCTTAATGATTTTTAACCCCCCTTATGCATTAGTGATCGTCCTTGTGCTCTTCATGGCTCCACTCCTTGGTTTTTGGTAACTCCTCCTCATGGTGCTAATATGGGAAAGGGAATCTCCTAAGTAGGCCACCACTCTACTAATTTGAGTTAAGTATCCATGATGAAGCCCAACCACACTTAAACCAATTCTAGCTGGCCACCTTGGGTTCGAATTTTCCTCCTTAAGTTATTTATACATGTGCTCTCTCTTTGTTGAAGCTAATATTGAGCTTGGGATCACTTAACTTGTGTTATATCACCATGTTGGGAATGTTGATAGTATTGAGAGTGTATTGAGGCTTAGAGATATTATATTTGTTTCCCTTTGCTTCCACTATATCACTTTACTAGTCTAGGTTCTCTCACAAGAATCGAGGAAATGGGTTGGTGAGAGGACTCACATCCCATAGGAAGTGGAGATGGACATGAAATTAGTAGTGGGAAGCACTGTGGTTCTCAGAAGAGGTAGCTTCGATAGTTACTATACTAAGTGTGCCTCTACTCGTGGATCCATGGTATGATATTAGGTGGTGACCTGTTCAAGTGAGGAAGGATTGACTATGTCTACGGCTGGCATGAAAGTTGTCCTACTGCATCCAGTTGCTGCTTCACAACTGGATCCATGGTTGTTGCTTCTCACGTTTTGGCATGAATGCCAACTGGTGGAAGCATGGTCACTGCTTCGCACGTAAGAAGTCCAGACTAAGCACAAGTGTAGCGGATCCAGCTCACCAGAAGACGGAAAAATGGTATGATGATAGGATTGGAGACTTATGTGAACGAATTTGCCAATGATTTTCGAGACAGGCATCCAGGACGATGAAAGCGCATAAATACAGGCACCAGAGGCTAGCTGAGAAAAGAGGTATCTATCCGACGAGAGGACTCCATGCTGCTAGTGGGTTAGGAAGCTAGATAAGTTAGGAATTCCAAGGAGGCTATGGAAATGATCCATTTCATTTCACGCGGCAGCACACCAGATGCGCTGAGGGCCCAAACGATGAGTGTGCATGAACACTTAGAGAAGGAAGGGGCGTAGACACTCGGGAGCACTAGAGACTAAGTCTCATTCGAGATGTCTAAGTATGTGGTGGAAGTTCGAAGCTTTTTGGTCCCTGTGACCACCAGAACGACAGGGGCAGTAGCCCCCTGGTCCTGGTAGTAGGTGATCCCCAGTGTGAAACAGATGTGCCAGAGCAGTTGGCCTATTTCGCACCTCGGTGTTGTTCATAAAATTTTCCTCAGTCTGAACCAGGTTTCCAGAGACTGGAGGATGAGTTTGAGAAGTACATGACAGCAAGCCGGGGATCACCGTATCAGTGTGAGCAGTACACAACATCGAGCTCCAGACAGCAAGAACAGTTGTAGAGGAATAGTCAAGCGACAAACGAGTCCGAGTACACCATGTCCAATTGACGTGGCTCAAGGGCAAGCCACAAGATTGTGTTGGGGGCCTGTTGGAAAGCGGTTTGGATGAGTCAGCTACGCAGCATCGCGGATGTTGAGAAGGGTCCAAGATGCTAGACAAGAAGGAAAACAGTGCACAAGTCAACAAGTTTATGTATTTTTTGGGTCATTAGGACCGCATTATGTGGGTTTTTGGGTCATTTGGACCGCAATATGTGAGTTTTTGGTCATCCTTTTTGTAGATTTTGTTAAGAAGTAGTTAGGAGGTTTCCTAAGTGGACCACAAATGTAAGGGCGCAAACCTATCAATAGACATAGTATTGTAAGTTTTGAAAGACAAATATATGCGAAGTTGATCAATGAATTGAAGATTTGAGCATGGATGAGTTTGCTTGTCTGTTAATCTGGGTATGCGACAGAAGAACTACATTGTTGTATCTGTGGGTTGTTACGAAGGTTAATATGATGTGATATTGAGCATATTACTGTGTCTCTTTTTGTCTTTCTGTTATGAATGTGATGTGCCATCTGAATACATGAATGATGCAATGTTTCCTTGTTCCAAGTGATGTTTTATTGCTAGATCTGTTGCGCATTAATGGTTTATTTACCAATAAGATCTGTTGAATGATGATGTGGTTCTGCCTAAATACATAAGTTGAAATGTTAGATCTATTTCTGAATGCTACGATAGGTTGATTAAGCGGATACATAAAAGTCCTTCTTCATTTGGCGGAAACATGGTTTCATCAGCTCTCCCTTGAACATCTCGGGTGAGACTTCATCTGCTCCATAGGTGTTACTGGACGGGGTAAAACCTGGGCTGGGCCGGTGCTTAGGGAGATCGCGGTGGGTTGGATGTCGACAGAGTGAGGAACCCTTGTTGACCCGGTTTGTGTCAACAAGTCAAGAAAGGAAAGGAGAAAATCAAGTCTTGGGACAGGATGGTTTTCAAGCTGAAAGGGAAGTTCTTACCTAATGACTATGTGATTTCCTTATTCAGGAAGTTACAAAACTTCCGACAGAAAGAGATGACCGTGAAAGAGTACATGGAAGAGTTCTACAGACTTTCGATTTGGTCGAGTCAAACCGACGAAGGAGAATAATTTATCGCTAGATATGTAAATGGCTTGAAGAATGCCATACAGGACGAGTTAATCCTCTCGAGGTTCAGAGTGGTCAGTGAAGCCTACCAGTTAGCTATGAAGCTAGAAGAGAAGTTTTCGAAGAAAACCACGTCGTCTAAAGGGAGGATGAATGGTTGAGGTGCGAAGACTATTTCCATGAAGGGCCAAAGTAGATGAACCAAGAGAGAAGCCGTCGAAGACAACTGACGTGCGGAAGGGACAGGGACCAGAGAGAAAATGTAGGGAAACCAATGGGACAGTCAAGAAACCCATCACAGGGGATTCACTAGAAGGAAATATAATATCACGTTCATTCATACTACGGTATTAAATATTCATGAAAACCTAAAAATTATATTGCTTATATATTAAGGGGAAAGGGTTTTTTTATTTAATGTAACAATACAAAAATACTTTGGGGTCTTTTTTATATGGGCGAGCTGAAAAAATCCGCCAAATGGAGATGGCGGGATCATGACCGGATGAGAAATCGGGTTGAGGCAAGGCTCAGGCTTACCAGTACGCAGGGAAATCACGTCTTGGGGCATGCTTGAGGCTAGGGGTTTCATGGTGAAGTGGGTTTCCAGTCGATGATAGTCGAGAGACAATGGTCATTGACAGCCAATTGTTACCAATAACACTCAACTAGTTGTTACCAATAGCCTTGGGAGGCTCTAAGCCTCCAGGGCCTGTTATAGGCCCTCGATAGGCCTTGGGGGATTGAATGCCCAACCAATTGTGCCTATTACAGGCCTTAGGAGGTTTATTCAACCTCCTAGAGCTTGTTACAGGCCCTGGGGGCTTGGATACCTAGCCCACAACAGGCTTAGTCAACTATTGGGGAACTTCAACATGAAATCTAAATGTTGTACTATGTGCATTGGCTCTAGTGACATACAAGAAGTGATCTCCTATCTCTTCATTAGAACATTAGATGTTGCAAATAATAATGATATGTGGTTGAGTAATTTCATTATGGGTGAAGTAATGTGCATCCACAATATACATCGAAAGAAGCAAGGTGCATAATAGAATGCATGTGGGGTCATAATAGGGGTATCATATCAATATACTAGGTAGAAATATAAAGGGGTATAAAAAATGTTAATGAAAAAATTGATACATACAATATCTAGTGAAAATAGAGATTTTTTTTAAATTGGGAAGGCATATTGGGAGGGGGTTAAAAAAAATGATTTTGGAAGGTATTTTCCAATATTTAGTGAAATTAGGGGTATTGTTTCATATTCCATGAATGAACGTGCTATGATAGGGATTTATTGAGTGAAGCTCCCATGAGACCCATGGTCATGGTGCGTATGGTCGAACTTGTCCAAAAATAAAGAAAGGAGCTGACATAATAGCTATACTCAGTTATAAGTGTCAGGGTGTAGGACACAAAGCTTATGAATGCCCGTAGAATCTACATGTGGAAGATAAGTCAAAACCCAGAGGTCGACGGAATTACCAGGGCAATGAGAAGGAGGATTTGACATCAGGAAGTGGGGAGGATGGTCAAAGACGAGGTCGAAAGATGACGACCAGAAGAACATTGGTTCAAGATGACCGACGCGACGAGAAGGAGCCGACACAGCGAAAGGTTGTTTTTCGGACTAGAGTGCTGCTCGGAGACAGGTATTGCAAGGCCATGTTCGATGGTGGCAGTACGGAGAACTTAGTGTCGATGGAGGTCATCGACAAGTTGGGTTTGAGATGTTGAGAACACCCAAATCCATACAAGATATCTTGGTTACAGAAAGGTCACCATGTGAAGGTCACCAGACAGTTCCTAATTAACTTTAAGGTTGGGAAGCTTGAAGACAATGTATTGTGCGACATAATCCCAATGGACGCATGTCATCTATTGTTAGGAAGACCATGGAAATATGATCAAAAGATGATCTATGATGGTTTATCCAACATAGTCACAGTGTGGAAAAATGGCACGCGGAGGACACTAAAGCCGAAGTAGGAGGATCAATCTGACTACAAGCAGGGAGAAAGCAACTATTGGGAGAAGCGAGTGTTGATGTGCTCAGCCAAGGAATACTCAATCCTTTCAGAATGATGTACTCAATCGACAAGTCTAGGAGTTGTTGGGTAGAGGATTGATCAGAGAGAGTTTGAGCCGTGTGCGGTACTAGTTGTACTAGCACCAAAGAAGGGTGGAGAATTGAGGATATGTACAAACTCTAGGGCCATCAACAAGATCACAATCAAGTACCAGTTTCCATTGCCAAGAATGGATGACTTGATGGATTGCTTGAGTGGAGCAAGATACTTCACCAAGATCGACCTGAAAAGTGATTATCACCAGATCAGGGTGAGAGAGGGCGATGAATAGAAAATAGCCTTGAAGACAAAGGAAGGACTATATGAGTGGTTAGTCATTCCATTCGGGTTGACTAATGCACTTAGTACGTTCATGAGGTTGATGAATGAAGTATTGAATCCATTCTTGGGAAATTTCATCATAGTGTACCTAGACGACATTATGATATTTAGTCGAACCAAGGTCAAACACTTGGAGCGTGCATTCAACAAGTATTGCAGAAATTACAGGAAGAGAAGCTGATGGTGAACCTGCAAAAATGTTTCTTCATGAAGGAAGAACTGGTGTACTTGGGATTTGTAATCTCGAGTAAAGGGTTAGTGATGGACCCAGAGAAGGTGAAGGAAATATTGGATTGGATAGAACCGACAAGCACGACAGGAGTGTGTATTTTCCATGGACTTGCTAGTTTCTATAGGAAGTTCATCATGGCATTCAGTTGGATATGTGCACTGTTGATAGATTGCATAAAGAAAGGGGAGTTCATGTCGATGGAAGCTGCCTAGAGATCTTTCGACAAGTTGAAGCAGAAGGTCACTGAGATCCCAGTGTTAGTGCTCCCATATTTCAACAAAATTTTCCAAGTCAATTGCGATGCTAGTGGAATGGAAATTGGAGCAGTGTTGAGCGATAAGTTGGATGAAGCAAAGCGGAAATATTTTGTCTATGACTAGGAGTTCTATGCTATTGTCCAAGCGTTGAAGAAGTGGAGGCATTATTTGTTTCCCAAGGAATTTGTCTTGTAAACAGATCACAAGCATTGAGGTACTTGAATAATCAGTCGAAGTTGAATCAACAACACATGAAATGGGTCGAATTCTTGCAGGGATATACCTTCATGTTGTGACATAAGTTGAGCAAGTCGAACAAGGTTTTCGACACGTTGAGTCGAAGAGTTGCATTGCTGAACATGACGACAGTTCAGGCGACAAGAATAGACTCAGTGAAGACAGAGTATGTGACCGACAAGGATTTTACGAAAGCATGGAAGGAGAGTAGCAAACCATGGAGTGTCGAAGGGACTCCATACTTGGAATATTTTATCCAAGAGGGATACCTATTCAAGGGAAAATAGTTGTCTATTCCCATAGGAACCGTAAGAGAGAACCTAATCCGAGAACTACACAGTGACGGATTAGCAGGTCATTTTGGCATCAACAAAACCAAGGCGTTGGTCGAAGAAAAGTATTTTTGGCTAGGAATGACAACAGAGTCGAGTTTGCCAGTTGGAAAAAGGAAGAATTCAGACTACGGGGATGTATGCACCATTACCAGTGTTGAATACCCCATGGGAGCACCTAAGCATGGATTTTTTTGTAGGATTGTCGAAGATGCAGCAAGGTAACGGCTCAATCTTTGTTGTAATCGACAGATTTTCAAATATGGCACACTTTATTTCATGTCGGAAGACAAGTGATGCCACAAGAATTGTTGTAATATTCTTCAAGGAGATAGTCAGATTGCATGGATTGCCGAAGAGTATGACGTCGAACAGAGATACAATGTTTATCGGTCATTTCTGGAGAACCCTATGGAAGAAACTAGACACGAAGTTGCAGTTTAGCTCAGCATATCATCCACATACAGATGGAAAGGCTGAGGTGGTGAAAAGAAGTTTGGAAAACCTTATGATATGTTTGACGGCTGACAGACCCAAGCAGTGAGAGAATGTGTTGGCACAAGCGAAGTTCGCGTACAACAATTATGTGAATCAGTCGACAGGTATGAGCCCATTCCATATTGTTCAAGGACGAAACCCACATGGAGTGGTGGATTTGGTTGAGATACCGACAGAAATCAGGAAGAATGCAGACGTAGAAACATTTGCAGAGCATATGAAGTAAGTGCACGAAGATGTGCGCAAGTGCATTGAGAAGAGCAACACGGCATACAAGTTGAGGGCCGACAGGAAGAAGAGGCTACAGTCGTTCAGTGAAGGAGACTTAGTCTATGCACACTTGTGGAAGGAGATATTTCCAACAGGAATGTATAACAAGATGAAGTTGAAGAAGATTGGACCATGTAGGATCTTGAAGAATATTTCAGACAATGATTATGTGTTGGATCTACCGAAAGACTTGAGCATTTCACCTATGTTCAATGTCTCAGATCTGTACAAGTATGAGGAAGGTTCAACAAGCAGCAGCGCAAAAGTGTCAGACATCGACTGGACAGTGCAGATTCTAGGTCGACACGACAAGGAGGAAATCGTCGAAGTGTTGGGGTAACGCGAAGTCGGACGCACAAAAAGTTTGCAGAAGAAAAAATATTTAGTCTGATGGAGAGATGATGAATTAAAGGAGGCGACATGGATTTCAGAGGAGGAGCATGGGGGCCTAGGAAAAACCGTCGAAGTTGATCGACAGGAAGGAGACTTAGTCTATGCACACTTGTGGAAGGAGAGATTTCCGATAGGAACGTATAACAAGATGAAGCTAAAGACGATTGGACCATGTAGGATCTTGAAGAAGATTTCAGACAATGATTATGTGTTGGAGCTACCGAAAGACTTGAGCATTTCACCCATGTTCAATGTCTCAGATCTATACAAGTATGAGGAAGGTTCAACAAGCAGTAGCGCAGAAGTGTCGGACATCGACTGAACAGTGCAGATTCCAAGTTGACACGACAAGGAGGAAATCACCGAAGTGTTGGAGGAACGCGAAGTTGGACGCACACGAAGTTTGCGGAAGAAAGAATATTTAGTCTGATGGAGAGATGATGAATTAAAGGAGGCGACATGGATTTCAGAGGAGGAGCATCGAGGCCTAGGAAAAATCGTCGAAGTTGATCGACAGGAGGAGGCCGACCAGGGGGAGTGTCGACGACCACTGGTGAGAAGTAAACTGGCCGACGAAGCCAGGCATTCGAGAAGAATTTGTCGATATGTGTTTGACAGGAGAGAAGTCGCGAGTCGACAAGTTTGATGTCGACAAATGACAGGAAGCAGAGCGAAGGCGTCGAAGGTCGACAAGGTTGAACATAGACACCGATGGAAGCAGTGAAGGACAAGTGTCAAGAACGAGGTGGACTGGCATCCGTGGATGCAAAGTAAAGACGAAAAGACAAGCAAGGTTGACGGTGACGAAGTGTAGTATGGTCAAGACAGGAGATGGATATGATAACTATCACAGACTCCGAAGAAGCGCAGGAGTCAACGCGAAATACTTAGAAGTTGGTTGTGGTTGTGGAGGAAGTTAAAGGAAGTTATGAAGGTGGTTGGGATCATGATAGATGTCACCACAGGAAGGGGTTGTGCAGCACGACTAGAGGGCGCTGAAAACTATAGGTCTACAGGATCAGGGAGAATTCAGTGGACAGACAGAAGGACATCTCTGGGAACAGAGTGAGCCTCGGGAAAAGCAGCAACAGGGTAGAAGAGCAATATGAAGGCATAGAGGAGGGGATCATTCATCCATTGCTCAACGAGTTCTTTCATTCAGCAAAGACCGTGAGAGGGAGGAGTATCCCACACAGCCGAGAAACACACCTAGAGACAGAGTTCTAGTTTTGTATATTGTAACAGGCTAAGGCCGACTAGTTTCATAGTTTACTTTGTATTTATCATTGTAACTGATTCGGTTTAATAGAAGAATCCAACTTCTCGAATTCAGTTCACATCTAGTCTTTGTGAGCACCTGTGTGTTGTTTTGTGTCATAGTTAAGAAAGAGGCCCCTTATCAAGACTGCCCTTGCACCACAAACCTTGAATATTTAATAAAAGATGCAGCTAAAAATAATGAAGAATACTTAAAAATTAAAGAACAATTGGAAAACTATATTAACATAAATGAATCCTTAGTTACTCTATAAGCTCAGAAGACTTGTTGGTTTATAAAAATCGATTATATATACCTAATTCTAAAGAAGTTAAGTAATTATCTCGAATGAGTTACATAAGAAACTCTATCCCAGACATCCGGGATATCAAAAGATGATATCAAAGTTAAGAAAATTATATTATTGGCCTAACAGGAAGAATGATGCTTCAAATTACCTAGCTAGATGCATTGAATGTCAACAAGTAAAAACATAACATCAACATCTACTTGGGTTACTTCAACCCTTTCATATTCCAGAATGGAAATGGGAGATAATAAGCATGGACTTTATGATGGGATTACCTAAAACAAATATGCAACATGACTCAATAATGGTAATTGCTGATAAATTAATTAAGGTTGCACACTTCATATCTATGAAATCTACCTTTAAAGCAATAAACATAGCTGATATTTTTATTAAAGAAATATTCAGTTTACATGGTATTCTGAAAGTTGTGATTTCTAATAGAGATGCAAAATTTACAAGTAATTTTTGGAATTCTTTGTTTAAAGGTATAGATACTCAGCTGAATTCCAGTACTGCTTACCATCCTCAGATGGATGGAAAAACTGAAAGAACTAACCAAGTGTTAGAAGATATGTTGTGAATGTATTTAATGGATAAACCAGGTAAATGGGAAATCTATTTTCATTTAGTATAATTTTCTTATAATAATGGATATAAAGCTTCATTAAAAATGAGTCCATTTGAAGTATTGTATGGTCGAAAATGCCACACTCCTATGTCTTGGGATAACCTTGTTGAAAGGATTGTTCTAGGACCTAACATGTTAAAGGAGATGGAACAGATTGTCAAAGAAGTGCAACAAAAATTAAAAATTTCCCAAGATTGGAAGAAGAGTTATGTAGATTTAAAAATAACTCCAAGAGAGTTCAACATTGGAGATCATGTGTATCTAAAGGTAAAACCAAAGAAGAGTACCTTGAGCTTGGGAAGGTGTTCCAAGATGGAACCCAATTATTCTGGGCCTTTCGTGTTAGCTAAAATAGGACCAATAGCCTCTTGAGTTACACTTCCCCCTACTATAAAAGTGCACAATATATTTCATGTTTCTTTGTTAAAAAAATATGTGCATGATGCTACTCATGTAATTGATTGGAATGTGATTCAGGAAGAACTCGGGGGAAAGTTCCAGACAGAGCCTTTGCGTATCCTAGACAGGAGGGAACACATATTACAGAATCGAACTATCGTTCAAATAAAAGTGCAATGGAAGCACTTCAGCCCTAAAGAGGCGATATGGGAAATGGAGGATAAAATGTGAGAGACATATCCTTCCATGTTCCAAAATTAGCAAGTGAGCTCTGAATAAAAAGAAAACCAATGACAGTGTTAAGAATAAGGAGGGGAGAAATGTGATACCTCCAAGACATTATATTCTTATTTTTTATTTAATATTTGTGAAAATATTTCGGAAACAATTATTTTTGTAAGAGTTATTTAAAAACTCAAAAATACTCACAAGAAGTGTGAGTGACACTTTGCACAACAAATTATTATTTTATTTTTTATAAAAGAAAACGACACTTAGAAAATTCAGTTAAATGAGGGGACACCACTATGAGACATAGAACATGTGTAAAGCAAGCAAGCAATATTTTACCAATCAAATCCAATCTAAAAGCTCAACTACTAGACAAGATCCTAAATCATAGGGATTGAAGGATTGATTGAGATTTGATTGGGATGGCACAAGATTTGGGAAAAAGCTATATATTGGTGCACTAAGATAACACGGGACATTGTGTTGTGCAGGGATAAATTGTGCTGTGAGTGCATGCGTTGAGTGTTTCTCTTTATCATAAGTCCATCACTGAACTTGTTACGGACTCTAAGAGAGAGTGTCGCATGTAAGCATTGCTTGTTGTTCTAGTGTGCATGGTGGTGATCTAGCTCAGGGGTGGAGTTGGGCTAACTATTGTGTTGCTCTTTCCTATGGTTGGGAGGAACTGATTTTCCAAGTAGTCATTTCCATCGTTCCAAGTGTATTTTCTTCATTTATGGTCAAATGAGATATTCAATGATATATATATTACTGAAAGTTTTCTTCTTATGAAAAGAATTGTATCGGCATTATTTGTTTTATATAGTTATGTTATGTGTGGATCTTTTTCAAAATCAAGTTCTTACTTATTGTATTATGTAGAATGAGCAATGGATATGATACGCTTACATACTGTGTTTTTATCCTCTGTTATGAGCGAAAAATTACATCACGGATATGGTTATGAATTTTGAAACTATCATAAGTAAATGATGAATGTCGAGTAACTCTTTTCAATTGGAAATATTGCATATTGTGTCTTTGTAATATGGAATACCCACATTTAAATCAGAACTATGTATTTTCATTCATGTTTTCTTTTTTTTCGTATCATATCTCTGCGAAAAACCTTCGTTTTTCTCGGTTAAGATTCTGATGTAGTTGGTTACTACAAAATCCAAGTTGGTTACTACAAAATCCATCGATAGATCGAAACTCTATAGAAGGTTAAACTCTGTGTATTTAATAGTGAAAAACTTGTATGTTCAATGTAGAAGTTCAAATCGAAATCCACTGCCTTTGTTTTTAAAACCGATTCATTCTTTTTCTAGATCGACTTATTTGAGAATCTTGCTTATAGTCAAATGATAGATGTATAGGTAGAATTATCCTCCCAATGGGTTTAATTATGATTATGTTAAAAATTGAATATGGTATCAGATCTGTGATCCTTCCCTTAAATATTTTTATCAATCGCTTTTGATGGGCAATTTGACTTTTGTCAATAAAAATATTTTATATACTTTTAGTAGCATGACCTTCCGTAAACCAATCAACAACAAAACCTTTGTAAAGGTGAATCTCCTGTAGGTTATAGTAAAAATGAATACATGGGATCATCTCTAGTTGTGAGAAGTCATGTAATTATTACTGTCTTTTGGGACTAATCCTCTCGGAAGTCGATTCAGGGTTCGCCAGATTAAACTATAATCAGCGGGTGGTCATTCTTCTGTTAATCGATCCTGGCACGGTCTGGTTAAAACCACCACCTTTAATCTATCAGTCATCCACCTGTTTTTAAGGTTATTATTATCTCTTTAGCTTTCAGTTTTGGTGTCCAATCTGGATGTTTAAACTCATTCATATTTTAGCATTTCCAAGGTATGGTGTTTCTGTACAAAATATTGTACTAATGTTTCCACGCTTGGCAGCTCTTCTGATTGGATCGGTTCACAGTAGATTTTCCCTCCTAGATCAATGGATTGCGGAAAACTCACTTAACATATTTGACGGTCGACCAAATCTGTTATCCTCAATAGAATCGCATCACTCGTAATATTGGCGGATCTTTTATGTCTCTTTTGTAAAGTCCTCCCCCTACAAAACAAATCGAATAGAGATAGATAACTGGTTGTTATCATCGGCGTGGATTTTTGAATCTTGTTTCTCATAGTTGAATATTTTCCTGAGTGGAGAACTGATAGCTTGTACCTCATTCTATGAGGTATCAAATCATAACCCACCGAGTTTGAACCATCTACCTACTCTACTATTAAGTTAAAATCGTTTTGTGTGGTGGATCTATTTAAGTTTGTGACTAGATCGTCACAGATTAACTACTTCCCAATTGATAATAAATCATGGATAATAATATTAACGATTGTTTGATTCGTAAATAGGGATTTTAAAAGATTGATAATATTGATTGTAATGTTGACCGTTGACTAGTTTATGGATGCTCGCATGCACGGATCGACACTTGGTCCGAGAGATGACCTCGAATAAGGGTCACACATAGATATATATATAGAGAGAGAGAATTTTAAATACATAAGATTTAGGTTAATCTACGTAGATAAATGTTATAAGCTTATGTAAAGTTCAAATCCAAGTTATCGGAGGCATGATGTGCCAAATCGTGAACCAAGGAAAATAAACTATAATTAAGTTGAAAGAATAGATAGACTTGATGATGGATGAAAACCTATATTGAGGTGCGGTTAAGTAAATGGGTAATTATTTGACATTATAAGTATTACTTATTGAATTATATAAAAAAAGAAGAAGAGAGAAACTACATTTTCATGAAAGTGGTGCTAATTGTATATAGATATATAGATTTAAATTATTATGTATATATAAATGTGTAAATGAAGTTATTTGATATATACAATTGTATTGGGATAGTGTCACTTGATGTTACAACCATTTCATATAGATAGTGAAAGAAATTTGTTGTTGGGCTTGGTCCAAGTTGGGCATTTTGAGTAGGAAGGATTTTGAGAACTACGGAGCTGAGCGCAGTTAAGTTGGAACAATTTTGGGATAAGTTTTGGTATGCTGCGAAGTTGCGCACAGCACAGTGTCGGAAGAACTATGAAGACAGTCCTGCGAGGGAGACAGTGCTGCGGTGTGTTCGGTCAATGAAAGATCCAGCTAAGCAGAGCGTTGGACGGAAGACAGCACATGTTCGGGTTAGGTCATCGGAGATCTATTTTTGGCAAAGATACTCGATCATTACCAAGCGGTGGGTAGGTGCGGATCATTACTGGCCGCACACACAGAGAACTAATACTTGAACCAGTCGTCTAAAGGCCGTGAAATAAGGAATAGCTCGGCGAGAACAACATATTGGCGCGCATGTGACAGTTTTGTAAACCTAAGGGTTTTTGTCTTCGAGATGTAAAAGACATGACCTACGGGTCTTGATCTATATATAAGGAAATTTTGTAAGGGAAAGGGTTACTCTTCATGTTTTGTTGATCATTATTGAATATTGTTAGAGTCTGTAAGTTTGAAGCTATTGTAAAGACTCTGCAGCTGAGTGCGCAGACGAAGAACTGTTGTACCCTTACCTAAAAGATAATAAGGCAACATTTATTATGGATGTAGCCTTCCATCCGGGGGGGTGAACCACGTTAAATACCATGTTATGTGATGCTTTGTGTGGTTGCCATTATTCGATTGCTTAATATGAATGCTTGATGTTACAGTTATCCAATATTTGTTGCTTTTATCTGTATTCACCATGGAAGAGATGGGAATGAGATGTTAAGTAGTTCGTATATGGATGAATGTTAATGCTCAGTAGCTATAAGTCTTTGAATGTCTGGATCTGCTAAATAATCACAGAGTTAATAGTTAGAAGTTGAAGTGTTGCATCAGGGCACGCATCATTGCATAATTCATTCCATTACATATGTTTGAAATCATTCTAAGTGTGGATGAATGATTAAGACTGTTAAGTAAGATTGGTTAGTTTGCTTAAGTCTCGAAGTGAACGCGCAGTTTGGTTGATGCGCTAATCCTTGATAAGAGCTGCAAGATAAGCTGTTGATAGTTTATCGCCATATCACCAAGTCGAAGACTCCATAAAGAGAGATCTGCAGGAAGCACATGTCTACCCTCTGCAGTGTCTCATCGCGGTAGCCTAGCAGTACCGCGCAGCCCAATTGACGCCAAGTATAGGACTTCGCACAGTCCCTTGTCCGCAGCGTGGAGTCTCTCTACCGCGCTGCACATCAGTCAGTTAAGCACTCGCATCACCAGGTTGTGGAAACCTGATTCCGCAACCAACCCCACAACTTCACCTCGGGTGAGACCTCAGGATGATCACATCCTGTTGCCAAAATGGCCGGTGAATCGGGGTTTTGTTGGTATCTTGCACCGCAAAGTACCTGGGTCTACATTGGAAAACCTCTAGATCGGAAGGAGACCAACAGTCGCATGCGATACTATATGTTTAAAAGGGTGTCGTGTAATTTTCTTACATAATGGTAGTAATTATATTTCTTAAGCATAATGATATAATACAATAAATGCCTAGTCTCTTTATGGATAGAAATATTATTTGGTGACTAGAAAATAATTACCTAAATGTTATAGTGATATATACGTGTGGAATCTCCTTAAGTTGTACATCGCAAATTGTTACTCATGATCTTCTTAGGACATTGATATATATGGTCTTAAGACTCTTTAAGATTTAAATAAGTCATGATTCTATAATCACAAAAGGAAAATATATATGTTTTAGGAAGGTATGAATAAACTTAAATATTTTATATAGGAAAGTTATGTACATCTTGAGTTGAAGAATAGAGTCATGAATGTCTACGAAAGTTATTGTAGACAAGTTGATTTCTCCTAAAAATAAAAAGGAGCTTTGCTAAATATTTTTTATTATTGACATTAGTGAATCATTTTAAAAAAAAATGTTTTTGCTAAAAATTACAAAAATTGGAGATGTTATAGGGTAGGGGAGTAGGAGAAAGAGAGAGAGGTGGAGGGGGTGGTTATGGGTAGGGAGAGTTTGAGGGGGGTTAGGGAGAGAGGGGGGGCAGTTAGGGTTAGTGAGAGTGAGAGAGAGGCAGAGATGTGGGGGATGTTAGGGGGTTTGGGGAGCGAGAGAGGACTAGGGGTTAGGTGTAGTTGGAGGAGTAGGGGAGAGAGAGAGTGAGAGGGGGATAGTGATGGTTAAGGAGGGAGGGATCATAGGGAAGGAGGGATATGGAGAGAGAGTTAGGGAAGGATGGAGAAAGGGAGGGATGAAAGGAGAGAGGGAGAGGGGAGGAGAGAGTTGGAGAGAGAGAGAGAGGGAGGGAGGGAAATGTAGGGGTTTATAACATGTTTTACAAATTGTGCACGCGCACTTTCCCAACCTCCATGTCAACTGACCTGTCAGGTTTCGGCTCCTCCAAAACTAGCGCTAAAGAAATCACATTTTTTTTAAATTGATAATGTGTTTTACAAAACTATAATTGCATCTAAAAGATCTTTCAACTTCATGCAAGCTCCCTTACAATATAATTTAATTTCATTATATTTTCATAAATATACAAATAATTTTTTTAAAATAATTAATAATATAATAAAAAACAAGTTTCTATCATATTAATTAATGATATATATAATTACCATATATCTATATTTAAGTGATAGAATCATATATATAATTACCATACATTGAAAGTTTGTTTATATATTTAAGTGAAAGTTTGTTTATATATATATATATATAATGAAAAATTTTAACCAGATGTTTTATAAAGATAGGTTAAAATGGATTTATATGTATAATAATTAAAGTGTATAATGAAGTCATTTAAAGCCCGTATTTTATCATATCATATTGGATTGTATTATTGATGAAATTTAGTATTATCAATCTTAGTATAGATGTGACGATATTTAGTTAAAAGAAAAACCATCTACAATAAGTATCTAGCTTAAAAACCTCCACTCATCTAGATCATAAGTGCACTTATAGTTATAAGCAATATAAACACTTTCATGTCTTCGTTGACCATAAATTAATTTTAGTTGGTTGTAAGTTTAAGCCTTTTGAAATAATATGGTTTGAATTTTAATTATTAATAGGATTATATAATGTTTTAATCATATAATTACAATTTAATAAATAAGATTTGAAATTTAGTTATTAATTTAAAATAAATAAATAAAATTTAAATTTACTATTGCAACTATTAAATCGTGCAATCTAACACATTATCATAAAAATCGAGCAAGATGGATGAATACCTCCCAACCAACTTTCAAATTTGCTATCCGAACCATTAAATCATCATAAAAATCAAATACTTTTAAAATTAAATAAAAGTTTAAATTTTAACCATTAAATCACAACCATAAATTAGATTTAAGCTTAAACTTTTCATAAAATAATATCTTATTCAATTTTTAAACTATAACTTAATTAATATTATATTATATTTTTATTATTGATATTTATATTGATAAATGTTTATATTTTAAAATTTGGGGTAGATTATTTTCCTAGATTATAGGAGAATGAAACAAGTATACTATTCAAATTGATTTTATGATCCTCTTTCAAATTTGTAATAAACAATTATATATATATATATATATATATATATCATGCACACTTTTATAGGTAGTTTAACAATCTGGTGAATAGATTATCAAGAAAAGGTATTGGTTTGAAGGAGGGGCTCTTACACCATGAAGAAATTGTGAAGACCGGTGACAGTGCAAGTATCTTACCAATACGTGGGTACTTGGTTGGAGTATGTTTTCTCTATTTTTGAAAATATGTAATTCTCCTTTGCGATAAAAGAGTCATCCTAGGAAAGCAGTGTTTGTTGGCACTAAAAAAAATTGCTGATTTAATTAGAATAAGTCGGTTGATAATAGGTAGTTGAGGCATAGACAACTAGTTATCACAACTACTCATGGAGACACGAGTGATTACAACTAATAAAAATTACCAATTACAAGTTAAGTGGTTATGCTAATACAATCTTTTATCAGAGTCAAACTAAAATTAATTGTTAATTAAATTTTAAATATATCACTTTATTAAATTCAAAATTTGAATATATGTTTAACATCCCCCACCCAATCCAATTGAATAGCATTATAAACCATGTATCAGATCCATAACCCACTTCTGTAGAAATTTGGTAAAATTTTCACCCGTCATTTTTGACAGTTTTGTTTTGTACAATTTCCTTGGTTTTATTTGATGAAAAAATCAAACTGAAACCATATTTCACGGCAAAATGACTCATAACGACCATTTTTCCCGTCAAATTCCAACATGATTTCCAACTTATGTGCAAGTCTCTTGAAATTTTCAACTCTTTTCAATACGCTAAAGTTAAAAACAAAGGTGGCCGGCCACTACCCGGCAGCAAAAGAAACTCTGCGTTAGTGAATATGACATCGTGGTCCCAAACTTCAAGAGTCCAAGTACGGTAAGGGTCAAAGTACCATGAGCTTGTTTTGAATCAAATTAAATTATCAATTATTAAAATATTAAATATTTTGTTTCTTTGCCATTTCTTTTTCTTTTAATTGAATAGCAGTAGTATGCTTTTTTTCGCGTGAAAAAAAAAGAAAAACATCAGTCGAGTGTGACTCATTATATAGATGTAATAATCGGTACTATAATTAATACTTTATTTTATATTTAACATTCATGGCGGTAAAAAATAACAAAAAATAATAATCATACCACATTTTTGTTGAGAACAGAGCAATTAAAATCTGGTTCTCTTTTCACCGTCTTCAACACCCAAGCTCTTACTTTCCTTTCAACAACAATTTTCAGACAACCTGTGGATTACAAGAACCAACAATAGATCTGAATGGTAAAAGAAACTACATATCATTCATTGACAGGGAGGACAAAATGAACAGCGGATAGCACAAGCATACACACAGGACCACTTTAATTCAAAATAGAGCATCTATTTTTATATGTGAAATACAGCCAAATGCTAATAAATCTTAGCATGAACATTTTGTTGTATTATTTCGTTATGTACACATCACAAAGACTCAACCAACTCTCTTTCAATATAATGCAACATTCAAAAATAAAATACAAGAGAGGTTTTTCATAATTGAAGGTGTCTAGAGATTTTCGTTGTTGTCGTTGAGAAGATGGCTTCATCGAGAAGCCTCTAAACATTTAATTCAGTGGTTGCGTTCTTAACTACCAGCTGGAATTGCAGCTTGAGTTGGCACATGACTGTATGAGCTGGCATACGATTCAGTGAATGTCGAGATTTTGTTTCACGAACTAACATTCTCCCACTTGAAACTAAATGGAGGCAGAGTTCTAGTTTGTTGTTCATCCAAAACTATACATCACGTTACCCCTAGGCCTGCTAAGCTTCTATAGAGATCTTGCTTGTCTCTTGGAAAAATTTTAGTCAACATGTCAGTAGGATTCTTAGCAGTATGAATCTTTTCTAGATGCAGATTTCCTTCTTCCAACACTTGTTGAATCCAATGGTTCTTTAGATCAATGTGCTTGGTCCTTGAGTGAAATGATGGGTTCTTCGCCAAGTGAATGGTGCTTCGACTATCACAATGCAACACATACTTTTCTTGTCTTACTCTTAGCATTCTTAGAAAACATTTCATCCACAAAATCTCTTTGCAAGGTATTCTGCCTCAGTTGTGGAGAGAGATACTACCTTTTGTAGCCTCAATACCTAAGATATTGCTACACCTGCAAATGTATACAAATAGCTAGTGGTGGACTTTCTAGTGTTCACATCTCCAGCCATATCTGCATCTATAAAACCTTCAAGCACAATATTAGAATTGCCAAAATATAAACAGTAATTAATAGTACCCTTGAGATACATTAAGATCCACTTTACCGCTTGTCAATGTTGTTTTCTCGGATTGGCAAGAAATCTGCTCACTACTCCCATTGAATGTGTAATTTATGGCCATGTACATACCATGGCATACATTAAGCTACCAACTATTGACGCATAATGAATTTTACTCATATACTCCCTCTCCATGTCATTACAACGGCACAAATCATCACTTAATTTGAAGTGGGAAGCAAGAGGTGTTCCAACTGGCTTGGCATCCTTCATGTTGAACCTGCTAAGCACCTTCTCAATATATTTTTCTTGTGATAGCCACAACCTTTTGTTCTTTCGGTAATGTATAATCCTCATGCCCAATATTTGTTGTGCTTGGCCCAAATCCTTCATTACAAATTGACTGCCTAAGTCCTTCTTCAACCTATTAATCATGCTCTTATCATGCCCAACAATTAACATGTCATCCACATATAGAAACAAAATAATAAAATTTTATTGGTCATACTTCTTAATGTAAACACCGTGATCAACCTCTATCCTTCTAAAACCATGCTCCAACATGAATGAATCAAACTTCTTATACCATTGGCGACGTGCTTGTTTCAGCCCATAGGGGCTCATCTTCAACCTACAAACCATATTTTCTTTACCGTTTGTTTTGAATCCTTCTGACTACTCCATATAGATATCCTCATCCAATTATCCATGAAGGAAAGCGGTCTTCACGTCTAATTGTTCACACTCCAAGTCTAAAGCAGCAACAACACCAAGAATAGCTCTAACGGATGACATTTTAACAACAGGTGAAAATTTTTCATTAAAGTTAATACCTTCTTTTTGGGAAAATCTTTTCACCACCAACCTTGCCTTGTACCCCTCCTTCTTTCTTTCACCCTCATGCTTGATATTGTATACCCACTTGTTTTGAAGAGATTTTGTTCCTTTTGGAAGCTTTACTAGCTCCCATGTTTTTTTCTCCAACAGTGAGTCCATTTATTCTTGCATGGAATTCGTCCAATATTTTCTATGCTCATCATCACAAGCCTATTGGAAATAATGAGGTTCACCTTCATTATTTAGTAAAATATAATTTGATGGAGGATACCTTTATGATGGCTTATAAGGCCTAGTGGACCTGCGAACCGGTTGTGGTGGTATATTTTATGGCTGGACCTCTTCTAATGACTGTTGCAAGGCTTCTTCTTCTCGTTTTCCATCATTTCAACTGGTTTTCCATCATGTTCAGTTGGTTGTCCACCATTTTCTTCCAGTTGTCCATAATCTTCTTGCAGCGGTGGTATGTTTTCTTACTGCTCAACATACTTGTCAATAGATTTCCTGACCTCCATATCACCTGTAGGATTCTTAAAAATCTCTAATTCATTAAATATGACTTCCCTGCTTCTAATAACTTTGAATTTAACTGGATCCCATAAACGGTGAACAAACTCACCATCCACGTATCCCAAGAAAATACATTTCATGGATTTTCTATCTAACTTAGTTCTTTGCTCTTTGGGAATATGTAAAAATGCTTCACATCCAAAAAAAATTAGGTTAGAATAGATTACCTTCTTACCATTCCAAACTTCTTGAGGAATGCCACCATCCAAGGCTGTTGTAGGAGATTGGTTGATGAGGTAACAAGTTGTCCACACTGCTTCTTCCCAAAAATGCTTCTCCAACCCGGAATTTGATAACATGCTCCTTACCTTCTCCATGATAGTGTGATTCATCATTTTTTCCCAATACCATGTTGTTGAAGAGTAACAGGGACAGTCTTCTCATGCTTTATTCCAAACCTGTTGCAATAGTCCTTGAAGGAATTGGAGCAATATTCTCCACCATTGTTTGTCCTCAAACACTTGAGAATCTTGTTAGTTTCTCTTTAACTCCAACATGAATTTTTGAAATATCTCAAGCACTTCATTCTTGCCTTTCATGGGATAGGCCCAAACCTTCCTAGATGCATCATCTATAAATGTAACAAAGTATGAAGCTCCTCCAAGAGATTTAATATTGAATGGCCCAAACACATCGAAGTGTACCAATTCTAACAAATTTGTGTTCCTATCATGTCCACCTCTCATAAATTAGACTCTACGTTGTCTACCATATATACAATGCTCACAACGTCCAAGTTCATAGGATTTCAAACCTGGAAGTAGATTTTGGCCAACAAGAATTTTTAGGCCCCTTTCGCTCATGTGTCCCAAGCGTTTGTGCCATAAAACTGGCGAGATTCCTTCTCTTGCAACAGCCGCCACATCTTATTTTCTTATATTTTCTCTTAAGGTATACAATGTCCCTCTTTTGAGTCCTCTAGCCATGACCAACGCTCCTTTGTTGATTTTCCAACCACTCTTTCCAAAGCTAGTGGAGCATCTTTCATCATCTAATTGACCTACTAAAATTAGGATCATGCGCATTTATGGGACATGTCTTACTTGTTTCAGCAAGATATCATGGCCATCCTTTGATTGCATTCGGACATATCCCACTCCAACAATATTACAAAATTGCACGGGGGGTTCACTCAGTGAACTTGTTACATAGCACGATCGTTCGCATGATATTAAACAATATCCCTAATTTCACTAAATATTGGAAAATTCCTCCTAAAATTTTATTGTTGAACCCCCCTCCCAATATGTCTTTCCAATTAATAAAAACCCTATTTTCACTAGATATTGTATGTAGCCATTTTTATCAACCCAATTTTTAATACCCCCTTTATATCATATTATCAAGTTGTCACAAATAGGAGACCTAACACATATTAGTATAAGCAAACACAATGCTAAATAAAATAATAGCATAATGCTAATAATGATCCCACTATGATTGCAGGAGTGATTGATCAATTTGTAGCGTCGGATAGTGGAAAAACCAACGAAATAGTACCGGGGAAGGAAAAATGCGCAAAAGGAAACCCGATCAAGAGATCAACATAACAAAGAATTTAAAAGGATGATAGTCCAATAGTTAGTGCAATGCTTAGAAAATATGAGAATTGCAAATGTTTCACACCATAGCCTGTCAATCTACCAATTTTATATCCTGTAAATATAAGTATAGCCATAGTGAGCTCATGTTTTCTATAAGCTTAATAAATTAAACTCTATAAAAATGCAAAATTGAAACCCTTTCGTGGACGGACTCCCATACCTTCCTATCAAAACAAACATCATTGATGTTTGAACCCAAATAAACATAGAAAAATTTCTCTTACTTTCCAATAACACCATATGATCATGTGCATATCTTGGATTTGGGTCATTCACAAGATGCAATGAATTTCCTCCACTTTAACACCATTTAGTTACCTTTTCTTGGGTTATATCTTTCTTTTATCTTTATAGGAGAGGGGAAAATCTCCATTGTTAAGTTTCAAGCATGCAATAGTTATAAAGATACATAGATGGTGAAACTTATACGATACCATTTCATGGTAACGTTAACACATAGGGTATGTAAATAAGGATTTAGATTTTCACCTATGTTCATGTCAATTCCAACACAATACTAAGATGATGCCTTGCATATAAGACTTGAAATTACAATTATGAATGTGCCAAATATAACTCAATCTAACAATCATTCCTAACTGGCAATGTGAAAATGTTAAAGAAGAATACAAAAGTTGAAAGAAATCATTAGTTAAGAAAGATTGATCTAACTTTTCTTGGTTCCAGTGAGCCAAGAAAGATTGATCTCACTTTTCTCGGTTGTCATGGAGCAAGGTTTGGTTGAATCTCAATACCCACCTAAATCCCAACCTAAAAAATGAAGAGTTAGATCTTTTGCTTGAATGCCTACAAAAAATACAATACAATTGTTCAACTCCAGAACTCCCAACTAGGTACATCTCTTAACTTAAAGATGAAAAAAAATATAACATGAATTCAAACCAAGCATAAATAAGCTATTAAATGAGGATTTCTCAAGGCCAATAATCCAAAGAGACTTCCATTGATATATCATTGGTACACTATTATCATATTTATGCAAAAATTAGGATCATAAGAAATAGCACAATAAAAATGGAGGGTCCTTAATTTTTAGGTGGGTATGAATTGAGCCCGTGATTTGGAGGTATGAATCCATCCCATGATTTGTAGGTTATTCCTCAACCCACCCAAATAAAATAATCCCCAATATTTATATCACCGTGTCAAATTAAAAACCCCCCTTGACCCCTTAATATGAGGCAATATATTTTTTAGGTTTTTAAGAGTATTCAAACCCCCAATATGAATGGACGTGATATGATATTACCTCACTAGTGACCCCCCCGTGGTGGCAATGTCCCCGACATTGCCATCTGCTCTTGTGAAAGAAAGAAAGAGCAATTGCTTTAGCAAGACATGTTAAGTAAGATTAACATAAAATTTCAATTTTTACTTCTAATTAGAGTTTATCATGTGCTAGAGTTTATTTTTGTCAAATGAGTATTGAACTTTAACATGTGCTAGTTTGTGGTTTTAGGGGAGAGAGTCATAATGCTCAAATACATCTTGAATTTAAAGTGGATAGTGATTGTTGGATTTTTGAACAACCAAGATTCCAACAACAAACATTTCCTTACACATTTTGGTTCGATGCCATAAAATGCTATGAACTTACAATAGTTGTACGTCAAAGAAATCAAACATTCATATCAATCTTAAATAGAATTAGAACATGCTTTCAAATATCGGATGACATAGATTACTTAAACCAACATTGCTACAAACAACCACCAATAGATGCAATGTTTCCTTATCTTTTCCATAGTAATAAGGATGTTCAAGAACATAACTCAAAAATGTTATCAACTATGCAAACAGAAACATTCACACTTGTAGCACGTGATAGCAAAATTGATTCAATTGAAAAAAATGACCATAGACAAAAGACATTGCGACTTCTGTCTATGATAGTAGTAAAAAAGGATATGATTATTGAACTAGTTGGAGGCAACTACTCAACTGAGGATGGGTTGGTTAATGGGCCAGAAGGTGTGTTTAAACACTATACACAAACAAACCATGATATTGTTTGGATTGAGTTTGCAGATGCAAAAGTTGGAGACAAGCAACGTGCAACTATGCAACATCTTTATACACCTGCTGTAAAGTCCAATTGGACACCAATCAAAAGAATTGTGATACAAACAACACTGGAAAATAAAATGAATGTTATGCGAACACAATTCCCAATTCAGTTAGCATGTGCAAGGACAATCCATAGAGCACAAGGATTGACAATGAACAAATTGGCATTTGACCCAAAAGGAATTAAAAGACATGGCCTTGTTTACACTGCGCTCTCACGTGTTAGAGATATTGATTGTCTTTATCTTTTAAATAAGTTAGAACAAAGAAATTTTAAAACTTGTCCAAAAGTCACCACTGAAATAGATAGATTAAAAATACATGCAAGTTTGGAATTTGAATATGGTCTGCATTCAATGCCAAATGCTAAGCAATTACTCATTGCATCATTGAACACATGCAGCTTGCTTTTGCACTATGACGATGTTCTGAATGATCATGAACTTATGCAGGCAGACATTCTATGTTTGCAAGACATTTTGTGTGAGAGAGAGTGATAAACAAACTATATCAAGATTTAGCAAGATTGGGGTGTAACTGGATGGTGACTTTATTGAGTCCACTTAACTTTTCATAACTTGTGCCTTCATCAAATACCTTAATGGGAGCATTATGGTCTCCCTGATTAGGAGACTGTAGAATCATTTTTTTTCTTGTTGAATTTGAAACATTTGGACTAATCATGTCCTTGTTTATTACAATATTTACGAAACTTAGTAGAAGAGGGAGAAAAGAAGAAGAAGATCGTGAGAAACAAGATGACTTTGTAGTAGTAGGAGGTGTAGGTTTTGAAGGTGTAGATATGGAAACAATTGAGGAGGATGACTGGTGTTGAATTCTACAATAATCTAAAAACTTATCTTCAATCAATTGTGCTTGATTGTACACAATGTAAAGAATGGTGATTTCCATGTACGTCAGCTCTTGCTACAAACATTCTTGCAATCTACTTTTAAATTTGAGAATAAGATTATCAAATGCATTAGTGATATTGAGAAGAATGCACAACTAATTGAATTGATGGAAGTCCTCTCATGCAGGAATGTTGAATGCTTGACTTAGGTGAAGCCACTTAATATTCATATCCTATTTGTAGAAGGAAGGACTGAAGGAGAGATAAAGGGATTCCATAAGCCCGGTCCAAATGGTGATTGAGTTTTGATTCACATCATGCTTGGAGAGCCCTATGAGTTTCAACTTAATGGACATAACCTTTTCAAGATCAGGAAACAGATTATAGTTGAATCAAGTGTCTATGTCAAGTATCTAACTTTGGAGCACTTCCGAATCATGGGATCCATCATAAATGATAACCTTGCATTTTTAACATTGAGGAGATAGATTGCTGATAAAAATATTATTAACATTTTATGCAAACAAAGCAGTGATGTTGGCAACTTCCACCACTCTTTTGTATAACATCATTATTTCCATGGATCTTATAGTAGCCATCATTGATACCCAGGCGATATGGCCACTAATACAATTATTAGCAACTTGATTTCTTCAAAAATGTATTAAAAATTCCAAAACAAACTTCAAATATCTATGAATCTCTATTAAATAAAAGGTCGAGAGTCTTGTAAACAAAGTTGAAGACTCAAGAACATCTTCAAATATCAAGTAATATCACCATCAACTACTTAAAAAGTCGAGAGATTGTTAACCAATGCATAATAAGAAAAAATGATTAGTGTATAGTGTCAATGAAGCTCCAATGAAACCCTAGAAAATGAGCGCATATAAAAAAAATCTATTCAACATTGTCTCATCAACATCCAAAATCACTACGTGTTCATCTCACAGAGTCAACTTCAATGATACAAGTAAATCCCTCTTAGTAGCATCCCTTTCAAATTTTCCATCATGTCCAAATGAAGAAGAGTGTTACATAACTCCAATTAAAAAAAAAAAGCAATTAATGCTAGGGCCCTGGCCTAACCCTCTTAATAGATAGACTGTTATGTATTGAGACCATCTATATTAAATCATGTCAATAAGGTAGATTTAGTGTGAAAGCAATATTTGTAAAAATGCTTACTAGAAGGTTCCAGCTATTAGAAAGTCTCTATAGTGTGAAAGCAATATTTGTAAAAAGATTTACTAGAAGGTCCACCTACTAGAAAGTTTCTTCACTAAGAATGCTTATTAGAAGGTTTAGCCTACTAAAAAGTTCCTTCACTAGAAACTATATATAGAAGTAGAAGCAATGAAACAAGATGTCTTGTGAAGTATTTTGTAATTGTAGAAACAGTCACCATGAGTCGCTTGGCAAAAGCAATGGAAAATAATGATCCAAACACAAAATATTCAGTAGCTTTACTAATTAATTTGAATAGAAGAGATGGAGATTAACCATGATCATAAAATCAATTTAGACTGTAAACTTGTCTCATCCTCATGCAACCTAAACTCAATGGTGATTAACCTCCATTCAATACACTTGTCTCATTCTCTCAAAATCTAAAATCCGTGGAGACCAATTTCCATCCTCAATCAAAAGTGAAAAGAATTATACCAATAATTATCTAAAACCTATAGATGTAAAAATACACTACATTCAATATACAACATACAAGTCTAAAATGCTGAGTAGAGCCCATTGTTTCCTTAGTCACTCCAAAACCCAAGGACAACGTTACTAAGGTATAGTCTGAGTTAATGATAATCGCTATAAATTATTTTTATAAACTCTAGTTTAGTAAAATTAAAACTATATCAGACTTAGACATGTAATTTTAAATATTTGAAAGATGTATAAATAGATTGATGGGTACAAATTAGTTATTATTATATATCCCTCGAACGTAACAACCATTTAGCAATGAAATTAATTTTCTAACTAAATTTTAGTGATGGCAAAAAAAATTCAAACTTATTTATGGAATTCCTTTATTATGCAAGTACTAAATCATCATATTGAGATTGAAAAGAAATTGGGAACTTAACCATCAAGAGTATTAAAACTGCAGACTTATCGAGATTGAAAAGGAATTGGGAACGTAATCATCAATATTATTAAAATTGACCAGCATCATGATTTATTTATTTAAATGGAAAAACAAAAGAAGAAAGCTAGCGGTCAACAAGAAATTTGAGATACACAACGTTTCATAGTAGCTCCAACATGGTAATAAGTGACCAGCGATCAGTGTCTATAGTTAGTTATACAAAAAACAGTAGTAAGTAAACCAGCACAGATTTGATCGTCATCAAATCTGATCATTGAACCCTGCCATATACAAAAACAGAAGAAAGCTGTTAGTCCAATTGCAGTCCTATATTTGTTAAATCAGACAGCCAAAATAGAATCAATTCTTGGGTTGGTTGCTGAACAAATTCTAAAATTATAGCCAAAATTATGTGTGGACTAGCTGAAAGGGATGCAAGCTGAAGTAGAATAAGCAAATAATCTTTTATATCCTGAATATTAAACACAATAATTAAACAAAATTGTAAGAGATGCACTAGATAAGAATTCATTAAATTTAATGAGACAAGTAGAATTGTAAAATTTAAATGCTTATTTCCATGAATGTGCCTCCAAATATACAAGTAATGGATGAGCCATAAATAAAATACATTGAGATGCATAAAAATGCAAAAAAAACTAATTGAGAATTCAATCAAGAAGATGAAAACAGAGTCCACTGGATTATAACCATGTAATTTCTAAGGAAAAAAACATAAAAATATGATATTAATGAATAGTCCTAGATATAAGCATCACTGGAAACACTGAAAAAAAGGTCACCCCAATACTCAATGTCGCTGCCAGGTTAGGCATATTATAGTTTATGTCGACTATTTACATTGGTTAGTACCCATTGACGACAGTGATGTCTCCAGGGGTTTCCCATGCATGGTTACATGGAAAAAAAAACTCATGTACAACACATGGCAAGTTTTAAAGGAGAAGGACATGACAAATAAAATGATTGAGTTGTTAAACCATTACTTGGGAATGGTTGGAGATTGCAATGATATGGAAAATTGAAAGACAGATCTAGATTTTGAGAATGATGAGATTCAACCTTCTGAATAACCCAATGTAGATTATGTGGATCAATTGTAGATGTCCAAAGGACAGGTATATGCAGAAATTAATATGAATATTATCAATATCTTCACAACCATGAAACCAATGTATTTGTAGTTTAAAACAAAAAGGGGCCAATTTGTCCTAGTGTTCAACATGATGGTCAAATGAATAAACCAGAGTTCACAAAGAGGATCCCAGAGAGGAGAAAGAAGACAATGTATGCATCAGGGAGTAGCATGGGAAGACAGAGAGTCAATTTTGAGGCAATTGAAGCAAGTGTGTCATGTCCAAGAATATTGATCTCTGAATTAGATGCCGTTGGCCATCTGGTACAATAGTGACCAATGGAGCATGATAGAGATAGAGGGAGAAAGATGGATATGTGTGGTGTTTTTCAAAATGGAAGAACCATCTTTGTTCTCTCCTTCACGCCCTCAAGATATGTGAGACATGAGCATAAAATTCAAGGCTGCAATTGAGTCAGAAAGAACAGTAATGGATAGGTTTACTTGAATGCTTGATGACTTAACTAGTAGCATAGGGAATTGAAGCAGAAAGTTCAAGATCTAGCCAGGTAGGTAATGTAAATAGTTCTATACCCAAATCATCATATTATAAATAATAACTAGTAATCCTCAGCAAAATCTAGTTGATGGAGAATTATGTGGCATCTCAGAGCATGATGATCAATTATGTCCTCAAAGGAATGAGGCAGCTCAAAAGAATTAGCAATGAATCCATTTAATTCTAGTAGTTTCCTAGCAAGGATAACAAACTTCCCAACACATACAAATAACATGAATGTAGGGATATGCATGATAAATAACCATATTTTTTTGTTGCTTTTGGACACAGAGAATAGGATGCAATAATGAAAATTTAGCCTTGAGGATTAGATGAGATAATTTTATTAATGTCCAACTACTAACCACGAATAGGCCAAAGGGATTGCTAATTACAATAGTGCAGGATACAAATGGGAGTGCACAGGCCACTCCTATAAAATATATAAATCATAAAGAAAAGCTAAAGCATGCTACGCTAGATAAGATCTAAGGGATAAAACCATGGAACTGAGTGCAAAAAAATGCAAGTACTACTAAGAACGCAATGACAAAACCTCCAAAGAGGAAAGCAAGGAGGACCTTATGTCTAAAATAAGCAGGCCAACCACCCCTGAATCCCTCTTTCCTAACATCTGAGGCGAAAGTGAAGAAGCTCATGAGAGATGACCAATTAGATGATATAGACATGCTGGGGGATTTGACCTGAGATATATCTTGCTGCCCAAATGATGTAGCCATGTAAGTTGATGTGGAGGATATCCCTTTTCCGTTGATGTTGTATGAACTGTACCAGAATCTACTGCAACATCCTTGTACAGGTCTGACTTGATGGGCTCGGAATGCCTCTCAGAGTCTGTTGTTTTGTCACAGCTAAACATTATAGTTGAGTACAAACCAGATCTCAAATGGTGGAGAATATATCTCAGATAATATAATAGATGAAGGGAAAACCATTGCATATCAATCCCATAAGAAGAAGAAGATCGTGAGAAATCCAAATAAAATATTATAAGTAAGATCAGAGTTTGATGACAACCTTCATTGAATATGCATTGAAGAGGGTGTAGGAAATGCAAATGTTGAAAGAGATTTCTAAGGGAAAAAATTTCCAATCGCAAGAGTTGAGTTTAAAGTTATTAATTTTAGACAAAGAAAATCTAGATTGGAAAGTCACACTAGAAAGAACACAATATTAGTTTAGGTTTGTAAGGAAAATTATCCTGACATTTTATTATTGACTCAAGAAGAAATGCCCGATATTAGACAAAATCCTATCTATTTGCAAGAAATATATTAAAAGGCTGAAATACATGTAAAATATGAATGAACAATTTGATTGGCTACATTGAAAATATTATAGAAAATATGTAATTTCACTCTTTTGGACCACTATAGGATTTTTTCATAACTCCTCAACTAATAGAATGTTATGAGAAATTGCTTTAGGAAAACAAGGTCAATATTCAAAATATAGCATATGTAAATAAAAGTCAGCTATAAAAGTTTTTGACAAAATAGGTTAAGGATATACTTCATATTCAATTTTATTTTCCTAAAATAGATAAATACATAAATATATTTCCTAAAATGCTATTGATCTTGCGGGCCTTGCTGTCTAAACACAGTTTGCAGAGGTCAGTAATATTGAATAAGAAACTTCAACTCTTTACAACAGAAAATAGATTTGTGTACCTGGAAATCAGTTTCTTTTTAAGTTCATGATTCTGTTATCCAGGGCCAATGTAAATAGCCCTTGCTGGAAAACCTTCGCAGATTGAAAACTGTTGATGATATGTTTTTTGAGTATTGTTCAAATGAAATATTTGCTACTTCTGGACAATACTCTTTTAGCTGTGGGTTGCACAGTGTGCATTCTATCAGCCCATCATTTGTGTCCAAATTGCATTCCAGATTATGTTCATATATAATTTCCATTTCTTTTTTGCAAAATGCACAGACCACACAGCTCTGAATCAGTGGTTGTTTACATTCAGCACAAATGCATCGATACGGAGGTGCAAATGGATTTCTTGCTCTGAGTATTCCGTGTATCTGTCAAAGTCTCAGAACAAATGACCATAGAAAATGCATATAATATCAGCATATTTTTAAATAGAATTATGCCAGTATTTCTTTCTATTTGAATAATAATTAAACTTAGATTCAAAGCACTATGACTAATTACAATGCGAATGCACAATGTAGCCATTGGCTAATTGTTGTTAGCGGATGGGTAAAAGCAAAGAAACATTGCAAAAACAATTCTTGGAAATTGATGAATAAGAGTGTTGTGAACAGAGTTATAGGCTTGAATATAAAATTTGTTGCAATGCAAACAATGTTTTGAAGCAGTCCTAGGAAGAGAACAAATTGTACTTTCCCAGCATGCAATAAATATTGTATGTGCAAAGAGGATTGCCATTTAATTGACATGCAAGGTTGTATTCTCATAATTTTGCTTCTCACATTGAAAGTACAAACACACAATGCACTTTTTGCAAAAAACAGAAAATCCAAATCTCGAATGCCGCTGCAAGTGCAATTTTGACGAGTTAAACAAATATAAAACCTGTTTCGTGGCACTCTAAGCGTGGTGGATGTATCTTCCGATCACAGAAATCTAGTCATGTCACTGATATGTTATCTAGCATTAATAATTTTAGGTGGTGTAGGTAACGTGAATTAGTTGGATGCACTTTTGGTACTTAAAAGCCTTGTTTGCAAAGAGAGCTTGATATTGATTACATCTTGAGATAAAGATGTTGTCACAAGTTGGGAAGTGGAAGCACCATCAATTTATAAAGCAATTGGCCTCAATTCACAATACTCCCGAGAGCTTTTGTGCTCACATGCCTTTAACCAGTCTTTTGCAATCATAGTATTTGAATCTTTTCATAAATTCTTAGAAGCTTCTGATGCATTGCCTTTATTTTTAAAAGTATTTGGGGTGCTTGTCTATGGCATGTCAAGGAATCGACTATCACTTCCGAGTTATTGGTTGTAGGAATCATAGTGAAATAAGGAGAAAGAGAGACCCATCATTAACGAAGAAGAATTGTAAACGTGGTTGAATCAGAAATGTCAATCTATTTTGCCAATGCATGTTGTTCATTATATAGTAATTCCATTTGAAGTTTATGTACCTAGAAAGACCCTTTGGGATTGGATTTTGCAGAAAATTTAAACCAAACTTCATTGTCGAGCAGCGCAAGACATTTCCCTTGGAGGTCATATCACCATTGTGAATCAAATTTTGGTTATTATATATGTCTGTTATTTCTTGTTTTATCTTTTCATAGGCTAAAGGGTACAAGCAAATCGAGCACTTACTTTGGGGGAGCATGGCAATAAATGAAGTTTGTCTTTTTTATTTTGGGGCCTTTGCAGTTTGCTACAAAATGCAAGCTTGGCTTGACTAATATATGTGCTGAAGGAACTATGTTAGCTGCTAAATGCATTGTTTCAGACATGACTGGTAATGCATCTTGTAAAATACTTTGCACAAAATGCTACACAAGTCAACGACATATTTGATTTCTTTGAACTTTGTGGCATAGTTGTGGCTAAAGCCTGGATCCGATGTTCTTAAAAGAAACAGGAAGCTTTGAAGTTGGTGTCCAAACAGTTGTACAGAGATTATTTGGACTATCATTGGGGATGAGATTTGATAGCACATTCAATAAATTACAATTTGGGTTGCTTTGCTCTATTGCAAGCAAACGCCTAAAAAAAGAATGGTTTCTGTACATAGGGTGGTTAATGAGATAAGCACAAATAAAAGTGGCTATTCTAATGATAAATTAATTGATAGCATCTGCTTTAAGTTGATTACTACTTTGCTTTTATTAGAGTATGCTGGTTGATTCTAGAAATTTGTACAATTAAGATAAATGTGGATGCTCATAAGACCGGTTTAAAGGACTATAAACAGTCTTATGGGAATCCTTTATGGATTATTGCTCCAAGGAACCTTTGCTAAGGTTTGATCAACTGGTTTTGTAACAAAATGTCAAAATAAGAAGTGGAATCTTTGTGATGCTTAAGTTAGGTGGAGCAGAAGGTGTCAAGGCATCTGGAAGTTCTATTGTTCCTTTAAGACATGTATTAAGACACATGTATTGGGGTGGTTGGTTCTTCATTGTCAGTCTTGTAGTATTAATGTCTTGTGGCCAGCCACAAATTTGAAATGATAATGTGTTGTTTAATTGGGAAGACCAATTGGATAGACTTAAACATATGATTCTAAATGAAACTCAAAGAGGTCTTAAAATTAGTTATGATGTGCTCAAATAAATCTAACAGCTAAATTGATTTTATAAAAAAACCAAATACTCTTGTCTGAATGGCTAAAAAAGCTTAAAATCCATAGCTTTAAGTAGCATGTGCTTAGGAGATATAGTAGAGGAAAAGGAGATTTCTGATTGTAGGAACCAGTTGTGCAGGTTTCTTTTTAAAACAGAGTTTTCAAAGTGGCCCTTTTTCAAATGCCTATAATAATCTAAAAGCAATGATCTAGGGAAGCATTTGCTTGTTAGGCTTGAGGCTAGAACTACAAATAGACGAGATTCTCGATTATAGGAAAAATGTGTGCTTGAGATCGGAAACAGCGATACATGATAGAAACCATGAAAACTCAAGGAGGTATGAGAGGGTTCAACAACTGGGAAAGTTTAGTTGCGAAATGTTAATCCCATATTTCTTTGCACAAATGAAGGGTTAATATTTAGCTAGACTACATTATGTTGGTCCCAATACAAGTGCATTATTGGCAGCAGTGGAGGTTTTCTTGTAAGCTTTGAGGTTTAAATGAAAAGATGATTTGAAGGAGTAGATGTGTGTGTTAATTGTTTTATGCTTACACTGTTCATTGTTCTACTATGTATGTGAATGCTGCTATGTGAAGAGTTTGATTTGCAGAAATTAAATATCAGTTCATTTATTTGAAAGCACAAGGACGGGATTCACCTAGGGTAAGGAAAATATAACAAAGGATGACTACAGATACGCATCCATGCTTGTAGCATGTTTGCACTGTCATTAGAAGACAGAGGTTATGCTTAGTTGCTGTTGTTTTTAGAAGGCCTGTTTTTCTTTACATGGAAAGTGTTCTTTTCTTTTTGCTTTTTCCAAAGTAAAACTTGCAACTTCATATTCAAGTAGAAAAAAGTTACATTCAAAAGGTGCCAAAGCACTTTGATCAACATAGACTTTGCTAAAATTGCAATCAAGTAGATTCTATCCATATCGCTATAATATCATTTACATAAACCTGTACGTATCAAAATGGCTTGAAGCCTACAACATAGGGATAACACCTTAACAAAATCCAATTACACATATCACCATCAAAAAATTTAAATCAATCTTAACAGTCCATTATTGAATAAAACATCAAAGATAAAACAACAGTGAACTACACCACAGCAAGAAGCGAACAGGATCCCTGAAAGTGTTATTTTTTTAGCTTCAGTTAGATGCAGTTCACTTTAGTTTAAAAGGTGCACTTTGATATTGAATGATGCATTTGTGCATGAGGGAGGTTTCCATAGGATGTAGATTTTTAGCAAAGATATGCATGCTTGTCGGGATCTGCATGTGAGATGTTTAAATATTCTTGGTCATCACAAGCTCACGATGTCGATGAGCATATTTCAGACAACATGCAATCAAAAACCACAAAAAAGTCAAGGAGGAGATATCAAAGGGTTCACCAATCGGGAAGGTGTATTTGGGAAATGTTAACCGCCATTTTTCCTTGTAGAAATGAAGCGCTAACATTTAGTTAGAGTACATCATGTTGGTGCTAATACAAGTGCATCTAGACTTTTACAGCGATTAAAGCTTGTTTGAGAATTGGGTTCACCAGTTTTTGAGAAACTGTTATTTTTTGCAATTTGCTTTTTTGGGAGCTAGACTTCTGGGCTTGCATGTGAGAGATGTTTATATATTTTGGGTCATCACAAGCTCATGAGATGAGCATATTTCAGCCAACATATGATCAATTTCATGAGTGAATCACGACAATGGTTATTTTTAGCAGTATGCTTATCAACGGTTGTATGTAGTTTTTGAGCACATATTTGGGCTCCTTGTAGAAAAGTGAGCCTAATGAGACTGCTTTGATCCATATGAGAGATGATGTTATTTTTAGAAGTGACTAATTTTGGACTTTTTATATTTGGTAGCAGTCTCCCAGATATTATCTTTATTTTAAATATTTCCTACATTTTCCTTTTTCAGAGCTAGACTGGTTTTTTCTACGTATTTATATTCAGTAGTTTCTATTTGTGGCAAGGACAGCTTGTGAAGCCATGGTTGGAAGTGTGCAATGATGGAATGATTTCATAGTGTTCGTAGGTCAAGGATGAGTAAAATGCAGACTTGAGAGAGCTAGACCGGTTTTTTTGTACATATCTATATTCAACAATTTCTATTTCTAGCAGGGATAGGTTGTGATGTCATGGAGCTTGTTGTAAGAACTTTTCACTGTGGAGCTTTTCGTATATATATATATATATATATATATATATATATATATATATATATATATATATATATATATATATATATAGATAACTGTGTCTGTTGACAATAGCGAAATTTAGGCTGCCAAAAACATTTTCCCTAGCGGATTATGCTGTCAAAAACTTAACATACTTATGGTTAAAATAATATTTAGTTAAGTAAGTTTAAAGTTAACATACTTATGGCTAAAATAATATTTATTTAAATAAGTTTATATAGATTTAACTAGTGGGAACTAAAGTAGATATTGCTTTTTTTTATAGGATGGAAAGGTTGGTTGGGGTTTCAAAATTTGCATAACAAATGTCTCATAGAAGTGGAGAATGAAATCAAGATAAATTTGTGAGTAGCTATACAGTCAAAAGGAAATCCTATACCAGTTTGTTTGCAAAATCTATATCAGTCTTGATGATAATGTTCTGAAGAGATCACAAGAATTTAAAGAAGTGTTCAACTGAAGCCTATTATAGATAACAAAGTCAATGCTACTAGACAATGAACAAGAGACAAAAAAACAGAAGAAGGTGTTAAGCAATGAAACTACTTTGCACCAAAGTAAATTCTGTTTTTGTTTTTCCTTGTTGATGAAATGAAAAAGAAGCAATTTTTCAACGAACCTGTGTTTTTGAGTCAATGATTGGCAGCAAATTTTGAATTGCATAATCATCATTAAGAGGGTCAACAAAGGTAGCTGCACAGGTCCGGAGCATGTGGCTTCCTTTAGTGTCATTTCGGACAATGTTTTTAAACATATAGAATGGAGGATTATCAGATGCAAGTTGTTGTTGAATTTGCAAGAGCAGTTCTTTGAAGGCTTCACTGACTTGTAACTGCAATAGTAGAAAGCAGTAGTCAATGAGCATAGGTTGCAATTAGAAATCGTTAAAGCTATCTGTATTTGTGTTTTTTCTATTTTCTTGTTTATATAAAAGAATGGAAATTTTATTTAGCTTTAAAAAACAGCAATTCCAAAAGAACATTAGCTATGCAAATGGCATATTTACTGTTGCATGGTCGTTTTTCGTTCCACCGTCTTTGATATACAAGTCGAACTGCTTGTTGTTGTATTCACATGCAACAACGATTGCTGCGACAGAGCCAACAGAGTAGGAGTCGTTCGATGACAACAGATTAGCAATTGTCATATCTGGAGCTAGCTTTCTCCTTTTGCAAACTTGATCAATTGTCTCAATTATTGTATGTGGAAATATGACTATTGAATACTTGGCATCGCCTCTGTCGTACTGGCCTTTTTTCTTGAGCCCAAATCGAGTGATTCTTAGACTTTTACTGGTTGAGAAATAGCTTCCAAAATGTTTGATCAAGTTGCCACTTATTCCAGCAGTGATTGTCATTAGCCCATCTCTATCAACAAAGTCTGCATGCAGTATTTGTGCCTTTACAGGAGAACCTTGGATTTTGTTTTGTGCAGGCCCATATACGGCCAAGATGTCTCCTTCGAAAACAATTTTTGGTGTTATTGTGCATAGCTCTATAATAGTAGCTGCTTCTGGGGCTGTTTGTTTGAACCTGCTATTGTTATAGTTAGAGAAGAAGGCCAGGAAAGAAATTATCAGCAATCAATAGCAGAAAAATTCAAACTTAGATCAAGATTGAGAAAATATTTGTCAATGCAATAGTTATATTCTGTTGTTTTGTTTGCTAGAAAATCATAAAAGAAGATGAGGAAGTTTCATGTGTTAAAAATGATGTAAAAAGCAATTAGAACCAAAATAATTGCACACCTTTTTGGACTTTGAGCAGTTGACATTGTTCCCATTGTTGGGCTGTTTGGTGCTGATATTGTTTTTGTTGTGTTGAGCACAGGAAAAGAACTATTTTCCATTATTTTGCAATTTTGGATTTGAGTTTCAAAAGCTGTACATGCAAGAAGTATCAAGCAAATCAGATGTACCTAAGATTGTTAATTAGTGTAAAGAGTAGAAGAGATTTATAACAGATGGAAAATATGGGAACAAATAGATAGTATAAAAACAAAGAAGCAAAAAGAAAAAAAAAACAAATGTCTATAATTCTTTTACTAGATTTTTGACATATGCATAACGCGAAGTCTATGTAGTGCCAAGAATTTCAATGAAACAAGTGCTGAAAACTATGTTATCTACAGCCAAATATTGAACAAATTTTCATTTACAATTATCTTGAACATAAGAATTTGTTATTAAAACATTTTATGTAGCTTATATATCGTCTGCATTATTATAAAATGGAGATAGCATGTGAATACTTTTTGTAAAGAGTGTCTACATATGTTGTGGCATAATTGCTAGTTTTTTAGATCTGAATTGTGGACAAATTAAAGTGTAAACAACTTTCAACAATAAAAAATAACCAAAATTTGACATCACAAAATAGATTATAAAAATATGAGAAAGTTCAACAGAATTTAAACTCATAGCTATGACATCAATGTTGCAGATGCCCAAAGCTGATCTAAATTTAGCTCACTATGAATAGAAAAAAACCAAATTGATATAGTTTAAAGTGCATGGAAGTTGCAAGAGAAAGAATAGTACCTGCTTTTGATTTTGTGCAAATATGATACCATGGATCCGTTCATAGATAGGAAGACAATAAAATTAGATAATGCAAAATTGAATAGACTATGCATTCTTATCAAAGATTGATAGGAAACTTGAATAGTGATCAGTCCAATAAGCATCTGAAATATTGAAAACAATAGTTATGTGTTTCAAATTTGTCCAAAAGTGGTCAAGCATTGAACCGGTGTTTGTTGTTGCCTTTGTTGTTTTCAGTGTCAAGCCTTTCATTTGCATAAACAATTGCAATTTTCTTTTCGACGTCGTTTCTTGCAACATGTCAATGTTCAGGTCACCAGCTACTAGGATTTGAGTGGTTGGTGTGCAAGTTGACAAAATGCAACTCAATATATGAAAGAGATCATCAAGCACACCACACGGTCTATTGTAAATGTTCACTACTTTTGATACATTGCAGCCAAATTCAAGATCTACGCAAATTGCTTCGGTGGAGTTTTTTGTATAGTTTTTAGAATCGATGATGGCAATGTCTTTTTTAATCAATGTAAGGATTCCATGCATTGAAAATGCTGAGAAGAAATTGTATTTTTCTATCATTATTGTTTCTTTGGTAAGTGTGTGCATGTGAGTTTCTTGCAAACATAAAATGTCTTCCTGCATAAGTTCATGATCATTCAGAACATCGTCATAGTGCAAAAGCAAGCTGCATGTGTTCAATGATGCAATGAGTAATTGCTTAGCATTTGGCATTGAATGCAGACCGTATTCAAATTGCAAAGTTGCATGCGTTTTTAATCTATCTATTTCAGTGGTGACTTTTGGACAAGTTTTAAAATTTCTTTGTTCTAACTTATTTAAAAGATAAAGACAATCAATATCTCTAACACGTGAGAGCGCAGTGTAAACAAGGCCATGTCTCTTAATTCCTTTTGGGTCAAATGCCAATTTGTTCATTGTCAATCCTTGTGCTCTATGGATTGTCCTTGCACATGCTAATTGAATTGGGAATTGTGTTCGCATAACATTCATTTTATTTTCAAGTGTTGTTTGTATCACAATTCTTTTGATTGGTGTCCAATTGGACTTTACAACAGGTGTATAAAGATGTTGCATAGTTGCACGTTGCTTGTCTCCAACTTTTGGATCTGTAAACTCAATCCAAACAATATCATGGTTTGTTTGTGTATAGTGTTTAAACACACCTTCTGCACCATTAACCAACCCATCCTCAGTTGAGTAGTTGCCTCCAACTAGTTCAATAAGCATATCCTTTTTTACTACTATCATAGACGAAAGTCGCAATGTCTTTTGTCTATGGTCATTTTTTTCAATTGAATCAATTTTGCTATCATGTGCTACAAGTGTGAATGTTTCTGTTTGCATAGCTGATAACATTTTTGAGTTATGTTCTTGAACATCCTTATTACTATGGAAAAGATAAGGAAACGTTGCATCTATTGGTGGTTGTTTGTAGCAATGTTGGTTTAAGTAATCTATGTCATTCGGTGTTTGCGAGCATGTTCTAATTCTATTTAAGATTGATATGAATGTTTTATTTCTTTGACATACAACTGTTGTAAGTTCATAGCATTTTATCGCATCGAACCAAAATGTGTAAGTAAATGTTTGTTGTTGGAATCTTGGTTGTTCAAAAATCCAACAATCATGAATGGGTTGTGCTTGACACAAATCACCACAGAATATGACATCAAGGTTTCCAAATGCTTTTGTTGGTGTGTGCATGATTTCACGTAGTCTTTTGTCAATGTTGTATAGCATTCGACACCCTATTAAAGAGACTTCATCAATCAACAATACTCGAAGTTGTTCATAATCTTTTGTCAAAAGATCTAGGGTGTTTGAATTTAGTGGAAGCATGTTTGAACTTAATGGCAGTCTGAAAGCAGAGTGGACTGTAACGCCACCTGCATTATATGTTGCTTTTCCAGTAAATGCAACTATAAGACCTTTTTTCTTTAAAGGATCACTACCAATTTCTTTGTCATAGTAATGTAGAAGACCATCATAGATTGCTTTTGCGGTGTAAGTTTTACATGTTCCTGCCCCTCCTGTCAGGAACAAGCGAATTGGAGTGAGGGGATTGTTTTTTTTCCTTGCAATAACTTCTTTCACAATTGATTGTTGTTGAGTATTTAGATTTCTTCGAATTGCATGGTATTCATGCATGTCCAAAAGAAATGGCTTTTCTGTCAAGTTGCACACAATCCCAGGTTTTGATGCATTGGACATAGTTTTGCGGATTAGATCATGTTGAATGTCATATTGTTCTAATCCAGACATAGTTGTTGTTTTCTCTGTTGTTAGAGGAGGCATAGTTATGTCTTGCAATTCAATTGTTTCAGCAGCATTATCAAGGTCACCCCACTTTGTCATTGTTGATGCCATGAACTTTTGTTCTACAATGTCTATTTGTTCTTTGAATGTGACATATGCATCAGACCATGTTTTGAAATTGCTCTTTAGTAGGTTGAAATTGTCTCTATGTGGCATAAAGAGGATGATCTTTTCTCTAAAAAAATTCTCAGGGTCTTTTTGTTTGTTGTAGCGAATAGATCGTATGATACATGGTCTATTTCTTTTTCTTGTAATTGAGTGGATACAAGAATAGAAAGATGCATATTCTGCCAAGGAGATGTTTTCAAGCTCAATAGGGCGTGCAATGTATTTGTCCAAAATTGATGGGCAAATAATGTCATCAAAGTCATCTGGTTCTTTTTCCAAAAGCGATTGTTTTTTCAAGACAACTATTTTTTTGTCGTCTGGAGCAGTGTTAATGAAAATAGTCTTCCTGGAGGATGAATGTAGAGGTAACGAGAGTATGATATGTATTGCTTGTCTAGTAGACATTTGTTGCATGTTCAAAAGCACATTTCCAAGTTTACGTATCGTTTCAATCTTTCCATCATTCTCAATAAGACATTGTTCTTTGATCTTTTTGAAAGCATTTGTCATGGATCTATCAAATTTGGTGATGTAAGAGCTTACATATGTTGTTGTAGCGTAAGCATCTAAGATATATTGTGCATCTGTATTTGTTTTCCATAACTATGGTATTGCTTTTGCAAATGAGTTGATCCAAATGTCAACAGGATCTCTTTTTAGTATTAAGGTAGAATGAGAAAGCAAAGACCGTAGTAGCAAAATGTATTCATCTTTGGTTAGTTCTAGCTCTAGAAGCAATTGTGCAAACGACACGTTTCTAGAATATTCTTTATGTTCAATAAGAGAGAACACTTTTTTTGCTCTTTGAATGAGATCATCTGAAGCATTTTCTAGTGGCTCTAGAATCATGCCATAGGAGGCAATGGAAAATTGAATCTGAATGTGGAATGTCGATGTTTTCTACATGTTTTTGTGTGATGATGCGTTTGAATTTGAATAAGATTTTGATCAAGTAAAGACGAGTTTGTGGATATATAGCGATCAACAAAAGCAACAATCTCCTCGTTTGATTTTTTTCCATAAACAGGTGCATTTTGAATCCAAATTAGTCCATGTTCATGCTCATTTCCTCTTTGTTGAAATTCGGTCGTAAAGAAAAAATCTTGTATTTTTCCAAATACTGTGTTGTTTTTTAACATAAGAGACTTTAGTGCTGCTATTTTGTGTCTATAGTAGCGAGTACAAAGCACTGGGTGTCTTCTTATTAACGTGTCAATATTTTCTTCCAACGCATTGTCTTCCAACTTTCCCAAATGTTTTTCCTCAATTTGTTTCAATGCATTGCATAAAGGTGCCCAAAGGTGTTCAGCACTCGTAAAGGTTAAAAAGAACGTAGGAGGACCAAGATGTCGAATCATTGCAAATAGATCTTTTTTCATATTTTCAAAGTAATCAGGTGATGTTCTGATTGCTTTCAATGTACGATACCCGATCGGAGATTGGAGTATTTTTACAAGATTGTATTTTGACTTGACATCTTTTGCCAATAATTTTTTGTCCTTTAACTCTCCCATGCGAATTGATATCCAAGCAGTGTTTTTTACTTGTTTTATTATGACTTTAATTGCTTTGAAGAAAATGTTTGTGCCATGTGTTTCAAAGTCTATACTTTCATGTTGTAGCTCCCACTGTGATATTTGTTGATAAGAAAAGTGATCAAAAATTTCATTGGGTCGATTGAATCCGTAGACAAGTGTAGGAAAGTTTAGCTCTTCAGAGTATTTGTCTTGGAAAATGCTCAATGGTCGAAAGCTCTCTGAAGGTGCAATTTCTATGATTTTGTTGTCTAGATCATCTATTAGATGTGTTTCTCCATATCCATGTATCAATGTTTCTGATATTGGTTCTATGTTTATTTCATTTTCATCATCATCTACTTGTTCTGTTGTTTCTTGAGTATTTGATTCTTTTTTGGCTGTTTCATCAAATATTTTTTCCCAACTAGTATTGATTACAATGCCTTCAATTTTATAAAGTTCGGTTTTGCATAAATCACTCAGCGCAGTCATAACGATCTTTGGCCGAATATTTTCAGATAGATATGCATTTTTGTATTCCAATTTTCGCTTTAGCATAACTGCAACTGTCAAATTGTCATCTAGACTTCTTGGCAATGCTATTTGAACTTTATCCAAGTTTGCAGGCACGTTGATAATTGAGCCAGTTAGCCCAATTTGTGCTCTTTTATAACCAAGTTGTCTTATTTGTACAAAGGCTATTCTTGGTGACACCAATCGTTCTTCCAAAGGAGTCAGTATAGCTACAGATGGCAATATGTTATTGCGGCGGATTCGTGTAGGCGATGTAAACATAGGCAATTTCCCATTAGCGATTGCTTTCTTGCAAGGTCTACAAATTTGAACAAGTAGCATGGGGCATGTCACATCTTCTGTATTTGTAAGAGTTTGAAAGGCTAATTTAATTGTGTTGTTTACACTAGAAATGTCTTTTTTAAAATGCAATTGTTTACACACAGAACATGCATGAATAGGTGTGTCTTGAATAACTTTTAAGTATGTAATAACTGCTTTCTTTGCTTTTGCACATTCCTTTTTCTTTTGAAGAATGTCCATTCCTTGTCTACGCATATTGTGTTTCAACAAGCGCAAGTTTTTTTGCATATTGTCATCAATGCATGTTTGCATGCTGGTTTTGGTTTTTGAAAATTGGTTAGCAATGCAAGACTTTTTTTTTCTATGTTTTTTATCTTTTGTTTTTGTTTCTTTGCTTTAATTGCATCTATGTATATTGGTTTGTTGAATGATCCGTTGTCAATTTTCTTTTCTACAATGTTTTCTTTCGCTATTGTCTGTTTGTTCTTTTCAAAATTATCTATTGCAATTGCAATAGAAGTATTTCTGTTGCAATTGAGCGAAAAGGGCATTTTATTTCCACAATGTTGCTGCAACAAGGGTTGGAAATGCGAGTGCATTTTATCTATTACATGTTGCATTAGGCATAGAACTTTTGACGATTTATTTGTTGCATGGAATGTGGCAATATTTTCTTGCAAATTATTGCTCCATAAATGTATGTTAGTGTCTAGTAGCTCACATAACCATTGAAGAGCAAATTGATTTCCTTCTATGTGACCAATGATATATGGCTCTGCCAAATGCACAATATAGGTTTCCCATCCACAAACAAGAGATGTAGCTGCTAATGTGTTTTTATCAAGATATATGTCCAAGCATTGTATTGCTCTAATATCGTTTGAAGCAATAGAGTTATAAAAGCTTTGCGCAATTGCTTTTCTAACACTTTGTCCATCAGAGAAGAGTGTCAATTCGGAGATTGATTCGAACAAGGAGTCGTGACAATTGCCTTGAAGTTGAAATGACATTTCAAGTTGTATAAACATTGATTTACATTTGCACTTTGACAAAGCATATCAGTGGCTTGTCTTTTGGCTTGCATTGTTTTATATGACAACAATGGTTCAAAGTGGCCAGAAGCTGGTGTGTGGTCATGGAACAATATATTGTAGCAATATTCAGATCTCCCAGAATTGAAGTGAAGGTATTTTGTTCCTTTTGTTAATGACCAAACATCGACTGGAACATTCAACCATTTTGAAAACCACTTGATGCAAAATATATCACCCCATAGTCCATATACACTTTGATTATCTGGTTGCGAAGCAGATTGCGACATGCGATTGAGATATTCGTTGACATTTTCTATGTTATGCAATTCTACGAAGTAGTCAACTGTCAATTCTGTGTGCATTGAAAACAATGCAGAGGGATCTTTTTGATCTAGACAAACACGAAAATGATTCACAATCTCTTCCCTTATCTCTATTGATGTATATCGGAAATGCAATAATACTGCAAGTGCATCAAACAGGCAATTTCCTGGCTCATAGTGGAAATTGTCTAGTCGAAACAAATTGCTTGTAGCCAAAGCCTCATCAATTTCTTGCCAATTAGAATATTTGATGCCAAGACCATTTGCCCTTAAAACATAGTCGCCTTTACTAAATTGTCTTTTCCCATATTGCCTACAAAGACATTTGCGATGGCATATGTTTTTCCTTCTTTTTATTGTTGTTTTTTCTATGTCCCTGGTTGTTTATATGGGAAAACCTGCATGCAAGTGAAGAGAAACAGATCCTAAGGAAAACAAAATAAGCAAAGGGCATGGTTTTTTTTTCAAACCATGATGTTGTAAACATTGTAAATTGTTCTTGTCATTGCAAATAAGCAAAGCAAAGGAAAGAACATATTCACAACAATTTTTTTTTCAAATGAAATGTATTTTGTCCTGCTACTAGAATAGGAAAAAACAACATGTTGATTGCTAAGCTAAAATGATTAAATATGCAAAATTTGGTATCAATACAAAAAAATGGCAATTAGCAAACAAGAAAATTCTGTGTGTGTGTTTTGTCTTTTTTTTTTGTTGAAGCTATGTTTGAGTTTGTTATCTTACAACCACCAAGATGGTTTTTTGTAGGAAACTATGTAGATACGGTTCTGGTCAAAGGGAAAGCTTTCGGCACTTAAAAGGTCAGAGTCACTTTATGAAGAAATATGGATATAATGTTTCTCATGACACATCACTACACACTTTATTTCTTATTCTAGTCGGGGGGAATCATTAGATTCAATGCAATATTAGATTTATTGGTGACCTATAACAAAGGGAATCAAAGTCAAGGCATTACATTGCCTATTTAATGTCGATGAATCATTCTACATAACCTTTTACATATATCTAAAGCAGATATGATGATAAACATAAGCCCAATCTCATGTATTAGTATAAGGATTTGCTTCTACTATTCATTAACATCTATAACTATAACTAGACCTTCAAACTTTTAATCATAATAATATAATGATGTCAAGTTGCCAAGACCAGACACTAAATCCAACCGCTCTTAAAAGAATCGATATAAGTTTAGAAACTCTATTCATGAATCATATCCATGTCTCCATTCACATGCATTTCATAGGCAGAAGCATGTGTGCTTTGCAATGAATGGAATTGAAGAAAGATAGGGAACGAGGAAAATACCTATTCCTGACAAAGTTGAGGCCTGCCTTTGCTGCCTATCATTGATGAAGATGGTGCGAAGTAAGCCTCTAAACGAGCACAAAATAGAAAAAGCTTTTTTGTGATGTTTGCATATGGTTGATAAAATATAAGCTATGGCACATGTACATTGTCTTACATAATATACTTATTGCATAAGCCTAGTTTAAAATGATTCTTGAAAGGTGAAATGACGTTATATTTTTATTTTTTGGAAAGCAAAATATTGGAAACTATAATTTTGCTAAGCCAGAATTTAGAAGATTAAACAAATATGGTAAAGTGAATTAGTAAATGTTTAAACATATTTACAATTTTAAACTTTTATATATCAATAAAATATAACTATGTGTGTTAAGATATGTTTAAATATTTAAACTCAGTATACCACCATGGTGTATGCTCATGCTATAGTTTGTAGCTTGATTGTTAACAATTCAACTACTAATTAATTGTTAATATAAGAATGAACTAGAATAGTGGCATAGCTAATATTGATGGCTCATACTATTCGTAACTTTACCATTACAAGAGGACGACCATTGCCATTCGTGAATCTTCAATCCATATGTTATTTCTTATAAATAAATGTAAACATAAATGGCATAAGCCAGAATGATTTTGCATATCAAGACAAAGTAAGAATAGAGCATGGAAAATTAAAGAATGAACATAAAAAATTCATTTCAAAAACAAATTTGTGATTATTGTTTCCCTTAATCTTTCTATTGAACTTTAATTTATAAGCAGTTGCTACTACTTGGAATTTTATTTGAAATTACCTAATAATATATACATTGAGGCCATGAACCTATAATTTTAACACATGATTTATAATTTCTTTTTTATATCATATTGTTTCATTTGTGCTTTTGTATTAAACACTCACACCTTAAACTTTTTTTTTGACACTAGTGATTTCCCTAGGCCCGGTGAGGGAATGCGAAAGATCATATTTTGTGTCAAAGAGAGTGATAAACAAACTATATCAAGATTTAGCAAGATTGGGGTGTAACTAGATGGTGACTTTATTGAGTCCACTTAGCTCTTCATAACTTGTGCCTTCATCAAATACCTCAATGAGAGCATTATGGTTTCCCTGATTAGGAGACTGTCGAACCATTTTTTCTTCTTCTTGAATTTGAAACATTTGGACTAATCATGTCCTTGTTTATTACAATATTTGCGAAACTTAGTAGAAGACGGAGAAAAGAAGAAGAAGATCGTGATAAACAAGATGACCTTGTAGTAGTAGGAGGTGCAGGTTTTGAAGGTGTAGATATGGAAACAATTGAGGAGGATGACTGCTATTGAATTCTACAATAATCTAAAAACTTATCTTCAATCAATTGTGCTTGATTGTACACAACGTAAAGAATGGTGATTTCCATGTATGTCAGCTCTTGCTACAAACATTCTTGCAATCTACTTTTAAATTTGAGAATAAGATTATCAAATGCATTAGTGATATTGAGAAGAATGCACAACTGATTGAATTGATGGAAGTACTCTCATGCAGGAATGTTGAATCCTTGACTTAGGTGAAGCCACTTAATATTCATATCCTATTTGTAGAAGGAAGAACTGAAGGAGAGATAAAGGGATTCCACAAGCCCGGTCCAAATGGTGATTGAGTTTCGATTCACATCATGCTTAGAAAGCCTTGTGAGTTTCAACTTAATGGACATAACCTTTTCAAGATCAGGAAACAGATTATAGTTGAACCAAGTGTCTATGTCAAGAATCTAACTTTGGAGCACTTCCGAATCAAGGGATCCATCATAAATGATAACCTTGCATTTTTAACATTGAGGACATAGATTGTTGATAAAAATATTATTAACATTTTATGCAAACAAAGAAGTGATGTTGGCAACTTCCACCATTCTTTTGTATAACATCATTATTTCCATGGATCTTATAGTAGTCATCATTGATACCCAGGGGATATGGCCACTAATACAATTATTAGCAACTTGATTTCTTTGAAAATGTATTAAAAATTCCAAAACAACTTTGAAATATCTATGAATCTCTATTAAATAAAAGGTCGAGAGTCTTGTAAACAAAGTTGAAGACTCAAGAACACCTTCAAATATCAAGGAATATCACCATCAATTACATAAAAACTTGAGAGATTGTTAATCAATGCATAACAACAAAAAATGATTAGTGTATAGTGTCAATGAAGCTCCAATGAAACCCTAGAAAATGAGCCCATATAAAAAAAGCTATTCAACATTGTCTCATCAACATCCAAAATCACTATGTGTTTATCTCATAGAGTCAACTTCAATGATACAAGTAAATCCCTCTTATTAGCATCCCTTCCAAATTTTCCATCATGTCCAAATGAAGAAGAGTGTTACATAACGCCAATTAAAAATAAAAAAAAGCAATTAATGCTAGGGCCCTGGCCTAACCCTCTTAATAGATAGGTTGTTATGTATTGAGACCATCTATATTAAATCATGCCAATGAAGTAGATTTAGTGTGAAAGCAATATTTGTAAAAATGCTTACTAGAAGGTTCCACCTATTAAAAAGTCTCTATAGTGTGAAAGCAATATTTGTAAGAAGATTTATTAGAAGGTCCACCTACTAGAAAGTTCCTTCACTAAGGATGCTTACTAGAAGGTTCAGCCTAGTAAAAAGTTCCTTCACTAGAAACTATATATCTAGAAGTAGAAGCAATGAAACAAGATGTCTTGTGAAGTATTTTGTAATTGTAGATTGGCTTCATTTGGAGGTTGTCCCCTTGAAGAGGCAAATGAATATTGCTTTAATTAATAAATATATTTCTATTATAATATTTTGTTATCTAGAACTATCTATTGTTGTGGTAATTATGTCTTTTCATATTGAAATCTTGCTTTATTTTTTTTTATTTATGCTATGAATTTCCAATTATGTTGTTGAGGTACATAACAAATAAACAATCATACTTGGGACTCACTAAGCATAAAATAATTGTTAAGTCATGAATTTTGAATGTGCAAAACACAAAGCAGTGAGGATACCAAACAAAATCAAATATGCAGAGTGCATAAAAGATAAGAATACGCAGCGTGGCTTATGACAATCAATTCCAATAATGGGAACACCATGCCCTCAATATCAAATGAATTGCCAACCTTCATTTTTCTAGTGATGGATAGAATGATAATAAAAGAACTCACCGTTATGCCTTGAATTATATTTTAAGCATCAATAACATTACTCTAATCTCACATGCTTGAATTTGATTATGAAGGTCGATCTAAATAAAGAAGGAATTCCATCAATCGAGCCATTATATTGCAGGCAAGATGAGGCTGATTTTGGTGAAGGGCCATAAGAGGCCTTTGGCATTGCTCAAATATAATAGGGATGAGAATTTGATGTTTTCTTGTGTGGATGGTCATATTCCTATTGTTTGGTATAGCCACAACAAGGAGCAGCTAGGGACCTGTTGAGGCCACAATAAATTTTTATGGTGCTTTAATGTCTCAAGCGATTCTACATGTTTAAGAATAAGTAACGTAGATCACACTATGAAGTTACAAAATTTGGAAATAGGAACGATGCACACCTTATGGGAGAAAGGCTTGATATGTAGTAAAAAATAGATTTTGAGCTCATGCAATATGTACCTATGTGGCTATGAGGGGTGAACATGATCGCTTTGTAGGTGGATGAATCAAAATCTATTCGAGGTCTTGATGACAATAGAATTGCACACTTAAATCAATCCAACACCAATCACTTATGGAAATTAATCATAGGATTCCTTCCTAAAATACCTAAACTTGAAATTGAATTTGAATAAAATATTACCCAAATTCAAACTAGATTGGAAACTTGCTCTAATACCAATGATGTGGGAATTCTCACTCATGAGCGGAGTTCGAAATCAAAGTCTGAAAATAAATTTCCTAATTGATTTTTATTAAGTAAACATAGGCTTATATAGCTTTACATGAAGATAACTAACTATGAAAACAAAGAGAGAAAATTTGAACAAGATTCTTAAAACTAGCAACTAAGTACAATAATAGAGATGGTTGCAGATAAGATCTCAAGTGCTCCTCAATATTAGGCAACCAAGAAGGCATCGACAATAATCTCCTATGTGCACACACAAGACAAATGATATGATACTAAGTACTAAAAATCAGTTATATGTGAATCATTTGGAATCCCTATCAACCTAGTCCTCCACTTCAAATCTAGAGTCCACATGGATGATTAGGGTCTGCTCATACTGATTCTTCTCCTTGCCTATTACTTCCATGTCCCAAAGAATTTTGACTAAAGTGTCATACTTTTGATCCAAAAATTCAAATTTATCCATAATGGATTATTGTTGCATGCCCCAATCTTCAATAACCTAAGCCACAATGGATTTAGATTGTGAGTGGAAAGCAATTTTCATGGGTGCCTTGGAAATGGAAGAAGCCAATATCAAGTTTCTAGTGTTTGAGCTCAACAACAATACATTTTGAAGGATTGGTGGCTCATGGCTCCTAAATATTTTTCTCTATTCACTCATGCTCAACTTTGATATTAGATCCAAACCTCTTATGGTACTTCATAATTGTGTCCTTGGTCTCCATTTCAACTTCTGTGCCTTGGTGCGCTCATCGTGGTCCTCATGCATTATCCTCTTCGGTACCTCCATAGGCACCTCATATTATTATTTCTAGATACATTATTCCTATCCCTCCTCTTGATTTGTATCATTTTCCCTTAGAGTTTCAAAATCTAGTATCTTGATCGAATATTGAGAGGAATTGACCTCGATTTTAAAGTAATATTGGACAAGGATTTGTCTTTAGTTTAGTAAGGGCACTTAACCATTCTTCAACAAGTGATCTATAAATTGCCATGGATATTCCATTGGAATAGTTCGTCACAAGATATCTTACAACTTAATTCATCATGTTAGCTTAATTCCACAAAATGATAAATAAACTAATATACACTCCCTTATTGTTGTTAAGCTATGAAATAATACAATAAGATCACCATAATGGAACCCCTTCTCCTCATAATGTACCACTATTTAACATAGCGTGATAACTGTCTAGGGTTAGTTTAAGTGTTTATATATGCCTCAACTCTTGATTAGGGTTAGGGTTTTGGAGTTTCTAGAATTTTCTTGAAAGTCCACTTGTGACTAGCTCCATTACATAGTCAAAGTTAGGTCCCATGGAGCAAGTGTCACAAAGCGAGATTTGAACCTGGGTGGGGAGGACAACAACATTCCTCCCAACCACTCGATCTACACTCAATTGACTATCGCTATAAATTCTTCTAAGCTGAGTGATAAATTATAATCAATTTCCTGATAAGTTGTTCACACTTAGTAATGAATTTTTTAATTAAATGCAATGAAAAAGGCAAACAATGCAAAGGCAAAATTCATCAACCTCATAGACAAGGGATTTTCTCAGCAAACATATGTTGAATTGAGGACAGTATAAGCAAGATTAGAGTATTCAACATTATCTTTTTCTAAATTTTGAATTAAAATTTACTTATAGTTGTCAAAGATGTTATCAAAGCATATTTAAGTATATAGCATTGCAAGAAAACTAGCCATCAAATAGCTTAAAAATCGAAATATAGAGCTTTAAAACTATACCTATATAAACCCTTTCGATTCAATAATATAACCTATCCCAAAAGAATAAAAAATATTGAACAAAGGGACTATTAAATTGCAATAGAAGAAAATACAAGGGCAAAACCAGCAATGGAAACCATCAAACATTGCACATTAAAAAAAATTGCTCAAGAGCATAAAAAACGCAGCCGAATAGCACTCATAAATTATACACAGGAAACCATGGTCTCCACAAACTAGTAGAAATTGATACCACTCATATACATATTATAAGCGAGTTCGAAGGCAAAATTTCCCAATTCTAAACCTCTATAATAAAGGAATTTTTTTACTATGAAAACGTATATTTTTTATTTTATTTTTATCCATCTATCAAATCTAAATAATCTTTGTTTCTATCCATCTAAAATTTTATTGTCCCTATCCATATAAAATTTTATATTAAAATGTGAATTTTTAAAGTTAGACCACGATACTTAATGCCAATAAGTATGCCCGTTTTATGTATAATGTGAAAAAACTATAGTTATTTAAAAGGAAGCCACATTGGACTTGATACTTTTGTTGTATTCAAAGTTTTGCACGCAAGAATATAATTTTGTTGACTTTTTAACTAAGGATCTTTGTCGTATTTAAATCTCTTATTCAAAGAATATAATTTGTGATTTTTTAAATAAGGATCTTTGTCGTATTTAAATCTCTTGTTCAAAGAATATAATTTTGTCAATTTTAAATTGGTTGAAATTTAGATAAAAGAAAATAGAGTAAGTGATAAATTTATAGTTTTTGTTTTGATTGGTAAAAACTTTTTGGGATGGCTCAAGTTCGTCGTAATGCGGAGAAAAAAAGGAATTTTAGCAGTTTAATCGAGCTTAAAAGTAATGACACCCTCCGTAATTTTAAACGTTGGTTTTAACAAAGACACAAATGATGAAGTTTGTAGCATTGAAGCCACAAAAAATGTAAGCATTCATCCTAGGAACATAGAAAGTGTCTAGGCATTCATCCTATGATCATTTGTCACTAATCATTTCAAAGTCCAGGGATTACCATGAAACTTCTCATAGAGAGAATGAGCACAACCCTGTTGTATTTAAATAAAACTAGCGAATCAACGTTCGTACCAGATAAAAGTATATTTTTTTGCTAAATATATTTTTAACAATTGAACCGAACCCACTGGTATAGACAACGTAGAAAAAGGAGGATACATATTGCAACAAGTTGAATAGTTATGAATATATCTATTGAATATAATCAGATTGAACTAATGTAAACACATGTCGTGTATCCATGTCATAGTACTAATCAAGTAGCAATGCTTCCGTGCATATGCTACATTTGGCTGTTGGAGTCACCTTTGTTATTTAGCGTCTAAAATCTTGAGCGCATTTTACCAATGCATTTACACTACCCACAAGGAAAAAATTATAAACAATTATCCTTGTCTTGCATGCAGACGCTAATTTGCCAGCTTATATAGCAGCTGTAAGCAGATAGTATGAGCAGTATATCTTGTTGACACCTGTTTCTTTTTAATCGTTGTGACACAAGATAATTTTGGTACGGGAGTTCCTTCATCTAGCTCACGTCCCTACTTCAACATATTGTGTTTATACAGAGAGCTCCAGGACCGCAGAGACTGAAGAAATATTTTATATTGAGAGATCGAGCGGAGCACTGCACTCCACTGCGCCGACTGTAGAAATTTGTGGAGGATTGTGGCTTCGATAGGAGACGAGAGTTTCCTCCAGATACATGAGTTCTTACCTCTGCACAGGGAAATATTTACAACTACATCCTCCTAAAACTAGAATCTAGTTTTAGTCAAGCTTCATTATTCTTCTCTGTTTAACCATATTTTTCTTTACAGGGCTTGCAATAACATCTTCGTCTTACACTCAATATTATTTGAGCTAGAGTAATTGTGCTTGCTATCAGGTAATCCTGGTTTATCACTTAGACTCTTTCTTATAGCCTGAAGTTAAAATGTATAAGATCTTCCCTTAATGTTTTATAGAGTATTTCTCAGGGTTTTGAGTCTGGCAGCCATTCGAAATTTTATTTGGTCGGAAATAAAAAGAATAAAGTATGAAATTTTATCAAGATATTGAGTCTGGCAGCCCTTGGCATCCTTATGAAAATTCTACTAGGGGTTTCTTTGTTTACCCGTGAAGACACTCTATGTTGAAACCCCCCCTGTTTACCCTTATTTGCCTATCAAGACACAGATGCAATGCTGACTACCGTCACCACTTGGGTACTTTCAGATGGCTTGGCAACCACAGTTGGCACTTCGGTTCTTTTACATGGCTTGATAGAAATGTAAATTTTATCTTTTTAAAGCTGGGTTTGCCATGTACAGTTGAGAGCCGTTTTATCTATCTATCTATCTATCTATATATATATATATATATATATATATATATATATATATATATATATATATATATATATATATATATTTAAAAATGCAGCTCTTAATGGTGCATGGCAAAATATATATATATATAAAAGCAGCTATTAACGCTACATCCTAATATATATATATAAATATATCCCGATGAAATGATTAAAATTACTAAATTTGGATTTTGGTTAATTTCTTTACTAGGTGGAATTATTCGACACCTCCCTTCATGATTTGAGCTACATCTTATCTCCGTTGCAAGTAATTTGGTATTTTTTTTATCTCATATAAGTCATGGTTAATAGTTTTCAGACCTGATCTTGCATTATTTGATCTCTTATTGAGTAGTTAAGTTGTCAACCCTACAGATGAGAGTTTTTAGTTTTGAGAAGGTGTCCATTTAAGTATTTAAGATTTTAACCCTCTAATACGCTATGGGCAACCTGCAATACGAATTGGTCCCGTACCAGTTGAGAGACAACTATATATTTAGGACTTTCGTTAATACCATATCGCACTTACTGTGCAAAAAATGACTAAAGTCAACATGAGACTTCCATGTTTCAATAGGTTAAACCAGGAAATTTTTTATGAATCAATAGGTAAGTAAGTAAAGAACAGTTTAAGTGTATGATTCACTGTAACCAAACCTACCAGAAACAAGAATTGAAGTCTCAATTCGATGTCGGTATGAAGCTGCGCCTTTGTAATCAGCCAAGTCCCAAAGCTATGACATTGGCTTCTTCAACGCGGGTCTAGCTCATGTTAGAAGATCTATCTGGTAAGACTGTAACTCGACTGTATCAGAAAAATTCATAGACCTCCAAGCCGAGGCCCACTGGAACAAAATCGTAGAATAAACCCTTTCACGCCCTTTGTCTCCTCCAGAACTATCAGTTAGAATTTCTACCATCCACCTGTTAACGCCTCGCAGATAGTACAACAGGGTAGAGCCCCTTCGCAGAGCCAAAGGCCATGGCAGTACAAAGATTTGACGGTGTCATCATAACACTATTTAATATTTAATAAAAACTCCAGCAGCAGGGTGGTGACTCACATCTTCGTTCACATTTTACGAGTTTAAATTTTGTATTATTATCAAGACCTTAGTTATTATCAGATGCAATGTGTAGGATAAAATCAAACTATTAAAGCCCAAAACGACTTACGTCACTTGTTTAACAATTAAAGTGCTTATTAATAATATTACCAGGAACACTAAATATATAATAATGACACAAAATGCAAAGCCCGAAGCAAATGGAGAAAATAAAAGCTACTTTTATAGATGCATTCAATATCTATTACCCGGATATAAAGTGTATACCAACGGTATACAAAGCATAGACACAATTTCATTTACAGGTTTGATTTGCATATGTTAATGTGTAGGCTACACATTTACAAATGGTGATAAAGAACAAATTATCCGAGAGTTATCGACGTACATGCAAAAACTGCACATCCCATTGGTGCAAATAATGGAAGCCCTTCATTTATGTAAATGTATTTGCTATCAATAAATGTATTCGCTATCAACAACAATTGATATATATCTGTTACATTAAAATAATAATAATAAAAAAATATGTGCATTAAATATTTTGAAATGGCAGCCAGCGATGGTAACACAAACAATTTCCTCTACTACGAAGTCTACGACTCCTTGCACGGAACCCAGAAACCACCATGACGTCAGCCCATCGCCCCCTCTTGGGGTGGGAAAAACTCGGCTGGCGTCATTGTTTTACAACCAGTTATATTTTAAAAAAATTGGATTTAATGTAGCATATTCAAACTATATTCAAACTATAGCTCTAGGGAAAGAGAATAACACCATTTTTCATTCCTTTTTCGATTTCAAACATGGGATCTGCATTGTTGGCAATTGATACAGGATTTATGGGTCCAAACTACTCAATTTCGACAGCATGTGCAACAGCAAATTACTGTTTATATGCACTTGCAAACCATATTTGTAGAGGTGAAGCAGACATCATGCTTGCAGGTGGCACAGACACTGGGATTGTGCCCGTAGGTATGGGTGGATTTATTTCCCTTAGGGCCCTTTCGTAGAGGAATGATGACCCACAGACCCCTCTCCCAACCATCCGTTCGGATTTTTTATATTCTTTAGGAATCAGCTTTTTATTATTACGTATATAATAAGACAACACTTATTATGAGCTTTCATTTTCTAACTACTCTACACCACGACTTATTTGCACGACCCAATCGAGCAAGGAGAAATAATCAGGTTCAGAGCCTACAGAACTATTGTCAATTGGACAGGTTGGACCGCAGCTACCAACTGGTGTGGGATCCTCAGAACTTAAGGGTCTTTTTCACTCTTGAGTTCATTTCTAACGAACGTGGAAAACATACAGCAAACAGTTTGTTTCTTACCCAAGGAGCAGCACATGCTTGTACGCAGTTTGAACACCTCGATGCAACCTGCCATCACGTACAAGACATAAGTTAAATCATGAAATTTTTTATGAATCAATAGGTAAGCAAGTAAAGAACAGTTTAAGTGTATGATTCACTGTAACCAAACCTACCAGAAACAAAAATTGAAGTCTCAATTTGATGTCGGTATGAAGCCGCGCCTTTGTAACCTTGATGCAACCTGCCATCACATACAAGACATAAGTTAAACCAGCAAATTTTTTATGAATCAATAGGTAAGTAAGTAAAGAACAGTTTAAGTGTATGATTCGCAGTAACCAAACCTACCAGAAACAAGAATTGAAGTCTCAATTTGATGTCGGTATGAAGCTGCGCCTTTGTAACCTCGATGCAACCTGCCATCATGTACAAGACATAAGTTAAACCAGGGAAATTTTTATGAATCAATAGGTAAGTAAGTAAAAAATAGTCTAAGTGTATGATTCACTGTAACCAAACCTACCATAAACAAGAATTGAAGTCTCAATTCGATGTCGATATGAAGCTGCGCCTTTGTAATCAGCCAAGCCCGAAAGCTATGACATGGGCTTCTTCAACGCGGGTCTAGCTCGTGTTAGAAGCTCTATATGGCAACACTGTAACTCGACTGTATTAGAAAAATTCATAGACCTCCAAGCCGAGACCCACTGGAACAAAATCGTAGAATAAACCCTTTCACGCCCTTTGTCTCCTCCAGAACTATCGATTAGAATTTCTACCATCCACCTGTTAACGCCTCGCAGATAGTACAACAGGGTAGAGCCCCTTCGCAGAGCCAAAGGACATGGCAGTACAAAGATTTGATGGTGTCATCATAACACTATTTAATATTTAATAAAAACTCCAGCAGCAGGGTGGTGACTCACATCTTTGTTCACATTTTACGAGTTCAAATTTTGTATTATTATCAAGACCTTAGTTATTATCAGATGCAATGTGTAGGATAAAATCAAACTATTAAAGCCCAAAACGACTTACGTCACCTGTTTAACAATTAAAGCGCTTATTAATAATATTACCAGGAACACTAAATATATAATAATGACACAAAATGCAAAGCCTGAAGCAAATGGAGAAAATAAAAGCTACTTTTATAGATGCATTCAATATCTATTACCCGGATAAAAAGTGTATACCAACGGTATACAAAGCATAGACACAATTTCATTTACAGGTTTGATTTGCATATGTTAATGTGTAGGCTAGACATTTACAAATGGTGATAAAGAACAAATTATCCGAGAATTATCGACGTACATGCAAAAACTCCACATCCCATTCGTGCAAGTAATGCAAGCCCTTCATTTATGTAAATGTATTCGCTATCAATAAATGTATTCGCTATCAAACAATAAATGTATTCGCTATCAAACAACAATTGATATATATCTGTTACATTAAAATAATAATAATAATAATAATAAAAAATATGTGCATTAAATATTTTGAAATGGCAGCCAGTGATGGTAACACAAAACGATTTCCTCTATTACGAAGTCTGCAACTCCTTGCACGGAACCCAGAAACCACCATGACGTCAGCCCGCCGCCCCCTCTTGGGGTGGGAAAAACTAGGCTGGCGTCATTATTTTACAACCAATTATATTTTAAAAAAATACCAATTTAAAAAATTCGATTTAATATAGCATATTAGCTATAGGGAAAATTTCTAGGTTCAATAGCCAACAATAATAGGCATCCGACGATACATTTATGTTTCCCTTCGGGGACATAAAAAGATAATATGTTTATTAAAATATTTACATACATTAGTATAAACTATATGTTAGTATACATTTATAATTTTTAAAATATTGAACCTAATGGCTATAAATTCTCATTGGAATCGAAATTTATTATTGCCCAACCAGAACTCGAACCCGAACCTGAACCCGAACCCGAACCATGTAACATAGGTTATGGGTTCCCATGCTGTGGATGATGTGGTTTATTGCCAAAATGGTTGCGTCTATGGTATTCTCCTCTAATATTTTCAAATAGCCACCATCCATTTTAGTTGGAATTCAAGGGGTTTGTGGTTCGAATACTATAGAGGGAATTTTCCTTTGTGCCTGCAGCCCAATCACTAACCATAGCCGCAGAGACCAAGAAAGGCCATCACCATGCTTAAGGGGAATTCACAAGTAAAGGGTGAGATCAATATTTTGCAGAAAGACAATGGTATTTCATATAATTTACTTTCTCTGTTATTTCTGTGCAAGTTTTTCAGCATTTGTGTTCATTTGCCTCAGCGTTGTGACAAGGGTTTTGGTTTTGAAATCAATGAACGAGCAATATGCCAGTAATTGTTATTGTATGTGTGATTTTCATTTTATTCAATGCCAGTGGTGTTTGATTGTTTTCTCTTAACCATCAAAGGCTTTGTAAGTTATTTGTTTATTTATTGAATTTTTAGTTTTTTGGGATAAATGTTGTATTTTGTGGGGAAGACTGAGATTGGAGTGGCACTAAGGAATAATTCAAGAGTTGACTTAGGAAAATATGAGAAAAACACTACATTTTAGAAAACCATTAATATGAAATTCTACGCTGTCTATATGATGCAAATTTTCACTAATAGCTCCTACAAAACCCCAAGGATTGTAGGCAGTTGGCAGCTATGCTAACTTCCCACTGTGAAATCGGGCCAGGCAAGCAAAATGGGGGATTTTTCTGTGGTTTTATCTATGTATTTTTATAGATAGACAAACGGGCTTACAAATATGACTACCGAGTTACTGAGTCAATCTGATGCAAATTTGACTCATGTCATTATACATAGGAGACAATATTGAGTCGGATTCAAAGGAGTTGATTTAACTTAGTTTACTCCAAGAGCAGAGTAAAAGTGGCCGGGAGGATATTTGAACTTGGAAGAGTCGGGTAAAATTGGCATAATATATAACAAATTGGGGAATCCAATAACATAGATCCTTAGTTTCAGTCCTCAATACACATACCAGACAAGAATATTGCTACAGTCTCATACACCTTCATGTTCTTCGCTGTGGATGTAAAAATAATATTGAAATAAGTTAAATGGGAGTTGCATCACACTTTAATTGTAGTTATCCTTCTTTCAAAGAACAGAGTTTGTGCACTGTCGATTGAACTCATATCTATGGCGTAAACAGGTTTTGATTTTCAACAAATATCTTACCTAACCATAAGAAATCGTAACCATTCCTTGTCAATCTGATAGTGCAGAGTTGATCTGGTGTTGTTCCCACTGAATTGACTTAAATCGTGGCGTTCTTTCCCAATCCAATGACACAGAACCAAACAAGAAGTGTTTCCTTCCATGGTTTTGGCTGTAGCAGCGTTTGATAGATGCAGTAACGCCCACGGTTCTAAATTGCTACAAAGTTACATCCCTCACAGGTGAATCGACTCTCAACATCGGTTTCAAATCAATATGGAATGGGAGATTTGTACACAGTGTTGTGATCAATCTGAAAACAACGACCAATCCAAACGCAAATATCCAGACAGGTTGAAGGTATATCTAAGCTTATTTTACCTCCATGTTATATGTTGTCTCAGTTTTTCAACACTAACCCTTTTGACAGGTCCGTGAAATCAAAGATACTTCTACATTAGTTTCCTCCCCAGGAAACTAATGTAGAAGTATCTTTTATTTCAATCAATATCTAAATGTCTCTCCTATATTATCTTTTTAAGTTTTTTTATTGGCCCATGAGGCCATTTTGTTAGCTTGTTATTTTTGTGTTCACCACAAATTCTAGTTCAAATGTTAACATTCTACAGTGTTTTGTTTGATAGGCTAGCCAAGGTAGTATGCAGGTCTTCTATTTGATTTGATGTAGAAATATCCTATATCACCCTAGGGCTAGGAATTCCTCTATTGTATATGCAATGTTGTAGGAACTTGGACGTAGTGAGGACTAGACAAGGGTTCAAAACCATTGACTTAGGAAAATATCAGCACAAAACCTTCAGGCAATAAAAATTTAGTGAAAAGTTGAGGCTATTGGAAATTGTATTATCCTATCTCACATTAGAGCTAGGAAGTCCTCTCTTGCATACACCAGTGTTGCAGGAACTCAAACTCAGTGAAAAATCAACACTGGTTTGAAATCATCTACTCAGGAATACTTGGCAAATAACTATTAGGGAATAAACACCTAGTGTAGGATACTAGCATTCATAATATACTTTCTTACCCTAGAGCTAGGGATTCCTCTCTTGTATATGCCAATGTTGCAGGAACTTGGACTAAAAAAAAAATGATGAGGGTTTAACTCGAAAAAAACTCAGCAAGATAACCATTGGGGAATAAACATTAAGTGAAAAGTTGAGGCAAAATTTTTTCCTTTTAAGTGGCTATTCTATTGCAACTACTGATTTTTCAAAAAATTGGTTGACCTATGATTGTTTTTCTAAAAAATTGTGACATTTTGAAGGCTGTAAAAAATTGACATTTTTTTGGGCCAATCATCTCAACTAAGTGTGGATGATCAAATGCATCAACTATAACTCCCAATTAGTAGGAAAAGGTGGAGAACCAAGGATACCATTGATGAGATATGTAACTGTGGTAAGTGGCAAATCTAAGAATACAAGGAAAACCACTTGTATAGGTGCAATTTTGTAACGAGGAATTTCAAAGCTGTTATACAAGAGATATCCCAATGCTTCTTGAAATAAAGTTTGAACTCTTGGAGTCTGTTACCCCTTAAAGATAATATGCATTTTAAGTTATCCTTGCTAATGATTCAAATCTGAAGATGAATGTTGGATATTCAAGACACTTCGGTGTGGATATGCTAGAGCATTGCTGGTCTCATTTTCGTAGTTATTTTAGAACTTTTACAGTAGATCTAGGTGTCTCTTTCAAGTTGAATTGTGTTCTAATTTTCTTGAGGTTTCTCTTGTGGTTGATCTATATAAGAGAAGAGGAAAATCCAATAGTTGAATACTTCTGGTTACCTATAAACTATCCTATTTTAGTAGTAATTCAAATAGTAGTATTAATATTGTAAGGGGAATAAGTCTATACAGACCCGTATACATATTTAGTGAGAATCCTCCATAAACAGTTTGGGAATTCAAGCCAACTCAACTGGTCTCATTCACTTCCCTTCCAAACCATGACTATGGTGTGAGGAAATCAAATTCATGAAATCTAGGGGGATTATTTGGTGAATTATATTTAGGATTCAAGTATGGCAACGATGATCTAAAGTGATCTTATCACATATACTGTGCCTAAGTGGGATAAAATGGTTGTTTGATTGTAGCCATTGGTGGATTGAATCAACAAAGAACTTGATATGAGAGGAGGATGTTAGATGTGGGCCCTTTTCAGAATTGTCCCAACCAACCAACAATCAAGGTGTTGTTCAAACCTTTTCTAGACTTTATACTTGGAAAAAAGAAGTTGCAATGATTGCAAGAATCAGTGAACAATTTCCACGGACATACTTTACATACTTTGATACCATCGATCTAGTGACAAGGAATGTAAGGGCATGCCATGGTCGTTGTTTTATTTTGAAGGAAAATGAGCATGATTCCCACGAAAATATCGAGGAGAGTACGGACTTTCCAAGTCCAGTTCTTAATGGCATGATTACTGCACACCAATCCACACTAAGAATCTTGTTCACACAACAGCTAAATTGAAACTCTATACCAGCAGAGATATAAAACCGAAAAGAACTTGACACAATATTGAAGGTATAAAACCACCATAATAGGTCTCTTCTAGCATGCAGTGAAAAGGATTTGACGACTGATGTATTCTGGAGAAGGGAATACTTTAAACTTTAAAGTGAGCTAAATTGATGCTATTATTGGGCATGTTCAACAGTAAAGCAGTGGCATAAATTGGAAGGATCTGAAAGTGAGATTCCAAACTTGAAATTTGCATCTCATAGGAGTAAGATCTATATTCCATTGGTTGAGATAGATTTCAAAACATTTCCTTTGGATTTACCTCCCTATAAGGATGACCAACGTTATCTAGGTTTGTTGTAGCATATTATAAGGGGTAGAGTTACTGGATTCGCCTGAAACATTCACATACTTGCATCGGATTCATATAGGATCTAGGAATTCACTGACCCATATCATATTCTTCATAATTCTATGAAATAATGAGTGAACCCCCATGGCAATGCCCCATTTAAACTTTTAGTAGTTTTTAGTAGTGGAAATGGATAAACTGGCTCTTTTGAGTATAGTTTCTACCATATATAACATCATAGCTATAAGATAAACTAGTAGTATTGACTTAACAATGATTTTGACTTAGTAAATTGCAAAATTGAAGCAATTTACGATAGCATTAGTGAAAGGTTTGAGTTCAAATCCGACGTCAATGATAAAGAAAATTGCTGAGGTGGTGAGATACTATACATTTGTGGGTACTTGAGTTTTGTTTTGTTAATCTTCAACGGTAAATGTTCTTAAGGAGCATATGTTTTCCTGATGCCAAATGCTATATCCTTCATTCTGATTTTTTTCAATTGTGGTGTTTCCATCTACAATTTAATTTTCTTTTGATTTACCACAATTTTTTGCTTTTCAATTACTTCAATAACATTTTGACACATCTTGTCCAGTGGCCATGGCATAGTGATAAGGCTAAGAAATTACCATGATGATGACTGGGGTCAAACCTTGCTGGGCTTGCTTCATGGTGTTAAGACAGGCCTATGACAATGCAGGGAAAATGGCCAAGGCCATATGGAAGTCTTGGGTGAATTTTGACGGCATAGATGGCCCTCAAATGTAGTTGCTTAGCTGGAGTGTCCTATGTGTTTGAGAATAAGTTATCTGATGTTAATGTGGGTAGTTTTTTCCCGGTTTATCGAGAAAAATAAAAACATGAAACATTTTAATGCAGGTTGTTGGTGTTAATTCTATTGTTCAACAAAGCCAAGAATTATTCTCTTGAAAATTTTGAGCATTGGTTGGACCATACTTATATGCAGTCAAAGGGCCTTGTTGAAGTATCAGATGCCTCTTAGGGAAATTGTTGTAGATTTCTACAATGAACTGAAAAATCTAACATCTGGATATGCCTCATTTGATTATGAAGATTCTGAGTAAGTGTAACATTGTTAGCTGTGTATTTTGTTTTCCTTCTGTTAATTTTTCTCAGTCATTTCACTAGATTTTAATTGATTGTAGTTGTGTATGTGCTTTATCTATTTCTGCATAGGTTGTTAACAAGGTTACACTTCCAGAAATGCAGTATTGATTTTTGGGCTTCTCATAGAAAGTTGTTAACCCTATAAAATTCTTACTATTCAAGAAAAATATTGAAATTGATAACATAGTTGGGAGGCCTTCATAAATTTTTAATATTGAAATCGATTTATCGATAACAAAGTGCAATTCCAAGGAAAACTTGGCAATATAGATCCCCCAGGTTGCACATAAGCCACATGTGGTTTGGGTCAAGTGCAAGTCCAGGGTGCATTTAGAAGTATAGATCCCCAAGTTGCACCAGTTTGACCAAAATATTGTTCTCACAAGTCCACTTGCTCGTGTTGATAGGAAGCCTCTATCAAAGAAAACATCTCCACATAAAAACAAAAAAGCATTTAGCAAATGTTAGTACTCACCAGAAGCAAATGAGTGTACTATTACCAGCCAACTGCCAAGTTCTTGACAGAGAAAATGACCAGTGCAACTCTAGTAAAAATACAACGTGATTTGAAATGGCGACTTGCCATCCGATAAATATTGCATTAATGGAAAATCACCTGGAAATAGCCAATGGTTGATTTCATAATAGTTAACAACCGGGGAGTACTAGCTCAATTCTTGATGTATTAAACGGCAAAATTCCTGCACAATACAAGTCCACACAATCCATTGCCTTATTAGATGTAGTACCAATCGGAAATAGAGACAATCCCCTATATTGACAACAACCAAGGGTGGTTCTGAAAATTGTGCTAGATCTTAGGCCACTGGATTTAAAAGCACTAGTAAAGATAGTAACCCAAATTATCAATGAAAGTACAACCTCCAACAGTAAAACATTTCTATGGAATCCTTTTCTGTGTTCCAGTTTTGTCTTCTCCGATATAGCTCTACATTGACGTCAATCATCATGAGAAATATTGAAGTTTCAAGTTTTCAAAACAAGAAAACTTCCACACTATCTCAGGAATCAGTGGCAGAGATCTAAATTATTAAGATATGAAACTAGATAAATGCAGAACAATGTCTAATTTGATATATAAAGAGACATTTTAAAAGGTGTCAAAGTTGAGAAGGATACTTATATAAAGATAAACATTTAAAAAAAATAACAATCATGAAGATTATAAACATGTATTTAAATTTATGCATAATATGGTCCAATACCTTGCAAGGGTCAACACTGGTGTACTACAATGGAATCTGAATATTATCAGAAACCTTAAAACAAACCAGCAGTACATTCGATAGAGATATTGCGGACTCAAACAGAGAACTGCAATGTGAACCATAAATGAGATAGAAATAACCTTCGGGGAGTAGACAATAAAGTTCCAAAGTTCCAACTTCCCTTAGCTTTGATGATACTCTCAGGCAGTTACTCCTACAGTAGAAAGAGTTACTACGAACATTTAGCTGAGCTAAACCTGTCTCGGACCTATTCATGCCCTCATTTCAAGTCCACTTGGTCTACATTGGAAGACGTAGTATGAATTTATATGATCAAGTCATACAAATTTGAAAGATATTGTCTAGATTGTAGATGGATAGCGGTAACTAAAGTACAGTAGGGTGGTTCTCTGCTAACCCAAGCCGTCTAAACATAACATGTTCTTCAATGCAGCTTTGACGCACCCATTCTATAAAGCAATAGGTATAAAATTGTCTTATAGCAATTACGAATTGACCAATTAAACTACATGACAAAAACCAATGGATACTCTCCTGGAATTCTTCAATGCAGTGCACAAGTCTTTCTGCAAGATGTTTACAAGTGCACCCCCTTAAGCAAAAGACTTACTACAGAGACTATTGCAATTCAATCCTGATAAGAGGTTGACAGTAGGAGTATGGTACTTTCTTTCCTCATGATTTCAGGTGCTATGCATCTTTTCCCATTGTTTTTCCCTTAGTGAATTATGTGCAATATGCAGCTATGGAAATCAACTCCCTCTGTATTCATGTCATATGTAAACATAAGCTTGTTCTTTGACCTTACTATTTTTCATTGCATCTGTTCCCAATGTTTATTCCTGAATCCTTGGTAAATCTTTGTGATTTGAAGCTAAAGTTGTAAATTGTGAATCTACCATTAATAAGTCATATTTTCTCACATCAAACAATTCTTGTAGCCATTATTTGATAATGTTGGCTAGCAATTTAGCTAGCACCTTATAAGAGACCTGAGCAATGTTATTCGCCTCCATCTTCCCAACATATATCTTTTCATCCCTTCAAGGATGAGCCTGATCATGCATTTTTGACACATGTTAAAGAGACCATTGTCAATCACATATCAAATTTTCATATATTTTCCCTGCTGCCATCTCCTGTAGAGCCTTGAATAATTCTCCCTTTTCTAAGACCAAAACAGTTGGGATAGTTCAAATCTTTAAAAAAAATGGCACAACATGCCTACCAATTCCCTTGTCCTCTTTGGAAATGATTCTACCAACTTCCTTTTATTTTATTCCTCTATTCTATTAGTAATTATCTTGGCCTTTAAGGCTCAGAAGCTTGTTTGCACATAGTGATGGAAGTACATCATTGTGGCATTGTCTCCATCTTTATCCTAGTTTATTTTTGCCCTAACTTTTGAAACTCATGTTCATAATCTAAAAAACTGTTAACAACCACGACATTAACAACAATAGAATATCCATCAATATGATTTGTCTACACTTTGTCTATCACAAGTCCAAAAGAAGCTACAAATTAAGATTGATTTCACATAAGAAAAGTCTGATTATGAAAATATATACCAAGATAATGAAAGACACTCTTAGACTATTGATTTTACCAAATATTGAAAAGAAACAATAGTAATAAATCAAAATGTTGAACAAAAATATTTATAAATAAAAAATACGAAATATGTCATCAACACCAACCTTAGCAGGAGCTAGATCGACACTTTCTGATGTATCTCTTCCAACACTCTTCCTCCTATGTCTCTGAAGCAACTGTACATGTAAAAACATTTAAAATCTTCTTCAAAACATCCTTCTAAGAAGCATTTCATAGTATTAGCAACAAAAGATCCAGTTGAAAAACAAAATCAGTGAAAAACTCATGTAATGGCCATATCTTAATTTTAATTTTTGACTTCATATTCTCAAACTTAATATTTTCTCATTTTATAGTTTAGATTATATAACTTGGATTATATCTTATCCAAAATGGATCATTGTATAAATTTTCATCTATTTTGGTACATTTTGAGTGAAGACATCAGATCCATGGACTTGTAGGGCCCATTTTAGGGGCAGGTCCTATTTTGGAGTTTTTGGGCCCTAAAATGTCAGGAGCCTGTTTGTGGCATTAAACATCGATTTTTGGAGTAAAAAAATTGCAAACAAACTTTCAGTCCTCCAATGTTCTAATTGTTGAGAGCTTTCTAATGATGCAAAAATCACCTCAAGAAATTATGCCTCCCAGAAGTTGACCAATGATTAGACCACCGTACTACTGAGTCAATTCCATATCCACCCTCATTACTCACACATGTGGAGCTATTCAATGTGGACTTTCAAGGAGAATCTAAAAGGTCCAAGTTCCTATCCCTAAACAAGAATTGAGGCATGCAAAACTCTAACCCCAACCCTAGACAACTATTAAGACATGTTAGATATTGAGTCACTAGGAAAGGAAGGGGTTTTGTTCCTATGGTATTGATTTATTGTTCCATAGTTGAGTAGAGCAAAGGAAACATATACTATGAAAAAAATAAAGGAAGTAGATGACCTTGTAGCAGCCATTCAAGCCACATTGCCTATTGTAACTCTAAAGTGAGTCCATATTTCTTTGAATTTACATTTTATATCTAAGAAGAAAAGAGCAATGTATATTCCTCACTTTCCGACAAGGTTTTCCCATATTGGTTTTCCCAGGTTATATCTTGTGTTCATTATGCAAATGGTGCATTATTTTTAGTTTTAGCTTATTTTAATACCTTCCCAATTCATTTCATAATTCGAGAGCTATGCTTCTAATATTAAATTATAACAAGCCGAAGGAGTAAACTCAACTAATTGTCACCGATGTTGTTGAGTTTTTGGTTATTTTTGTGCTAGAAGGTGCCCATTTTGAATCCCCTTGAGTGAGGCACACTATATGATGTTGATGGGTTTAAGATGAGCTTCGGAGATGAGATACTCCTTTCAGAATAGACTAGTGTTGCCACAATCCCTAATTGTTGGTTATTTACAACACTATACTCCTCCAAACATGTTATTCAAGGGTGTGGCCACTCCTAGAAGACTTAATGCATGGTTGAGACTTCAATTAAGGCTGAATGATGCCCTCCAAAGAGAGGACGTCCACCCTTTTATGTTGCCACTCACACACAACTCACTCAGCTCCCTCAGAATTGCTATCTAAGGTCTAAAATAAACTCAATACTCCCATAAGTGGAATATCCACCACAATCGGCAAATCGATATCGACACTCATATGGCCATATTATTTTTTTTATCTCTGAGGATATTTTACCACATTTCTTAGATGATTTTGTAGTTATTATTCGTTTTTTCAAAGCTCACAACACTAGATCAGTTAGTAAATATATCACACTACACACTAAAGTATAGGAAAACAAACTATTGATATTATTTAGATTTATGTTTTTTTCTAGAATACTTTCATTATATTCTTCTTGGTATTCTACTTTATTAGATTTTACAACATTTGCAGCATTACAACTATTTTACCATAAAAGATTATGTTCTCTGTTTTGCTTGTTTTTCAATATTTGATCTTGACTCTCAACTATCCAATTCTACAAGATGTGCTTCTAGTTCTATTAGTAATGCTAGATATTTACTAATAGTACTAATCTTGGAGCAATGTAGAAAATATGATATAAAAGTAAAAAATAAACAATGAAATGCACTCTGCAACTTATATTCCACAATATCAAAGCCATGCTCTTAGAAAGGATTCCAATTTAAGAATATGAAGTGACATGTAAACAATGCCTCTATGGTGTGTTATCCCTCAGAATACACAAGGAATTATCCAAGGAATGTCCCCAAGGAATGCCAACAAGGAAACTCAACTAACCATATTTGTCCACAACTCCACATACTAGCCCCCAAAGGTTTGTTGATAGAAACTTTTTGAACAAGCTTTCTCAATATAATTCATTACAACAATATACTATATAATATCTCAACATGTTACTTGTGGGGATAACACTCTTCTTGAGTCTCAACCATTGGGGCTAAAACCAATTGGAAGCAACATACTTTCCATGATATCATTATTTTTATATCCGTATTATGTGGTCAACAACTTGCACTAAACAATGTACTGCTTTCAATATGCAGAGGATCTAGCAGATTGAAGGTCCTTCACAGGCTTGATAAAGTAATGGAATGATGGGCAGTTGTGTTGACACTCAAGGATCAAAATTTTCTCGCCGATGATGATGTCAATGATGGTATGTTGATTTTATGTGTTGATTCATGAATTTTTAATTTACCTAGTATGGTCTTTGTATCTCTCTTTCTATTATGCTTGTTGATTGAATATTCACTGATTATGTTGTAATCCTACTGCAGCCATTGATATGCTTGAAAACATTGAAATTGGAGATCAAAATGCAAGAAATGAGGCCTATAAAGCAACAAATAAGAAAATTGGGATCTATGATGACGAGTAAGCTAGATATTTATTGGATAGTTAATTTTGTGAATGCTTTTAGCTTACATATTTCTTAGTATTTTGGTTGTCAGAATGATTTCAAAATGACTATCCGTGTCCTCAAATATAATAGATAAAAATTTGTTATCTTGTCTTATGGGCAATGTGTGATCTGTAAAGGAGGGACTTACATTGCACTCACTTCACTAACACAAATACAATGCAGAATACATTATGGTCTATGTTCTTGTTGCAGTTTGAGAGAAAACTACTTTGCAACACTTATCAGAATTGGTGAGATGGCATGTGCTCTATTGTAACTTGCACACAACAACTGGATAACAATGCATAAGTAATCAAGACTCTGACTTTAAGGGCCTCTGTATTAATCACCAAACATGTATTCCAGAAATGGCTCTGCGTCCATCCATCAACAGTTGGGCAAGACTAGATTAGTTTGAGAATGGCTCACTGCTTGGGTCCCTTGCTTGTAATGCCAAAATCAATGCCAAACATTGGAGGCAATTTTCCTTTTGTCTTTGACAGATGCACAGCCCCAACACTCTCATGTCCTCCAGATTGCAAATGGATTAATGAAAAAACTGTTTATTCGCTAGAATGAATGGTTTTGATTCCAATCAATCATTACTCTAGCTGCAAACCATTGCAAATAGGTTTAAATCCATCATTATAATTACTTCTTGGTTTGGAACATAGTGCAAGTGTTTATTTCACGGAGTTCATTCCCTGAATTAGATCCCAATAGTCACAATTTCCATTTATAGAAAATAACATGCAATTTGGATGGACTTGCTTGTGCAAGCTGAGAGAGGACGTCGACCCTTTTTATTTGCATGCTGGTACATAATAGGTTCTGCTTCTCAGACACACGTATAAGGAATAAATTGATGAGGTTTTTCCCTATAGATGACAACTTTCTAGTGTGGAATTTACCATCTCCCTTTGGCACACAAAAATGTAGAAAAAACATGATGTGGAAACTTTGAAATAGAGTGATGGAAAACATCAGGCTTACTGCAAAGGTGCCTCGAAAATAATCCTGAAAATGTGTAACAAGGTTGTAGATTCTACTAGCAGTGTTGTTCCATTGGATGAAGTAGCAAGTAATGATCTTATGAATAACATTGATGGTTTTTCTATTGAATCTCTTCGAACTCTCTACCTTGCTTTTATAGACTTGGAAGATAATTTTGATTCAGATAAAGAAACCATCCATATAAATGATTATACATGTATTTGCATTGTTGGCATCAAGGATCCAGTGCGTCCTGGTGTTAAAGAAGCTGTTGAAGTCTGTAGAAATGCAGGTATTACAGTGAGAATGGTAACTGGCGACAATATTAACACTGCAAAAGCAATTGCAACAGAGTGTGGCATTTTAACAGATGGCGTGGCAATCAAAGGACTTGATTTTCGTGGAAAGAGCCTAGAGGAAATGAAGAATCTGATACCAAAGATTTAGGTACAGTTTTATTTTCTGAGATGTTACTTTACTGTGACAAACTGAATTGAAAACCTTTTTAGTTCTTGAAAGATATTATTGATTTTTTTTTCACAAAAGAAATAGTAATAGTAACTTAGCTGGAAAATTCTTTAAACATTTATAACCTTATGAGTGCAGGTTATGGGAAGATCTTCACCACTGGACAAGCATACCTTGGTGAAACAGTTGCACACCACTCTGGGAGAAGTCGTTGCTGTGACTGGTGATGGCACAAATGATGCACTGGCTTTTCATGAAGCTGACATCAGGCTTGCAATGGGCATTGCTGGGACTGAGGTTTGGGGTCTGGACTTGCCATAAAAATTTTCAGTTATACATGCATTGCATAAAACTCATCAATTTTGATGACATACATCACCGATAAGTATGGGTCCATGAGACATATTTGTATCAACCATCTTCTTTACATTATTATATGTAAATTTATCAACTAATTTTACATGGTAGACCGATCATATAATTATTATAAATGTCATGTTTCATTGTTTTATGTTTTATTTTGTTAGCAACCATCTTAGTGGGCTTTTAGTCCGAAATAAAATATAGTCATTTGGGTGGATGCCTAAGCATATAAATGGAATGGAAAACTCTCTATTTAGCATTACTATGGCAAGAAAGTATGCATTTTATTATCTAGTGAAAGTGCTGATAAAGAGAAGGCTGCTGAAATAGATGGAAGTCTAAATACATGGAGGTGCATATAAATGGAATTGAAGACTCTCTATTTAGCATTACTATGGTGAGAAAATATGCATTTCCTTATCTAGTGAAAGTGCCAATAAAGAGAAGGCTTCTAGTGTGGAATTGACCATCTCCCTTTGGCAGGTTGTTTATGATGTTACTGATCAGGAGAGTTTTAATAATGTGAAACAATGGTTGAATGAGATTGATCGCTATGAAAGTGAGAATTTCAACAAGTTGCTTGTTGGAAACAAATGTGATTTGTCTGCTAATAAAACTGTTGATTATGATACAGCGAAGGTAATGTTAAATGCTGAGTAGCTGTTGATTGTTGCTATCCTTGGTATACTCCATTATTTATTTAAATTTATGGATTTATAATGACATTTTTCTTCTGTTGGCAGGTTGTTTATGATGTTACTGATCATGAGAGTTTCAATAATGTGAAACAATGGTTGAATGAGATTTATCGCTATGCGAGTGAGAATGTCAACAAGTTGCTTGTTGGAAACAAATGTGATTTGACTGCTAATAAAGCTGTTGATTATGATACAACCAAGGTAGTGTTAAATGCTGAGTAGCTGTTGATTGTTGGTATCCTTGGTATACTCCATTATTTATTTAAATTTATGGTTTTATAATGACATTTTTCTTCTGTTGGCAGGTTGTGTTGATGTATATGTAACTTCAGAATGTATTTCACCCATGTATTTCATATATGTATTTTGTACTCCTATAGAGATGGTATTATTCCTCTATACAGAAGTGTTTGTATTCTTATAGAGATGTTATTATTCCTCTATACAGAAGTGCTATCATTTATATTGTAAGTGTCGTAACTTATACTTGATGGGTTATTAGACCACCTTGTTGGGGTCGGCCCTGTATAAGTCATGTGGGTCAAAGGGTTATTAGACCACCCTATTGGGGGTCGGCCATGTGGGTCAAAGGGTTATTAGACCACCCTAGTGGGGGTCGGCCCAGTCAGCATTATGTTAAGTGCTTAAGTTGAGGCCAACCTAGTTGAGTAAAGGTCAAGTCAAGTTAGTGTATAAATAGAGAATGTGTCTCTCTCATTTTACACATTCTATTCTCTCACTCACACTTGGGAGAGTGGCACACTTGTGGAGGAGGAGGCTCTGCTGCTAGGAGAAGACTATCTCTTGTATTCTGGTTGCATCATTGCTCTATCTATATCTGAGGAAGTTATTGGGGTTTTTTACCTTTATGGTTTTCCCCAAGTAAACTTTGTGTCTCTTGTTTGCTTGCATTATTGTGTCCATGATTGATATGCTGTAGATTTGCTGTACATGTTGTTCTCTCAGTTAAGATCCTAGATCATATTGAAGTAAATTCTGAAAATTGAACATGGTATCAGAGCTAGCCTGAAAGAAGGCATGATATGGCATGTATGACACTTGTTGCACTTACGATGCTAGGGCTTGATATAGCAAAAACCAGTCATCGTAGCACTTTCGCTATAAATCTGTGTTGGCGACGTTTTCGGGTCTGAAACATTTACAGGTCGAAGATCAGATCCCCATGTACCTTGTGTCCAAAGGAAAACCTCTAATTTGTTGTACTTTGTGATTTATGATCTGTACAATATAGGGTTTCTGCCTCTTCCAGATCTGAGTAAAAAATAGGTGACCTTGGAAAAAAGGTCATAACTTGGGCTAGGAAGCTCCAAATGAAATTTCATAAAAAGTGACAGGTAGTACGCAGATTGTAATATCTCAAACAAATTTTTCAGAGGCCGAAGTTGAACCAATGACACGTGGCACGCCGTACAAGTTTGCTCTCCTGTTTTATCCCACAAACAGGTCACGTTACGACACTTGGCATAACTCTCTCTCAGAGAATCCAATTGAGGTCATACCTATCGGGATGGAAAGATGACAGGTTGGGCTCTCTCAAGAAACGTTTTTATACCCTATGGATCGAAAAGTTCAGAGTTACACCAGAAACAATCAGGTACATATTTCTGTCAAAACATAATTATTTTTGAGCACCTTCATTCATGGCTTCCGGAATTTAGGGTTTTCGATAAAGTTGGAATTTTTGTAATCGGAGACCACAGCTGAATGCTACTCATCAAAATAGAAATTTAGAGACCAAGATCAGAATTTTTTGTTGGGCAGAAGGCCGGGCTTGATCAGACCCTAGTTCGGGACTTTGATCAGAAAAGTGGAAAATTAGGGCTTCTGTAAAAATGGAAATTTTTGAAATCTGTGACCACGGCTGGAAGCTCCTCAGAAAAATAGAATCTTAGAGCTTTGGATCAAACCTTTTGATTGGGCAGAAGAGTGGGCTTCATCAAACCCCAGTTCAGGGTCACATCCAGTGAATTCGGAAGTTTCAAAGGCAAAATTGAGGAGTGAAACTTTGCAGTTTTCAAATTCTGAATATACCAGCTTGATCAGCTCATCAAGGCGCACCTTTCTATCCTTTCGGAAGTTTGAAATTCAAAGTTTGAATTTTTGAGGTTTCTCTGACAAACTCTAATCCAGCTCCAGGTCCAGTTCTTGCAAATCAAGTGGATTGGGTTAATCCTAGAAGAAGATTCATTGGTCACCTGCATAAGTGAAGAAGTTCCTGTTTCAGAGGGAGATGAGGCTAAGGCCTTACATAAGAAGATTACAAGCGATCTCGACAGGTATGACTCATCGAGGTATGTTTCAATATTTGTTCATGATTAAGTTTATGGTATGTTTGTCTTCATGTTATTACGGTTAGTACAATCTTGATTTTAGATTTGTCGTATCACCTTAACAAAATTATGAATGCATGATAGAAGATATTCATTGGTTAGGGTGTTGACACTACTAATGCATTATGGTGTTGTATGAGGTTTATGTTGTCTGCTAACATAAAAGGTACACCAAGAAAGACAAATCATGTTCTACTTCAAGAACATATGATCATGGTGACATGAAGACAAAGATTCATCCATTGTCATGGATCACATAGAAGATCTACAATCGAGGTATGTATAACTTGGTTCTACAATGGTTAACCTATGAGACATGCAGGTTATTAGAACAAGTCACTGAAGAGAACCAGAAGACATTATGCAGGTATGTTAGACATAACTAGCTAGCATGCTAATCCAGGTATGTTTTTTCCTATATCAAGCTAGAATCCTACCTTGTGTTAGGATCTTATACTATTGTGTTGTTGATAATGATTGTTCATGAAGTCATAGGTTTGAATAGTCATGGTTGTATGCATATTATGTTTCTTACCATAATTGATGATATGACTAACCAGAAGAATCATGAAGGTATAGGTTTGAGTAATCATGGGTTTTATGCATATTATATCTCTTATCTTGATTGATGATTTAACTAACCAAAAGAGTCCTATGATCAAATAAGAATATGTATGAGTAAAAGAAGACTTCCCTGAAACCTTGAATACTAATGTTTATTATCTGTGAATGATCATGACTATACATGTTTAAGATTATTGTGTTTTGATAGTATTAAGATTATACTAATAAATGTGTGATTATGTATGAGACCTCAAGGATAACACAATGATGATACTAAGAAGCATGCATAGTGATTAAGGATGGATGTAAGTTCAAGGACAGGTAATCCAGGAAGCAAAGATCAAGAGGGAGCACACTCCAGTTGTTCCTGGAAGAAAGCAAAGGAGCATACTCCGGTAGTTTCTGCAAGGATGCAGATATCCATAGGGAGTTGACCATCCTTCTGCATTCCACAACAAAAAGGTGTAGAGGAAGCTACTTCAGTAGCTCCTACAAGGAAGCAAAGACTCAGAGGGAGTCCACCCAACAACAAACAAAGATAAGTATTTTAATTACCATTCCTTACATACTTGTTTGTTTAAATAATATTATTCAATAATGTATATGCTTATGTTCCTAGATTTAGGATGTGTATTTTGCATATTAGAATGATTGCATTAATGAACAGCTTACTACTAATATGCATTTGATGGGTAAGTGGCCTATGGCACTGTACAACATTCCATTGCTACTTATCTAGAATGAAACCTCTTTGCTGACATGTTAGGAGTTGTGCACACTCTTAACAATGTTCTGGTAGAGATTGGAAGGCATCTAGAAAGTTACGAAATATGGATAAATGTTGTATTGAAGCATTGGCTAAGATAATTGCATGACTGTTTGACATATTTCCTTATGTGTAAGAATTTGTTCTGAAAACTATGAGATGTTTTCTAGTCATGCAATTTAACTTGTTGTGTAGGAAAGATCGTATACCATCACCTACAAAAGAAGGACTACAACATTTGTTCAAGCAACAAAATTATCTATTGAAGATATTGAAGTTCCCAGGATACGGGAAGAATGCCATGATCCGTCGATCATTAAGAACGATGTTTGGGATGCGGTCCTAAGAGCTGAAGGGAAGTCTGTTGTGACTTCCAAATGGAACTATTAGATCAAGCATGCTGCAGATGGCAACATATAAAAGTGATGAAATAGAAGATACACTAGATGGATTTCAAGACAGCCTTCTTGAATGGTGTAGTTGAAGAAGAAGTGTATGTGGAGAAGCCACTTGGTTCAGAGAAACATGACAGGGAGTCATATATGTGCAGAACTTGGTATGGTAGACAACTTTCTATCCAGTTTGGGCTTTACCAAGAGTAAAGCGGATTCCAACCTTTACTACAAGGTTGAGGAAGGCAATCCAGTGATACTACTTTTGTATATGGATGACCTGTTTGTAATAGGGGAGGATAGATTGATTGCTGACATGCAGCGGAAGCTTGCTGCCGAGTTCGAGTTGAAGAACTTGGGGATGATGCACTATTTGTTTTTGGCATGGAGGTGTGGCAGAGTGCAGATGGAATCTTCCTTGGAAAAGGGAAGTATGCAGTAGAGATACTGAAGATGTTTGGGATGATGGACTGCAAGGCTATGGCCACACCTATGGCATCGAACCTGAAGCTTTTGTGTGATGCTTCATTTGAGCTGGTTGATATCACTATGTATCGTCAGATGATTGGGTCCTTGATGTACCTGACGAACACGAGACCAGATATTTGCTTTGCGGTGAACACATTGAGCCAGTTCCTGATGGATCCGAGGAGTGTTCACCTGGTTGTTCTAAAGCATATTCTGAGGTACCTGAAGGGTACAATTGATTATGGGCTCAAGTATGATGCGAATCAAAAGTTTAACCTGTAGGGTTATGTTGATTCAGATTGGGCAGGTAGTGCTGCAGATAGGGATCAGGTGTGATCTCTTGGTTTAGCAGGAAGCAGTCCTACATAGCACTAAGTACAACTGAAGCAGAGTATGTTGTGATGGATGAGTAGATTGCAGATGCATTGACCAAGCCGTTGGCCAGAGTGCAGTTTGAGTACTTCAGAGAGAGGCTTGGTGCACTTCAGATCGAGGTTCCTTCCAAAGGGAAGTGATGAGTCTGGAAGATGCAGATGCACATGAGCTTTTTTGACATGATTTATGTGTTCTCCCTTGGTCGTGATGTAATTGCTGAGCCATTTTTCACATGGTGGTACATGTGTTCTCCCATGGTGAAAAAGTAAGGGCTAGAGCCTTTCCCGAGTGGTGGTAGATGTGTTCTCCCATGTCGGTGGTGTAAGTGCTGTATGATGTGCATCTGGGCTGTGCTTCATGGACAATGAGATGATCTGAAGAGGACAATGCTATGATGATCAGGAGGATCATGGATGATGAGCATCAAGATGATGCTCCAGTTACTACTATGTATATGTATATGCATCATGTTGGATGTTGAATATGATCAGTTAAATAATTTATGTATGTATACATCATGTTGGATGCTGGATATGATCAGCTGAATCATTTATGTATGTATGCATCATGTTGGATGCTGGATATGATCAGTTGGATCATTTGTATGTATTTTGTATATGCATCATGTTGGATGCTTGGACCATGTATCTGTATATGTATCAGGTGGATGCTAAGATCATGTATGTTGATATGTATCAGGTGGATACATTGTGTGGATCATGTATTTGTGTATGTATTATGTGGATACATTGTATGATCAGGTAGATCATGTATGATGATATGTATCAGGTAGATACTTGGTATGCATCAGGTGGGTGCATTGTATGATCAGGATGATGAGCTTCTCCAGATGACATGCATCAGTACGATGCAGTGATGATGATCAGGATGATCATGTGTACATCAGGATGATGTATGGTGAGTATCAGGATGATACTTTATGGATGTGGATCAGGTTGTGCAGATGAGCATGTCTGGGAGATCCTATAGGTCGGAGTTGTGTACCTGTAACAGCCTGGGATGCTCTTTCAAGACATTGCTCTGGGAGGACATGTAATTTGTGCCCTGGGAGATCTTCAGGTCGGAGTTGTGTACCCGTAACATCCTAAGATGCTCTTGCAAGGTTTTGTCCTATGGCATGTAATTTGCTCCTAGGAGATATGGACAGGATGAAAAAGGCCTCAGATGCTTCAGCCAAGTTTTGCCATGACCACATGTAATTTGCTCCTAGGAGATCTGGATAGGATGAAAAAGGCCTCAAATTATTCAGCCAGGTTTTGTGGTGGACCACATGTAATGTGCTCTTGGGAGATCTGACAAGTAGAGCTGTGTGATCGTAACAGCCTGGGATGCTTCAGCCAGGTTTTGTGGTGAGATCACATGTAATGTGCTCCTGGGAGATCCGACAGGTAGAGCTGTGTGCTCATAATAGCCTAGGATGCTTCAGCTAGGTTTTGTGATGGGTCACATGTAATGTGCTCCTGGGAGATCTGACAGGTAGAGCTGTGTGCTCATAATAGCCTGGGATGCTGCAGCCAGGTTTTGTGATGCACGTAATAAGTCCTGAGGATTCCACAGTATGGCCAGTGATGACGAAGACCTGCAGGTGGTGGGCCTACATCCAGTATGAAAAAGGACTGGCTCTGTAGAACTTCTTATGACGAGTAGATTCAGAGATTGATTGAGATAGCAGCAGTAGTGATGATGATGATGACTCGATGATGATTATTTAGTGACGATGATTCAGAGAAGATGACTTGTGCTAGAAGACCTATGTCGAGAAATACCTTCCTAGTTAAGAGGGAGTGTTGATGTATATGTAACTTCGGAATGTATTTCACCCATGTATTTCATATATGTATTTTGTACTCCTATAGAGATGGTATTATTCATCTATACGGAAGTGTTTGTATTCCTATAGAGATGTTATTATTCCTCTATACGGAAGTGTTGTCATTTATATTGTAAGTGTCATAACTTATACTTGATGGGTTATTAGACCACCTTGTTGGGGTCGGCCCTGTATAAGTCATGTGGGTCAAATGGTTATTAGACCACCCTATTGGGGGTCGGCCATGTGGGTCAAAGTGTTATTAGACCCTAGTGGGGGTCGGCCCAGTCAGCATTATGTTAAGTGGTTAAGTTGAGGCTGATCTAGTTGAGTAAAGGTCAAGTCAAGTTAGTGTATAAATAGAGAGTGTGTCTCTCTCATTTTACACATTCTATTCTCTCACTCACACTTGGGAGAGTGGCGCACTTGTGGAGGAGGAGGCTTTGCTGCTAGGAGAAGACTATCTCTTGTATTCTGGTTGTATCATTGCTCTATCTATCTCCGAGGAAGTTATTAGGGTTTTTCACCTTTATGGTTTTCCCCAACTAAACTCTGTGTATTTTGTGTGCTTACATTATTGTGTCCATGATTGATATGCTGTAGATTTGCTGTACATGATGTTCTCTCAGTTAAGATCCTAGATCAGATTGAAGTAAATTATGAAAATTGAACAGGTTGTTTATGATGTTACTGATCAGGAGAGTTTCAATAATGTGAAACAATGGTTGAATGAGATTGATCACTATGCGAGTGAGAATGTCAACAAGTTGCTTGTTGGAAACAAATGTGATTTGACTGCTAATAAAGCTGTTGATTATGATACAACCAACGTAATGTTAAATGTTGAGTAGCTGTTGATTGTTGGTATCCTTGGTATACTCCATTATTTATTTAAATTTATGGATTTATAATGATATTTTTCTTCTGTTGGCAGGTTTTTTATGATGTTACTGGTCAGGAGAGTTTCAATAATATGAAACAATGGTTGAATGAGATTGTTCACTATGCGAGTGAGAATGTCAACACATTGCTTGTTGGAAACAAATGTGATTTGACTGCTAATAAAGCTGTTGATTATGTGATAGACAATTAAAACAAATTTATTGCAAGTTGGATCTTGTATTCTTTTCTGTCTGTGAATGGCAGCAACTTGCTTTTGTTCCTGATAATTTGTAAAGCCATGGATTATTGTACTCATGCATAGTTTGTAAGATCATTCTTATTTGAATTTTCATCATTGTCACAGTTGAATTGCTACATCTTAGAATTATTTTAGTAATTGAAGCATTATTCTTGAATATGTTTGACATTCATATTGTTCCCATGTAAAATTTGTTTGAATATCATCATTGTCAAACAATAACAACTTCTTAAAGGGTGCTAACTCAATGGTAGAGTACATGCCTAATTATAGGCAGGAGATTGGTGGTTCCATTCCTCTGTATCCTATCATAAATTAGTGACTAAGAAAACGTCTAAATTCGCATATCTACGACTATTAGTAGCTAATTTCTAGTATCTTATAACACGACTAACGTTTAGTCGTATTTAGATTAGTCATTAATATGTTATCATATAGTAGTTTATTTAGTCATATATTTGGTCATTAATTGTGACAATCAATGACTAAATCAATGACTAAATCAGTGAGTAAATCAGTGAGTATCAATGACTAAATCAATGACTTAATCAGTGTGTATCAATGACTAAATCAATAACTAATAAGTCAACCAATTAATGACTAGTGAAATACGACTAGAGATAAGATAGTGGAAATCAGATACTATTAGTCACCGACTAAAAAATAGTCATTTATAGTCGAATTTTAGTCACTCTTTTAGTCATTAATTTTTCATTTTGTACTAGTGTTTAACCCATCGTGATCAGTTCTTAACTCAAATTTCTTACCCATTAGATAATGTCTCCACATATTCAAAGTATGGACGATAGTTTCAAGCTCTAAGTCATGTGTGGAATATTTGTTCTCATGTTCCTTCAACTTTTTAGATTCATAACTGATCACATGTCCATCCTGCATCAATACTCCACCAATGCCTTGCTTACATGCATCTATGCACAAAACAAAGTTTCCTTCAGGATATGCAATCTTTAGAATAGGTGCACTAGTAAGCATTTCCTTAAGTCTTTGAAAACTATCTTCACACTTAGGAGTCTAGTCAAACTTCACACCCTTCTTCTGCAAATATGTGATAGGATGAGATAAATTTGAGAATCCTCGATGAACCTTTGGTAGTACCTATCTAATCCCATTAAAGATCTTACTTCTGATACATTCTTAGGTGTTGACCATTCCATAATGGCTCTTATCTTTTCAAGATATACTGAAACACCTTCTTCATATATGATATGTCCTAAGTAATGAATTATGCCTTGATAGAAAGAACACTTTCTTAGCTTGGCATACAACTGATGTTCTCTAAGCACTTGCATTACTAGTCTTAGATGTTCTTCATGATCTTATTTTATCTTGGAATAGATAAGGATTTCATCTAAGAATACAATCACAGACTTATCTAAGTATTTTCTTAAAAACCCATTTAGCAAGCTCATGAATATTGCATGTGCATTTGTTAACCCAAAATGTACCACAGTGAACTCATAATTTCCATACCTTGTTCTGAACGTTGTCTTACTTATATCTTTATTCGTAATCCTGATTTGGTGGTATCCTGATCTCAAATCTATCTTTGAAAACACTTTCGATACTCTCAATTGATAAAAAAAGTCATCAATCCTTCGCAAGGGGTACTTGTTTTTAATTGTTTCTCTTTTCAATTATCTATAATCTATGTAGAGTCTTAGAGTTCTATTCTTCTTCTTCACAAATAACACTAGGTCTTATGTAACCTTTCTTTAGTAGCTCCTCTAACTGCATCTATAATTCCTTTAACTTTGTCGAACTCATTCTATAAGGTGATTTAGATGAAGGTATTGTTCCTCAAACCAAGTCAATAGAAAAATCAATATCACTCTTAGGAGGAATTTCTGATGGTTCTTGAAATATCTCTACAAAATCTTATAGTAATCAATAATCCTGCAGTTTTGGATCTTTTCCTTCTTTTGACTCTTCCACATAGATTGCATATAAATGACATCCCTTTCTGAGACATTTCTTCAATTGTAGAGCTTTGACCTACCTTAGGGATATGGGTCTAGGTATACCTTTTACTATCACTCGGTTTCCTTCTGTTATAACCAAATTTGGCACTTCTCCATCCATGATGACACTTGCATGTTTTTCTCATGACGACATTTCTATGACGACACTTCATGAGGCCATTGTGGATCACAAAAAAGTACATTTTGGATGGAAGAGCCATATTTGAGACCTCTATCAGGTGGCCTTAACTCATCCATGGTCCATTCAGAATTTAGGGGGATTATGAACACATTTGGAGACCAAAACTTCTCCTAAAAACCCCTAGAAATGGTATTTTTACCTCATTTTTTCACCCATGCATAGGTTGTACATGGATGACCTGCGTGTTGTGTGCACCTTTCACTATATATCACTTTCGTTTTCCTCAGAAAGTATGAAAAAATATAAAAAAATGGGTGGTCTGGGTGGTTTTGGAACGTCCTCTCTAGGGCATAACAGCTCCTTCCTCGATCAATCCTTCTCCTTTCACTATAAAAGGGAGGGAGAGGGGCCATTAATAGCTCTCTTATCCCATATAATTTTATGATGGAGTAATTTTGACTCCTATTCCCCTCACTTGTGCCCTAGCTTCTCATAAACCCTTATACATTTGATAAGAGGTTGGGATCCTTGGAGGAGAGAAGCATGAGACCTTGAATCTTGGTTTCATGAAGTGCCTTGCTTGCAGGAAGGTAATTCTATGTGCTTGCTTCATTCATTAATTAAATACTAGAAATTATCCCCTTGCCAAATGTATTTGTTCATGTTTATCTCAGATTTGATTTCAATTTGATGTTTTATGTTCGTTTAAATGCCAATCTTCTATTTGTAGTCAAATTGGTTTGAGGAAGGTTTTTGGAATAGTTTTGCAAGTTCCTTGATTGGAGAGAAAGAGGAGGATTGAAGCAGAGGCTTGGATCAACCTTCTGTATTAAGGTATACACTCTCTTAAACCCTATATCTTTTGCTTATTTGTTGTATTTGTAGTACCTTATATGTATGTCTGTCAACCCTAGCATGTTGTTGGCCTCTCCCCAGCCATAGGAAAATTTCCCTAACAACAAACATGGTGACTCCAACAGGGAAAATCCTATCTACTTCGAGGTCTACAAGGGTGTTTTTCCAGTTTGATTTAAGTTCTAGGTTTGATTTGAAGTTAGGATCAGTCATTACACTTAATTAGACTCTCCCACTGTAAGTTTTCAGTTTGGATTTCCATTTTTTGAGAGTTTTAGTACCCCACGCACAGGTGATAACACTTACAAGTGCCTGTCTACCGCATAGGTGCAGGTGGATGGTCTTCAGACCTTCATGTTACATGCAACTATGCTAGTTGTTCACCAACACGTCCCTCCTGTAGGTGATTTATTCACATTCAGGGCTATTTGGGGGGTTTTAGTGGGATTTTTTGGAATCTCTGATGATCCTAGTTCTGTATAGGACCCCTTTGAAGTGGTTTCTTTGACTCTTAATTGATATTAACTTGATTTTATTGATCTCTAGGAGCCAATTTGGGCCTGCTTGGAACAATTTGGGGCTTGTTGGCCCAATTTGGAGCTTCTTGAATCAATTTGGTGTCTTTTGACCAAATTTGGATCAAACTGAATCTAATTGATCCTATATTTAGAGTATATTTGGAACCTATTGAGGGAATTTAAGTCAATTTATACCAATTTGAGTGAAACATCCTCTTTTGGTAGGGTTTTTATACTCTTTTATGCTTTTGGTCTTTCCTTGGAGGTGAAAGCGGAAGTGTTCTTTCCGTTGTTTAGGACCTTGAGTGCATGTTTGAATGCAGACCTGGATTTACCAAACCATATTTCATAGTAGGTACTTTGATTTTTTTTTGTCCAAAAGTACTTATGGTATTCTTTTCCCAATTTTGGCATGCTTACATGAATGGAAGCCTAGGGCTTATGACTGCTTTCACTATTTGATAAGGAGATCAAAAAGTTTTTGCATTTGATTGGATTGTGTGTTTATTTGAATTTCATTTTTTTTCTCATCTTGAAAAAGGATAAAAAATTGGTTTAGTATTTAGTGGGAATTAGTTGTGTACATTGCATACTCGCTCAAAGGATTTGGAATTGCTCAATCTTGCAAACAAAGAAAATGTTTCTTTTGCATAGTTAGATGTTTTTGGTATTTGCATGCTTAGGTTTTAGGTTTGATTTTGCATATTAGACTTGACATTTTTACCTTTTGCATTCAAAAAGACCAAAAAATTGCATTAGATAAGAAAATTTGCATATGCATTCCAAGTCATATCTTTAGAACTTGCATTGGAAGGAAATTGAGAGTGAGAAGTGCATGTTTGTTAGTGACGATGATTCATAGAAGATGACTTGTGCTAGAAGACCTATGTCGAGAAATACCTTCCTAGTTAAGAGGGAGGGTTGATGTATATGTAACTTCGGAATGTATTTCACCCATGTATTTCATATATGTATTTTGTACTCCTATAGAGATGGTATTATTCATCTATACGGAAGTGTTTGTATTCCTATAGAGATGTTATTATTCCTCTATACGGAAGTGTTGTCATTTATATTGTAAGTGTCGTAACTTATACTTGATGGGTTATTAGACCACCTTGTTGGGGTCGTCCCTGTATAAGTCATGTGGGTCAAATGGTTATTAGACCACCCTATTGGGGGTCGTCCATGTGGGTCAAAGGGTTATTAGACCCTAGTGGGGCTCGGCGCAGTCAGCATTATGTTAAGTGGTTAAGTTGAGGCTGATCTAGTTGAGTAAAGGTCAAGTCAAGTTAGTGTATAAATAGAGAGGGTGTCTCTCTCATTTTACACATTCTATTCTCTCACTCACACTTGGGAGAGTGGCGCACTTGTGGAGGAGGAGGCTCTGCTGCTAGGAGAAGACTATCTCTTGTATTCTGGTTGTATCATTGCTCTATCTATCTCTGAGGAAGTTATTATGGTTTTTTCACCTTTATGGTTTTTCCCAAGTAAACTCTGTGTCTTTTGTGTGCTTACATTATTGTGTCCATGATTGATATGCTGTAGATTTGCTGTACATGTTGTTCTCTCAGTTAAGATCCTAGATCAGATTGAAGTAAATTCTGAAAATTGAACAGGTTGTTTATGATGTTACTGATCAGGAGAGTTTCAATCATGTGAAACAATGGTTGAAGTAGATTGATCGCTATGCGAGTGAGAATGTCAACAAGTTGCTTGTTGGAAACAAATGTGATTTGACTGCTAATAAAGCTGTTGATTATGATACAACCAACGTAATGTTAAATGTCGAGTAGCTGTTGATTGTTGGTATCCTTGGTATACTCCATTATTTATTTAAATTTATGGATTTATAATGATATTTTTCTTCTGTTGGCAGGTTTTTTATGATGTTACTGGTCAGGAGAGTTTCAATAATGTGAAACAATGGTTGAATGAGATTGTTCACTATGCGAGTGAGAATGTAAACACGTTGCTTGTTGGAAACAAATGTGATTTGACTGCTAATAAAGCTGTTGATTATGTGATAGACAATTAAAACAAATTTATTGCAAGTTGGATCTTGTATTCTTTTCTGTCTGTGAATGACAGCAACTTGCTTTTGTTCCTGATAATTTGTAAAGCCATGGATTATTGTACTCATGCATAGTTTGTAAGATCTATCTTCTTTAAATTTTCATCATTGTCACAGTTGAATTGCTATATCTTAGAATTATTTTAGTAATTGAAGCATTATTATTGAATATGTTTGACATTCATATTGTTCCCACGCAAAATTTGTTTGAATATCATCATTGTCAAACAATAACAACTTCTTAAAGGGTGCTAACTCAATGGTAGAGTACATGCCTAATTATAGGCAGGAAATTGGTGGTTCCATTCCTCTGTATCCTATCATAAATTAGTGACTAAGAAAACGTCTAAATTCGCATATATACGACTATTAGTAGCTAATTTCTAGTATCTTATAACACGACTAACATTTAGTCGTATTTAGATTAGTCATTAATATGTTATCATCTAGTAGTTTATTTAGTCGTATATTTGGTCATTAATTGTGACAATCAATGACTAAATCAATGACTAAATCAGTGAGTAAATCAGTGAGTATCAATGACTAAATCAATGACTTAATCAGTGAGTATCAATGACTAAATCAATAACTAATAAGTCAACCAATTAATGACTAGTGAAATACGACTAGAGATAAGATAGTGGAAATCAGATACTATTAGTCACCGACTAAAAAATAGTCGTTTATAGTCGAATTTTAGTCACTCTTTTAGTCATTAATTTTTCATTTTGTACTAGTGTTTAACCCATCGTGATCAGTGCTTAACTCAAATTTCTTACCCATTAGATAATGTCTCCACATATTCAAAGTATGGATGATAGTTTCAAGCTCTAAGTCATGTGTGGAATATTTGTTCTCATGTTCCTTCAACTTTTTAGATTCATAACTGATCACATGTCCATCCTGCATCAATACTCCACCAATGCCTTTCTTACATGCATCTATGCACAAAACAAAGTTTCCTTCAGGATATGCAATCTTTAGAATAGGTGCACTAGTAAGCATTTCCTTAAGTCTTTGAAAACTATCTTCACACTTAGGAGTCTAGTCGAAATTCACACCCTTCTTCTGCAAATATGTGATAGGATGAGATAAATTTGAGAATCCTTGATGAACCTTTGGTAGTACCTATCTAATGCCATTAAAGATCTTAATTCTGATACATTCTTTGGTGTTGACCATTCCATAATGGCTCTTATCTTTTCAAGATATACTGAAACACCTTCTTCATATATGATATGTCCTAAGTAATGAATTATGCCTTGATAGAAAGAACACTTTCTTAGCTTGGCATACAACTGATGTTCTCTAAGCACTTGCATTACTAGTCTTAGATGTTCTTCATGATCTTATTTTATCTTGGAATAGATAAGGATTTCATCTAAGAATACAATCACAGACTTATCTAAGTATTTTCTTAAAAACCCATTCAGCACGCTCATGAATATTGCATGTGCATTTGTTAACCCAAAATGTACCACAGTGAACTCATAATTTCCATACCTTATTCTGAACGTTGTCTTTCTTATATCTTTATCCTTAATCCTAATTTGGTGGTATCCTGATCTCAAATCTATCTTTGAAAACACTTTGGATACTCTCAATTGATAAAAAAAGTCATCAATCCTTCACAAGGGTACTTGTTTTTAATTGTTTCTCTGTTCCATTATCTATAATCTATGTAGAGTCTTAGAGTTCTATTCTTCTTCTTCACAAATAACACTAGGTCTTATGTAACCTTTCTTTAGTAGCTCCTCTAACTGCATCTATAATTCCTTTAACTTTGTCGAACTCATTCTATAAGGTGATTTAGATGAAGGTATTGTTCCTCAAACCAAGTCAGTAGAAAAATCAATATCACTCTTAGGAGGAATTCCTGATGGTTCTTGAAATATCTCTACAAAATCTTGTAGTAATCAATAATCCTGCAGTTCTGGATCTTTTCCTTCTTTTGACTCTTCCACATAGATTGCATATAAATGACATCCCTTTCTAAGACATTTCTTCAATTGTAGAGCTTTGACCTACCTTAGGGATATGGGTCTAGGTATACCTTTTACTATCACTCGGTTTCCTTCTGTTATAACCAAATTTGGCACTTCTCTATCCATGATGACACTTGCATGTTTTTCTCATGACGACATTTCTGTGACGACACTTCATGAGGCCATTGTGGATCACAAAAAAGTACATTTTGGATGGAAGAGACATATTTGAGACCTCTATCAGGTGGCCTTAACTCATCCATGGTCCATTCAGAATTTAGGGGGATTATGAACACATTTGGAGACCAAAACTTCTCCTAAAAAAACCCTAGAAATGGTATTTTTACCTCATTTTTTCACCCATGCGTAGGTTGTACATGGATGACCTGCGTGTTGTGTGCACCTTTCACTATATATCACTTTCGTTTTCCTCAGAAAGTATGAAAAAATATAAAAAAAGGGTTGTCTGGGTGGTTTTGGAACGTCCTCTCTAGGGCATAATAGCTCCTTCCTTGATCAATCCTTCTCCTTTCACTATAAAAGGGAGGGAGAGGGGCCATTAATAGCTCTCTTAGCCCATATAATTTTATGATGGAGTAATTTTGACTCCTATTCCCCTCACTTGTGCCCTAGCTTCTCATAAACCCTTATACATTTGATAAGAGGTTGGGATCCTTGGAGGAGAGAAGCATGAGACCTTGAATCTTGGTTTCATGAAGTGCCTTGCTTGCAGGAAGGTAATTCTATGTGCTTGCTTCATTCATTAATTAAATACTAGAAATTATCCACTTGCCAAATATATTTGTTCATGTTTATCTCAGATTTGATTTCAATTTGATGTTTTATGTTCGTTTAAATGCCAATCTTCTATTTGTAGTCAAATTGGTTTGAGGAAGGTTTTTGGAATAGTTTTGCAGGTTCCTTGATTGGAGAGAAAGAGGAGGATTGAAGCAGAGGCTTGGATCAACCTTCTGTATTAAGGTATACACTCTCTTAAACCCTATATCTTTTGCTTATTTGTTGTATTTGTAGTACCTTATATGTATGTCTGTCAACCCTAGCATGTTGCTGGCCTCTCCCCAGCCATAGGAAAATTTCCCTAACAACAAAAATGGTGACTCCAATAGGGAAAATCCTATCTACTTCGAGGTCTACAAGGGTGTTTTTCCAGTTTGATTTAAGTTCTAGGTTTGATTTGAAGTTAGGATCACTCATTACACTTAATTAGACTCTCCCACTGTCAGTTTTTAGTTTGGATTTCCATTTTTTGAGAGTTTTAGTACCCACGCGCAGGTGGTAGCACTTACAAGTGCGTGTCTACCGCATAGGTGCAGGTGGATGGTCTTCAGACCTTCATTTTACATGCAACTATGCTAGTTGTTCACCAGCACGTCCCTCCTATAGGTGAGTTATTCACATTCAGGGCTATTTGGGGGGTTTTAGTGGGATTTTTTGGAATCTCTGATGATCCTAGTTCTGTATAGGACCCCCTGGAAGTGGTTTCTTTGACTCTTAATTGATATTAACTTGATTTTATTGATCTCTAGGAGCCAATTTGGGCCTGCTTGGAACAATTTGGGGCTTGTTGGCCCAATTTGGAGCTTCTTGAACCAATTTGGTGTCTTTTGACCAAATTTGGATCAAACTGAATCTAATTGATCCTATATTTAGAGTATATTTGGAACCTATTGAGGGTATTTAAGTCAATTTAAACCAATTTGAGTGAAACATCCTCTTTTGGTAGGGTTTTTATACTCTTTTATGCTTTTGGTCTTTCCTTGGAGGTGAAAGCGGAAGTGTTCTTTCCGTTGTTTAGGACCTTGAGTGCATGTTTGAATGCAGACCTGGATTTACCAAACAATATTTCATAGTAGGTACTTTGATTTTTTTGTGTCTAAAAGTACTTGTGGTATTCTTTTCCCAATTTTGGCATGCTTACATGAATGGAAGCCTAGGGCTTATGACTGCTTTCACTATTTGATAAGGAGATCAAAATTTTTTTGCATTTGATTGGATTGTGTGTTTATTTGAATTTCATTTTTTTTCTCATCTTGAAAAAGGTTAAAAAATTGGTTTAGTATTGAGTGGGAATTAGTTGTGTACATTGCATACTCGCTCAAAGGATTTCGAATTGCTCAATGTTGCAAACAAAAAAAATGTTTCTTTTGCATAGTTAGATGTTTTGGTATTTGCATGCTTAGGTTTTAGGTTTGATTTTGCATATTAGACTTGACATTTTTACCTTTTGCATTCAAAAAGACCAAAAAATTGCATTAGATAAGAAAATATGCATATGCATTCCAAGTCATATCTTTAGAACTTGCATTGGAAGGAAATTGAGAGTGAGAAGTGCATGTTTGTGGTGATAAAGTGCGCAATTTTTCTGTAAAATAACATCTTGTCTTTAGGTGCACTTGTTTACTTCTTTTGGAAATTTTTGAAAGTAAATTTTAAAGAAAGAAATCGATAACTTGAGATAGGATCTTAGGTTTTATTCTAGTTTAGAAACACACCTAATAGTCTAGGTAGGATTGTGGAGGTAGGGAGTTGTGAGTTCTCCTCGATCACTCAAACTTGTTAAAATTTAGGTGTCTTTCGTTAGGGAGGAAACCCAATCTTGTAAGAAGTGTGGTTGGGAATAGCCTCTACCATAGGAATCAAGCACAAGGTGGTGTGAGGTTTATTTGCAGAGAAATCCCTCCAATACTCAATCAAGCATACACTAGGAATTTTGTGTGTATGGGGACTTTCGACCGTACAGAGTGTTGTTCCATAGTTTTGGGCTTAGCTACCTTTCCCATAAGCATGATTCCTACCAGTGACTATTCCCCCAGATGTTGTATATGGATTGGTATCCATAGTATCATGTAATTAGGGTGACACACAAGTGCTAGCAAAGGATTTTCTGTGACCACCTTGAGTAGACCTTGTGATTGGAGCATTAGTACCCTTGTAGGGTGTTTTGCATATTTATCTGGGAAAGACTTGCACCAAGAAGGGAAACACACCAAAACTTGGTAACTGATCTCAAATATTGATTGATTATAACAGGGCCCTCATCATCCCAGGATGATCCTTGGGAGATCATACCTCACTCTTCATTGGATTGTGCTTGCATCCAAGTACTCTTCCAATGTGAGAGTTGTTTGCTTGTTTGACATCCTTCGGGAACTTTTTATTGTGTGTTGTTTTATTTTTATTATTTTGCAGACTTTACTCTTAGTGTTTTTGCAAGCCACTGTGGTTGATCAACCTTTGCGCTGATCTAGAAGGATTCAAGGACAATCTAATAAATAGAGAGAAGTCCCTACATCATGGCGAAGACTGGATTACACTGATCGACCCCCTCATTGGGCATAAGAGGAAAAATAGGAACATCAAATAGAACAACTAGTAGAAGGAAACTGTTCTAGATTAGGTGAGTTTGAGAGTTCTTATAATGAAGGAAAATTGAGAGATATTGAGGAGCAGTTGCATAAATCCCCTAGAGTTCATTCGCCTCAGCTTGAAGATAATTTAGGGCCCATTGAAATTGAGGTCCTCTCAGATCCATCTAGACTTTTGAACCCACCACAAAGTCCTAGTTTTTCCTAGTTACATGGTATCAATATTCCTAATCCATTGACTAGGCAGTTTGACATAGAAAATAGAGAACATATATCTACTTCAAGGGACATGTCTACTCTAGTTAGTATTTTCCATGTAGGAGGAGTCACTTTTAATATGACATCCACAACAAGATCAGGTTAGTTTCCAACGTCCTCGATGATACTTATTGGTACTAGTTTGTTAAATCAAGTGAGTTCAAACCCTTTATCTTTTCGATTCCCATTTTTAGGCTTTCAACCTATGACTACTACCATTCCTTGTAGTTCAAATTTGAACATTTCTTCAGGAAGTGTCCCATCTATCCTTTCCATAATTTCCCACCCTATAATGGAAAAATGTTTATATCTAACCTTCCCTTCACTAGAATTGCTTCTAATTCCACCCTACCCTAGTTATGTTTACCTTTCCAATATGTTGGAGGTATGAGTTTAGGTAACCCTTTTGGTCCAAATATATCGCAAGGTATTCCATTTATGAAAGGGGGAACCGGTACTGGATTTCTATGGTGTAAAAATGCCAATAATGGAAATATCCCTTTTTTTGGGATGGGAGGATCTAATATGGCTAAACCTCTTATGACAACTGTCTTACAAGGTATCCAACATTTAGGATGGATGGGAGGGACTGTTGGAATATTCTATCCTTCATTTCAACACCACTTTGGTTAGAACTTTGGACAACCAAATCTACCTTTCATTAATCCTAGAAATCCATATATTCTTGGACAACCACATGCCAACACTAACCAATGGGAAGTTAATGCTACTAGAACCTGGAACACAATGTCTCAGACAAAGTTTCCATTCTTGGCCACTTTGAATTTTACCAATCTTACAAAGTTGACTAACAATCCATTGTTACATGACCTAAGATGGCCACCCCTACCCAAAAAAATCCCTTCATACATCCCAAAGTTTGAAGGTCAACCCAAGGAACACCCAACTAACCATGTGATGACTTTTCATTTCTGGTGTTCATCCAATTCTTTTATGGATGATTTTATTCGATTGCATATTTTCCAAAGTTCTTTAACTGGTGTAGGAGCGAGTTGGTATGTTGAGTTACCAAGGGCATATTTTCAAACCTTTAATGAAGTTACCATGGTATTTTTGAACCATTTTAAACTTCCAGTCCATTATGAAATTGGAACTGAGATGTTGACATCTTTTTATTAGGATAAATAAACTCATATCTCTGACAACATCCATGAGTGGGGGAGGAGACGTATTTTTATTAACTCTCATATCCCTAATGAGTTCCTCACTGATAGGTTCATCAAGTCATTGCAACATATTATTGCTAAAGATGTGGCTCTTTCTGGGGCTCAGGCCGAAGAGAAGGCTATTATTAAATCCCAACAATTGGATTTGGTTTACTCCCAATACAGGATGTTGTATGACATTCTTCTCGTTTCTCCTAGAGAAGAAGCTAACCCAACAAAACCCATCCTGACACCTCACATGGATGGTGTGATCGGTGCAGTTGAGAACAATCCAGTTAGCCCAGGTAACAAATTTTCAAGTCAAAATTCAACAACAACTGGTCATATTAACACACAGAACCTTAAAACCAACCCTCCTTCGAATATTTTGTCAGTACAAAACTCTCAGGCCAACCAGCAGCCCGAAGGGAAGAAAGACAAGATTGAGAAAAATGGGAATAAAGGGAACAACAATGCAAACAATAACACTAATGATGGTGGGGAAAATAATGAAAAAGCTAAGACTAAATTCCCTTGCTTGTTATGTATGGAAGATCATCTAACTTACAAATTCCCTAAGATGGAAATGGCACAAAATTTGTTGGCTCAACAAGAAAGGTTCTCCTAGACTTTTGTCTTAACAAATCCATTTCCTCAACATCAGCAACATATGATTGCTCGTGCTTAGAAGAAGTTTTCATGTGCGAATGGGATTTGTACCTCCAGACTAGGAACAAGGATTATGAATATAATTTGTTTGGATCCAAAGGTAAGGAACCCATTAATGTTGATAATGACAATTCTTTCCACATAGACAAGCCTGCCAACAATACTATGCCTAAAATACCAAAGGGTGTTCTCAATAAAGTGGAGTTCAATCGTAATGCTCGCACTGCTCAAAATTATAGCATAGTCGAATATTTGGCTCAGGATCCATGTACGATGTCTATGCTTGAGGTCTTGCAAACTTGTCCAACTCAAAGGAATACCTTACTTTTACCTTTAGGAGCTCGAGATCCCGTGGATAGTCAACTGATCACTTTTTATTTTGAGAATTGGAAGCCTCGTCTACCCTACCATGATACTATTTAGATCCAAGTTGTATCTTGAAACACTAAGATTCATCAGACAATTGTAGATGAGGGTTCCTCCACATGTTTCATGTCTTTATCATGTTGGAAGGATTTAGGATCGCCTAATGTGGTTTCTCCTGTCACCATGTTGAAAGCTTTCGATGGCTATCTTTTTAAACCTTATGGAATTATCCCATATTTTCCTATATATCTAGGGGGGAAAATAGTAAAAGTGGATGTGGAAGTGGTTGATTCCCCACTTGATTATAATTTATTACTAGGAAGAAATTGGACTCAATATATGCTGACAGTAGTCTCTTCGATATTTCGCATCATCAAGTTTCCGCATGAAGGAAATATTGTAACAATTGACCAACTAGCCTTAAACAGTAATGAGTTCAACCAGGATCATGGATCCAATGTTACTTTGGTTTCCCATTCCACGACGAGTTGTGAAAACATTGGTGTGGGCATGTATCCTTCGTTAATGGGAAATTTTAATCTTCCTCCACCTGATCTACATATTGATGCATCACCAATACATGCAATTTCAATAGTTTCGATGATTTCCACAAATAAGGAACCCCAATTTAAGTCTTTGTACTTTAACAATCCTTGGAAGTGTTCAACCTCAAAAGTTGAGTGCATCGATATCAACCAACCTTTATATCCCTTGGGTACAAATTCTACTGAGAAGAACCTTTGTGTTCATGCTTACCTTCTTGGGATTTAGTTCCAGCAGTTGACCAGGTGATTTATCCAACTGAATGTTTGGATATGTGTTTTTATCTCAGATGATATAATTCCTTTTGATGAATTTTTCCTTGAGTCTATAATATAGTCTTCCATTCATGTATATATTGACCCAGTTGCAATTCAGTCTAGCCCTAGTTTTCCTTTGGATTCCAGTCTTACTAATTATGAATCCTCAAACACTATTATTGTTGAGCCTTTGGATTCTCCCATAGACCTGCAAGTCGGTGTTCCTGATGAGTTTGATTTTGCTTCTAGAATTTTCAACTCCCATGATGATGATTTTTTTTTTGCAGATTCCATCACTTCCTTCAAATTTGATCTTCATTCTAAAGTTGATCTTGTTGATTGCAAGTCCTCGTGCTTTGGTACTATGGAGTCTCCTTTGGGTAACTCTGCCTTAATTATGCCTATTGTCAAAGACGATAAATTTGAAAGTATTTATACCACAATGACTTGTATCAGATCTTTTCTTACATATTTTTTGGATATGATCTTGGTAATATTGCTTCTTGGAGACATGATTATTAGCTGGACTCATGGTTGCTAATTGATCCTTTTCGACAAATTGTTTGATCATGTCAGGTATATTCATAACCTTGCATATCGGTTTAGGCATCCTCGCTGTAACGATGCATTTGAACCTTTTGCCTTACAAATTAGCCATAGGGTCAAACCTGTTGGATATTGGTGTGTTAACCATCTATCTATGCATTGTGCACTAGTCCAAAAAATAGATCCTACCTAACCTGGGACACCCTAGTCATCACCCCTATGCCATTTTTGTGCCCATGATGCATTTTTATGATCCTGGCATTCATCTTTCTTGCATATAGATCCTGGCATTCAATACATGAACATGCAGACAACCAATTCAACCACCATTACACATATACCAAATAAAATAATGTTATGTAAAGAAAACGTAAGATAAATACTTATCTCAAAATAAGGACAACTGGATACAGCAGGACAAATTTCATCCTATCCGTATACAAGCCTTCCTCACTTGAAAAAATCACCCTCAAGACCATGGATCCATGGGTAGAGGAACACTTAGTATAGAAACTCTCAAAACTACCTCTTCTAAGAACCACAATGCTTTCCATTACTACTTTCATGTCTGTCTCCACTGCATATGGCACGTGACTCCTCTCACCAACCCATTTCATGGCTTCCTGTGCAAGATCCTGGACTAGTAGAGTGATATAATGGAAGAAAATGGAAACAACTAGGCTATCTATAAGACTCAGCACACTCTTAGTACTATCAAAATTCCCAACATGGTGAGATAGAACAATTCAAGTGAACACAAGCTCAATATTAGCTTCAACGAGGAGAGAGCAAATGTATAAATAGATTAAGGAGGGAAATTAGAATCCAAGGTGGCCAACTAGAGTTGGTTTAAATGTGGTTGGGATTCATCATGGATATTTAACTAAAATTAGTGGAGTGGTGGTCTAGTTAAGATATTCTCTTTCCCATACTACCACCATGGGGAGGAGTTACCAAAAACCAAGGAGTGGAGTCATGAAGAGCACAAGGAGGCGCACTAATGCATAAGGGGGGGTTACAAAAGATGAAGGAGGGAGAATTAGTTCAGAGAGGGGATCCAATAGGGTCATAAATATCATGTATGCACAAAAATAGGGATGAATGGAGGAGTGGGGCGCACTTGTGGAGGTGGAGGATTAAATCAAGAAGGTGGAAGCTAAATTCTAGCTTACAACTCCTAGAATCAAGGGAGAGGGTTCATAAATGACTCCAAAGGTATGTCTAAGGTGAAATAGGGAGAGAGCACTACGAAAGAGGGACCCACTAAGGTATGTCTAAGGTGAAATAATAACTCCATATTTCATAAAAATAAAAAATGGATTCCGTTGTACAATGTTTGGGTGACCAACACTACTAAAGTCACGAAGGAACAAAATGAACTAGGATGGACAACTACCTTCCAAAAAAAAATCTCTAAGGTGCTAGGGATGTCCCCCATTCCCCCCTCACTCTGTGAGACCCATGGTATCCCATACTCTTTTAGTTTCCTTTGCTCATCCAGTTGTTTATTTAATTAATAGAAACAACATTCAATGATAACAACAATGACAATAACACGATTAACATTACTAATAATAATGCCAGATTGCATAATCACATCATCAAACAAATGAGCATAAGTCCATAGTAACATTAAAAAATAGAACATAAGTCCATAATCAAATAAAATACCATAAGTCCAGGGCTTAACAAGTGGGGTATTACACATTTTTACATTTTTTTTTTAATCTTAGTGGCTTTTGGTGGGTGAATCTAATGTAGTCAAAAACAATACAGTATGTGCTAATCATAAATTATGAATGAGATAGAGTGCAGTTCCATATTCTTCTCTGCAAAACTTCTTCAATGTGCGTAAGGGAAGCCTTACTTCTTAACCAACTGAACTTAATGATGATTGAATTGCCTTGATCCAAAATCGATCTTCTCTACAATCTCAGTTGCATAAATTAACTATGCCATATAATTCTTTTGTGTTGAATAGACCTCAATCCTTACAACCTGCAAAAATTCAAAAGGTGCATCTTGACTTGAATTCTATGATACCGAGGTTGGAGAGATAATTAATCCCAATATTCATTGTGCCGTGGATGATAGTTAGTGCTAAATACAACCATAAACATTTTTCCAAGCATATTAACACCAAATATTGAGCTACATTTGTATGTGAGGGACAATGGTCTTAATGATGATGTAAATGCTTAGGAAAGGGTGGGTTTCTAACATGACTTCCACTATGAAATATATATAAGGTGAACTTTGGGTATCTTAGACTTCGATATGTTGACAAAACACATTATCTATGAATGTTGTTGAAAAACCTAAGGTAATGGAAACCCTAGAACCTATTAATAAAGGAAATGTATGTGAAACAAATGAGGGATAGATGCCTTAATAAAGTATGTAGGGAGTGATACATAAGGGACAACTACCACAAAATGACTCGAGGGATATGAATTCCATGGAATAGATGAAAGGGCCTTGGTAATGATTTTTTGGTAAATTTATATCAAATAGCTGAAGTTGGAAAAACTAAAATGAAAATCTATAGAAGATGCAAGATGATAAAACCTAGCAAGATAGTGATGATGCTCAAGATCCTAGATCACATGGATGAGCTATTGGCTTATCTGGATCCCACTAGCCAGTGAGTCGAGAAGAGCATTGGTATCTAGGATTTTAGGAAACCCTAAAAGTGTCATCCTGAATACTAAAAAAATATTTAAATTGTTGTTGAACAAAATTAGCCTCTAACTTTCTAGAGTTGGTGATGGTATGATGAGAGAAGATGTGCTACACTAGTTCAGTACTTAAACCTTCTGAGGTCCTTTGAAGCACCATCCAAACAAGAGGTACCTATAACAAAGTTGATTTGATTGTAGTTGGCCATTGAGCATAGGCTAAAGATGGGCATTGTTTATAAAAATATGTAATCTAGATATATTGGAGTGTAATTCCTTAAGATCACTCATACTTCAAGACAATGAAAATGGCTAGGGTAAACAACTTTGTATGTTTTTGATCTGAAAAGAGGGCATACCAAACACACTAGTCAAACTCTTGTAATTGGTGATGAAGCAACTAATTTAACCAAATTTTAGCTATTTTATTTCAAGATTGTGCACTTGAGAGGGAGTATATCTTTTGGAAGTGGGATTTGTTGTTGGCGCAATGTTCATCTCATGAGGTGCACCCATGTTCCTTATCATGAGAGATTGCATGCAATGATTTTGTAGTCTAGGTCAAGGTGTAGGAAGGTGGAGAGGATTTGGCAATGAAACAAGGCGTAGGCTAAGGAAGATCACTTAATTGAGCATTAGAGATTCTAATAGTGGTAGAGGGATGTTGTGTACATTAATTAAGGGAATAATAAAGTGGTGTTGCATGGGTTGGAGGGGATGCAAGGAAAACATGAGATAATATTTTCTTGGGGTTGGATGAGCGATGCATGGATGGAGTTAGGCTACCAAGTTCGGAAAGCAATATTTGATGACTAATAGTGGTAGTAAGTGGTTGTGTATGTTTGCGAGTTCAAATATGGAGGGATAAGGAATTGTCTAGCTGATGAGATTTACTAACAATTTGAGATTGTTCAGTGCCCCAAGCCTTTGATATGGCGAGAATTTTATAATATTGAGTTCCTCTAGGTTCCACAATCATTACAATAAAAATATTCATGTGCAAGTATAATTAACAAGTCTTAAGAGCCCGATGGGTTATCTTAAGTGCTTGAGTGATGTGAATTTCAAGCATGAGGTCATGGGATCAAGTCCCTAGGTTGGATGCCTTGGTGAATATTGCGGGTCTCACTTGATGTCCCCATTGCAACCAAACACTTTACTACAATTACAGTATGAGGGGAAGTGCCAAGAGGGTTTCCCATGATGTACATTTCATTGAAAAAAATTCAATAGTGGTCAAAACCTTACTATCTATACTCCTTGAAAACCCTGTTGTAAACCTTTGTTTCTTCCATAACCGAGAGATGAGAGATGTTCAACATCTATTTTATCCCAAGAATATAGGTGGCTTTGCCTCTTCTAGGTTTTCCTCAATACAACTTGTGACTAGGTTCCCACAACTCCCTTCCTTCATGCTAGCCATATTTATATTAGAATGTAAATTATACATACACCTCTAACGTAGGCACATGTCCTTCTACTAGAATTTTGTACCCAATTCCAAAACACAAAACCTTATCCCCTTAACTTTTGGCAAGAAAAGTAAACAAACAAATATGCACATAAACAAATAAGCCCACAACTATAAATTCTAACCACCATCACCAATGAACAATACACTTTTCATCATAACCATTCATTAAGAGACCCGTGATAAAGCCTTGCACCACCATTGCATTGCCATTATAACGAGAGTGGAGCTAGTCCTATAATAAGATTGTGCAAATCAATATTTAGGGTGAAAGGCAACACTTTGAGGAATAGTTTCATGGGCCTCCTCATATCTCCTTTGGACTCCACACATGCAAATAACATCACACCAACTAACTACCTTTCAAATGTACACACTACCTTTCAAATGTACACACCCTTGTTGTCCTCCTTAATGTCCATCATGCTAATTTGACGGGCCTCTTCATTTTTTCCATCCACTTCACACATGCAACTAACATCACAACAACTAGTTGCTTTTGAAATGTACACATACCTTGATGTCCATTACGCCTCCCTCACACCCACTCATAGAAAATTAAAAAAAAGTTATAAGCAAGTTAAATTAAATATCTCCACAACTATAAATTATATAACCTATCATAATATGAATTTGAATATATCACTTTGTCATACAAAGTTTTAATCCTGGAAGATACTTTAATTGGGCCGAGAGGCGCTCTACAGCCCAGTATGGGGGAGATCTTGTGAGTCGATTGTTTGTCGAGTAACAAAATAATACAAAGTAAACAAAAAAAGAATAATACAAAGTAAAAAGTAAATATGAGACTTAAACTAGAAACTTTAGAGCTTAGGATTAGGTGGTAAAAATTATGTCGGCCATAAACAAAAAAGAATAATACAAAGTAAAAAGTAAATATGAGACTTAAACTATAGACTTTATTTTTTACTTTTAATACAAAGTAAAAAGTAAATATGAGACTTTAGAGTGTTTGTCGAGTAACAAAATAATACAAAGTAAACAAAAAATAATAATACAAAATAAAAAGTAATAAATATTATGTCGGCCATAAACAAAAAAGAATAATACAAAGTAAAATGTAAATATGAGACTTAAACTAGAGACTTTAGAGCTTAAGATTAGGTGGCTCACGTATTGCATTCAAGGAGCTATTCAAGGAGAGGTTTGCACCTCACGAGATTTGATCCTTCTCGACTCTTGATAGAACCTAAGATTTTTAATGAAAGACGTGTACCACTATCTGTTTCCATTGACTTCTTTTGGCTTGACAATCATAACATAGCTTAGTTGGGAATTTCATTCTAACTTTATAGTTGTATCAACACTTTCATGAACTTTGTTTCCCCTAATGAGTGGATAGATGTAGTTGAGGGCACTTTCTCAACATTTATAAAGCAAAATAGGAAAAACCATTAACGAAATGTCTAGATTCTATAGCATTAAAGGACATATGTCTAAATCATTAAGAACCATTCAACAAAGATATAGAGCATTACAAAGACTTTGCAGAGAAACATACATTTCAAAGGATGCTAGTTGAATTGGAGACGAAATGTGTACAGGAAATATTCCAGAATCCACGTCTGTGATAACGCCTCACAATTTTATTTACATATGAAGAAATCTGTTCACAAATCTATGACCAGCAATAGTTTGGGCAAATTTTCCACGTCTCTTTTCTGTGAGAACGCCTCACAATTTTATTTACATGTGAAGAAATCTGTTCAAAAATCTATGACCAGCAATAGTTTGGGCAAATATTCCACATCTCTTTTCTGTGAGAACGCCTCACAATTTTATTTACATATGGAGAAATCTGTTCACAAATCTATGACAAGCAATCTTTTGGGCAACATCTACAACAATGTCACAAATCTAGCTGTAAAACAAGCTCCTCCTCCAATTACTCAACCTGAGAGAAAATAATGGATGGAGAGAATATGTCAAACAAAATATGCCTCGCGTCTCCTATATTGCTTTCTACTGAATCAAACCCTTGATGTTGCAAGGGTATATAATTAGGGATTTGGATGGTTAGAGCCTCCAAGTCCTCGAATATTCTAAAATCGCCATGATCTTTGTCGCTGCGGGAGTTTTTCATGGCAGCGTTATCGTCAATAAGTGCGGGCTCCGAGATCTTCCTGTCATTCAAGTTCTGCAATCCATCTTCAAGCTTGGGTACCTTCAGTTGACGACTATACAGATTATCATAATACAAATTCGTTTCTTCATATTGAATATCAGAAGCGGAGGATCTCTTTCGTCCAGTGTAAGACTGAACAACAGCACGAAATTCAGAAACGTTCGTTTTGATCAGGGTAGGGTTTGAGATATGGACTACCCGCACCGGTCGGGATTTGGATCTCTTAGAATTGCAGCAACATGCTGTTGAACTTATCCCTTTAGAAACTTTCTCTGCCATATTTTCCTGATAGGCCTGAATTGCGTAAGAAACTTTTTACAATTCTGGGCAGCTTGTACCACAGAATCTATCTAAGTTCACTGTATGCAAAGCCCTCAATTGTGAACTATGAGAACGAGCCTTGACTATATACAGAATACTCGATCATTCTGTATACAGAATCTAGGGAATTGCAGGTTCGTGGACTGTAAACATGCAGCTTCCGAGTCGTGAGTCTCGGCAGAAAGGGAAGAAAGGAAGCAGGCGAGAAAGTTCAGAGAAGAAACGGAGATGAGGAGACCATCGTTTTCCCAGTTGGGATCTTTAAGCAAAGCCCTCAATTGTGAACTATGAGAACGAGCCTTGACTATATACAGAATACTCGATCATTCTGTATACAGAATATAGGGAATTGCAGGTTCGTGGACTCTAAACATGCAGCTTCCGAGTCGTGAGTCTGGGGAGAAAGGGAAGAAAGGAAGCAGGCGAGAAAGTTCAGAGAAGAAACGGAGATGAGGAGACCATCGTTTTCCCAGTTGGGATCTTGAAGCGATGATGTCATATTTGCTATTGATATCAAATTTGTGTGGCCATGAGATTTCTGTATGAACGGGGTTCATTTTTGCGGAATCCGTTTTGATAAAGTCGCATACGACATAAATATTCACGTTGTGGATACTACGATTCCAATTGTTTTGGACAGATCTGCATATGTCCATCCAGAAAAACTATTATGAACGAGCTTCATGGAACTATGATATGTCGTGTTTAAATGATGGACAAAATCTATCATAATTTAGTTGTCAATGAACAATGAAAAATGCTTATGAGTGTCTTCTATAGGTTGACCTCACTTTTATGAGATGCCTCTTACCACTCATTTTTGTTCAAGAAATGCAACCTCCTCTTTGAATATAGGTTGGCCTCACTTTTATGAATATAGGTTGGCCTCATTCTTTATGAGGTGCCTCTTACACTCCTTTTTGTTCAAGAAAGGCAATCTCCTTTTTTGTGCACTCTTCTTTATAATCGTTGAGCTTAAAAAAGTCATGTGGTATAAAGTATCCTTTAAGATTTATTTCCATACAAAAACCATGTAACTATATTGACTTACAATCCTCTCCATACAGTTATAAGTGACAATATTTAAATATTTATTCTTTTAAAAAATAAAATATAAAATGAGTTTAACATCAATACAACAAACATATTGAGTTATATATACAATTTATGAAAAAGAATATTTAGGATCGTGTTTTTGAAGTGATATTTTTTTCTACTTCTTTTGTTTTATCGATGATCAAGTTGCAAACATCTTCACAAAGTCTCTTATAGAAGTGAAGTTTTTTAAACTTCAATCCATATTCGGAGTTGATGATCAAGTTGCAAACATCTTCACAATGTCTTTTATAGAAGTGAAGTTTTTTAAACTTCAATCCATATTAGGATTTCATGAATTTGTCATTAAGGGGGGATAGACTCTAATGCCTCCTTCCTTCTCCTCTTGTGTCGCCTTTGTAAAACCTTCATAGGGGAGATGTTAAGATATTTAGATACTTAGGATTTAGTTAAGATCAACTTGGTATAATATGTCTTTAGGTAAAGTGTGTTTCTTTGGTATGCATTTGTACTTATGTTCTCCGATAGTCATGACATGTTCTAGATATAAAGTGATTTGGTGGTTCATTTTCTCTTTGATTTTAACAACTACAATGATCTGCGGCTTAGCTCTCATTGGTTCATGATTAATGAGCATGGAGGGTCATTAGCTCATGATTGATTGTGAGAAATTCATATGTAAATTAATTTTCCTTTTCAATTAATATATTTCCTTAAGTGACTTTTTGGTTGAATGTGTTTGTGTGAGTGGTTACCTATATGAAAACTCCCTCTTTTACTCAATCAAACTACATATGTTATAACAAGTTGTAGAATAATAAAAAAAATTCTAATTATTTTTTTATAAACTTGCTTAATACAATATTTGCATTGCTTAAAATAAAAAAGATTTATAGGACAATTATATGGAAACGTACCACAATTCTTCATAATGCCATTTGTATATTTGGATATGGTGGAAATGAAAATCCAAAATTCATATGATTCACTTATATGAGGATGAGGAAGTCACAAGTGTAATTAAGTTATGAAATTGAATAAAATTATATCTTAGATTGATAAGGGTAGGTTATATTAAAGGAAGTGTTGTTCATCATCAATTTTATTTATATCACAAAGTTTACACATTATCTTATTAAAGGGTTTTTTTTGGTTAGTGCAAGCAAGTGTTGGAGGTCATGAGCATTGTTATTAATTTTCATGATATTAATTTTCTTTATGTTCCTAAAATTGTAAAAATAAATTTGATTATCTAAATTATGATTTACAAAATCTTTTTTAGTGTTTCGAATTAATTTTACTAATTATTCCATTGTCATTCTAAGACTTACCATTAAATTTATAAAGTTATAATATTTAAAATTGTTAATATTATTAATTTAATTATCCTATTTTATATGAACCACTAGTTATGCCAAGCTTCACAATCTCTAGCCTATCCATTTCTAAGCCTATATTGACTACTTGATATGAATAGCTAGGCAATTCTCTCTAAGGAGGATGCTCCAATCAAATTATACACATTAGGGCCCATCTCATCTCACCTCTACTCAGGAGTGCCCAATGTCTAGGGCCATGTTTCATCATTCCTAATTGCTAGTTAAGAATTTACTTGGTGTGTGAGCATGTAGTTGCACCTTTTTAGCCTTTGAAATATGTTCATTATTATTTAAATGTTTTTCTCTTAGCCATTAGGATGTGTGCAAAATTATGTAGATCCATTCAAATCTTATTTAAGGCCATTGACCAAGATGAATAAAGTAAGCTATTTTCCATTGACTTTTTTCATATTTTTGTTGTTTTTGTTGGCATTTCTCTTCTTAGGTTAATTCTATTCTCTAGGTTGAGTTATTCCCTCTTTATCCAAGTTTTCCCTAGTTGCGAGGTTCAAATCAAGTCATTTTATATAAGAGAATTAGTCTAGGCCTACTATTCTAACATTTCTAGTTTATTTTGGCTTAGTGCACCACCCATAATTCATCCCTCATCTATTGTAATAGAATGTTAGATCTAGTTTATGTCGAGTGCACCCTTCAACCCACATCTATGACAATGTGTGTTCTTGAGGCATTCATGATATCAATATAGGGTTCAAGTTGAATCCTTTCTTTGACAAGAGATATTTTCTAGACTAGGTTCATTTGGAGAAATACCCTCCCATGATCTCCATGAAGTTCTATTAGGTCATTTTATTAAAAATTTTAGTTATTTCCATTCAAATTTCACTCGGAGACTGTCTCCCAACCTTGAACCCTACTTCATTCCCTTTTGTTGTCTCACCATAGCCTAGTACACCTTCCTTCTCTATTATGTAAGGTTATATAGGCACTAGGTTTTTCATACTCCCCTCCCGCATAAGAAACATATTTCATCATGCTTTCTCATATATGTAATTCTTTTGCAGAATAGGAAGAATCATACCTAAACAAATTTTCGAAGAAATAATTAATGCTCTCCATGAATACTCAAGCAAGAATCTTTAGACTTCCATTTTTCAGCTGGATATAAGAATCACCTTACTAAAATATGAAAACAAATGCATGGAGAGATGTTAGATTCATGGACTTATATCCTTGCAACCTACTGTCACATCCCCTCCCATCATCAGGATGCAAGGAAGGGAACATGACTAACATTCTAGGCTTCTTTGGAAAGCTCAGCCTCATTCATTACTAACAAAATTCATAATAAATAAAAACTTATGCGTGAAGATTCATACTCAATATAAACACATCGGAAATAAACATTATCCACACATAAATACATCATGCATCCAACCTATCAACAACAGACATCAATTAAAACATGGAAGAACACATAATTAACATAATACAAACCACAGAGAATACTTATCTTTAAGATGAAACTTTCCAACAACTGGCTATGTGAGAGCAAAGTTCCACCCAACCATAGGTCTTTGTCCAACCTGTATTCTTTTAGCTGAGAGACCACCCCCGAGCTGGGATGTGTATCCACTGAGGAGGAACTTAACAGGCTCACTCACAGCCATGGTTTCACACAACCAGCCATGCTAAGCCAACACACGGTTGGTTTTATAAAGCATGCTAGAGACAAATGATGAGGATTCTAAGCCAGTGAGCTCAACCACAGAGCTATAGACATCTCAACTAGACTCAACAGTCATGAAACCCACAATACCTACCACACCCAACACAAGGAAGGTCCCCTTCTCTACTGCATAGTCCCTCAAGCGTCCCTTCTTTCCAGTGCTCTTCAGGGTGGGCATATAAAGGTCTAAGCTTCTAATTCCTTGAGACTATAGCCTTCACTAGGTTTATCAAGCAATCCAATTCTTTGTTTAAACATTCACACTTGGATTTTCTCAATTTAATGGCCAAATAACTCAATCCCGTAATTAGATTTTCAGGCTATCAAAAATGGGTTTTCCCATGGATTTCTGGGCATCTAACACTCTCAAATTCTCCCCAAGGTTCATGTCTATGGATCCCCCTTTGGATTTCACTGTCAATACAAAATTCTGGGCGTTTATGGCACTTCAAAACGTGGGTTAATTCACAGTTGCGATTTCTAGTTTTTATCACTGATGGGCATGTGTAATCGATGAAAAATGAAGCTTAGATCTTCAACAATGGAATGGGAATGAGGAAGAACGAATTTCCATGAGGTAGAGTGACTTGTGGGTCAAGAAAACAGAGCCCATACCTGCCATACGAATTTCTGGGTTGCCCATGCTCCATTGAAGCCATGGATTGATTTCTTCAACCATTTCCTTACAACTGAATTAAATGTCAGTAAGGAAAGTCAAATGGGTTCTCAAGACAACATTTGGCAGCATATGGTTCAACCCCACAACCCCCTCACCACTCCCTAGTGGAATACACATGGCCCATTCTCATTAGTTGCTTCCATAGACCGTTTTGGCATTTTATTGCAATATTAAGTATTTACATCATTTCACAATGTTCCATGGCTTAATAGCACATGGATAGAAAAATATCAAATACTTGTCCATTTTAAATAAAATCCGAACGTACACTAGCGGGGCCTTGGCCTTGAGCTCCACGTTAGGGAAACATACATCGCATGTATATAATATTTACATTAAAATCCAATATTTCCTAAGGGCCAAAATGGGGGTATTACACCTACTTCCAAACTTTCCTGAATATGACCAAGGATCATTGATTCTCCTTAATAATAACCATTTAGAATGGATCACTCCCTTTAGTGTGCACTCTCATTTCCATCACTTTTTTATCCATGTATCTAAACATGACATATGATACATCCCTTATGGATATTTTGTGACCTCTAGTATACCAACCTCTTTAGTTGTTTCAAAGTCATACAACAATATTTTATGTAGGACCCTCTAAGTCTCCACCTCTCCTCCAAATTGATAAGCCTAGTGCACCTCTTCTTTAGTGAAACTCACCTTCTCCTAGCACAAACCAGCTCCATGTTCAAGACATGACCCTAACTACAATTCTATTGTTTCTTTCCTAGGTAATCACATTGGAACAAAAAGCCATAATAGACACATTGTCACTTCTAGACATGAAACCAACATTATTGGGACCAACAGGTAATCACATCCCACCATTCTCATTCAAAATAAAGATACTCAATCATCTTACACACATGACCTAGTATATTATTTTCCAAGTTGGAATAGGACTTCAAATCCTTGGAATATAGAGCCATTAATGACTACTTTCTTTCCCCACTTGGTTATCCTCACTCTCCCAATATATTGCACAACTTAACCACTTATGTATTTATTTCTTATATTCCATACATTGTTCATCCTCTAGCATGATATGTCCTTTGATGTTACTTGCTTCTATCTATTTTGGTTGCAACATTTCTCAAAGGTACTTGTATTGCATAGAATCCTTAGGGTTATTTATGTTTTGTCACCTACTTAGCCATCCAGTATAAACTCTAAAATTGCTATCACTTTAAATATCTTTAAGGCCCATTATCTATGTCATATGTTGCAGCTACCCCACTATTCTCATGCATCATTGATCTCCAAATTTCTCTACAACAAATCCCATTTTGACGAGAGATTATATATGCTTCTCTCTCATTTCATGGGACCAAACACTAACATATTCATAGTAGTGTATTGCAATAAACATGGGTGACATCTCAGGTCCAGAGGCACTCTCACATTGGGTACAAATTTTCATCATTCCTGATGTTTATATCATTTCCACCCCATCTCTCTTCACTACAAAGAATTGTGTAGTTTACCTCCTTTATGTTCTAGTTCCAACTACATGGACAAATCCTCACGATGGAAATCCCATTATCTCGCCCTTTTTAGGAGATAGTTTTCTCTTCTATTTCGTGGATCACTTCAATACTACTTCAAACGAATTGTATAAATCCATAACAATCACCATTGATGTCTCACTACTCATTCATGGCAGGGAATATCATCATCATCACTTATAGGAAACATAATTCTCTTATGTAGTTTCATTCTTAAACCAAAATAAATGTGGTGATGCTTTTGAACTAAATAAAGTGGCACCAATATGAATATCTAGGGTGTTCTCACCAAGAAAGCAACACCCCATAGCTTCTACATAGTAGTGCCTAGTTTGTCCAACCTTTTCTCGGTAGTATCTAGATTTTGTGGAAATGTTTCATCATTTTTTATGGTTATTTAAGGAATTATTTGATGTGTGAGCACATAGTTGAACCTTTTCAAACTTTTGATTATTTACATTAATATTTAATTAATTTCCTTTTAGCCATTGGATTGTGTGCAACATTGTATGAACTCTTTGTAATATTAATATACAAGACAATTGACTAGGATGAATAAATTAAGTCATTTTTCCTTGAGGAATTTCATACTTATGTTGTTTCCCTTATTATTTATCTTGGTCTTGTGTTAAAGTTCTTCTTCAAGACAAGCACTTCCGTCTTAATCTAGGGTTTCCATAGTTTTGAGGTTCAACTTGCATCAATATTGCTCATAGTAGAAAAAATAACATAAGCCTATTCTTTTTCAACATGATCCATCATGGTCATGTCACATCCCCATTCATGTATTTAAATAACAAAGAGGAATATTTATGAATTCTAGGCTTCTAAATTTCTCCTCTTAGGCATATTGTAAATTAATAAACAATAAAATGCATGTGCATATGCATAAACGAAAAACAAAACAGAAATAAACTCTATCTACACACATAAATGCATACACACACATTTTTATCATAGGGATAAATTAAAATCATTTAACATCCAAATACAAAGAGAACACTTATCTTTAAACAAAGAAGATCCAAACAAATGGTTGTGTAAGAGCACTTTTCCACCCTACCATAGACATTATGTCCAACATATATACTCTTTTTGCTGAGAGGCCACCTTCAACTTGGGATATGAGGCCACAAAGGTGGAGGAAACATATGCAGGCTCTCTCTCTCTCTCTCTCTCTCTCTCTCTCTCTCTCTCTTCAGTCCACAACCCATTCTGATCTTAATGCTTAGTCAAATTTTCATCTAGAGCTCTAGATAAACCTCACTCAATTATCACAACCATGGCACTCCTTCCAACTTCCCCACCCAACAAAACAAATATATTTCCCTTCATTGATCCACAGTTCCCTCAAAAAATCTAATCCTTATAATGCTTACTAGTGTGTGTATAAAAATCCAATCTACTGTATGTTGTTGGAGAACCCCCTATAGCATTAATTCATGGATTCTTAAGCATATAGAAGTAGCAAAACCAAATAGGTGAAGTTTCATAGTTTTCCCAACCTCTATGCTCACCTATATCCATCTCCTTTTCCCTCAAATCTATAGTTCTCCTTCCAAATTCAAATTTTCTAGGTTAATTTACAATATAATAATGGTAATGCTAATCAACAACAAGAAGAATAACTCTATGTAGTGTAAATATGAATGAAAAAAAAAGAGTGGTTGATTCCAAAGGATATGAAAGATTGGTGACAAAACAATTGACATAACTTCTAACCATAAAATAAAGGACCCTTACACTATCATAGGAGTATATTCATCCCATGCTTCCATAACTACATGAGAGAAATTTTCCCACCAACCTTCCACGTGCATTCAATGATTGGATTTAAAATTCAAAAGGAAGTAATTGGCTTATTTAAGGCACATGGAAACAATTAGATTAGTTCTAAGGTTTACACTTGGAAATAGAATATTTAACCTCCCATAGACCCCCTTTCATTTTCCCTCTAGTAGAATCATAGCCCTTCTGGTGCTCTTTACACAACCATCTTGGACCATTTTATTATTTTTCCAACATAGAATTTACATAGATTTGGAGTTAGCATGACAAGTCAACCATATGGTCCAATAAAAAATATTTATATCATACATGTCTAGCCATTTACTAGTCGGGCCTTAGCCTTAAGATCCTCACTAGGAATCCATACTAGCATATTTAGATCATTTACATTATTTTGATTTAATACATTCCAAGTCAAAACTATGGGTATTACAATCCCCTCCCACTTGGAATAACATTGTCCTTGATGTTTTCTCAATATTAGAACAAAAATGGACATGCCTCTCTCATGGCATCCTCTAGTTTCCATGTAGCCTCATGGGGACCAAAGTGCTTCAATTGCATATTTACCTATATGATGGATTGGTTCCGGAATAATGTTACACTCTTATTGAAGATGCATAGTGGCTCTGTTTGGAACTCTCCCTCAAGTTCCATGGTGCAAGTTCAGTCCCCTCAAGGACTTTTTGCTTAACAATAAAACACGACGCTCACACAGACTCGATGTAAACAGGATGCCAGAAGCTGGATTTTATTAATTCAATCAAATTAATGGTTACAATGTGTAATGCAAAGAAATGTAAACAACTAACTAGTCGGCCTTAGCTTGATACAATATACATAAGTAAGTGTGTGTTCTCTTTGTGTGACCCTCTCCTCTCATTCTTCTGCTGCATGCTAGAAAGAATTGTTTGGGTACACAGAATACTCCCAAAGACCAAACACCAAGAGAAACCACTTCACACAAACAGATCACAGATCGATACACCGATGTTTTGACGTGGTTTAAACCCTCGATTGGGAAACACTCCACTGCCCCGGCCAAAGAGCTTCTATGGAGCAATTTATTATGCAAAGAAAGAAAGTTACACATGAGCTTCTCATAATTGATCAACTAGACAATGACCCTCCATGCTCTTTAAATAGAGATCATGGACCAATCGGGTGTTAAGCCACGGATCAAGGTTAGGTATGATCTAAGAGAAGTTGAGCCGTCAGATCACTCTATGTCTAGAACATATCGTGACCGTCGGATTAAATATTTACAAATGCATACTAAAGAAACACACTTTTCCTAATGGATAAATTACACAAGTTGATCTTAACTAACTCCTAAGTGTCTAAATATCCTAACATTCCCCCTTAAGAACACTTGGGATAGGATTGAAGGATTTACAAAAGTGACACTATTAGGAGAAGGAAGGAGGCATTAGAGCCTATCCCCCCTTAATGACAAATTCCTGAACTCCTAACATAGATCGAAGTTTAAAAAACTTCGCTTCTATAAGAGACTTGGTGAAGATGTCTGCAACTTGATCATCTGTAGGACAAAAAGAACTTCAAGAACACGATCATGAACAAGATTTCTGATGAAGTGCATATGTAGCTCAATGTGTTTGCTGCGTTGATGTAGGACTGGATCTTTGGCAAGCTTGATGGCACTTTGATTGTCGCACCAAAGTGGAGTAGGCTGATGCTGCTTAAATCCCAAACTTTGAAAGGATCTGTCGAAGCCATAAAGCTTCCTGACTGGCATTAACTGCATTTTGATATTCTGCCTCTGCTGAAGAAAGAGCAAGAGCTTGTTGTTTCTTATAAGCGGAAGTGACAGGTCCAGATCCCAGACAAAAAACATAACTTGCAGTAGACTTTCGATCATCAGGATTGTCGACCCAATCCGAATCAGTGAAACCAACCAACAAAGGTTTCCCCCCTATACTGTAATGAATCCCAAACTGAATTGTACCTCGAATATATCGAAGTATTCTTTTAGCTGCTTTGCAGTGACTTTCATGAGGTGTTTGCATATAATGGGAAACATGACCAACGCCAAAGGAAAGGTCTAGATGGGAATGAGTTAAGTATAAGAGACTACCAACAAGCTGATGATACAAGGTGGCATCTACTTCAGGTGAAGTACAAGTGGCCGAAAGTTTGACTCCAGATTAGAAGGGAGAAGGGGCTGGTGTACAATCTTCCATGTGAAAGCGACAAAGAAGGTCATAAGCATACTTAGACTGAGAAAGAAAGATTCATTCTTTGGTTTGCAGGACTTGGAGACCAAGAAAATAATGCAAATGTCCTAAGTCCAACATTTCAAAATTTTGCTTAAGACTGGATTTCACATGGGTTATAAGCTTAGGGTCACTACCAGTAAGAATAAGGTCATCAACATATAGAACAAGTATGATGAGATGGTTTTCTACTTTCTTGGTATAGACATTGGGGTTAGAATGGCATCTAGAAAAACCAGTGTCAAGGAGAAAGCTATCCATTTTGGCATACCAGGCTCTAGGAGCTTGCTTAAGGCCATATAAAGATTTCTTAAGACAGCAGACAAGGCTAGAGTTATTTTGAACATATCTAGGAGGTTGTTCCATGTAAATTTCCTCCTATAAATCACCATGTAAGAAGGAAGACTTGACATCCATTTGATGGACTTCCTAGTTATGTAAGGCTGCAAGGGAAAGAACAAGGCGGATGGAGTTCATTTTTGCGACAGAAGCAAAGGTTTCATTTTAGTCAATCCCTTCAACTTGGGAAAAACCTTTGGCAACTAACCTTGCCTTAAGTCTTTCAACACTTCCATCTGATGCATACTTAGTTCTGTAGACCCATTTACATCTAACAAGTTTTCTTTCTTTTGGAAGAGGTACAAGATCCCAAGTATCGTTCGCCATTAAGGAACGATATTCTTCATCCATAGCTGCATCCCAATTTGGATTTCCTGAAGCTTTTGCAAAGGTTTTTGGATCATGATTCTCGGAAAATTGAGCCAAAAGAGAAGAGGCTCGCTGAAATTGAGAATGTGTTCAACGTTGATCTCTAGGATCACTGGCAAGATCACCAGCTACTTCACATGTTGAACGGACCCATCGAGGAAGCACTTGTGCTGGTGCAACTGGAGGAACATGAGCAAGCAGAGGTGGATTTTCATCCTCATTGTCATCATCAGAAACTGGAGTTGGAAATCTGTCAAGGAAGTTGGAAGAAGAAGAAGGCACAGTCGCCGAATCAGGCTCGCAGGCCAAAGATGGCACAATTGCTGAGTTAGGCTCGCAGGACAAGAGATTTTCATCAAATTTAACATCTCTTCAAATGATTACATCATGAGAACGTGGTTGAGAAGTCTATAAACCTTTTACATCTTCGGAATATCCAACAAATATGCACTTTTCACTTTTGGGCTGCAATGCTTTCCGTTTTTCATCCGGAATGTGAGCCCGTGCTTCACTACCAAACACATGAAAGTGACTTGCATCTGGTTTAATTTTACTCCATGCTTCTTCCGGTGTGATACCTTGTAAAGATTTAGTGGGGGTACAATTAACTATGTAATTTGCACAATTTATGGCTTCAGCCCAAAATTGAAGACTTAGTCCCTTAGATTGGATCATACAATTAGCCATTTCTTTTAAAGTGCGGTTCTTTTGTCCAGCTACACCATTTTGATGTGGTGTATATGGAACAGTGTGTTGTTTTTGGATTCCCTGTTCAGTTCATAAAGTAGTGAACTTTTTTTTTACATATTCTCCTCCATTGTTAGATCTTAACATAATAATTTGATGACCAAATTGTTTTTCAACAAGGGCCTTGTAGGCCAAGAACATGTTAAATACTTCACTCTTAAGTTTTAGGAAATAAACCCAAGTGCATCTGGTGTAATCATCAATGAAAGTTAAGAAATATTTGAAACCAGAAAAGGAAGCAGATGGAAGAGTACCACACAAGTCACTATGCACAAGCCCCAAGGGAACCGAGGCGTGCCAAGAGGCACATTTGTCAAAACTGTCCCGATGATGTTTTTCGAATACACAATCGGAACAGACACCATCCCTGCAAGATACCATCGGAAGACCTGTTACCATACTGTATTTACATAGTTGTTGCAATGAGCGATAATTTATGTGACCAAATCGCTCATGCCAAAGTTTGCTCAAGTTATCACTATGAGCAACAAAAACTGAAGGAAAAGATGATGACCCAAAGTTGTTAAATTTGTACAACCTGGTAATATCATCAACAATTCCGGTAGCTAGGACCTGTTGAAGATCTTTAAAATCCTTGATTACAACTTGGTGAGGTGTAAACGTCACAGTTTTACCTTCACCAAAATGAGTGATTTGATAGACTGATAACAAATTGCAGGAAATTCTTGGAACACATAGTACATCATTGAAATGACCATTATCTACTGGAACTGTTTCAGTTCCTACAACACTTAGAGATCTATCATCACCAACAAATATTTGTTTGGTGTTACATTCATGCATAGTAGAAAAGATGGCTTGATCCTTAGCCATATGATACGATGCTCCAGAATCAATGAGCCATTCATTTGAAGTAGAAGAAGAAGATGCATTATAATAATAACGAGAAGCACAAAGTGCATGTCCATGAGAGGTAGATTCTGAAGGTGAATCTAGGATGATGTGGTGCTTCTTCATTGCTGCTTCCAAGGCTCTCATCTTCTTAAAACACTTAGATTCATCATGATTATCTTTCCTGCAATAGTTGCAATGATGTTCAGTCTTCTTGCCTTTTGGCTAGGATCCTTTGTCATTTTTTAAAGAAGGAGCTGACTGAGAGGGTTTGGAACCCTTGTTTGAATTATTATTGTGAAAATTTTGCATTCACCTTCTCTGGGTCTATCACTAACCCTTTACCCAAGATTACAAATCCCAAGTATACCAATTCTTCCTTCAAGAAGAAGCATTTTTGTAGGTTCACCATCAGTGTCTCTTCCTACAACTTCTGCAATACTTGTCGAATGTGCTCCAAGTGTTTGACCTTGGTTCGACTAATTACTAGGATGTCATCTAGGTACATCATTCATCAACGACATGAACTTACTGGGCACATTAGTCAATCTGGATGGCATGACTAACCACTCATACAACCCTTCCTTCGTATTGAATGTTGTCTTCCATTCATCTCCTTCTCTAACCCGAATCTAGTGATAACCGCTCTTCAGGTCGATCTTTGTGAAGTATCTTGCTCCACTCAAGCAATCCATCAAGTCATAATTATCAGAAATGGAAACCGGTACTTGATCGTGATCTTGTTGATGGCTCTGGAGTCTGTACACATCCTTCATTCTCCACCCTTCTTCGGCGCTAATGCTGCTGGTACCGCGCACAGGCTTAGACTTTATCTAATCAATCCTCTGTCCAACAACTCCTGGACCTATCGATCGAGTTCCTGACCCTCTGTCGGAGTCATCCTATGCGGTTCCTTGTTTGGAAAAATCGATCCTGGAATCAAGTCGATCTGATGGGATATGATTCTCGTCGGTGGAAATCCTGTCGGTGCTTCGTCGACTACTGTGCTCCTAAACTCGTCAAGCATCTCTTCGAATTTGACCAGAATTCTCTCCATTGTCGACCTTTTGACACATGGTCCTTTTGGAATTATGGTGAAACATCCTGACTGCTTTTCCTCCTCTGCAAGGAATTCCTTGGCTGAACACATGAGATCTCGCTTCTGCCAATAGTTTCTCTCTCCTTGCTTGCAGTCGGTTTGGTCTTCCTGCTTCGGCTTCAGAGTCCTCCGTGTGCAATTTTTCCACACTGTGACTGTGTTGGCTCAACCATCATAGATCATATTCCAATAATATTCCCATGGCCTCCCTAACAACAGATGACATGCGTCCATTGGGATTATGTCGTACAGTACACTGTCTCCAAGCTTCCCGACCTTAAAGTTAATCAAGCACTGTCTGGTTACCTTGACATGATGTCCTTTCTGAAACCATGATATCTTGTATGGGTGTGGGTGTTCTCTACATCTCAAACCCAACTTGTCGATGAACTCTGTTGACAAAATATTCTCTGTACTGCCACCATCAACTATCATCTTGCAATACCACTCACCAATCAACACTCTGGTTCAAAAGATATCATTTCTCTGTGCCAGCTCTTTCTCATCGTGTCGATCATCCTAAACCAACATTCCCTTGGTTGTCATGGTTCAACCTTTTATTTTCCCATCTTCATTGCTGTCAGATGTTGAATCCGCCCTCTTGTCGGCTTTCTCATCTCTTCGACGTCTGGGTTTCGACTCCTCTGCAGCATGTAGGTTCTCTGAGCATTCATATGCCTTGTGGCCGACTCCTTGACACTTACAACAAACAACAGCTGGTCTGTCAGCTTGTTTTCTTTTGGCTGGACCACCTCGACCATACGCACCTCGACCGCGAGTCTCTTGACCATCACGTCGGTTTTCTTGCGCTTTCTCTTTAGTCGATGTCCCTTCTACATGTTGGTTGTCTTCGACGGCTTCTCTCTCGGTTCCGCTACTTTGACCCTTCACGGAAACAATCTTCACACCCTGACCAGTCATTCGGCCTCTGGTCGATGCGACTTTCCTCGACATTTTCTCTTCTTCCTTGAGAGCTAACTGGTAGGCTTCACTGACCGCTCTGAACCTTGACAGGATCAACTTGTCCTGTATGGCATACGTCAAGCCGTTCACATATCGCGTGACAGCTTCTTCTCTTTCGTCGGTTTGTCTCGACCTTATCGACAATCTGTAGAAATCTTCTGTGTACTCTTTCATGATCATCTCTTTTTGTCGAAAGTTCTACAACTTCTGGAACAATGAAATCACATAGTCATTTGGCAAGAAATTCCCCTTCAGCTTGGAGACCATCTTGTCCCAAGACTTTATCTTCTCCTCTCATTTCTTGACTCTCTCAGCCTGCACATTGTTCCACCAAAATGAGGCATGACCCTTCAACCTCAGACATGTAGTCTTAACCCGTTTAGGATCCTCGATCTACTCTACGTTGAAGTATTTCTACATTTCTCTGAACCAGTCTATCAAGTCTTCTGGATTTAGGATCCATGAGCAGGTACATACATCCATCTTTGTATGACCTGTCATCTCTGTCAGAATCTTGATGAGTTTGTCTTCTGGTTCCTCCCCTGCTGCTTCCCGTGCTTCCACCTCTTCGACTTCCTCGTTGCTGTGGTCTAACGCATCAGGAATGCATCCACGCCTTTGGGTCTCTTCGATCGCTGCGACTTCACAAGTAAAACTTCGCATTGTTCACATGCACTCGTCAAACATTTCACGATCAACCGTGACTACTGCGCCATGTGCTCTTTTTCCAACTCCTCAGAAATTAACGCCTCTGTGAGCCATTTTCAACTGTAGCTGATCCCACTCGTCCAATCGCAACCAGACTTTCACAAGTCGTGCACAACTATACCCAACTGCAACTGGAGCTGTCTACGCACTCAACACTAGATTCTCTTCTAGATCTGATACCAACTGGCGCAAGGTCGATCCCCTCAAGGAATTCTTTCTTAGCAAAAACACACGACAAATGACGCTCACACAGACTTGGTGTAAATAGGATGCCAGAAGCTGGCTTCTATTACTTCAATCAAATTAACAGTTACAATGCGGAATACACAGAAATGTAAACAACTAATTAGTCGGCCTTAGCCTGATACAATATACAGAAGTAAATGTGTGTTCTCTTTGTGTGTGACCCTCTCCTCCTCTCAGTATTCTGCTGCATGCTAGAACAAATGAGCCATGAGTGGCGAGCCATCCCCTCCTCTGTTCCTATGCACTGGTATTCTACCCTGCTACTGCTCAACCTGAGGTCCACTCCATTCCTTGAGACACTCTTCCTCTATCTATCGAATCCCCCAGATCCTGCATACCTGCAGTTGTGAGCGCCCTCTAGCCGTGCTGCACAATATCTACCCATGGTGAGATCTATAATGATCCCAACCACCTTCATAACTACTCATAACTTCCTTAGCAACCCCAAACGACTACCAAGTACTTCGCGTTGACTTCTGAGCTTCTCTGACTCTTCTACAGTAGTCGGTCCCATCACTTGCCTTGACCATACTTCCTTCTGTCATCCTTCGAACTTACTTGTCAGATTTGCTTAACTCCCACGGTTTCCAGCCCGCCTCTTCCTTCAAGCTTGGATTCTGCGGCAAAGCTGTCGGTGTCATTGTTCGAAAACCTGTAGACACCCGACCTCTTCGCTGCAAACATGTCGTTTGTCGACATCTTAACTTGTCGACCTCCAACCTCTCCTTTTGTCAACGCACCTCGATAGCTTCTGCTCGACTACCTGGCTTTTGACAGCTAGTTTTCCTTCGCACCAGTGGTCGTCGACAATCCCCCTGATTGACTTCTCATGTCGATCATATTCGACTGTTTTTCCTAAGTCCTGATGCTCATGCATCATTCCACCCGGATCACATCTCAATCAATCACATGGTTATGATCATGTACATATTTATTAAGCAAGGCAACATGAAAAAAATTATGAGCTCTAGTGTTATTAAACAATACAATTCTATATGCAATTGGCCCTATCCTCTCAAGCACTTCAAATGGCCCACAATATCTTAGTGATATATTGACACAACTTCCAAGTTTCAATGAGTTTTTCCTTGGTTTCACTCAGAGGTAAACATGATCCCCAACATTGAATTCCCTATGCACTCGATTCATATAAATGCGTAGATTTTCTGTAGTATTTTGGGATTCCTTTAAATTCTATATAATCTTTGCGGCATCTTCTTCCATTACCTTAAGCATTTATGGCTCAAGTACAATTATGTTCACTGGATTATCCCAAGTCACTGGTGTCCTACACCTTCTTCCACAAAAATTCAAATAGACTCATTCTCTGTGATGCTTGCTTCTCATTGTTATATGCAAACTCTACCAAGTGTAGATAATCTTCATACTTGGATGGTTTGTCTGTTACATACATGTGAAGCATGTCTTCAAGCACATGATTTACTCATTTTCTTTTCTCATCTATTTGTGGATGGTAGGAAATGCTAAAGTTCACTTATTCACCCAATTATGCAAAAAAAGAATTTTCTAGAAAATAGAAATAAATTATTGATCTTTCTAACTTATCATCCTTGTAAATAGATTTCAAGACTAAAATGTGATTCCTTGGATACTTTATCCACAACAACCATGATGGAATCATGCTTTTTTGAAGTAGTTGATAATCTGGTAGCAATTGTTTTATGATATACTGACATTTTATGGATTTCATTCATAACAAGCCTCTTCAATTTTTTTATAAATAAAGAGTCAGTCTTTATCTTCCCGATGATGACCTTCATACCTCTTTTCCAAATATTGTTGATGTAATTTGTGTTTTATTTACAGAGTACTTATCTTAAGCAAGTGAGTCAATATTATTTTCCTCAAATATAATTGGCAAATGCTAATGGTTTCCATGCCCATTGCATGTATTATCTATCATGCCTTGCATTTAGAGTTGGCTATTCAAACAAATATTTCGGACTACACTGCTCTATTCAAAGCTCAAATGTCATATCCATCAAACAAATAGTGCCTCCACATTTTTAAAGCATTCATTATGATAACAAATTCTAAATAAAGGATAACATAATTCTTTTTCATGCAGTTTGAACTTTCTTGACTCATAACATACCACATGATTATCTTGAATGAGAACTCCTCTCATTCTATGTTTACATGCATTGGTACAGACTTTTCAGAAAAGCATACATGTGAAGAGATACCAGTTGAATTGGATGCGAAATGTGTACACAAAATATTCCACATCTCTATTCTGTTAGAATGCCTTACAATTTTATTTACATATGGAGAAATCTATTCACAAATCTATGACGAGCAATCTTTTGGGCAACATTTACACCAATGTCACATAACTAACAATATACCTCGGGTCTCCTATGCTTTCTTAGGAATCAAACCCCTGACATTGCAAGGGTATATAATTAGGGATTTGGGTGGTTGGAGCTTCCAAGTCCTCGAATATTCCAAAATCTCGATGATCTTTGTAGCTGCGGGAGTTCGTCACGGTAGCGTTATCATGGATAAGTGCAGGTTCCGAGGTCTTCATGTCATTCAAGTTCTGCAATCCATCTTCAAGCTTGGGTACCTTCAGTTGACGACTAAACGGATTATCAAAATACAATTTCGTTTTTTCATACTGACTGCCAGAAGCTGAGGACCTCTTTCTTCCAGTGAGAGACTGAACAACAGCACGAAATTCAGAAACGTTCGTTTTGATCAGGGTAGGGTTTGAGATATGGATTACCCGCACCGGTCGAGATGTGGATTTCTTATCTGTTGAACTTATCACTTTAGAAACCTTCTCCGCCATATTATCCTGATAGGCCTGGATTTACGAAGGAATTTCTAACAATTCTGGGCAGCTTGTATCACAGAATCTATGTAAATTCACTATATGCAAAACCCTCAATTGTGAACCATGAGAACGAGCCTTGACTATATACAGAATCCTCGATCATTCTGTCCACACAAGTTAGGGAATTGCAGGTTCGTGGAATGTAAACATGCAGCTTTCGAGTCGTGAGTCTCCGGAGAAAGGTAAGAAGGAAGCAGGCGAGAAAGTTCATAGAAGAAACGGAGATAAGGAGACCATCTGGGCAGCTTGTATCACAGAATCTATGTAAATTCACTATATGCAAAACCCTCAATTGTGAACCATGAGAACGAGCCTTGACTATATACAGAATCCTCGATCATTCTGTCTACACAAGTTAGGGAGTTGCAGGTTCGTGGAATGTAAACATGCAGCTTTCGAGTCGTGAGTCTCCGGAGAAAGGTAAGAAGGGAGCAGGCGAGAAAGTTCATAGAAGAAACGGAGATGAGGAGACCATCGTTTTCACAATTGGGATCTAAGCGATGATGTCATATTTGCCATTGATATCAAATTTTTGTGGCCATGAGATTTATGTATGAACGGGGTTCATTTTTGCGGAATCCGTTTTGATAAAGCCGCATATGACATAAACATTTACGTTGTGGATACTACGATTCCAATTGTTTTGGACAATTCTGCATAGGTCACTTTCGCAAAAAAGGTTTGAACGAGTTTCATGTAACTATGATATGTGTGTTTCAACTGCTTTTTTTTAAAGGCAAGCATAGATCCATCTTAAAGGGGATCTATTAAGTGTTTAGAAGGATCAAATTTCTTAGATGAGAAATGTTGAGAAAATGCATAATATAATGTTTATGATTTTAATTTATCTAATTTGTAATTTGTGTGGTTTTATATATATAGTTCTAAATATTTTTTTAATATAAGTTGAGTAGACATGTTATTTTTTTAATAAAGGACACGTGTCAACTATAGGATGAGCACGGAATGAGTTACATAGATCCTCCTACTAGGCTGTAGAATGTGCCTCTTCCATTATAAAATTTGTTTTTCAAATTTGGATAGTCAATCACTCTTTAAACACTTTTAGTTAATCAATAGTTTTACCTCTTACTTCTCCATGACAAAAATAAATTATTTCAGCCCGCTATAATATCCGATCTTCTCTATCATCATCAAAATAGGAAAAACTCAACTCATGTGATATCAAGTTTACGCTAAGATTCATTTCCATACAACAACTATGCATAAAACTATACTCACTTACAATCCTCTCCCCAATCATTAAATATGTATTTTTTTAAATAATAAAATATAAAATGAGTATAGCCCCAAGGGTTAGCTCAATTGGTAAGACGTGCGAACACTCTCTCGGTATAGAGGGAGTTCATGAGTTCGAGCCTTGAGTCCTAAGGGGTTAGGCCAAACCGCTATTGTTGATCGACAGTTTACCATCCTTAACATCCACGAAATATGGGGAAGTATTGGTGGGTTTCCCGTGTGCCGTTTTCACAGGAAAAAAAAAATATAAAATGAGTGCAACATTAATGCAACAAACATATTGAGCTACATATACAATTCATTAAAAATATTATTTAGGATCACGTTGAAGTGATGTTTTTCCCTATCGATGATTAAATTGGAGACATCTTTACAAACTCTCTTGAAGAAGGGCATGTGCAAGCTAATAAGGGTCACTTTTGGCGTGTTAGATGCAATAGAAAACTGAAAAATCAAGCATCCCTCAACTGACTTCGTTTTTTTGAGATACTTACACAAGATATCTTGCATTGAGTAAAAAAGATGAAATGTAGGAAATTGAGTCACGTTTCCCAATATATAAGTTTTAAGTATTCAAAATTTACATAATTATGTCAAATTTCATTTTTTCTAACGATCACTTTTTATTTTTTGGCAAATAATAAGGTATATGTTTTCGTGGATGCATCCTTTGAGTGCTTAAATGATGGTTTCGGGCTACAAAAATTGGTATACATGTATCGAACCTGTAGCACTAGTGCAACACTATTTTTCCAAAATTAAATGTTTAATTTTTAATTTTGTTTTAATTATGTAAGTGATCAAACCTCGAGAACGGTACGCCAAATGTGGGTGCATCATTTGAAAGTCTTAATGCAGTTATTTCGACTTTTATTTTTTATAGCATGTAGAGGTCGGTGTCTGCTAGTGCATCATACAATTTTTTTTTAAAATGGTTTTAAAATGAAAAAGTTACGGAATAAACACTAACAACATGTTTTTTGACTTAAGGAGTGATGACACAAGAAAATTGGAAAACAAATAGAAAAATCAATATTTTTTTAGAAAATTACATATTTGGAATCTATATAAAAAATGCTATCTATGCCTAAAATTTAGTCAATAATGGTCAGGTATGTCATGCAGTAGAGAGCGGTGAAAAACAAGCATATTGAGAAAAATGGTGGAAATGCCTAATTAGCTATGGTTCAGTAAATTCCATAGCACAGGTTTGGTAAGTCTGAACCAACCACATAGGAATGTGGCTAACATGCGAGCGCATAATGGAGGGGGTTATTAGGTGCTCAAGAACGCGTGCGCATTCTATTTAAATTCAAATATTTTGTTGGCATGCTTGGTGTTAGAAGAAACGCTTGAGCGTTTTTGTATATACACTAACGCTCAAGCGTTATTATTCACATAACAAGCGAGCATTATGAACTTCACAAATTATGGTTTTAAGTGTTGAGTGGAGATAAAGGGGGTGAGAGAGAGAAGAGTGATATGCTAAAGGGGGCAAGGGACATAAATTTAAGGAGTTGGGGAGAGTAATGATAAGGGAGAGAAATTAAAGGCCTAAACCCATAAGTCCTAAGTCCCAAACCCCCTAAATCCCTACGCTCCTAAGCACCTAAGCCCTTAACACCTAATCCATTACTCCATTAATAGTTGATCTCTAAATCCCTTAACCTATAAAGGTATCACTCCTTAAATACATAGTTCCTTAATTAGCCATTTATCTCCCCTCACTGTTGTCCTTATCCTCTAGTTCCCTTAGACTTTAAAACTATAACACCTCAGACCTTAATTCCTAACCTCTTAAAACCTAACGCCCTAAGCCAAGATTCCTTAATCCCTTTACTCCTAAATTCCAAACTGCTAAACCCCTTAATTCCTTTAATTTTTACTTGTAATCCTTTAACCATTAGCCCTCTAAGCTCTAGTTTACCCTATACAGGTAAAATAATTCTTTACCTCTACACTATGCTTGCATGTGCTACCTTACTTGTGCTACCGTGCCTTACATTTGCTTGTGCACTCTACATTTGCATGTGTGCTCTTCATTTTCATGAGAGCTCTATGTTTGCTTGTGCTCTCTCCCTCTATATTGATCGCTCCTCTCTCAACTTTGGCATTCTTGCTTGGACTTGGGCATTAGTTTCGTTAAGCTCTAATTTACCTATTATAAGTCTTTAAGCCTTTAACCCCTTCAACATTAATTCCTAACCTCATAAACCCTAACACGGTAACCCTAGACACTAAATAAATTAACTCCTAAGGCCGCTAACCCCTAAATCCCCTAGCCACTTTATCTCTAATCCCACAACCCCTAACCCCTAATACCTAGGTCACCCCTAACCCTTAAACAATCTAACCCATTTTACTTAAAAATCTCAAATCCCTAAATCCCTAAGCCCTTAACCCTAGAAACAATTAAACCTTTTTAACTTCTTGGGCATTAACCTCTAACCCATTAAACACTACCCCCCTAACCATTGAGCCCTAAATTTCTTAACCCCTAATTCCCATTACCCATAAACCCCCCTAACCCCTTATTTGCTTGAGCCTTCACGCGTTACTTGATGAAGAAACGCTTGCACGTTTTCTGCCACTAGACGTCATTTAGCCATGCACCAAATATATTAATTGCTTAGGAATTTTTTAACATTGAAGAAATGCGCGAGCGTTATAGTTTTAAGAAAACCTAGCGCGTTTTGTATATCCATAATGCTGGCGTGTTTTTGGTTTGTAAAAATTTGACAGAATACTCTGCTTATTTCATACCCGAATTTTGCATTTTGTCTCCCCGATAGCGCTGCAAAGAAACTTGATACTCTATGTTCACAATTAGCAATCAGGGCAATTGAGAAAGATTGATACTCTATGTTCACAATCAAAAATCTTGAAGAGGATTCTACAATTAGCATTGGGAATTGAGGATTCTACATTCAGAATTAGCAAGCTTCAAGAGGATTCTACATTCACAATTTCAAGCAAGCTTGAGGAAACTATATGAACACAATTGAAGAAGAATATACATTCACTATTGAGCAAGCTTGAAGAACCTATATTCACAAATAAATAATTTTTTATATTCACAAGTGAGGTAGAATTTACTTTTACATTTGAGCAAGCTTGAGGAATTTATATTCACAATTGAGGAAGTATCTATATTCACAATTGAGTAAGCTTGAAGAAGCTATATTCATAATTGAGAAATAATTTGGATATTTGAATAGTTGAGCACACCTATAGAATTTATTTTCTTAGTATTGCTCATTGTGGTCATGGGGAATTCATGCAATCGAACAAGGAAATCAAAAAGAAAAGAGAAGCCTCAAGAAACCATGGAAGAAGTTAGATAAAATAAAATATTGGACATGTGGAATCAAAGGCATTCCATGGAAAATCATCCAATTCCAACCATAGATGATTCCATGGTCATTCCTACCCATCCCCTACAAAAGAAACGAAAAAATTCACTAGAGGGGCCCTCAATTTCAACAACATTTGATGAAAAAGCACCCCGTGGCACTAGTCAAGAAGTAAAACGTAGGTTCTCATCGGGGGATGTTTCAATTCCCACATCAAGTCAACCTCATACTATGGTAGCGAATGACTTGTTGGGTAGTGGTTATATGAGAAACGAAGTTACAGAGACATTGAATGAAGGATTTACAATGGAAGAAGCAAATATTATGGAGATCGTCCAAGAGAAAGTCGAATTTCCCACATCTGACTACCAACAAGGGAATGAAGGACAAGAGGCTCCTATTGAAATGCCGGAGCATGCTAGTGATGTTGTACATGTTGCAGTTCTAACACCCTTACCTCCATTAGCAACTACACATCGAAGAACTCTGAAACGTATAGAGGTTGATGAAACTCTCATTAGTTCACTTGAAGGTACGTTGTCTAAACGCGCTATTGCTTATCAAACTTGACAATTACTTGATAAATGTTTTGATTCTAAATGTGATGGGGACAAGTGCAAATTATTTTTATCATTATTAAAATCTAGGTGTATGGCTGTTGTTAGAAGAACCTCAAGGATAAAGACGACCAAAAATTTAGAACCAAGTTCTCATATTGTTAAACATTTAGTACAATTGGAAATAAATCTCGCTGAAAGCACTAAGTTTTTTTGACCCAAAATTCGATGGCGAAAAAGTCGAATTTGCTACAACCTATGGTCGACTATCCGACAATTCCAGTCTTTTTTATCGTCGGTGGGATATCGGATAAAATCCGACATAGTTCAATACGTCGTATATTCGACTAGCAAACATGTCGGTTAACCGACTTCCTCCAGCTTCACAGGAATTCGGATAAGTGACATCGTCAACTTGCAATATTTGTGGGATGCCATCCTTTCCCCGTCGATTATGCATCGTAAAAGTCATCGGTTAAGCGACGTGTTTGCCAAAAAAAAAAAGACAATTCCGACGTTCCAAGCCGTCGGAAGTATAGCACAATCATAGGATATCACCATGAAATCATTAGAAAGGTCATCAGTTAAGCAACGTGGACAACATAGAAAAAAAAGGAACCGACGTTCCGAGCCGTCGGTAGTATTGCAACATCGTCGGATATTACCCTAGGGTCGTCGTTATTATGTCGTCGGATAATCGACTACCCAATATATTCTATCTCTATTGTGGAAATATGTAGAATAATTACATATATATATATATATATATATATATAACTGAGAACCCCATTATGCTATTCCCATTATATTAGCATCGGAGTAGCCTAATGGAATAGAGCCGTTGTAATAAAGCCATTGTATTAGAGTCATTGTATTAAACGGCAGAGTCAATCATTATTTAAGTGGACCTATAGGCTAGTGGGTGCCTATTAAGGTGGCACAAAAGACTATACTCTAAGTCTCAAGTGCTAGTGTCTATGGAACTTACTTTATGGACTACAGGCTTTCCACGTAGCAGAATAAAATGACTGAGAAGTTATGTAACATTGTGGTATATTCGTCACAAAGAGATGGTAGTGTGCTTCCATTGTGTCATGGTACTCTTACCTAACTTCTCTAATTTGGTATACTGAGGAGTCTGTATATTCATGTATGAGATCATATTATTTGAATAAGGGTCATTAGATAGTTAATGGGTAGTTACTTAATGTAAAAGGCTCATTTTTATTAAATAAGAACCAGTAGGTGGTTGGTAGTCATTAATTTTGAGATTGCATGTAGTTAGGGTTTTGGTAGTTATTAAGAAACTATTTATAGCACTAGAAGGATGTATATTGTTTTGTCAAAGATTGGTATTGTATTGAAGCTTTGCTCAAAAGAGCTCATCCTCTCCAAGAGGCCCATGAACATTACTCTCTCTTTTTGAATTTATTAATACAAGTGTTATATTTTGTAAGTTTAATCTCTTTCTTGCATTTTCTTTTGTTCACTTATATTTATTTGAGGTTAAGCTGGATATTGATTCCAAGGAAATTAAAGAGAAGGTTAAGGATATTGATTATAGTGCATCATTTATTCAACCTTTGAAGTTATAGAAACTCGAAATTGGTTATGAGGAGCAACCAAAAATCACAACAAGCTCCAAGAAATTGTCAAAATTTAAACAACATGCGTGTGGGTTATAGAAAGCCAGCATCGTAGCCATTCATTGAGCTCCTCTCTGTTTCGAGAATAATTTCATATTCTCTACTAAACAGGGCCAACCACGTGAAGGTGGAAGCTCTTATAGCCCTCCCCCCCCATCACATCACTCTCAATTCCCCATATTCAATGCATGCAATCGAAAAAAACAAATATGTCCAAATTCATCCATATTTTATCATGAACTTTCGTCCATTATTCATTCAATAAATGCTAACATTCACTAAACCATTGTTTCTGTCGATACACACATTCATTCAATAAAAGATAACATTCAATAAACAATTCATTAATCATTCAGTCAACACATTCATTCAATAAAAGCTGAAATTCAATAAAGGTAACAGTTTACTACACTAAATCATTAAAACATTAGAAAATTCATTAAACTATTCATTCATTAATTAGGCCAAAAATTGTGGACGATATATTGTTATCAAAAATATTTAGACGAGATTTGAACCTGCGACCTATGTCTAGTCCCAAGGATACCGCCTTCAAGCTTGACCTTATCAATCAATTCCCATCGCCATTTCCTCTCACACGATGTCCCAAAACCATTTCTCTAGAGACTCACTCTTCATTTATTCTGCATGCATTTCACTATGCTACCATCTCAAATTCCCATTGCGTTTTCCATCAATTAGTTGATCAATTCAGTATGACCCATGTCCACTGTCCAATGATTGTTTCCGTTGTCTTCAGTTTCAGCTTGGAAACGGTTGATAATTCATGGTATTATGTTTCCCTTCGACTGCAAATGACAAACTCATAGTTCACTATTAAGGTTTGTCTGACAAAGCTGACGGTGAAAGAAATCTTGATAGTGAACTATGAGTTTTCCATATTGCATCTTAAGGGAAATGTAAATATAGAATGAATCGTCACCGTTGTCAGGATGGAACTCAAGACCATGGAAACACTCCTCGAACGGCGGGCGTGGGTCATACCGAATTGATAAACTAATAGAGGGAAAATGCAATGAGAATCTGAGATGATTGCATAGTGAAATGCATACACAATGAATCAAGGTTGAATGTGGTAGCCCACCATCTCCCATTATGAAATGCATGCAGAATAAATCAAGCTTGAAGGTGGTCGCCCTTTCCAGCTGCACTTCAAGCTTGAAGGTGGTAGCCTTGGGACTAGACATAGGTCGCAGGTTCGGATATCCTCATTTCAGTTCGTACCCTGTTATTTTTTCGATGCAAACTATATGTTTTCTTTAATTTGCTGTTGACTTTAATTCCCTAGCGTAGGAGGAGCCATTATGGTCAAGTTTCATTCCTAAAAAAAGATTAGCATTCACAACAAGCAGCATGTCTCTAATTGTTGTCGGTGTATGCTAGCTTAGTTGCAAATATCATGCTTCAGATGAAGCTAGCCTTGAATGGTAAATATACCAATTTGGAAGGGTTTAATGTGAGGTTAAGGATATTGATTCCAAGGAAATTAAAGAGAAGGTTAAGGATATTGATTCCAGTGCATCATATACTCAACCTTTGATGTTGTGGAAACTGGAAATTGGTTATGAGGAGCAACCAAAAATCACAACAAGCTCCAAAAAATTGTCAAAATTTAGACAACACGCGAGTGGGTTGTAGAAATCCAGCATCATAGCCATTCATTGAGCTCCTCTCTGTTTCGAGAATAATTTCATATTCTCCACTGAACAGGGCCAACCACGTGAAGGTGGAAGCTCTTATGCCCCCCCCTCACATCACTCTCAATTCCCCATACCCAATGCATGTACTTGAAAAAACAAATATGTGCAAATTCATCCATATTTCATCATGAAATTTCATCCATTATTCATTCAATAAATGCTAACATTCACTAAACCATCGTTTCAGTTGATCAACACATTCATTCAATAAAAGATAACATTCAATACACCATTCATTAATCATTCAGTCAACACATTCATTCAATAGAAGTTGAAATTCAATGAAGGTAACAGTTTACTACACTGAATCATTAAAATATTAGAACATTCATTAAACCATTCATTCATTCATTAGGCCAAAAAGAGTGGACGATATATTGTTATAAAAAATATTTAGACGTTGTTTTTCCCGTCCTTCTTTTTATAAGTTTTTCTTCTCTTGATCAGTGGTATATAATCTATGAGAGGACCATCTACATCATCTAGACTTTCTCTTCCAGTTCTTTGTTCTTTAGTAGGCACTTTTGGTGATGTTTGCAATATCCTAGCTGATTGTTGTTCTAGACCTGGATTTTGGGGCAAGGGGTTCGGATTTGCTGCAACGATGTGAAAATGTTACATCGTTATATTTTTCTATTCTAATGACAAGTTTTTCATTTAAAAAAATTCATTACGAAGGTGTTTTTTTACCAGGTGTGACCGAATCATGTTGTTGATGTTCTTGTCCAGTCTCAACCTATACAGTTTCACCCTCTACATGCTTTGTAGTTGAAATACGGTGAACTACAATTAATGGTCACCATTTGCAATGCTATACATAAAATTGTAGCATATGAATAAATTCATTACTAGGATTTGAAGCTTGATCATTGATTTGTTTTTGTCCCTCCTCGACACTAATGGGATCATTACTTTCATGTTAAAAACAGAGTCAATATTTTACATCAAGTATTTGGAACGAAAATATTCAACAAGCGACAAATATTCATTAAACTATATAGATTCTATATACCTGTGCACTGGATGGATTGGTACCACAAGAATGGGTTTGCCCAAATAAGCTTCTTCTACATTCAACAACAGCTCCAATGCCTTCCTGGAAGCCAAGATTCATGTCTTCCTCTGTGGGTACTTCATTGAATTGATCGCCTGCATATTTGCTTATCATCGTTAATTAACATTTTACAGTGCAATAAAACAAAAAATAATTTTCAATTTATTATTTGTATTCATTGTTGGTTTCTCGAAACTTACAAACCGTGCCGCCAAATTTGAATAACCACCAGGGCCAAGCTTGTGCTGACCTACTTTTTCTAGTCTTGCCTTTGTGGCCTTTGATGTGTCTGGTAGCCTATGCAAGTGTTGAAATACGTTAGATATTCCAAGTTCGATATAGAAATCAAGGATAATAAGGTTTAGAATTACATTGCAGAAAGTATTGCATACCTCCCTGTGCCTGGTGTTAGCTTGCCTTCTCTTCTCAAAGCCTTCTCCTTTCCATCTTCCACTAGAGCTATCCACTCCATTGTTGGAATCATTGGTGAGCGCTCATACCTATGGTTTCTTTCGAGGTGTGTCCTATATTGGTCTCGGACAACCTTCACATGTTGACAAACCTTTTTCAAGACATTGGCATGACTGAAGGTTTTCTCCCTGAACAGGCCAACCAAACGATTAGTGAGTTCATCTTTTAAATGTTTCAGTTGTTTATCCCACCTTGATCGGATGGTGGGCCTGAAGATCTGCAAGCAAAAGTCATTCATATGTTTATAGAAAACATTGTTTCCTGCACAACGATCATGCCATGATCATAATTAGTTGATAAAAAACCTTTTATCGATATATTATAATGAAATTATAAACACTATGATTAATTACCTGGGATCATCGGTATCTTTATTGGGACGAGATCTTTGTCCACCAAAAATGTTGTCTCCAGTGTTCCCGTGCTTTTGACATGGGAAGATCTTGGAAATGTAGCTTGTTCGACATCAAAATTGATAGGGGACTCGATGTTGACCCCTTCTTGTGGAGGATCCATTGTGTGTTGGTCAGTAGCAGCTATTGCGCTCACAACGGGGGTCCGTAGTGTTTCGGAACATGTTGCCGACTGTTCGGTCGACAACAATGGCAAAGGATTCGAACTACGTGGAGTCGTTTGGTCATGATGCAAAGTCTCTCCACGAGCCTCACTAGGGCCAACACCACCTTGACCAATATTGTGTGGTCCCTTATAATTCTGTAAATACACACCACGTCTTATATGTTCAATACTATCATATCATATAAAAGAGAACATTTGCTAGATTTAAACGAATTATTCTATGATTCAACATTCCTCAACTTACTCGTAAGTTATTATATTTATGTTCCAACAATGCAATCCTTTATTTAGTTGCGCTTGTCTGTAGAACCTGGATTACTAGAGAAAGGATTTCCGCAGTATATCTATTCAACAATTTCTCTGCCATATTTAGCGGGTGTGCGGCTTAACCAATTTTTTTCGCAATCATGAAGCACCTCTGCCACTTCAGGGTCTAACGGAAAATCTTGTGATGTTGATTCATACTGCGATTCACTAGTGGGCTGCAACAAAATATATAAAGCACTATTGAGTTCTCTACTGATATATTCCAAATTTTATATTAACGTATATAACACATCTATCATGATAGATTCGTAAAATTACAACACGGTTTACATTATCATAACGAAACCAGTATATCACACGAAAAATACATAAAAAAATTAACATTATGCTACGTATTATATTGGTACAATTTAAATGAATTATACCTACGACCTCGAGGATCGCGATCCACTCATTGGATCAATGGTCATAGGAGACTTGCCCCGATTTGCTAATATATGGGAGCTGCCCCTAACAACACCCTAATAAAAAAACATAGTGAAAGTCACCTAAACGATTCCAAAACTATTCATGAGAAAACATATCAAAAAAATTATTATTCATATTATATTTTTTATATTACAAAGATGTATACTCGTTGCGTGGACCCTAGTATGGCTGACCTTACGGAACTGGCCTGCATAAAAAACATAGACTATAAAATTACGTAAACGAAACCAAAATATTAATTGAAACATTAATATAATGCTAAAACATTTTGACATATTTTAATTCTACAACTCAAATCACGTCTACCTATTGCCCCGAGGGTGTTGTCGTGTGATCAACATTCGACGGGTGTATTTCTTGATCAACGTTCTGCATCAAATATAAATTTCATTATATAAAACAAACCAAGTTATTAATAATGGAAAAAAAAAGCAAATAAAAACTCTTTTCTCTTATTATATTTGTACTATTAGAAAGATGTATACTTGCTCTGTCGAGAAAGAAGTTCTCCTTTGACCATTTGTTGGCAAGGATTTATCTCGATCACTGGGCTGTGAAGTAAATATGGGAAATTTAAATGAAATAAACTAACAAAAAATCCTTATGATGTTTAATTTATTACTAAAAGGTTGGGTAAAATGTTATATAGTAACCTTGTTTGTATCTACTCGGTTGACAGGGTAATTAATAAGCAGCTCGTCCCCTGCAGATATTGTTTTAATAGCAACTACAAAAACACGGTTTCCTTCACGCCCCTCAAATTTGCAGTTTGGTTGCTTAATTGTAGACCCTGGTTGTGTATTGTTTATAAACCCCGCAATATTCCCTGTGGCCTTTGGCCTTCTGTCCAGGTACAACGTTCCTCCTTTATTTTGATTTTTGTCTTTCAATTGTAAATAGTTTATTGACAATCCATAGCTACGCATAATTTTTGTATATCGGACAAGGCACATCCAATCGTTGTAGTTGTATATGGGTCCAACATACTCCATCAATTCTATACATGTCCCGTAACCGACCAAGATGCAATCCATGGAAAACAACCTGAAACCATGTATCGACGACGGTGCAATTCGATATCTCCTCTCATTCACACAAAAATCAGTGTTCGGTAGAGGAAGATCCTTTGGCACCCATTGTTTCACTAAATGTATGTACCTCAAGGGAACCTCTTCGTTGTCTTTTGTCTCATCACCATAGGAACATGCCCCCCCTTGACCGTGAAAAAATTCATTGCGTCTATGGAATATTCTTTTGGTTTTTTGACATCTAGTTGATACAATTCTTCTAGACCTACTGGATGTCTCACTTTCCTCTAGCCTTCCTAAACTCCCCTCGCTTGAGGAAGATAGATCAGACAAATACCTGTTTGGTTCTACCTGCACCATTGGAAAAAAGTTTAGATTCGACCGCAAGGCATAACGCCTCTTAAAATTCGACGTGTATCACCTTTTATAATTTTACTTGATCCTCATTCCCTTTGTCAACATGTAGGAATTCAAGTGATGATCGGAGGATGACCAATGTATCTTTCTTAAGAGTAGAAAGTCATGCAATATTTATGAGTTGTTTTTTACTATTTGATTTAACGCTACATCACACATGTAACACACATGTAGCACACATGAAACACTACACATACACGTTACAGGATCTCCTCTAATGCTAAAAGTCCCGGCTACTTAATGAAAACTATTTACCACATATTTGATTACCTTAGTGTAGACGTTTCCTGTAATATACTCAGAAGAGTTACTTTTAGAAATTATTGTGCCTCTTAGAGGCCAGTCAACTCTAGGAACCAAGTGACCCTATGATAGGGATAGTACAAACCAAAGAGAGAGAGATGACTAGGCTATGGTACGGTCAATCAAAGAAATTCAGTGACAGTAAAAAGACTCAGTACAAAGACCAACCAGTAAGGTACAAGTAAAAAAAAGAATGGGTATAAAGACTCACAACCCTTGGGACTAAGGGGGTGTACACTACCTCAAACGTGGACAAACTACCATAGTTATAACCACAAGACAAAAAACATAAAAGGCGGTCCAAATCAATATATGCAATATATCCTTGTAACTACCTCATATATGCAATAGCTCCTTGTAACTACCTCTTGAAACTCAAATAGTACCACCAAAAGGTATGATAGCATACAATATTCCAAACTAAGGTCAGGAGGGTGGTATCCAGTAAGGTACAAGTAAAAACAAAAATAATGGGTATAAAGACTCACAACCCTTGGGACTAAGGGGGTGTACACTACCTCAAACATGGACAAACTACCATATTTATAACCACAAGACCAAAAGCATAAAAGGCGGTCCAAATCAATATATGCAATATATCCTTGTAACTACCTCATATATGCAATAGCTCCTTGTAACTACCTCTTGAAACTCAAATGGTACCACCAAAAGGTATGATAGCATGCAATCTTCCAAACTAAGGTCAGGAGGGTGGTACGAAGTGGGTATAAAGACACATAACAATTTGGAGAAAGTGGGTGTACCTCAAATGTGGACAAACTACCATAGTACCCACAAGACCTATAACATGAAAGGTGGTACAAATAAAATGATATCCCAATATCAGTAAAACACCCAAAAGGTAAAAGGAAAGGTACCACAAAAATATTATCGACAAAATGAAAGGACCATAAGACAATCGACCAAGGTGGGGTACAACCATTCATCTTTCTCTCAAATGTACCATTGTTCCATATAACTTGAAAGACCATCATCATAGTAAACGGAAAAGTCCACATGGGTGATGTGATCACATGGTCCTCTAGACTACTCCTACAGTCGAGCGTTAGTGGCTCCATGAAGGGGTGTTCAGTCCCTTCAGAAGACCATCTAACTCAACCATCTCGAAGACCTAGGAGAAGAGGACATCACACATCATCAAATAAGTATTGGTAACTACCATGTATGAACTCAAAAACCCTAAAGCAACCGAGCGTGCAAAAGGGGAGCTATGAAAAGATAAGGCTCGCAGGCCAAAAGAACAAGCTCAGAAAACAATACTGGGACCGATGTCACAGTAAGAGAGATGAAACAAAAGTGGCCAGAATGCCAACAAGTAGCACTAAAAAGAAAAAGACCCTATAAAAAGGTGAAAATGCAAGCAAACTTCCTAACTAGGAGCTGGAGACCTTGACAAATTGCATCCTTTGCAAGGTGATGAAATCCAAGTCGAACAATACGAAGTGAGAGACCGAATTTGAAGGATATCCCTCTATCGAAAGGGATCCTGGGTAAAAGAGCCCTAGTAGAAAAGTCACTAAGCTACCTCGTTCATGACACGTCGAAAAAGGTTTTCGGCAATTCTGCCTTATCACCCTTGTATCACCAGTAAGGTGGCCGGAGAATACAAGGAAGACAATGATCAATGTTGCCTTAGGGCTAAGTGGAGTGAGACATTCCACATAGTTCGTCCGGTTCTTGATCTCACGGCGGTTTAACCCCTGAAACAACAGGAGGCCCCTCCACAAACTGGTTGTGACCGTGTCAACAAATACTAGAGGATTTTGGTTCCCTAAAGACAACGACTATGTCTCATATGAAAAATGACAAGGGGGAATTATTTGGATGCCTATCCCCGGTGTCCTACCTAACTACCAAATTCTTTTGATTTCCTCAAGTGAGGTTATGGTGTGTTTAGTTAGGGGGTGTAAATTTTAGTGGTTGTATTACTCAATCGGGTGATGGAAGTGAAACTCATGGTGTGATGACTGAATCAAACCATGCAAATGCATATGAATAAAATAAGCCTTTCCTTTCAATGAATTCTATCTAAGGTAAGGAGAGAGTTCTTTCAAACTATAACTACTCTTTCAAATTAAATGAATGCAACAAGTGTTCAAGTTCATTCATGGGACCTCAAGGAGAGCTTCAGATATACTCAAGTCATGCAAATGAATTCATCACATAAAACAAAGTGATAATAAATATAAGGAATTGTACATATCCATGTTCATAATTCTCTAGGAACACTTATAACATTCTTCAATCATTCTTCACAAAAACATAGGGATAGTATAAACAATAAACTGCATATAAATCTTCATGAGCTTAATAAAAAAATAGTAACCACGACTGGAGAAGCTATACCACAACTTGTTTTTTTATGACTATAAATACAAGAGTATCCTAATCATGAGCAATACATCCTTTACTTTTACATCATGAGAAATACTAATCATTTCCCCTTTAACTTGCATTGAGTACCTTGACATGAATTCCCCCAAGCTACTATATTCTAAGTGTTAAAGCTGCTACAGTACTACCCTAGTCCAACTCTAAAATTGCCACAATCCAAGTCATGATGGTTTGATTGAAGTTTGAAGTATGATGATGCATGCTTACCTTTTATGAATTTACTAACCCTGATCAATGATACAATGAAAGTCAATTTTAAGAAGATAAAGACTTTAAAACAAACCGTAATAGCCTAAAATACTTCATAAACCAGGACAACAAAAATGGGTAAGCAAAATCGAAGTTCCGTTCTTCGTCGAGGTGGCTTACAAATTGATTTAAATTTGATCGCAATGGCACCAACTGCAATTTTAGGCCTATATAATTATGTTCCTTATATATATATATGTTTGCAATCTGTCAAATGTTTCGTTACTTTGTACCCTGGGGCCACTTTCTAGAAATTATCATCTACAAGCAGCCTTGACGGAAAACAGAACTTCGATTTTGCTTATATCATGATGCTAATGGTGTTATAGGATCTATCTCACATGGTTCTACTTCATAATGGGATGGGGCCAATTAATCTTACTTTCAAAACTCATATGGTGGCAATGATTGATACATTCTCATTCCTCACATTCTACACTGCCCAAAATTTTCTAATTGTATGAAAATTGAAGCTTTGAATTTTATCCAAACCATGTAAGGAGAACTAAACCTAATTTCAATTTTTATAATCTACATGGAAGGATATGTCAATTTATAGACAGGGCAATTTTTAGCCATAGTATAGTTATCAACCTAATCCTTCGCATATTAGGGAAATCTAATTTATAGAGACAGGGACATTTAAAGAGGATGATGATTTGGTTGACATTCATACCAGATTGATCTTTAATTTGTTGCTGAGTTATTTAACACGCAGACCGTATGACTTGAATCTAGGTGAGACCCAATTCTGCAACAAATTTCAAAAGATAGAAGAGCAAATTGAACTCACCCATATTGTTTTTCCTAGCCCCCAACTAGGATTTATCTATGAAGAAATGGCTATCAGAGATATATAGAGAAAACGTGATCTTGCACTACTTTATGGAGCCTTGACAGGCCCCATGAAAAAAACTCCAAGTCATATCTAGATTCACTGCTACTTCACTAATAACACAGGGAACCTTCAAAACTACAATGTGGGTGGCCTTAAGTCTTGCTTTTGCATTCACAGTTTGGTTGGTTAACTTAACATCCCTCCAATTCACAACAAATTTTTGTGGCATTCATTTAATTTGGTGGAGGCTGAGGCATTCATTTCAAAATCGGAGATGGAGGCTACTTCCATGCCAAGACTTGAGGAAATTTCAAAGTATGGTGATTTTTAGTTTACAAAAATTACTACTTGGGGACTGTTTTGGGACTGAGGTCTGCTCAGGAGAGGCTACAGCTTGTTATATGAGTTGAAAATTGGGTTAGGTTAGGGTTTGGAGTAGAAAATTAAAATATTTATACTTTAGTGCATAAATAAATTCCTAAATCAATGCTAGAAACAAAATAGTATAGTTGTGACAAGGTAATATAAATTTAAACATAATTTTCATCTCTTTCAACTTTAACACTCCCAAAGGTCCCCGTGTTAAAGTTGAAGTAAACAAGGACAATAAATAACAACAACATTAATAAAGTAATGAACAAGTTAAACATAACTAACAACTAGCATCAGTAATGCTGGTTTAGACCTTCCTTATAATCAAATATATTTTTCAATAAACCCTTTCTGCAATAGCTGACAGCCACCAAGGATCAACAACGTATGCCCCAGCAAGGCCCATAGGCTCAGAGTAGAGGCCAAAGACAGTTTGGATAGTCCTATTCCTATGGATACTGATTTTGAAGATAAGCATAATGACGGGGTTGGAACTAGTGGATTGTCTCTTGAAAATATGAGTAATGAACTCTTTCTAAAATTAATCATTTCACATGCCATGGTGTTTGTGCATCTGGCAATGGAAAATCCTGAAACTTGTAGAATATTTGTTGAGTAAAAGGGCATTAAAGCCCTTATGAGGTTCTTGACTCTTCCAAGTATTCCGCTATCTTCAAAAGGGATGTCTGTAGCTGTGCACATGGTTGCAGTTTGCAAAGCATTCACATAACAACACTTAGTTTCCCTTGCAAGGGTATTTTGTGCTCATGTGAAGGAACATCTCAAGACTACATTAAATGTCTTGGATCATGTTGCAGGGACTAATTTATTAGCTGCAAAACATGGACTGAATAGGAAAGTATTTTGGTGCTTGTTTGTGGTACAATTTTTTGTCTTTCTAGCTGATGATACTAAAGAGAATCGATGGTTGGTAGCATTAACGGTAGAGTTTGGAAATGATAGCAAGGATGTGCTTCTTGATGTTGGGATTATTTGTTGTTAGATCGGATTGGTGCTTTTATGCAATAATGGAAACCTTAACTCGAGCCTGTGTGAATACAAGTACTTAGTCACAGTGAGAGCTTGGTAACTGTGCTTTATTGGGGTCATTAGTAATAGCCCCCACCCCCCCAATTCACCCATCAAACTAAAAAAAACAGTAGATGCAATAAGATAAAAATACGCCAATGTAGATTGAATTAGCAATGAAACCCTCTTAGAAGATCAAATTAGCAATGAAACCACAGTGATTTGCTACCAAATTTATAAATTTTTCAAATCAAAACAATTTAGGGCTTGGTACTCACGGACGTGGGAAGCATTTCCAGCTCTTATAGTTTATTTGCTTGGACTCCAAACTTCCTCTCCCAATTCTTGCTCGTTGGGTCACTCCCACAGTTTGGTCGTTGGGCCACTCCTCTCCCCTACCACAATAAAAAACCGCCTCTCCAGCCACAATCGAACAATCCAACCCAAATCGATAGCAGGTCCAAATCCTCGAGGCACAACTCCAAATCGAGGGCCACTCCAAATCGAGGTCACTTGAAATCGAAGGTCACTCCAATTTGAGGTCAGTCGAGGTCACTCCAAATCGATAGCAGGTCCGAACAGTCCAACCCAAATCGCAGAGGCGCAGCTCCAAATCCAGGGTCGCTCCAAATCGAGGTCACTCCAAATCACAGGTCACTCCAAATCGAGGTTAGTCGAGGTCACTCCAAATCCAAATCAGAGGTTTGTGAAGTGCATATGGCCGCCGAATTTTATATTTGTTGAATATATATGTTATGTAATGTTTGTGTTTTGGTTTTTTTAATTTGTTTTTAATTAAATATATATATAACATTATATATAACAATTAAAATTTAATTGTTATATATAATGTTATATATATATTTAATTACTAACAAATTAAAAAATCATTGTTATATATTTATGTTGTAATGTTTTTTATTAATGTTTAAATTCTATTTATTATATATTCATTTTTTTAATTTTACTTGGTTTTTTTTGTTATATATAATGTTTTTTTTTAATTGTTATATATAAGGGGCTTAAAAACAACGATACAATATTTTTAATTTCATATATTATTTTGTTCAAAAGTATGACAATATGATCACACGTTGGATGGGAGGATACGTTGATGAAGCAATGAGATGCTATGATCATTCTCTCTCATTTGTATTTCCAATAAATCCATGGTGATATGACATAATCTTATTATCCATTCACACTGAGAACAATATCACGCCCACCTGTTTCAATGGAAAACATGTTAGTTTTCCGAGAGTAATCACCCATTTGAACATTAATGAGGAGAAATAAATACTAGTCAAATAATTAAGGGAGATAAAGGGTTCTTCACAGGGTTAGGAAGAAAAACTTCCTCAATGATCGGAGGGGATTCCTTTTGAGTTCTTCCATCAAGTTCATCATCATAAATGTCCTCAAATATGTCCACAAATAATTGATGTTCCTTACATCTATGCTCAAGAGAATATCTTTCATTACAATTGTAGCATCGAACCTTAAGTTGATGTTCCTCCATTTTGTCCTATGCCAACTTATGGACCTTGAAAGGTGGAAGAGGTTGTTGAAGAGCCACCATAGTTGGGGAAAGGAAATGAAATAAAGTTGGGGATTTTGGACTGAGCATAGGATATAACATAGGCATGACAATAAATATTATTGTCCTCCAACCAAGTAGTAGGGTGGTTCACCTCTAAGTGGGATTTAATTTCCTCTTTAAGACCACTAATAAGGAATTGCTTAAAAAATAATCATTTAATTTTTATGAAAAAACAAATGAACTTTGATTACTCCTATAATGAATTTCATTAGGTAGTAAAATATTAAATTAAGGGAAAGTTAGTGCTTCATTTGATCAATCGAACCAACCAATCGGATCTGACCCGCCAAACTTGTTTAGAATTAGTTCAGAAAAATGAGGTGTCATACTATTGGAAGGGTCGGAAAATGAGAAGTGATTCTTGGTTTCCATTTTGCTAACTAATTGGGTGAGAGAATCAACCATTTTTTGTATGTCCTCTATAATTTACATGTTATGAGTGTTTATCATGGAACCATTAGGTCCATCAAACAAGTTAGTGATGATTTATCCCAACACAATCAACGACCTAAGAGGATTTCCTTATGAGGGTCCATAAGCAATGGTACTAGTGAGTCCACGAAAGAATAAGTTATTTCAGAGTGAAACCATGATGATCAAATTACTCCTTGTTGAGTATCATTACATGGTTTTTAATGCTCCATTAATGGTTGGTGTTAGTCATTTTTGAGTCTAGAAATGCTCCCACACCGTAAATGCATGCATATAGTCTAACCATGCCAAATTTTAGTCCAAGCCAACACATATTTAGAAAATTTCAACATTGGCCCCATGTATCACATTATTTAATTTATAGGTATGGTTTATGATGCTGCAATGGTGAGTGTCATTCATTCGAGTCTTGAAACCCTCCCACATTGTCAATGCATGCGTCTAATATCAGACTTCTGACTTCAAAAGAATTCGACGAGATCGCTAAATCACCGACGACAAACAGCGTTGGTTTTTCTAGGTAATAGCTGCATCGGATATCATATAATGATGATGATCATGATGAAGATCATGATGATGATGACGATGATGAAGATGACGATGATGATGAAGACGATCGATGATGATGAAGACAGTCGATGATGATGATGAAGACGATCGATGATGACGATGATGATGACGACGATGATGATGATGATGAAAATCGATGATGACGATGATGACGATGATGATGATGATGAAGATATTGCTGATGATGGTGAGGAAGATGATGATGATGATGATGGTGAGGATGATGACGATGATGCTGATCACAATGATGATGATGATGATGGTGGCAGTGATGACGACGATAAACATGATGCTGCTGCTGCTGATGATGATGAGAATGATGAAGATCATGATCATGATGATGACGATGATGAAGATGACGATGATGATGAAGACGATCAATGATGATGAAGATGGTTGATGATGATGACGATGATGATGACGACGACAACGATGATGATGATGATGATCAATGATGATGATGAAGACGTTTGATGATGATGATGATGATGAAGATATTGCTGATGATGATGATGATGATGGTGAGGATGATGACGATGATGCTGATCACAATGATGATGATGATGGTGGTGGCCGTGACGACGATGATAAACATGATGCTGCTGATGATGATGATGATGAGAATGATGAAGATCATCATGATGATGATGACGATGATGATGAAGACGATCGATGATGATGATGATGATGATGATGAAGACGATCAATGATGATGATGATGACGACGATGATGATGATGATGATGACGATCGATGATGGCGATGAAGATGATCGATGATGATGATGATGATGAAGATGATGAAGACGATGATGATGAAGACGATGATGATGACGATGATGATGAAGATGATGATGAAGATGATGATGATGATGATGATGATGATGATGAAGACGATGATGATGATGATGATGATGATGATGATGAAGATGATCACGATGACGATGACGATGACGACGATGATGATAATGATGATGTTTGAGTCTTGATAATTGTGCATTTCCTTACTAAGCTTCTCTGTGTTTCAAGAATAATTTAATATTCTCTACTAAACAGGGCCAACCACATGAAGGTGGAAGCTCTTATGGCCCCTCCCCCCCTCACATCACTCTCAATTCCCCATAACCTGACAAAAATATCTATGTACATTAGAAACTTTAAATGTGTTTTTTGACATACTCTAAAACAAGCAATGTTTCTAATTATATCATATAGGAAAATGGAAACTCACTACGAAACAATTAATTTATTATTACTGCATACCTCGTAAAATTCAATGGTCTTCATCATCTTCTTCATATGGGTCATCATCTGTACTATCATCCGATGATCCAGATTCAACATTGTAAGGATTGGCCATATCATCCTCGTCGTCTATGTAAGTTACGATCAACATGTCATCATCAATATCATCTTCATGGAAATTGTCTGATAGTACATCATCTGATTCAATAAGTTCTTCGACATCTTCTTCTGGACCATGATCATCTAACTCATGTTGATCATGATCATCTTCCGCGGCGTCTTCTTCTTCAAGAACGTCTTCATTACCTTCATCAACGTTATACTTTATAGGCCTTCCCCTTGGATCGTGTCTCACAGCAAATGACCAACCCGCTCTACCTGGAACCTCAGAGTAAAATACCTGTTCACATTGGGTTGGAAGAACATAGGGCTCCGTTCTTGGCTCAAACAACCTTGTATTTACCATGGTAAAACCATTATTATGTTCAATAATTGTTCTATTGGGATCACGTTGATTCAATCTACACCTCATTTGACAACGAACAAAAATACCTTGAAGGAGTTAAAGTCACACTGAAGAATGTCTTCCAGACACCCATAGTATCGATTTTCAAATAGTTCTGGATGTCTGTCACTTCTAGAAGAAACATTGGTCACCTCAAAGACTGCAGATATCCCACAATCAAATGTTTTCTTTATTTCATCCAAATTTTTGATGTGATATCTACATCCATTGCACCACATAGCCTTATGGTGTTTTACCTAGTACAACAAGCCATACAGGAAAAGATTACATAATGATCACACCATATTTATGATAAAGTAGTGCATGTTTATTATAATTCCATAAAAGGAAAATAACCAGCGTGACGTACAACGACAATATTTAAATAAATAAATAAATAGTGCCATTGATTAATATGCTTAGCTGCTTATCTTTTAAACCTCTTGCTAAATCGATTTCCCTTTGTGTTACATTGGTGTCTCCATTGCGATGTGCAACTTTAACCAATGAAGCCACACCTTCCCATGATATTCCATGACTAGATTGTTCACATTTTTTGATCCATACCTTCATCCAGTCAAGATTGTTTGCGATGTATAAATGAATCGCATCCCACTCTCGACCAACTGTTTGATGACAATAAAATTAAAATTCAATGAAAATGTATATTAGTCACTTAAAAAAGTATACAATTACAATATAAAATGATGCAAAATACTAAATAAAAAAATAGGATATATATTTATGATATATAAACATAAAAATCACTAGTGAAATGTGTTATATTACCTTTCACCTTCCTCGATCTACCTTTCCCCTTTGGGTACTCCTCTTCGAAATCATTTTTGGAGTATGGATCACAAATGCGATGTAAATTGAGCTTTGACGCCAATATAGGAAGATATTCACTAATGTACAACATGTTTTGGTATACCATATATCCCTCCATCATAGAACCCTCAACATATGCTTGTTGTCTGACCAAACCCTTCATACATTTCAAGAGCCTCTCAACCATCCACATGGACCTTGAGTGCGCAGGTCCACACAGTTCAATCTCCTCAACTTGGTGTATGAGGTAGTGTTCCTGTGCATTGAAAAATTGTGAAGGTAGATGCTTCTGCATTTCACACATGAGATGAGGAATTTATCTCCTCCAATACTTTATGTCTTCTTTATGGAATTATTTAGATGACAACCATCTACAAGTGACATGACAATTGGCCAATCAAGAGATTAAAGAAAAAAGTCATTATATTACGTAACATGAAGTAGATAATGAAAATCAAATTAAGAATAAGTTCTATGTTGAATTAAGCAAACAGTAAGCACATGGAAAAATCACCACTTACCTCATGTATTTCCCGAGACTATATATTATTTGCTTGACATTGTTGTTAAAGTTGTCCGGGATAGAGAGAGGTAGAACATACTGTAACAATAATATCCAAATAGTTTCAGTGTATCGAAAAAGAGTACTAGAAAAAGAAAAAAAATACTTATTAAATGCATACCATGTTAATTATTACCTTCATGAAGACATGCCAATCGTGCGTTTTCACCCCCGCGAAACCACCTTTCTTTGTTATGATATTCTTCATGTTTGCACAAAATCCGGTGGGAAATTTAATTTTTCGAATGACTTCTTTTACAACATTACTTTGCTGGTCCGTTAACATCCATGGAAGTGAGTTTATATTAATTTTCTCTCCACTGCTATGAAATTGAATGACGTCTTTCATTGCATGGTTGTTATCTTGAATGTCTTTGCAAATTTTGACAATTTTTTCTTTGTCACTCCTTCCATCCAATATTCACCATAATGTTTCAGTCACATTCTTTCCGATATGCATTGTATCAAATAGATGAGAAATTTGTAGGTGCTCATAATAGGGAAACCTACTAAATTGTTTAGGATAACTTTTCATTCCTCGTGGAAGCCCATTAATTCCTTCATGATGATCACATGAACGAAAATGATGAAATTAAATATTAAATCAATGTCAATTACACTAAACAACACACAATATAATAAAATACAATATGATCATATACAATGATTGATTATACGTACATTGACGATTTCTATTATATTTCAACTTCCATAGCTGAGGTGTCATTCTCTTTGGTTTTAATGCAGTTTCTTGCTTTCCATTGAAAAGATGTTTTTTGGTAGTTCGATACTTGTGATTCTTGGAGAGGAAGTGCCTATACTCATCAAACACCTCCTTTCCTAAGATTTTTGAATGACGAGATTTTATCTTAGGACCACAAAATGGACATGCAAATTTCCCCTTTGTCTGAAGACCTAAATAAAAAGATGGAATATCAATATTAATGTCTATTATAATTATATAAAAGATGACTGAATTATTTAGAAAAACATGCATGCGTATTATATTAACTAGTAGTTTGTAAAATTAAATGCAACTAAAGTGGAATTTATAATTACATACCACAGAAATGGGTTAACCCTGGGGCATCATGTATTGTCCTTACAAGCATTGCATGGAATTGGAATTGCCTTTTTCCTATTTATCTAGATAAGTCATACATAGTGATGCCATTCCATAACTTCAGTAGCTCGTCAATAAGAGGTTCGATATATACATTCATATCTTTGCCTTGGTACTTACCTGATTGATTTGAACATATAAAATAAATATTCTAATCATGAGACGTACCGTTTAGATATATAAACCATATTTCACATTAGAAAAACTTTAAATATATATATATATAACATTATGAGACAAAAAACGACAAATGAGAATATACCACAACAATAAAAAAAACTGTAGTGTTCGTACCTAGAATAATCATCGACAACATTATGTGCTCCCTCTTTATTGTCAACCATGGAGGAATGTTGTTGTTGATAACAAAAATAGGCCACACCGAGTAAACATATCTCATCTCTGCAAAAGGATTGACACCATCTGCTGCCAAAGAAATCCTAAGATTACGAGGTTCGTCTTTAAAGTGAGGCCATTTTTCCTCCATATCTCTAAATGCAGACCCATCTACAGGAATCCGAATAATGTCGTCTTGGCTTATGTTCCGTGCATGGTAATCCATAAACTGCGCTATGTTTTTGCACCTGAATAGTCGTTGCAAACGGGGAATAATGGGAATATAACGTAGAACCTTGCGAGGCACCTTTTTAGTTACTTGATCTATGCGATATCTACTATTATGACATTCAGGACATTCTGTTGCAATTCATGCTGGTTGTAATAAAGAACATGATCATCGGGGCATGCATGAATTGCTTCATACTGCATTCCAATTCCTTTCATGATGGCAGATAAATCTCGATATGTGCGAGGTAAAATATTTGAAGGTGGTAACAAATATTCACCTATCATGCTACAACAAATTAAAATAAAAATCTAGTTAATATAATATAGAAATAATATTAATGAAACAAATTTCATCCGTAGTAATTTGACTTATATAAGAATTAACAATAAAATACATGACAATCATATATATTTTGTGATGGAATATATTACATACCTTAACATCCGTGTGACTGATATGTTTGAAAGACCATTCATAACCTTCAAGTTCATTACCAACAATATAGCAGAGAGAAGATTTGTCTTGGAGCCGTCATAAAGGGGTTCATATGCCTTGTCAAGAAGAGGTATATCATGAATATCATCAAAATGTTAATCATTTTCATGATGATCATCATCATCCATTCCAACATTAAATGAATCATGATCATCTTCAACTATGTTATCAGTATGATCATCTTCTTCAATGTGATCATTAACTTGTTCTCCATTAATATTCATAGCTCCATGTTCCTCCTGTACTTGTTCTGGAAGCACTTGTTGATCCGGAGGATGTCCTTCATTTATAATTACATGAAACAATCAATAGATAAAAGTTACAAAGAACAATGACCAATTGTACTATTGGTCAAAAATAAGAAATATTATAATAATACATAAATTTACAAAAGCAATCAAAATAAAAACATATATAATGCAAACTTTCAAATGGATGATATTCATGTCCCCCCTCGGCGTGCCCATGCTTCCTACAATGTTTTGTGGCTATTGCGATCAAAATTCTTCTCCTCTTAAAGCCTCTGCATTGATTACATGGACAATAGCATTTACCATCTCCCCTTCTTTCAACTCCTTCCGACAATCTAGCAAGCAATTGTCGATTTTGTTCGTTTGGATCAGGAATATTCGTAGTTGACATTTTCTCGTAAAGAGCTTAAATGAAGATTATCGATCTTAGAAAATGAAGCTCCAGAGTACTTTGCTCACTTGAATAACAAAAACAACGAAAAAAAGTCCGCTGAACAAAAAAAAAATCCACAAACCATCATTGGTATGGCAAACATGTCGGAATGGTTTCATATTTATAAATTGTAAAAGTCAAAAAGTCAAACCTACGTCGGATATCCGACGACACTAATATAGTGACCGTTGGGAAAAAATCCGTCTGTTATCCGACCTATTTGGGTTCAAAATGAAGTCGGTTATCTGACATCTAAAGCATTGGATATCTGAATAGGCATCAAATTATAGCAGAGCCGTTGGATAACCAACCAGCCTCGTCGGATATTCAAAAATATGTCAGATATCCAACGGGCATCTCTCAAAATTTATATAAAAAAAGAAAAAAATAATTTTCAAAGAAAAATCCAACGACACAGTCCATTTCGTTGAAGGTCGTCGGATTTGCTTGTCGGATTTTGGGTTCAAATCTACTAGTGAAGGATCGCAATGCAACTCACAATGTGTTGTCACAATCAATCGTGAACACAAACACTAGGGCACTTTTTTTTCTTAAAACTACCTCCAAAATTATTAATTTGAATGTGAAGACACTTCGTAGGTATTTGGTTAGAAGAGAACAACTTGAAACTGGTCAAACAGATGTTTGGGCCTACATTGCTAGGTTTCCATGCTCTGATATGAAGCTCATTGATGCGGTAAATGGATTAGTGCAAGATTTTTGGCATTACAACACTAGAACTTCTTCCAACCAAAAAGATGTATTAAAATTGAGAAGGGGTTCAAAGGATCATGAACCACACATTAAACATTTTCTTGATATGACACAAATAGAATTATATGAGAGATTTAGAAATGAACATAACGAACTTAACTTGGGCCAAAGATCCTTTAAAAAATGCAAACCATGGTATCTTAAAATAAACACAATTCGTAACACATGTTGTTCACGATACCACATTGAGTATGGTTACTATTATGACACATATACATATATTTTTCATGTATTGCATAGCACTCTTGTGCAGGAATGCTCAGCTACATTACCACCGATGTCATCTAGAGACTTTATTCATAGCATTTTGTGTAGCGGGACAAACGATTGCACATTTTATCAAAAAACTAACATAGATGGGACATGCCCAGGGTGTGGTGGATTGGAATTATTAGACAAATCCATACATGTGACCGATGATCATGAACTTGGGAGGCAAGAGGTGAACTTGCAGTCACTCAAATATGTCATGTATGATATTGATGGAGGGAACAAAAGAAAAAAAATACAGTTGGTCACTTCTCAGGTTGGTAATTAGTTCTTGAATACTATTTTTTCTTCAGATTGCAATTTCATATGTAACAATATATTGATATATGTATTTATTGTTGATCTACAAGGTATGGGTTTGCGACTTCATGGGGGAATTCTTTGAAAAGACATAACCGTATTTAAAGCATGTACATGTGCCTCGTTGGAAAGATGAGCAATTTATAATGTGCAGAGATACATTTACTATTGGGACTATCCTATCTGTGGTCGATTTTGTGGAAAACTACACCCTTAAACTGCAAAATGAGATTCAAAGTCAATACTATCACTCATACAAGGTCAACATAATGGTTCATATCACCTATAGACATGGGGTAGATAGTACTGAAGATAACACGGTTATATTGAAGGAGTATCACTTCTACATAAGTGATGACAGGTGTCACGACTTGGCTTTTGTACAACACAGCTTTCAAATGTTCTACAATCACTTAAAGGATAACAATATACAAATGGAAAAACATTGGATTTGGTATAATGGTTGTGTGGGGCAATTAAAAAATGTTGTGTCTTCAATGGTTTGTATGCTCCACAAAAGGCACAGGGGGCCACATATTTGGAACTATTTTGTGACCGGACACGGAAAATGTGAACATGATGGAGAAGGTGCGTGCATCAAGACTGTATTACGTAGGCAAGAAATGAAGTTCACAAATGTATCACTCATCCAAGATGCAAAAACCATCATTGAATGATGTGCTTCAGTCATGCGAGAGGGAGCAAGAAGACAGGAAGATCACTCAACCAGGAAAGCACATGTACATAGATATTTTTGGGAGGTGGTGGATGTAGATCGATCACAGTTATATGAGTGCAATACCATCTAAGGAACTCATGCATTTCATTTAGTTAGAATGTTGGACAATGCTATACTTGAGATGTGGACATGGAAAATCTCATGTTTTTATTCTCCATGCAGTAGTGGTGAATGGGACGAATGTGAATCCATGAATTGGGTTGATAGAAAGGATCATTTATGACTCCCCATTGGTCGATGGATAGCTACATAATTATCCCAGTTAGAGGAGGAGCAATCAAGTATTTCACCAGACTATGACCACATATCAGATCTTGTACAACACGGTTCGATTAATATTTTTATATTTTCGACAACTAGTTTTGTCTAATTATTTGACTGAAACGTTGGCACTATATTTTATCCATGGAACATATATGCAGTGGTTTACCCGAGATCCAATGCATGGCACACCGAGGATTGGTTGGCACATTGCTTAGAGGGGAAGAAAACCCTAAATTTCCCATTACGAGACTCTGAGGCCAATGATTTTCCGATTGGGTCGATGGTTATAAAAGGAGAATATTTGAACCAGGTTTCCCACTCAGCAAATAGAAAAGGGTATACATATGAAGATTATAGACCAGGTGAGATTGTATACCATTATACAAAATTAGTTATTGGCACAAACCTCCAGCTGCAAACAATTCCAAGGAAGAACTCATCAAAGGAACGATACTTATTTCCTTACTTCGAGCACGAGAGGTTAAAGGAAGCCCTTTGTATTCAAGGTGATCCTAATTGTCTAGTCGAATGACCATAGGTAGGTAATCTGGTATGTGGTTTGCATGTTTTATTGTGTACTATGTTATAGGTATGTGGTGTACATGTATGCTATGATTTTGTTTCGTGTTCTCATTGAGTATTGACATTAATATTTTGATTATTGCATCTAGAAATTGATAGTTTGATAGATTGATAAATTGAATAGACTTGGTACAACTTGATAAATTGTACAAGTTTCGTCATGGATTTCTTTTATTTTTTTCTCCCATCTAAATAAACCATAATGTCTGCACCATTATGCCCATTTTCATGCTCACTATCACCATCACCATCTCCATGCTCATTATCACTATCCCCATGTTCATTGTCACCATCACCATGCCACCATAAACATCACCACTGTGCTCTTCCTACCCATGTTGTCACCATCACCATCCCCTTTTTCACCACAATATTCTGATTCATCATCCACACAAATATAACCATTAGATACCTAATTTAGAAACCTAGAAACCCAAACCACAAACATAGAAACCTAATCTAGCCTTAGAAATATAGTCTACCCTAGAAACACAAATATAACCTTAGAAACCTAATCATAACAATAGAAACCTAAACCATGCCAAAAAACCTAGTCATAATCCTAATATATATGCATGCCAAAAAAAAAAAATAGCAACTTAATCCTAATATATGCATTCCAAAAAAATTTCATATATTCATGTGCCTCCACTTGTATCTAAACCACTTTGCTATAAATATGCACAAGATTCCAAGAAACCATAATTTGTATTCTAAACCCCTATCCTAGAAACCCTATTTTGTATCCTAAAACCTAATTTGAATTCTAAACCTTAGAAACCCTAGTTTGTAGCCTAGATCCTACTTTGTGTTCAAAATCCTAGAAACCTTAGTTTGTAGACACAAGCTATTGTTGACCAATTGCTAATATCAATTATTCATTGTCACTGTTTCCCAAATTGGACCTTCACCATACATTAGTGAATTGATATGTGATTTGTTTGTGTGAGGTGTTTCTTACTTGGTGTTCAACTTGTGTGGAAATGCCCCATTTTAGTTGAACACATGAACTCTCACCAAGCTTCCTACCATGTTAATGAATCATCAATGCATGATCTTCCATAACCACTTCATCCATCTTAATGTTTCCATCAAAAAACTCTTCATCCATCTTAATGTCATAATAAAAAAACTCTTCATCCATCTTAATGTCATAATAAAAAAACTCTTCATCCATCTTAATGTCATAATCAAAAATATTTTCATCGGCTAGTCTCATTAGTTAACACATTTCCTTCATCTATATTTTGAAGAATCACAACAACCAACCCATGGAACCCTTCCATAAGCTAGAATTATATGTTTTCATGAAATCCATATACCCCACATAAAACTAGAAAAAACCCTAAGATGGAGTCTACAGGAACCAACTAGGAATGCTTCTTACATAACTCCTCGATAATCCTACCAACTTCATATTTTCACCATATGTACCCTAAATTATTTTTATTTTTGAATCATAGTTAATCGTTAGTTTAAAAGGCATTAAGAAGGCATCACTTGCTTTTAGGTTAAAAAATAATCTAAAAATAATAATGACATCAATTTTAATATCCCTTTGAACTCAATAGGAATTCGAATGGATGGTAACAATTACCCTTTAAAATTATGAGTATATTCATCTTTATTATTTTGTTGGATTTTTTCATGTATAGCCATCTGTAGGTGTCCCTAAAATCCTTTGGGGTGTGAGTTTAAATGAGCCATAGAAAGGTGGTCTTTGATTAGATCGACAAATCATTGTATCCATTGGATTCGGGACATTGGGATAGTGCTAGGGGTTCCCCTCTCCTCCGTTCCCATGGCTTAGGTGTCATCTTTTAGGTCCAATTTGGAAATTAGGTTTTTGCTTAGTAAGGGACTGTGCAATTTTTGCACATATGGGTCAACTTTGAAAAATCATCAACCGAGGACTTATGGCTAGTGTTCCTAGCTGGAAAATTCCTAGACACACTTACAGGACTTCATGGAACCCGATTTTGTTGCACGGTTGGAATTATATGCCCTCGGTAGGTATCCAATAGGTGTCCTTGAAGGCCTTTGGGATGCGAGTTGGAATGAGACATAGAATGATGATTGTGGCTCTGATCGAAAACCATCTACTCCATTGGACTCATGACATTGGGATAGTGCTAGGGGTGCCCTCTCATCCGGTCCCATGGCTCAGGTGTTATCTTTTAGGTCCATTTTGGAAACTAGGGTTTTTCTCTATAAGGGACTGTGCAATTTTTGCACATAGGGGTCAACTTTGCAAAATAATAAACTAGGGACTTATGGATAGTTTTACCAATTGGAATATTCATTGACACACTTGCAGGACTTCCCAAAACCAATTTTTGTTTCACGATTGGAATTCTATGCCCCCGGTAGGTATCCATCAGGTGTCCCTTGAGGCCTCCGGGATACGAGTTGGAACGAGCCATAGAATGATGACCATGGATCGGATCGACAAACCGTCGAATTCGTTGGATTCAGGACATTGGGATAGTACTAGGGGTTCCCCTCTCCTCTGGTCCCATGGATCAGGTGTCATATTTTAGGTCCATTTTGGAAACTACAGTTTTCCTCAATAAGGGATTGTGCAATTTTTGCACATAGGGGTCAACTTTGCAAAATCATAGACCTGGGACTTATGGTTAGCATTCCTAGTTGGAAACTTCCTAGACACACTTGCAGGACTTCTCAGAACCTGGTTTGTTTGCATGTTTATAATTCTATGCCCCTGGTAGGTATCCAACTGGTGTCCGTGAAGGCATTTGGGATGCGAGTTGGAACGAGCCATAGAATGATGATCATGGCTCGGATCGAAAAACCGTTGACTCCGTTGGATTCAGGACATCAGGATATTACTAGGGGTGCCCCTATCCTACAGTTCCATGGCCCAAGTCTCATATTTTAGGTCGATTTTGGAAATTAGGGTTTTCCTCCGTAAGGGACTATGCAATTTTTGCACATAGGGGTCAACTTTGCAAAATTTTTATTTTGATTCTAGAACTAGACATTCAAAGAGTGGCAATCAAACCTACCACATTGCACCCTTGGTAGATTGTTATGTCCTTAGTGTGCCATGCCATTTAACATCTCCTTTGTGTTCCACTCTATTTGTATTTTGAGTAATTAATGTCATTTTTAAGAATTCAAAGTTCCAAATAAAAAATGGAGGCGATGTTCCATCAATGACATCCCTCTGATCCTTGCTAGATTTGTTAGATCAAAGTCACCATGAACATCTTCCATCAAGTTATGGGGAATACTTTCCAAATCACAATGAACAACCATTACATCATCATTTGTATCAATCAAGTACATTCAATTTTAAATACATTTTCATATGAGGATAATCCATCCTTTTTTCAAACATAGGACCATGAACATCTTATTTTCCTTCATCAAAACAACATTATCAAGGAAGATCATTAAACTAGTTAGGTATTTCTTTTTCCATGGATTTTGTATGATTACTTTTGCATTACACATTTTTTTTCTGCACATTCAACATATTTAGAGCCATGCTTTAGTACTGAGATATTTTTTGCAATGACTCATGGTTCGAGGCATGTTCAAGACCCTAAATATCGAAAGGATGTACATTTAAACATGAATTAGAATTATGACAAGTGGAAAATGGAAATATGAAAAGGGTAAAGAACAAACTAGGGTCTTACATACTAAGGATTAGTAAGGATAACGTTTATATCTTCAACAATTTTATGAGAGTGAATTCATGACCAGCTATTGGAACAAAATACGGTATATTTGTTGTCTATTTGACCATATGTACATGAAGGCCCAATGAATTTTATTACACTTTAGTTCATCCATTCCTTTCCATTGTACTTGATACTTTTCCATTTTTTTTAGCATGCTAGAGTAGGCACACTTCAACCAAACTTCATAGATATTCATGTACGTATCGTTTGATGAAATACAGTAGCATTGATGAAATGTGTAGAATCTATTAGACTTCCTCTTAGTTTGTGAAAATGTCATAGGCTTACATTGATGATATGCGTAGAATGTTTTACATGAGAGAGGTTATTCAAACATATTTTGACTTATTTTGTTAACTTTTTTTTTCCTTGCAACACATTTTCCTTGCAACCATAATCCCGATCAATGGGTATGAACCCTTGGAGTTGAAAAAAACCATAATTTTAAATTAGATATCAAATTAGCATGCATGTACTGAGTTCATTGAAATGTTTAAAGATATTATTATTAGAGAGACTATTTTGGTTTAGGAGGCCACCCATATTATGCTTTATGGAACTCATTATGAGCCTCCTTTAAAACAAATTGTGGAGGAGTGATATGATGCAATTTAGGAAAATTCCTTGTATAGGGTCCATAGGTATGGAAGAGGCTTTATTTAAAAGGAATTTTATCATAATATAGGGGTTACTTCTAACATCACCCCTCTATTGATTTGCAAAATTTGTGGCATGTTGGTCTCATAGAGCATCTTCATCCCAAAAGAATCGGGACAAAGAAGGAAATCAAACCCACATTCAAATTGTGGCTATCCCTTATATGTATTAAAGTCAAAAGATCATGGAGATAAATACAACCCCTTAGAACCTATGAAGTATCCTCGGTAGTGAAATATCCGTTGCTGGAATTTATTTGTACGAGTCCTTGTAGAAATTTCTATCTTTTGAAACCAATTATGTAATGATTTACAAACATGTGAATGGAAGGTGGAACGTTTTTGCATACGGTTCTTGGTATAATGTGAGATAATTTTTTCTTATTCTTCTTTTGTTTCCTTTTAATTCATCCTTCAATTTATCAAGAGATCTATTCACCCTTGTCTTCAACATTATCTTTGGATTCATCACAACCCTTCTTCTCATCATCCCTATGTTGGAGGTTGCATGCTTCATAAGAGTCATAAGTTGTAGTTCAATCTTAACCTAGAAATTGAACACAAAAAATATATATAGCCTTTATACTTTATAAATAACCAAAGACATTTAATGGCAGGTGTCCCAAAGGGTGAAGCCATCTCTCTTGTTCCCATGAACATCTATGAGCCTTGAGTTATCATTGGATATGTTGTTAAAAAGAGATTCTCTTAGTTTCGAGAATTATATATATATTCTCTACTAACGAGGCCAACCACGTGAAGGTGGAAGTTCATTTGGCCCCACCCACCCACCCACCCTAGAATCAAAGAAAACACGTCAACCTTGATGTGTTCTTGAATCATATGAAATGTGCCAGTGGCATATTTTCAAGAATGGCATTATGATCTTCTATCGACAATTTCCATTGTTGATGCTTGGAATTTTTCCTACTCTTCACTGCCTTCAACTACAATCGGGCTGCTATGGCCAAATGACTATATTGAGCACATATAACATCTGACTCATAGTCTTGAAAAAGAATATGGTATTTACATTTCCTTACTTCTACAAATAAATGTCCCATTAAAACCATTGAACCCACTGCATACGTATAATTTGATGAGTCTTTAAATTCTTGCATCAACATGCTTTTCGACCTAGTGCATCTCAATAAATAATAATGCACATTTTCTGTATTATCTGCTGGTGCAATGACTACAAATACATCACCTTCTCTAACCAAATCAGAAACACAATCATAATCTTTGTCAATCACAACCGCTTCATTGTCGCTCTCTACATCGCTGATATTTCCAAATGGGGGCAATGGTGTCAATTCTTGATGTCTCCATGGTTTCACAAATTTGTTAGTTTGGTTTTGACACTCAACCAAAGACTCTACATCATCAATACATGCAAGACAGAAGCAAGAGTACTTTCATTTCTCGATTTCCTGTATATTTTCCATTTTCTTACTCCTAATGGAGTGTAAGCCCCTTGTTTTCGGTATTGTAGTACAATTATACGGCATTGATCTGTAAACATCACCCATTGCAATATTCCAGAAAAACCTTCTCACATTACCCATCCTTTCATTGAATTCATGGCTCAAATTTTGTTTGTACCAATTAACAACATCGTTTGAATGTGAAAGGTGAGCAGTAGAATGATTCATTTGATATCTCCTAAGTGCACGTTTCACACAAGCCCCAGCACCATCATGTTCTCCTTTTCCATGTCCCGTTTCAAAAAATCTCCATGTGTGGCCAACATCTGTGTTTATATGAAGGCGAGAAAACCATAAGAATGATCGTGCCGATTTAAACTGACCAACACAACCATCTGACCACAATGCTCTTTAAAAGTGACCCTTCTTCTTTTTAATTCTTGAAAAAGCATACCAAAACAATGATGGACAAAACGTGTATCATGTGTATGATCATCATTGATGTAGAAATGATACCCCTTAATCACTTCGTGATTATTTTCATTGCTATCAAAACCATCAACATCAAGCTCTGCATGTCTATACGTAATATGCACAAGTATAGATACCTGATCTGAATGATAATACTCACTTTGTATCTCCTTTTGCGGAGTGAAAGTGTAATTTTCTGCAAAATCAACAATGGATAATATTGTCCCTTTTGGAAATGCATCTCGTGATTGCTTGAACTGTAAGTCCTACCATCGTGCTGAGTGAGAGTGCTTGATATATTTATATATTTGATCCCTGAACAAATTCATAAAATCTGTCAAACAAATATCACTTTCAACCAAATTAAGCTTTCTTGATGTTGCCGTTGAATCTGTAACTGTAGTATAGTCAACATAAACATATCTCTTGCATTTGACAATTGAGGATCGTTTGAATCAATGGGGTAGTTAGCATTAAAAAGGGCCAAATCAGAACATTCCTCACATTTTTTACCTCCGAAGCATTGTTTGTTATAGAATACTTGATGATTCTATCGAGCACATAATATTTTAGATACAAATTCATGAACACTCGAAGGAGGGGGGTTATTTGGCCAACACAGCATGCCAAAAGTTAGAAATGTCTCATAATATAATTTGAATTCTAAATGGTATCGACAACAACATGTGTTGTGAACAACGATGGGCCTGACATACCATGGTTTAAGCTTCACAAATGTGCTAAGGGAAATCTTCACATCAACATTACTCTCCGTGAAAGTTTTGAACATTTTTGCTTGAGTGATCAATGGTATGTGTTTGGAATGAGTTTCATAGTTTCCTTTCGATATACGACGTCGAACAACATCCTTTTCATTTGGTAAGACACGCGAGTTTACATCCCAAAACTCTTTCACCATGTCCCTCACATTATCCAGAAGTCTATCTTGACAAGGTTGCCTATAGATAACACCCCAACATGCAACTTCATCATCCTCATCTAACTGAACCCGAAGCTTTTTATGCTTCCATAAACTTTTTCTTGATTTTTTTAACGTTCTTGTAGTCGTAGACAACAAATAACTAGTTGTAGCATTTTTTGCCACAACCCCTGTTAGAATTGCTTTACGAGCAACCATGAAATTGTGAGATCATTTTTTTGCAAGTGATGCAAGGACCGAGGTCATATTTTGTGATACAATCTGATTTGACTTAGCCTCTTTGGCACTTTGAATGCCCAATAATGTAATTGCATCTTTTAGAAATTTTCGCTTTAACAATTTATGCAACATTTGAGCTTGCTGTATGACAGAAATACCTTCAAAATATTTTTTGACTATCTTATCTACTCTATAACGATCTGTACGATCAAGCATCCGCGGTCCCATTTCTTCAATTTTACTTGGATCCGAATTCTCCAAAAACATATCATCAATGACAATATTGTTGCAACTTCCAGTTAATCTCTATAAATTGCTAACTGTGGTAGGATGTTGTATGTTGGATGTCAACCCTGTATTGTTGCAGCTTCACTTTCAAATCATATATATATATATATATATATATATATATATATATATATATACTCAATTATTATAAAGTAAATTATAAACATATAAAAAAATATTTACTCACCACTCATGGTCTCGATATCAACGCTACCCATAGTTTGCTCCACATTTGTCATTTCATCATCACCTCCATGCTCCTCATTTCTTTCATCAACGTGCTCTTCGACTATTTGGATTCCTTCGTCACCGCCATGTGAATTCACATTTTGCATTTCTTCGTCACCACCATGTGCATTCACATTTTGCATTTCTTTGTCATTGCCATGTGCCTCCACGTTTATTCCAGTGCTCTTTTTGCTCTTAAATTTCTCATAGAAACACGAGATCTCTCTTTCCTTGCCTCTTCATCAACTCTGGTGCGATCATATTTTCTTTCACGTTTCTTTCGGTTTCCCATGTTGAAATAAATAAAGACCTAAAATCCAATGCATGAAAACATATGAGAATTGAGAGTTATATGTTGAAAAAAAAAGAACGGTACATTGACCCAATAAGTGTTATCCATTCAAAATGAAATAGTTCTTGTTATGGCCAAATAGTATCCAATAATCTCTTCAACATGAAATAGTTCTTATGCATGTAAAATGAATACAAAGCATTGATTGATCTAACCTTACCTTTATATCAAGAATGCCATGATCATATAAAACAACAATTTCAAAATAGTGAAAGACTTGTTATATGCTTCAGTCTCAAATATTTATCAAAGACATGTGATACTACAAATCTTAAAACAATTCCAAATGTAATCAAAATGCTCATCATGGGTGATTCAAGAGAAAAAGTAGTGAAAACTTAGTGAATACAAACAAACGAGGCCTCTTTTAGGGAATATTTCACCATGCAACAACCAATACAATTCGCACAAGTACTAATTCTAAAAAATAAAGAATAATGTGATGAAAACTTTCTCAATGGAAATGTACTAAAAGATTTTTCCTATCAAACTAAAAATAGTCTTCATTAAAAGCACTAAAAATTTACTTTAAATACCAATGAGTTTAATCTCCAAACCTTGCTTGATAGAAGTGGTGATTTGTAACCCTTTTCAAGTGAAATTTAACATTTTGTAAATATATAAGATGAGTTCAAGGTTTAACAACCAAGAAGAGAGCAAATGCAGCATTAGGCATAATTGAAATTGAATGAATAGACTCTCGGCTGAAAAGAATGCTCACCTGAAAAAATCTGTTGAAAACAAACCCTCGGCTGAAAAAACCTCAGATGAAAACAAACCCTCGGCCGAAAAAACAATCCGCTGAAAACAAATCCTCGGACGAAATAATTTGGAAACGTATCTCGGTCGAGAGATTATATATACCATTCTCGGTCGAGAATCCCATCCGAATAATGTGGAACCCCGCCCACAAATCAAGGAAAATTAATATTTAATGTGTCGGGGCCTAAAATATTCTTGGTGGATTATGTAACAAAACTCTCGGGCAAGAAATGTTATAACCTCTAGGACGAGAGTTTAAACCAACTTTCAGCTGAGAGTTTTCATTAACTCTGGGTTAATTTTTGAGCGGGAACAACTCTTGCCTGAGACATTTTCTAGGCCGAGAGTTTTTGGTCAACAGTTCCAGCAGAATTTCTGCAGAATGCAGAAATGTGTCACTTTAACAAGGTCGGACCACTGCAAAAAATGAGAATTACATATCGGAGTTTATACCAGTAGATTTGTCATTCAATCTACTTTCTCATAATATAAAATTTTTCGAATTTCATTTAGGATTACTATTTTTTTCTATTTTTTTACTAAACTGTATCATTAAAAAATTTTGTGACGTAAAAATCAGTCACAATGGAAATTCAATATCATAACACTGCCGAAGCCAAAAAAAAATTAAAAACTACAGGGATGTTCCTTGAATTTTCCTCTTCAATGGGTTGGTTTTAGTTCGTTTGATAAGAGTCACATTTGAAACAAAATGAGAAGACAAAAACATGTGTCGATAATGTACCATTTTTTGAACATATGTTGTTTCGATAAATAATAAAAAATAGTTCCCAAGTCTTAAAAAACTCAAAATATAGTCCAGGATCAAGTTTAGCATGTGTAGAATATGAGCCTACAATTTTTTTCCCTAAAATGAATAACCATATATAAAAAAACCATGGTCAACATGGGTCACTCATTATCCATACCTAAAATTTTCAAGTATATGTGGTTGGTTGACAACAAATTTGTCCCACGTTATGTCCATTAAAAAAATTAAAAAAAATACAAGTAGAAAGCTAATTCAATTCTGTAAAACCTTTGTGTTTACTTCAAGTTGAAATTCCTAAGGGATATATGGGTTTGAATAGGTCGAAGTTGAAAAACATAAAAATTAGCAATTTTTTTTGTAAAAAACAAGCCAAAATTGTTTCCCAACTTCATGTTTTCACCCCGTAATTTCATCTCTCAACTTAATTTCCAAACCCCGCAGGGGTGTAGCTCAACCGTCGATTAGCTTGATATGAAAGAAATGTTGTAAATGGAGATCACGAGTTCAAATCATCCCAGCTTACCTGGGCCCCATGATTGCAGGTTGTGTGGATACACCTAGAATTGGATCCCTGAACCCCTAACAACTAATATATAAAGTTAATTCAAAATTAAAGATTCATTAAATTAATCAATTTAACAATTTAAACATCCTCGTTGCGTTAAGTTAATGTATTTAACAATTTAAACATCCTCGTTTCATTAAGTTAATATATTTAACAATTTAAACATCCTCGTAGAAGTACTCACAAAATTCTTACGGAATTGCATGAATTGAACTCTCTCTTAAAATGAATTGAACTCTATTAAAACGATATGGTACACATAGTGAAAGCTAACTCTCAATCAAAAATAATAAGATAAATAATATTTAAATATTGAATCTTAATTTAATAAATATGTATTGCTACTTATTGGGGTGTAGATTAGTGGGCAAGTTCAATATATTATAAAACACCTTGTAAAAGCAGGTTATTGGTATAAATCATTAATCTGTGTTTCATTGTGGCAGATCCACTATCCAATATATTATTTTTTGTCATATCAAAAATATAAAATAATAAAATAAATAACATTTAAATAATAAATTTCAATATAATATTTACGTAGTTCTTAAATAAGTATAAGTATTAATAACATGTTTACTTTTATAGAAAATTATATGTTTAAATTCTAAAACTTTTTTTAATAAAATTATATATATATAAAAGCAATGACTATATTTTTGAAAATAATTCATAACTACTTACAAAAATAAATAATATAAATAATAATGAAATTATTATTATTCACAAATTATATTCTTATTGGGATGTAAATCCTTCCGTGTAACCCTTAACCCGTATTTCATTGTGACAAACCCACTGCTCAATATTACTTTTTATCATATGAAAAATATAAAATAATAAAATAAATAACATTTAAATATTAAACTTCAATATAATAATTGTGTACTGCAAGTATGAGTATAAATCGCGGAAAAAAAATATAAGTATTAAGAAGCTGTTTTTCTTTATAGAAAAATCATATGTTCAAACCCTAAAACTCTTTCTAATAAAATAAAACTCTTTCAAATAAAACAACTAGTTTTTAAAATAAATATAAGAATAGTGACCACACTCTTGAAAAGAACTCATAACTATTAATAGAAATAAATAAATAGTGAATTTCTTATTATTCATAACTTGAAATTTTATTTAGAGGAAGTTCGGATGTAAATCCTTCCATGATAATTTAAGTTATCAAACTTAGGTTATAACATTATATCTTTGTAATTGAAAAAAAGAAGATGAAGACGCCCGGCGTTTCTTTGCGGCTAGGGCTCAAACCCTAGCCGCCTCTCTGGTTTTCGTTTGCAGGGAACGGGTCAGGGACGCGTCGCTCGTGCTTGCAGGGCCAGACGAACTGCGTTTTGCTCGGTCTGCCGCGTTCCTCAGCTGGTGGGCGCCGCCTCACTGGTTTTCGTTTGCAGGGAACGGTCTCTCCAGGGACGCGTCGCTCGTCTCTTTGCTTGCAGGGCCAAGGTCGAAGTGCCTGCGTTTTTGTTGCTCGATCTGCCGCGTTCTTCATAGCTGGTGGGCGCCGCCTTCCAAGATGGCCCCAGACCGGTTTGCAGAGATGGAAAAAGACTCTTTGGAAGCTTTCACAGCATTAGTCCGTTCGGCAAGACCTAAAACCAAGCCTTCTCTCTCGTCTAAGTTTGTTAAGAAGATGGAGGAGATCCCTTCTCTGGAGCTATCTCTAGAAGAGCCATGCAGTCTTGCCCTCCTTCTAGCAGAAAAAGCCCTCATCGAAAAGTTCACGGGGTTATGGCCTAGCCCCAAATCGGTGGAGGCTTGGATGGAAGAACGCTGGAAATCACTGATACATGGAAACGTTTCTCTATGTGCAGTCGGCAGGGGGTTCTTTGTTTTCAGCTTCTCTAGCAAAGTGGACCGAGATCTAGTTTTCAGATCTGGCCCCTATTTCATGGGGCCGAGGGGGCTGTTCTTAGCCCCCTGGACTCTTGATTTTAACCCCGGAGATGAGATCACTGCAGCCCCGGTTTGGGTTAGGCTGCCTCATCTCCCCCTGCATCTATGGGGGAAAATCTCTCTGGAGGACATTGGAAATAAGCTTGGTCGTTTCCTGGACAATGTGGAGCCGAAAGGGGATCAATTTACCTGTGCTCGTGTTTGTGTTGAGGTTAACCTCGAGAAAGGACTCCCGGAAGCCATTCAGCTCTCCCTGGGGGAATGGCGCCATATCCAAGAGCTGGACTACGAGCAGATTCCTTTTAAGTGCCTTCGGTGCCATACTTATGGTCACTTCGCAAAATGCTGCCCCAAAGCCTCAGAAGTGGCAGAACCAGCTAAAGAAGATGATTTTCAGCCAGTAACTAACCGGCGAAGGCAGCCAAGGCGAAAGGAATCACTAGCCCAGGTTCCAAAGGTCACTCCTTCAGCGGAGGCAACTCTTGAAACTAAAAACAGCTTCGAAGCACTGCAAGAAGAAGAAGCCCTAGACCCTAAAGCAACAACAGTTTTGGAAGACCCTCAGGTAGACGAAAGACTTCCGGATCCTGCCCTACCTGGCTCAGTAGATGCGAAGGAAGCCAGGGCTTCAGATCCTGAACCCCCTGCCCCTGCAGGCCCGGCTGTTTCAGTCCCCTCCAGCGGCTCTGTGGGAACTATTGAACCTGAAGACAATTGAGTTCCGTCTCCACCCCTTACCAGAGGGCGAAGGACCAACAAGGCACGTAGAGAAAAGGAGACGGCTACCAACATCTCTTTTGGATCTCAGAAAAAGCTGGATCCCTACTTTAAGGGGCAAATTTCATCCCCCTGATTCTAAATGCTTTGCTTTTGTCTTCTACTTTGCTCACAGTTTGTGAGAATTTTCCCTTGTAAGCTCTTTATGTCATTATCTCGAATTAGCTCAAGAAATAGATGGGATTTGTCTCCCAAGATTTTAACAAGAAGGTTGGCAGCACTGTTAGAGGTCACCAACCTTCTTCAGATTTGTAACCTTTTGGTTCTGGCTCGCCAGAACGCAAATTAATGCAACCTAACCGTTCTTGTAAAAAAAAAAAACATTATATCTTTGTAATTATGGCGTCTTTCCATAAGCTTTGAACCGATGATTTATCATAAAAAGTGTCATAATATACTTATTAATAATTTATTCTACACTCTATAAATATTATTTTTAAATAAGATGTTTTATTTTAATTATTATATATAGAATATTTAAATTTTTTTAATAAAAATATAGTTTAAATATATACAAATTTAAATCTAAATCTAAATATTAATTTAATAATTAATATATATAGATAGATAAATATAATGTTTTAAAAATAATTTAATTTTTTAATGAAAGAATGATCCAATAGAAAACTTATGCAAAAAGAAGTTATATATAGTCAAATCAATTTGATTAGCTCTCCAAAAATATGTAGAAAACCATAATTGTAATATCAATACTAAAGAAGACAAAGATATAATTAAAAAAAAATGTAAAACCTTATGTTTATTAGTTTTTATAATGGATTAACATTACAAAATAACTACATTAGTATTTTTTTCAACGTAATTTAGTGTTTACTATAATAATCTTTTGGAAAATATCTTACTTGCAAGAATATTTCTCAACCACTAAAACTAACTCACCCTTCTTAACCACATCATTTAATATATATATATATATATATATATATATATATATATATATATATATATATATATATATATATATATATATAATATTAAATGATGTGGTTAAAAACAGTGAATTAGTTTTAGCGTTTGAGAAATATATATATATATATATGAGAATAACATACATAAATATGATATTAAATATATATGTGATATGAATTAGAAAGAATGTGGTAAAAGATTTAAATTAAATATATATATATATATATGGATTTATTATATTCTAAAGTTTTAATATAATTAATTATATTCTAAAAAATGTTTCAAATATATTAAGATGCTTTTTGTATTTCAAAATGTGTTAACAAATATGAAAACAATTTAAAATTTAAATCGTTATTTCTTGGAAAAAATATTAATATTAATATTTAACTAATCGTATAATCTTAGAAATCATAGCGACGGAACGAATGAAATCGATTAATCAAATATATTCCGCAAATCCTTTCAACCCTTACTTTCACGAACAACTACTCCGCTCCAAAGGAAAACAAATTACAGAACTAAGAAAAGGAAGATCTTAGCGTATATGGTTTATGTCAATAAGAAAAGTATATAATTAGAATTACGAAAACTAGTATCAGAAAATTAGATAAAACTTTAACTCCGCTTATTTGGATAAAGGGATGCAAAACTGACCTTAATCAAAACAATAATAAAAACTGTCATAAGATTATATGTATTTCCATTGAAATTTTTGGTGGAAAATAATAAAAACTGTAATAAGATTTTGTATTTCCTTTGAAACTTTTTGTGGAATCATTCTGTTAGCCCTATAATCTTGGGAGAGGCACCCATGCCGAATCCATCGATTTTAAGCTCAAAATAACCGTTTACTAGGTCAGTCCGAGTGCAGTTTCTCAACGAATATATATGTCTAAATCATTATTTCTAAATCACTAAAAGCTCTTTGGGGCTAACCTGTAATCTACCAAAACACACATCACCTTGCACTGTTTCACAAGATGGAATTGAAGCAGAATTTACCAAAGGGTCCACTTGTCCTTTGGAATTGAAGCAGAACTGATTAAAAGGTTTACCTGGGCTAGTAGGTTTTGTGGAAATCTTGAAAAAATTTGTTTAATAAAATCAAAATTTGGAAGTGTTTAAATAGTATTTTTAATCTATAAATAGATTCATGGCTTTCAAATACCTTCTAACATTTAGATTTTGCAGTTTTTATTATTATTATAATTCTATTTTTTTTTACAGATTTCTAACTAAACAAAATAATACTACAACTGTAATAAAAAAGATTAAAAATTTAGAATATTTACACTATACTTTAAAAAAATAAATATAACATTAAAAAGATATTTCAAGAAATAATTTCAGCTGCCCTTTGATCTCTCTAGGTGTTCACCCACACCTAGTTATACTGTGTGCTAATGGTTATTAATATTCATTAAAACTTTGGTTTTTATAGAATAGAAAAAAATAAGAAATCACTAATTTTTTGAATTTTTTTTATGGACTCGTTCTGAAAATAATATATTAAACCATTAAACAAACAAAGATAACATTAAAAAATATTGCTTGAAACACATATAGCATTAAAAAGATACTGAGTCTGCAGAAATGTATAGAATTGAAAAAAGCGCAGGCTCTCAGGTTGAATAGGTTAAATTGTAGCAGAAATGTGGACAGGAAACATTCGACATCTCTGCTGAGAATGCTTCTACACATCTCTGTGGACAGGAAACATTCCACATCTCTGTGGACAGGAAACATTCCACAAATAAAGCAACAGTAAACAGTTTTACCTGAAAACCCATAACTAGCTTCTACAAATACTCGCGCACAGAATTCATAGAAATGACGGCCAGATTTTCTCAAGCACAAAATTCGTCGTGTCTAAGACGCTTTCCAGTGTCTCAAACACCTGATATTGCAAGGGTATATAATGAGGAATTTGGATGGACTGGACATCCAATTCCTCGAATATTCTCTCATCGCCGCCATGATATTTGTCGCTGAACAAGTTGCTCACGGTGGCGTTATCATCAATGTATGCAGACACCGAGGTCTTCCTGTCATTCAAGGTCTGCAATCCATCATCAATTTTTGGTTTCTTGACTTGAGGAATGTGTTGATTGACGGAAGACAAATTCATTTCTTCTTCTTGATAGCCAGAAGCGCGGGGCCTCTTTCGTCCAGTGAGAGACTGAACAACAGAACGAAATTCGGACGCGCTCGTTTTGATCATTGTAGGGTTTGAGATATGGACTACTCTCACTGGTCCTCGAGATGTGGATCTTTTCGAATTGCAGGATCGTGCTGTTGAACTTTTACCTTTAGAAACCTCCTCCGCCATATTTTTCTGGGAGGTTTGAATTTCTGAATGAATTTCTAACAATTTTGTGCAGGATGTATCACAGTGCCTTGTTATATGCAAAACCCTCCATTCTCAAACTTGCGACCTGGACGAGACTATATTCAGAATAATCCTATATCATTCTGAATACGCTTGCTTCAGAATTGCTATTTCGTGGAATGTAAACCTGTAACTTTCGAGGTGTTGGTCTCGGGAGAATGGGAACAAGGGAGGCAAACGAGAAAGATAGAAGAAGAGACGGAGATGCGGAAAATTTCGTTTTCAAAAGCTGGATGAATTGATATTTTTCAATGATAACAAATTTCTGTGGTGACGGGAGTTTTGTGTTAACGCGGCTTATCCTCGGAGATTCCGCTGTGACAAGGCTGTATTGGACGTTGGTGCTGACGTTGTGGAAAGACCTTTATCACTAAGCAGGGTTGACGCCTGGTTTTCCAAATTGAATTATTTCTTCATTATTCATTTGAATATATATATATATATATATATATATATATATATATATATATATATATATATATATATATATCAGTGGTAACAAAACAATAAAATTAAAAGTAAAAAATAATAAATTAAAAGTTAATAACATGTAATATGTATATTTCTTCATAATTTAATGATTCATCGTTCATTCAACATTCACATTTATATTGGAATATAAAATTTGATATTAATTAGAAGTTATATTATGATTTCATTATCATATTATATTCAAAATTTGTCTAATGAACTAATAGCATTTCCAAATATGAAATAGAAAATACAAAATTCAGAAAACACTCAAGAGTGATTTCATTCAATAATTATCTTTATTGTAAGAGCGTATACTTGTAGTTGTATTTAACCTGGGAAGCCCTTCATCGTTTCACCCAACATCATCGCTGCCTAATGAAATAATTATGAGATGTTTGAATGACAAATTATGATGTTTGAAGAGCTTGGCATCATAATTTTAGGTTTTGGAGGGGGCACCTTTCTCCCCTTCCTTTTATTTTTTTCACTGCTTAAAGAATTAGGATAAATTATGGGTTTGCCAACCAAAAACTCGCAATTGAAGAGGTGGGTTTGTAAACCCGGAGACACAAATCCTACCCTAGATAGGCGAACCCATGCAACTAAAATTATATATGAAAGATAAATACTTGATAGCTTATTTGAAGAGTTTATTGGGGTATGGAAGATGAGTTATGGACATTAATATGATTGAAATACAAGAGGAGATAATTGAGATTCTAGGTAAAAAACCATCATTTAGATATATGGCCAACTGAGGCATATCCAACACTATGTTCTCCCCATATATATCATTCAGAAATTTTATGATTATGATAAAGGAATGACAATGGCTAATTTAGAAGTGGTTTGAAGGTATAGTTTGTATATAATAAGCATTATTTTACAAGATAATAGACTTATTTCTTGCATCGTTGTAACATATATGCAACCTAAACATCATAGGGTTGATAAACCTATTATTGCATAAAAACTTTCAATAGCATCGTTGCCTCAATTTTACGTCAAATATTTTTGGTATGGCTACAAACATTATTTTTAATGATCAAAATACTCTTAGAGAGACACTTAATGGCTACAAACATTATTTTTAATGATCAAAATACTCTTGGAGAGACACTTAAATTAATGGGAAAAAAATCATGGTGCTATGCATAGGATAGCTTATTCTGTCATAACTAGCAATTTTACTTCAAAAGTATCTATCATGGGTTTTGTTGTGGGGACTAGAATTGATGTTTGAGAACCTTATTTCATATCTTGTTGTAAATTTTCAAATAATTTATTGGTAAAAAACTTTTACGAATAGGGAGGAAAATAAATGTTGAACATGCAACTATTCTTGTCCTAATTGTTAATTGTTTATCTTGTTTAGGAGTGAATATTAATTTCCTACTTTGCATTAGAATAATGCATTTTCATCTCTTATATACATGGAAAAAAGGTTAACCCTACTACTTCTTGGAATTTATGAAATGGGAATATTGTTGGGCTCAACATTTTACAGTTGCTATAATTGTAATAAGATCATTCAACCCTATTTATGGTTTTTCTTGTTATTGAAGAGGCATGAAAATGTTGTGCAAATTATGATCATAAAATCTCCCCTTAAGAATTGCACTAACCAATGGGTGAAGAAGAAACAAGTTATTGAGAATTTGAAGTAAAATTTCGAAATAAAAAAGGGAACTGACCACAACCTTAATCTTTGTTAAATATAAGTACTCGAGAACTAAAAATTGTAATGAAAATATTTTTTTATGATATTAATTATCTTATTTGTATTGAATCTAAGAATGTGACAGTGTGGGATCCATGGGGAGAAATGGGTATGTTACAAGTGGCTAGTGGGGATTAGAGTTATAAAAATGAGTGATACATATGACAGGTAGGTCTTTTTAACTGTATATGTTTCTTTATTAAAATTCATGATTAGTCTATAATCGATAAGGATGCTTAGTCATATGCTATTATTAATTTTCTCTCAATGCTATAGGGTAAACTGTGTAAAAAATTTACTCTATCAAGGGTGAAATTAAAATTGGATTTTCTTTTAAGTCATGCTACACCCATTGTAATTCATGTGAGGTATTTATTATAAATGTGTTTTGCAGTAGTACTTATCAAAACTTCTTCAAAAAATTTCATAAAAAGAGTTAAGGGAGTTCTAACTAAATAGTTCATAAGGCACAATACTTGCTAAAGTTTTACAAATTGGGTAGCAAGCTAAATGAGCTTGATTGTGGGGAAAACTCCATAGTTAAGTGTAGTCAGAAGAGTCTTGGGATGGGTGACCTCCTAGGAAGTCCTAGTTACCCGACCTTTCTTTTCATCGTGGCGACTTGGGGGAATGTTATTTGGGGAATGTTATTTTCATATATGAAAGAGACCCATGAGATGTTTGAAACTTTCTAAGGTACAGCGGGCCTCTAATGACATTAAAATTAGTTTAAATTAAAAATATGGATTGACCCCAAGTCAATAGATGCCCGTCCGTCGCCTTCGAGTTGGGTAATATTTCAGCTTTCTACGACAAAATTTAGTCAAGTCAAGACACGCGCTGGGACTTTTCAGTCAAAACACGAGCTATTCAACTAATTCGCCGCTAAATTATAAGCTATATGAAGACGACGTTACATTCCGTACATGAAGCAAAGTTCGATAGATCCATTAACCGTGTAATAACGGTTTGGGTGAACAATTAGAGACCGGGGCACCGGGCAACCGATTACATGTAGAAATGAATTTAAATGCCAATTACATGTAGAAATGAATTTAAATGCCAACCAATTACATGTAGAAATGAAAAAGTAGCCATCATTTTTGCTGGTTGGACATGGCCAAGCTCCTCTTATGTGGAGGCCGACCTAGGGAATGTGAGATGGCAAATCTCTCTGCATCCTGCAAAGACTGGGGCTTCTTTCAGGTTTGTGGCTTAATATTGATTACCAATTGTTAGTTTACTCAGTTAATGAAGCATTGATATTTTTGTTTCGCTGCATAACATAAAGTGGAGGTTTTGAATCATATGATTGAGGAAGGAACGCTTATCGGCGTTTACCGCCGAATTAATGCAGTGTGCTAGTTTTTATGATGCTTGGGATGGGCTTAGAGCCATTTGATGAGCTATGACGGTTCGTGGGGATAAAAAAGAGTTGCAAGCTCATAATGCTTAGAGTTGGCATTAGAATGAAATTACTTTAGTGTATATTATTATTATTAATATTATGGGAATCGGTAAGGGTATTTTTTAAGGATTCTAATATTACATTTAAGTATAGTATTTTAGGCAATTAATTTGGATTGGAAAAAACACAGATCTATATATATAGGTAGGAGAATATTAAATACAAAATCTACAATTTACTACTAAAATTGATAAATTTTGGCAAATATTATGATAAAAAAACATATTTTATGTAAATATAGGCGATATTAGAGACTTAAAATGATTAAATCGCAATTTTTGTTTTGAAAAAAATCCCCAAAAATAGTGAATTGCCACTTAAAATTACCTTGGAATCGACAACTGGGGTGGGACTCGTACTCGTGTGACACAGCTCTGTAACCTCCCCGACCATATTGGTAGTACTTCTAGGCTAACGGGGAACTCCTTCAATGTCATTCTATCAAATTCAAATCTAAGACAATTTGACCCTTCGATATTAAATCCAAATTCTTCTAAATTATGATTTCAATTTATATATTTGCACCGATTTGAAACCCCAAAATATCTTTATCTAGGTAGGGATAGATAATACAATTAAACCATATTGAATTCAAATGGAGAATTGTGTTGCAGAATTACAACTATATTATCAACTTACACAAGGAAAAACATAACAATTATACATCAAAATACAATGTAATTACATAACAAATTACATATAGGTATGCTCTCCCAAATCCATATCAAGAATACCATATTAATTCATACGATAGAATTACTCATACTAATTCTGCATGAAACAAGAGGCAATCCCAAACAACCATACATTTAAGCACATTCACAAGTTGGAAATCAAACATATTCAGTAACATAAATTAACCATGGAAACATAATCATAAGCGAGGCATAAAAAAAATTATGAATACTTATCTTAATAAGAAGTCCAACTGGCTACAAGTGAAGGATATTCCTCCCAGCCATAGATTCTATCATCACATATCTTTCTTTGACAAAACCACCCCCAATATGGGGTTATCATTCCACAAGGGCTAAGTTATCTTCTTAGCTATTCACAACTCAACATCAACATGGATCAACTCTCTCTCAACTACCTAGTGTATAACCCCTTCTATAGTTGTCCCAATCCTCAATTATCCTTGGCCATCAACCTACAAAATGCCAAAAAGAAGCCCCCTTCTCTGAGCTAACAGTCCCTCAGGAAGCATTCAGTTTCCTTCTAGTGATATTGCACAAGTTGGATCGTAACTCTGTGAATTGGGACTCCACGACATGCAGTTGCAGGATAGGCTCCTATCACACACCAATTTTCCCACAAGGTTATGGCATGGATAGTTTTCATATCGTTTCTCTAGTCATCCAATACCACTTTGAGGTTTTAGTCTCAATAATTTCCTATGAATTACAAACCACCCTCCATGGAAGACGTGCATGCATGAATGAATTAGGGGACAACCCCTCACCCACTAAGCTCTCGTCCTTCATACGCATGGTTTAAGGCTTCCATATGGCTTAATCGATGCATGGGTTAAGACTCCCACATGGATTAATCCACTCATAACCCTTAATCAAGGTTTGGGGACTTGATTTAATGACTAAGGCTAAGGTTAAGGAGATAATCCCACCATGGTCATCCTTCCCCTTAGCCTCCTAGCACTTCCCCTCTTTTGGAGTTGTAGCCCCCCATCTCATCTTGATCCTTCCTCCCCTGCAACCATCAGATGTTTTATATTAATATTAACATATACAATAACTATAGTATTTTGGCCATCCTGACCATTTGTTCTTGGCTTCCAATATTTGCATAACCATTTCTCTTAGCTTCCAATCTTTACATAGAAAATATACAATTTACAATTATGGGGTCAAACTAGGGGTGTTATAGGGTCGATTCTCATTCACTACCACTATACCACTAGGTGCACACACTCATACCCCCAACATGGGGCATGGGTTAGTCAAGGTTTCAACCTGTGACGTTGAAAGGAGTGGCTTAATAGTACACTCTATTTCCACTTGGTGTACACCCCTGGGTGCATATAATATGATTATTAATTATGTCATTTTTTTATGATGATGATGAGTACCCATATAACCTCTAAATCGTATAACCCTTAACCCATATAACCTTCCCAACCCTATCCCTTACAACCATTAATCATATAACCACTATAAACGCTATAGTCCATATCACCTAACATTAATAACCTATATATACTATAATATTGATTAACCCATATAAACATTGTACACTTAACCCGTACTAATTTATATGACCCCTATATACATGAATCTATAATCCCTATCTCATATAAATGTATACCCTAACAATAATAACATCCAATACAACATTACTATAATACCTCATCCCCAACTCTTATAACCTATAACCCTTATAACCCATGAAAACATTAGCCTCTATAATCTGCAGTAATAGGATTTTTCCACCGACATCAATCCTTATGGATGTTGCTTCATGTATCAAATACTGTCACGTCCCCTCCCATCGATCCAACGCAAGGAAGGGATCATGACACTAAGATATGAGCTTTTACACAATACTTAGCCCCATTCATCAAATTCAGAACAATAAAAAAATGTTTGTAGATGCCATTCAATTTAACACATCAGAAGTAATATTCTACACACACATATACCATGCAATTCCCAGCATATGGATAAACATGCACGAATTTAAAACATTTGCAGAAGTAAACACATAAAGAGAATACTTATCTTCATTGTGCAGTTGTCCCAAGAAACTAGCTATGTCGTTGCAACGTTCCACCCAACCGTAGGTCTCTGCTCAGCCTGTATTATTTCAGCACTCAGAGACCACCCCTGAGCTAGGCATGATATCTACAAGCAAAAGGGGATTCTCAAGCTTAGCACAATCCAAAGAAATGGATACCCATGTCAACCCCAACGTTCTCTTACACATAGCAATTCAAATATTGGCATGGATACACATTTTCAACAATGTGATTTACAGAATAGGGTCTATGGGTTTTCCCCAAATCGTGGCACACCCAAAAACGGATTGTGGGAAGAGAAAATCAACCCCAAGGATGGAAACCGATTTCTCCCACAATATATGAGCAATAGTGGGCCAAAACGACCTCTATAAAATCTCAAAATTGATTTATTCTCTTCCCCACTGTTAACCAAAAAAAAAATGCCCTTCCCAACTGGGAAAATGGAGGAAAACACCCAGGAAGCTCCCAACTCGTGAGAGAACAAAACTGATGGGTGAAGAATGCCTTGGGGAGCAATTTTGTGGCTCCTTTCTTACCCAAGAAGCCAAACAAGAATTTCTATGAAGGGTGGCTTGCCCATACCCAAATTTGGATAGTCATATCTCTCCATTCCCCAAGGCATTATCTACCTCAACCAACTCTTCGAAGAAATGAATGATTGGGCACAAAATTCAAAATGGGTAGTTGAGGGTTGATGGGTTCTCTCAATGACACTTGGCTTGACTTGATTGGCTACATGGTTTGAATATTTCCCTCCCAATTCCTTATAAATATCATGCCCCCATCTCTTGTTGCATTGCATAGCTAGCTGTGGGCATTTCTTTTAAAATGCATATTAGCACATGGGTAACATAATACCAAATATTTGCCTCTTCGAGATCGAGCATTCACTAGCGGGGCCTTGGCCTTGAGCTCCATGCTAGGAATCATACATAATATGCATACAATATTTACATTATAGCCCAAAATATCCTAAGCGTCAAAATGGGGGTATTACAAATACTCTACATGTTCTCTATGCAAACTATATCCCCCTATATTATTTAATTCAATGGGTTAAGGGCTTAGGGGATAACGGTTAAGGGATCAGGGATAAGGGTTAAGGGATTAGGGGATTAAAGTTCTATGGATTAAGGATCTTAGGGGTTAGGCTCTTAAGGGCTCAAGCATTAGGGGGCTATGGGTTAGGGGGTTAAGGAGTTAGGGGCCGAAGGGGTTAGTTCTGAAGGCGTTTAAGGTACTAGGTGTTATTATGGGTAAATGGGTTTAAGGTGTTAGGGGTTAGGGGGTTAGGGGGTTAGGGAGTTAGGGTTTTAGGGATTAGGGTGTTTAGGGGTTAGGTCCTTTATGGGATAAGGGTTAATGCTTTAGGGGTTAAGGGGTTAGATATTTAGGGGGTTAAGGGATTAGGGATTAAGGGCTTAATGGGTTAGGGGTTAGAATGTCAAACGTAACACGATTAAGGGGTTAGATAATTTAGTTTTCAGGGGTTAATAGTTTAGGGGCTAAGGAGTTTATGGGATGGGATGTTAAGGGATTAGGGGTCAAGGGTTAAGGGTTTATGATCACCTATAATTCTTAACACTTAAATACTATTAACTACAACCCCTGACAATTATAATGCATAGTATTTAAACCCTATAAATGCATAATTGTTATAATGTGTTAACCATATAACTGATAGAATGATGATCTCAATTTTTTTTAATGTATTTTAGACTAAATTTTTCTATATGGAAAAGAAAAAGAGGCTAAAAACACATATATCACTGTAATGGCATCTTTGTAACACTTAGTTCATAATCACTATAATATGTAATCCTTGAAAACCTTAACCTGAATCCCTATAATTACTAACCCTTAACTCATAATTAGTATCCCTAGATCATTTAACTATAAAATCCTATAAAATATAAACCATATGCAAGGCTTAATCCCTCACCCTTATAACTATTGTCGACTTTCACCCCCAATCTAATTTGTTTTGCTGCATAAATCTATATTTCTACAATGTCACATAAATGACATTTGTTCTAAATACAAAATATAGTATCGATGTTAAGTCGATGTTTTTCAGATGTAATATCCTTGGGAATATTCGACCAAAATATTTACTCTAACTTCATATTTTTTAATAAATTTCACTGGTTAAATTTTTAACAATTTCTTCGAACATAGCGGGAAGTAAGTGGCGGGGACTGAGACAAGATATGAGGATGGTAGGATGAACATTTAATTTTGGAATTTATATGAGGAATGTGAAGTAGCATCAAATTAGATCAAAATGATAGTCGTAAGCACAAAGCACTAGGGCCATTTATGTTTCGAGCATCATCCAGGCTGAAGCCTACTCCAAATCTTCTTGGGCACACCAGCATATGCTTACTAGAATGGGTAGGTTATTTAGAGTTCAAGAATGAGTTGTGACAGTCAAATAAGTTCAATGGGTGTACTGGATAACATTCAGAAATATTTGGAAAGAGTAGGAGTGGTTTGGAAGTTTTAGGCCCTGTCGGGATGACAGAGCTAGCCAAGTTTCAATCTTTACAAACAGTGGTTAAATCCTCCCAAATTCTTGAAGTAGGGGCTGATATGGCTTATATGATGTATTATTGACCTCCTACAACTTACATAAATTAAATATGACATTTGAAATCAATTTGGCAGTCATTCTTGCAAAACTAGTCAATAAACAGTGCTCAATGAGCTAGTCTTCCAATCTGAGTTAATAAATGACTTTATTTAATTAAATAATCTGTTCTGAAATATTAATATGCTCTAGTATAGCGTAATTAACAGCATCAAGTCGAAATATTACTCACTGAACCAAGTTTGTACTCTTTTAATAACTCCTCTTCAGTACAATGTCTTGTAGACTAAAAAACCCCCTCATAGGGCCATAGAAGAACTGTAAGGAGAGATGTAATGACCAAATCTCTGTTCTAAATGTGTATTTTTGTCTTCTACAGGTCTAAAACAGAGTATGGGATTCACACTGAGTATATGAGAAAGTATGGGGCGCTATCCATAGCTCTTTCCTTCCTTATAGGGAAAACACCTCCAAATCTAGTTGTGGTTGTGAGAATGAGTGAGAAGAAGAGAATGGATCAGTTCTGAGGATGATTTCTGATACTGGACATCACTATTGGCTGGCTATATGACTATACCAATCCTCCATCAATCCTTGGGCGCATTCACTGGAGCATTCATCTTCAACTAGAGGAACGTCACCAAAACTAGCTAGAATTTCACTGTAAGAGAGATCTTCTCTCCAAACTGACTGTGTAACTTCAATGATGAATTGATTTGCATGTTATTAGATGTAACATCATGTTCTGGACCTTTATATCACTCACTCGTAACTCATAGGACCTTGTGGCACGTCTCCTAAGAAATACTTGTTGACGAGCATCACTCAACTAGTGGGCTCAGAGCTCTCTTGCATAAATTTCACAAATTATCAAAAGTGAGAGATGGAGTTAGAAACATTGTTAAATAGAAGAGATGAATTCTTCCTCAAGCTAGCCACACCTGTGGATGAAGGAGGGCACATTCCTTGATAGGAACGGAAACTTCTGACTAGAAAAACTTGCCTTCTTTTGTCTTCCTCCACTCAGACTAGCAAGTGCGCCTAGGTTAGCTTTTTTGGATGTTGCTATTCTCTTTCTTACTACTTTTCTTAGTTTTTCCACTTTATTTACTTTCTTCTTTTATGCTTTTGTTTGATTTTTCCATCTTTTGTCAGTTTCCTTCTTGGTTCATCTTGCCAACTTGTCTCCACTAGATTCCTTAGCTTTTCTGAGATTTATCACTTAAGCAAGTTTGGCCTACTTGACCAATTCGAATTTCCTTTCCAATTCATCAACCACTTGCCACATTTATTAGTAATAAACATTTAAATAACAATAATACAACTTCGAATAATTTATCTAAGCAATTAATTAATTATCCAGTAATTAATTAACTATTATGGTGTAATTGCCTCAAAACTTCCCCAATTAATTAATTTCTCAATTAATTATGAACTTAGACCCCTAGGGATAGGAGGATCCAAGTGGTGAGTAAGGTCACTAGGGAGGGGACATGACAGTCCTCCCTTCCCAAGACTGCTTGTCCTCAAGCAGTTTCAAACCAGGATCCTGCAAAATCTTTTCATCTTCTTAGGTGGCATCTTCACTAGGCAATCCCTTTCATTGTACTAGGTATTCTTTAATAATTCTGCTTCTCAGCTTCCTTTCTCTAACCTGCAAAATGTCTTATGGTTCTAGGACTAGATGTCCTTCATCATCAAGAGGAGGTAGTATTTCTAAAGCCTTAACTTGCTGGCACAATGCTTTCTTCAAGCATGACACATGGAAGACATTGTGTATTTTGCTCTCTGCTGGAAAATCCAACTCATAGGCTACTTCACCCACTTTTCTTGTTATTTTGCAGGGCCCATAAAACCTTGGCAATAACTTTTCAGCCCCTTTTGGCTTAAGAGTGGTTTTCCTGTATGGCTGCAATCTCAGATAAACCAAGTCTCCTAGTTGGAAAGTTCGATCTCTTCTATTTTTATCTGCATTGATTTTCTGTTGATTTTGTGCAACCTGCAAATTTTATTTTAGTGCTTTAAGGATGTCCTGGCCTTCTTGCATCCAATCATTTTCCAGATTGGCAAGAAGCTCCCTTAGGCACTCCAAACAGGCGAGGAGACACCAACTGGAGGATACTTTCTTTGGGGATTGGTCATGTAGAATTTTCTTTTCCATGTGTATTAGAATCAGTGAGTCACCTTCCAGGATCACGGGAAACCATGCTTCCGAGAGAATCAATTTGAGACCCTGGATAAGGCCTTCAATTTCTGCAGAATTGTTGGAATCGTGGACAATAGATCCAAGGAAGACCTTCAATATGATGCCTGAACTATTCCTACAAACCCCGCTGAAACCCGCAGCACCCGAATTACCCTGGGAGACACCATAAAAATTGATCTTGAAACCAGGAGAAGGGGGAAGAGACCATCGAACCGGAATTTCCAGTCTACAAACAACCACTTTCTGTCTAAGCCCATCAAGGTCAACCTGCTTAAACCCCAATCGAAAGCAATGTGCAGATCCCCCGAGGATAGGTCTTTATCCTTGTCATACCATTGCTAGCTCCTGATCGTTTCTGTCATATTTTTTACCAACTTCATCCACTCAACCTCCTCCCTATGGGATTTATCTCTGAAGATGTGTTCATTCCTCTCTTTCCAGATTGTCCAGATCACAATACCCAGGAAAAGCTTCCATAGAGTTTCGATGATGGGATTCGAGAAATATTTTAGATCCCATTACTTGAGAGTTTGATCGGGATGTCCTCTGACCCGTAAAAAAAATAAATCTAAAACCTTATTTTTAATAATCTTTTATAATTGATTAACATTACAAAATAATTACATCAATTAGTATTTTGTTTTCAATGTGATTGAGTGTTGACTATATTCATGGATAATGTTTTGGGGAATATCCTACTTGCAAGAATAGTTCTAAACCACTAAAACTAACTCACAAGTCTTAACCACATCATTTAGTATTTTATATATATATATAAAAGAATATATATAGGAGAATGATATACATAAATATGATATTAAATATATATGTTATAAGTATTAGAAAGGATGTGGTAAACGGTTTAATTTTTTTATTAAAAGATATCTATAATACTGAATATTATATTAAAATATATTAGTTATATTCTAAAAAATGTTTAAAAATCTATTAGGATATTTGTTTATATTTCAAATTGCGTTAACAAATTTTAAAACAATTTAAAACTTAAATCGTTATTTCTTGGAAAAAATATTAATGTTAATATTTAACTAATCATATAATATTAGAAATGGTAACAATCCTCAACCCCTGAGTTAGTATTTACTAAATATTTTCAAATAATAACTTTTCAGATTGATTACTTAACTCCAAAAGACTTCATACATTTGTAACATATATTACAAATATCACCTTAACAAAAGTATAATGAAGTTCCTTCCCATGCACTTCTTTTCCAAACCCTACTTAGTTCACATATTTAAAACATAAAACTGTATCACATACATTCAAACATCTAGCCACTCATAAACATGTCACCAATTATCTTTGAATAGCCTAACATCAAAAAGTAACATTAATGATTTCCATACTGAAAATTCATCTTACTAAAATCAATGTTTTTTCATGGTCATCTTATGAACAACAAGCAAACATGAATCATCTTATATTCTAGGCACATTCGACAAAATACATATACAGTAAGGCCATTAATCGTTGCTTCCTCGTGGTCATCTTATGAACAACATGCAAACATGAATTATCTTATATTCAAGGCACCTTGGACAAAATACATAAACCATAAAACCATTAACACACACAAAAGAGACCACATGTACCGGGTTCACCCCTATGGGCTACGTCCACCAAATTTGTTGCGTCTTTATATTATTCAATCAAGAGAGGGTTTACATCATGATCTCCAAGAGGTCAATATAACTGATTCCATATTCACCAGGAATAACCCAAGCTGTGGCAATGCAACCAGGTAGAGATTCTACTCATCTCCATCCGGCGAAGTGAATAAGCATAAATCATACTATGATTCCAATCTAGCATAAATGAGGAGATGCTAGCATATTTTATTCAACAAGTGAAATTAAAACAGATATCTAAACCAAAATACTGATACCCTTTACATTACCTAATCAATACAGACTCATAGCAATTAACTAATCCATACATGAATGTGAGGCTGTTAGGTGCTCATTAGAATTTTAGTGTTGGAGTGAAACGGAAAGGCGACCACAATTTCACATCGGGTGCCACTCTGTGCTTACAGAGATCTACAACTACATACCCATACAACACATATTTTTGACAGCATACAAGAGCTAGCGTTTTATCTAAGCTCACAATTTCTATCTAACTATAGAAATTCATGAAGGTAGAGATCCATGGTGTTGGCATATATATAATAGGAGAGATCCAAGACGTATCCCTTTTTGGCAGCAATAGAAACAAACAGAGATGAGATGAATTCGATGCCGAGAAATGATAAGCAGATATCTACAGGGACAAAACCTTGCGTGGATTCGTGTAGCAATACAAATTACACAGAGATCCAAGGCGATTCCAATCCTGTGTATATATAAAAGAAAATAATCGTTTCCAGCAAGCAATTTTCATACTGTATATATATACTATATATATAAGCAGAGATCAGAACAACTCACCGCAATTATAATTATTTTAATGATACGTCTGTCAAAATAGAGCTTAACCGTTTCCAGCAAAGCGGTCTTCTAATGGTATATATATACAGTGTTTATATAGGCAGAGATTAGAATAGCTCACAGTTGTATCCCCATTTTCTTTCACGCAATAATAAATTTCTAACAACACAAATATCCAAAAACACAAAGCTGGAAAATCGAGGGCTATGAGGCCGTCCTGTCGCTCTCATTCTACCTAAAGAAATATATTATATACACTATACAGTGTATGTGGGTTTCTAACTCGAGCCACCAAGGAAATGTCGAAAACCATAGTTGTAATAAAATGTATGCAAACTTAAATTTGGGTTTCTGAACCACCCCTCTCCTTCTATCCAAAGGTTTAAAATAAAACAATATCACATATGCAAAACTCTACAGATAACTGAAAATGAAACGAGCATCCACCCTGGGGAATTCTCCCGGTGTAACCTATCATGGAAACCCACAGGTGTTTCAAACAAAATTTAAACTAAAACAGGGATCGGGATTTTATAAAATCGTCATCTCCCAATCGACTCCACACAACATACAGAAATAATATCTTATCTAACAAGGGCTCGGATCTCTTTCAAGGAGGTCGTCCCTTATAGCTGCAACCAAATCATAACCAAGTTACAGAATAAAAGATGTACAAAAACAACCCACCAAACAAAAGAACTGCCCCCTAACTACTCGAACTGGTTCTCTTTAAAAAGAAGAGATCGGGGCTCTCCCAAGTGGCATATGTCATTTTTAGGGAGTTCCATCTCTCCATCTAAGGGGACAAATGGTAGTTGACCAACCCTCCTCGGTGACAAAGGCAGCCGAAGGCTTCGATAGCCTGCTAAGTGTGAAAACTAGCAGTTCAAGAGATTTGAGAGCTCAATAAGGGAACACTCCCTTAATGTCTTATCTGCCATCCCCGGGTGGATTATCCCATGCGAGTGTAAGGTATAGCCAGTTTCATGGTATTGGTGCAAAAGTCTCGGGATACTACAAAAGATGAAACTATAGGGAATGTTTCAACTTAAAGTTTAGATAAAATAAATTCTCGGATATCACGTAGAGACGCTAGCTAGTATCCATCTCTCATTGAAAGTATTGAAGCAAAGTATTGAATGTTTTAAACAAAACATGTATGCAACAACACCTATCCAAGAAAATATCTCTGTTCCATTGGCGGTCATGTTTGGTGAGGTAAACATCTCGATTCGACATCATATAGTAATAGGATAAGGTATGGGTTGCACCTTCTAAGAGATTTCACCTAAAACCTCAATTTATATATATATATATATATATATATATATATATTACATTCTATTAGAGCGGGATAGTGGGTGTCCCTCGGTTGTAATAATTTTGTGCTATTAATCCTATATAAATAGAAAGTAGGTTCCCCTTCAAAATGGGAACTCTAAAGATATCTATCTACATATACATATCATAATTATCATATGAGAATTTCCTTTTCTTCTTATGAAAAGTTCTCTCCTTTCATTAGTTTTGGAGCTTAGTAATATTTCTTTGATATATATATATATATATATATATATATATATATATATATATATATATATATTACATTCTATTAGAGCGGGATAGTGGGTGTCCCTCGGTTGTAATAATTTTGTGCTATTAATCCTATATAAATAGAAAGTAGGTTCCCCTTCAAAATGGGAACTCTAAAGATATCTATCTACATATACATATCATAATTATCATATGAGAATTTCCTTTTCTTCTTATGAAAAGTTCTCTCCTTTCATTAGTTTTGGAGCTTAGTAATATTTCTTTGATACCCTCTCCGGACTTAGGAAAATGATATTTAGTAAGTAGGATGTTTAGTCCTAGTTAAATAATAGTTAAATGACGCATAAAACATAAGGTCTCATTTAGATGTTTACAACTAACATCAATTCCTTAGGGACAAACCTTTTCACCTGGGCTTAACATAGCTTAAGAAGACACTTTACGATTTAAGGATAATAACTAATTCACTTTACTTTTCCCTCAAGTGCATGTGGCACTAAGATGACTTTCCATCATCTTCCATTGGTTTTCTCGTGGCTACCTTGCCATTCACCAGTGCCAATTCCTTTAGTGGATTTAGTTACTCAACATTTTAGTTGTGTCATTGTCTGCATTCTCCTAGGTTTACAATTTATGATTTAGAAATTAATCACATAGCTACAAGGTTTATTGGTGGGGCCTTGGCCTTGAGCTCCTCACCAGTAAACAAGTACAATAAATAATTGTATTTACAAAATAATTAGGGTAAAAAGGGGGGATGTTACAAAAATCATAGTGACCGAACTAATGAAAAAGATTAATCAAATATATTCCAAAAATTCTTTCAACCCTTATTTATACGAACAACCTCTCCGCTCTAATGAAAACAAATTATAGAACGAAGAACAAGGAAGATCTTATCCCATATGGTTTATGCCAATAATAAAAGTATATAATTAGAATTAGGAAATCTAGTATCAGAAAATTAGATAAAACTTTAACGGATAACAAATTAGATAAAACTTTGACTGATAATTGGGGTTACGGGTAGGTGTGGGAGTAGAGGGGTGCATGAGAGAGAGAGTCATGGGGCAAGGGGAAGATGGGAGTTTGGGGAGAGAAATAGATAAATATTGGGGTGGAGGGGGTAGGGGTATAGGGACAATTAGGGAAGATAGATATAAGGGGGGGTATAGCATGAGGCATGATAGAAAGAGAGGGATAGAGAGAAGGGAGGTTGGTAAGTGGTAGGGGGAGAAGGGAAGAGAGAGAGAGAGAGAGGGGGGGGTGATTATAGGTAGGGAGAGTATGATGGAGTTAAGAGTAGTGAGAGTGTGTGAAATATAAAGTTGGTGGGTGGGGGTTAGGTGTATGTGTTTGAGTAGGGGAGAGAGAGAGAGAGAGAGAGTGAGATGGGGATAATGATGGTTAGGGAGGGAGGGATAGGGAGGGAGAGTTTGGGAGGGATATAGAGAGGGAGGGAGGAAAGGAGAGAGGGAAAATGGGAAGGAGAGTTGGGGGGAGAGAGAGAGATAAGGATGGGGATGTAAGGAGGAAGGGATGGAAATGTAGGGGTTTATAACATGTCTAACAAATCATACATGCATTTTTTAACTACAAAATGTGTGTGTGTTTTGCAACAACAAAACACATATGCATTTTCAAACTGGAAAATGCATGCACATATTGTAATTGAAAAATGTATACACATTTTGTAACTACAAAACATGTGCATTTTTGTGTCTTCCCATCCTGCATGTCTACTGACCTATAAGGATTGGGCTCCTCTAGTGCTAGTGCCAAGGAACACATATGCATTTTTATTTTGTGAAGCTGAAGCATTTTTTGCAAAATGACAATTGCACCGAAAGGGTCCCTCAACATTGTGCAATTTCCCGTATATAAGGGTAATGCATTCATTATTGAGGGACATGTGAAATGATTATGTGAATTCCTTGGGTTATTTGGAGAAGGATATCCTATTATTTTAGGATTTATTGTATAACTTATCTTTCTTATCTATATTGGAGTTGTTCTTCATGTTTGCATTGATGTACATGGTGTGTATTTTTGTTACCTTATGCTATCTTAAGGATTTGGTTCATAACACCATATTTATGGTCATTATGTCGTACCTTAATGCAAATCAATCTATCTTTTTTATCAAATATTTTTCCTAGCCTCTTTGCTTCTATGAGACAAGTTGTTTCAATTTGTATTTTATCTTCGAACTTTTCCTTGACTAGTGTGAGTGTGTCCTCCTCTTTGTCCTCTTCAAAAAAAAATTGTGAGGTTCAAATATCTTTTATTACACTCATGATCTAACTCTATAAGCTTATTAATTTCCTCTTCGATGGTTTTTATATCCACCATACCTTCCAATTTTTTTTTCTTTTATTCCATAAAAAAAACTCGGAATATTACTTAAAAAAGATATTACATTCTTCGGATGTTATAAAGCATGTCCACTGTTCTTTAGAAACTACCTTTACAAGTGTCTTCTATTTTCACAGTGATGACTATTTTCAAGCTTATATCCTTTACAATTTTGTAGCTTACAAAAAACAATAGTTTTCTCCATAAATAAACCCCATTAAACATATGGATATGGCATGGAAGTCAAATACATTTCACTAGAAAGGAAATTATTTATAGCCTTTACAATCATGTAGTATAAACTAAACCAAAAAATTTCTCCAAAAATAGACCACAGTAGGATTTTTCCTATTACTTTCAACCTACCTACTTTCTTACCTATCCAAAAGTAAATTCCATGTTTCATAAAAAACAACATCTATGCAAATTCATAAATATCTTTGGATTTCCTTACCATTTTGAATAATCCATTCACCTTTCTGCATTTGATTCCCATCTTTTGAGAGTACATTGGCATTTTAGTTTTGTTCTCTATATAAGTGGATGTAGATTACTTCCTCAAACGAATCACTGATTTTTCTTATTTACTCTAGCATGACAATAAGGATCAGATTATGGAAAATACTAATATTTTTCATCTAGTTTATCACTATCTCTGTATCACCATATACTTTCAATTTTTTAATTTATATTTTTTAACAGTCTAAGAAACAACCACAAATCTTATAGATCCACATAATTATTAGTCCATTTTCCTATACCTGCTTTGAAAGTAATTGATTCATTTCCATAAATCATAATTATTCCCCCTGCTCCACAAACTTCCTACGATGCTTCATCGAAAAACACTATTGGGAATTCTTTAAACTCTACAAGAATCACCTTTCGAATTTCCAAGGAATTCTTCACCTTCAAGAAGAAGGATAGTATTCTTAAGCTCTGAATGGCACAAAAAAAACTGGTACTTCTTTATCATTAAAAATGATATTATTTCTTTCCATCCAAATACTCCAATTTATAATGGCTAGAAGAGTTGTGTAGTATTCAGTGTCTTTGTTGCCACAACACTTTCGAAAATAGTTAGAAATCAAGATCTAGCTATGTTTCAAACATGTTTTACCTTCAACCTCTTTCCATACTTGTTTAGAGAATTTACAGTTTACCTCCAAATGAAGGTTGCTTTCCTCCTCCTCATTGCATAAACAACATCTTCCCAGACTTGGCCATATCCTATTTTGTAAATGATCCCAAGTGAGTTCTTTGTTAGATAGAAGGATCAAGAATAACAAAAATTTCCTTCAATGGGTAGTGGAGCAACCATACTACCTTCCACCACCATATATTTTCAGTTCCTTGTAATTCTTTCTCCATAAGAATTTTATAACCATCTTTTGGCTTGTAAATACCATTATCAGTGCCTCCTGTCTAGATCCAAATATGACTGCTATCTATTAACTTGATTAAAATGAATTTAATGAACCTATAAAGGCATTCCATATTTTACAATATTCTCCTTCAAATCCCAATTGCGTTGCCTTTGTCCAAACTTGCATCTTGTACTCTCTATATGAAATTGAAATTATATGACTTAGTTTAAAGAGACCTTTCTTGCATGGCATCATGGTAATACCTTGTGGAAAAATGTGTAAATCACTGCTACATTCCCACAAATCTAATCCCAACTGAACACTATTACCATTCCTGATTTTCCACACCAAATTATCTCCTATGAGGCTATAAGTATTGGTGGCTTCCTTCCATAGTATTGAAGCATTTCTTAACGATTTTGAATTCTTTCTTATCCAATCTATCAAATTCAAAGCATATATATATTTATGGTTAACCAATTCCACCCATAAGTCGTTTCTTGCTGTCACTTTCCATATGGTTTTATCCACCAAGGCTATTGAGAAGGGATATAAATATTTTACTCCCAATCCCCCTAGTCCTTCGATCTAGCAATTTTTTTCCAGTTTAGACATTCAAAACATCTTTTTTCCACCTCTCCTAACCAGAAAAACCTCATACTGATAAAAGAAAACCCATTCAACACTCCCTTTGGCATCTAGGCTAGAGATCAGTAAACTAGTATTGTGCCCAAAACTGATTTTATAAAAATCAGTCTACCTCCTTTGGTAAGCTAACACATTTCTAACTTGAGATCCTTTTTTCACATTTTCTTATCAACCAGACCCAATCCTTTACCCCATAATCATTGTATTTGAGATTAAAACCAAGATATTTTATACCATTTATAAAGGAATATTCCTTAAAACCAAGGATAGACCTGTAATCATCAAGTTCTTTTGTAGTCATTTCATGGCCCAATAAATGTGATTTATAGGGTTTACTTTCATCCCCAATGCTTTACAAAACCCTTCTAAGATTTCTGACATGATTACTACATCCCTTCTTGATCTGCCACAAAATATCAACACAAAAAAGTGAGTGAGTCTGACCAAACCCCCTATCCTTATTCCTTTCAATATTCCATTTTTTTTTTTACATAATAGATATGTTGAGACCTTCAATGAAAAAAATAAAAAGCAATGGGGATAGTGGACATCCCTATCTGATACCTCTTTCAGGTTTGAAAAAAGGTGAATCTATTCCATTAATCAAGACTGATAAAGAGAGTGAGGTTAAGCAACACATAATCCATCTAGTAAATGAGGGATTGAATCCAACCTGAATGAGGATCAAGCATAGGTAATCCCAGCTTAAACGGTCATATGCTTTGGCAAGATATATTTTTACTATTGCTTCTTTAGTCTTTTTAAGCTTGATCATATGTAGTCATTCCTATGCAACTCCCACTACTTCATGAATCTGTCGTCTGAGTAGAAACCCAAATTGTTCTCCTGCAATGTGTGTAGACAATAGAGTCTTTAGCTTGCACTATATGATCTTAGCAATTATATTATAGTTGTTGCTGCAAAACAAAATAGTTCTATATTCATTAAAATATTCTGGAGCATTAGATTTAGGTATTGGAGATATAAAAGTAGAATTAAAAGCCCCTAGGATGGAACTTGTTTTCCTAGACTTGTCAATCATTCTGATAAAATCCCCCGCCACCTTTTCCTTTATACTTATAAAAAATTCAATTGGCATCTTGTCTGGTCCCGAACTTTTATCTCTCTTAAGACTATGCATCACTTCTTCAAGCTCAAATAAAGAAACCTCCTTCATTAATTATGCATTGTCTTCCTCCTTTACAAAAGTAGGATATAAATATGCTATCCTAACTGCATCTCCCACTGAGCTTTCCTCTTTTTTGTAAAATTTCCCAAAGAAATGTATCCCTTCATCAGCTAGGTCTTCATAGCTACTCAAAAGAGATCCTACACTATCTTTCAGATTCCAGATTGAATTTACACATTTCATCTAATTTGCATAATTGTGGAAGAATTTGGTATTGCCATCTCCTCTCCATCCAAACTTCCCTTCTTTTGGTTCTCCATTATGCTTCCTTGTTTCATAAAATATTCTTCCTTCTTTGCTCCAGATTGGTTACTTCTTGGCACATTTCATAATTCAGAAAGCCAAACCCCTTAGCCTCATAAAGAGATGTAATCCTTTGATCTATCTTCCTTAAGGCCTTGTTATCCTTTACCTTCTACTTAGAGGCCTAATCGCCACAACCTTTTTTGTCGGCTCAATGTTTTTTTAAGCTTGAATTGCTACCGATTCAGGATTTGTACTGTCATAAGGCTTCCAAGATTTTTTAAGAAGTTCCAAACACTCCACATCCTCTAACCATACCTTCCACACTATTTAGGAAAAATTGTTATTAGTTTTTCTTCTAATGCATTAATCTTGTTATTCTTATAATTATTTTCTAAATTATGATTTGATTCTACCTTTACTTGATTTTGATTTTCTATTTCTCATAGGGTGAAAACGCGAAGGTGGGAAACAATTCCGTGACAATTTGCCTTTTTTTGTTCTAATTTCCATTTTCTCACCCGAGACAAAAGTCAACAAATTTTCTCGGGCGAGAGTTTTACTACTTCTCGGACGAGAAATTAACCCCGGTTAGATTTCTCTCATCCATGAGTTTTTCCATAGTTAGAGAATTGTTCACTCGAGAGATTTTAATTTATCGTTCAAGAGTATAACCATTTTTTTTGTAAAACTCTCGGACAGATTTCTTGGTCGATAGTTTTGATTCGTTTTAATGTCTCGGCCGAGACATGTTTAACTATATAAACGCAATAATATTTCCCTGCCACACGCATTGTCATTTTCATGTTGTTGATGTTGGTGTCTGTGTTCGTGCAAATCCAAATGCTGTGCCGAAACAGTCCTAAAACCTGTGCCGACACAGTGCTAAAACCTGTTTGCTGAAACACCTTCAGGGAAGACCCCCCACAACAACAAAGTGAATGGCCACGAGAAGAGGACCGCCACTGCCATTTCGATCCAGACGACTGCACACGGGTATGTTTCTCTCTTTCCACTAGGATCTCTCTAAAACCCAACCGAATCCTTATCTATATGTAACCACTTGGTAGTTAGTTTAGCAGTTGGTTTAGAAAGAGTTTACTAAGACCCTTACTATCGTGCCTCTATCCAGAGCTTTGAGGCCTGAACTCCGAAAGGGAAAAAGGCCGGCCAATTATAGAGTGGATATTTTGTAAAAACTCCGAACTTAAACTAAAAATACTAATAATTTCCTATACAACTCTGTTTTCATATATCTTAGTGGAAGCAATCCTAACGGGCGAAGACCTCAATTAGGTCGAGGTTAAAATGTCGATGAGATTTCGATCAATTCTCCCTTAGGGTTAGGGTTAGAGGCCGAATTCACAAGCCATATCCAATTGTAGAGTCCTAGTTGTTGTAGGTCGAGATGGGTTGATCACGGTTTACAAGGGCATATGAAGCCATGTCTCTGCCAACCTCTGGATTGCATTGGGACCCTAAATTGACATTGCCATAGATTTCTGGTGCTTTTCATGATGACCAATTCAAGGTTTTGGATACATGCATTATATTCATATATCTAGCATTAGACCACACTACTAGAAAGAGACAAAGTCACCTTGGTATCCTACTATATACAAGTATTAGCTACCCAATAGTGTGATCAAGTGAAAAATATGAGTGTTACTGAATAATCCCTTTGCATAGAACTCAATGAGAGTCTTAATAGACTCTCTAGTGCCATCAATAATTGGGGACCAATTCTACATTGTAGTTCGAGAGTGTTTCTATCTAGCCACATTGGCTTCACCTCTGTCAACTTTCCACTCAGACAATTCAATATACATTGGAATGTTTTGCAAAATTCAAATGTAGATCTGCATTTAAGATCTAGACCATGCGCTAATAATTAAATTTAATTATGGTTTACTTCCTTCTCTCCATCATGAAGATGCTTTGGTGCATATATGTTATCTTTCATTGGATTTTCAACATGCTCTGGCTATTGAAAGGAAGCTAGAAAAACAACCAATTCCCTTTTGTTCTTCGTCTTGGTTCCCCCTTTCACAACAGGTATATCACATGGGTAGGCATTCTCCCATGGTATACACACCCCCTCCTCTCACAATTCAATATTGCACACTCCATAAGTCATCCCCTCATGGCACAACAATGTTGTGTTTTATAACATCCATGATCTACCAAGACATTATTCTTTAATGCCAACACCCAACTTACCCCTCCAAATGATGTCATTATTGTGGATAACCCTACTACATCTTATCCAAATCTCGTTCTAATGACATGTCTAGCCCCTTCGACCCATACCATTCTCTTTACTCAAAACTTTCATATTAAATATAGTGCAAATAATTGGACTAAGTCTTTTTGGCTTCAAATAAGGCCCACTTGAGGGCTGCTCTTGAATTTGCATATGTGATGTGCATATTACTGGCTTTCCTCTTTCAAGTTTCAACACATCATTTTGCCAATTGGAACTATTTCCATTACTAGAGTTTATCCATTGGATAAGTTTTTCAAAGGTGCCATTGTGACAGAAGCTCAGGTGTTTACTAATTCTGCCATTTTCCTCCATTATGTTCTCTTTAATCTATGGATTTACTTGAAGGTTGCAGCTTGAATGAATATTAATGAGACTTTTCTTTCCTCGGATTTCCATGTTTTTTGTCCTACCTCCTATATTTCTTTGTTTGACTTTAGAAGCACTAGTTTTAAGGTTACTATGTCCTTCAAACTGTTCCTCGCTTTCTTGTACCTAGGTTGAAATCAATGTATTACAATCTTGAACTCTGTTGTGTTTCTTATTGTTTCGATGCTTTAGCATCATGGTTGTCCTCTTCAAGCATATTGTCAGATTGTATCACGTGTGTGTCACATCAATGAAGTGGCATACATTATATGGCAATGGCCAAATTTAGAGTGGTTTAAGGCCTTTTATTTTGTATTTGTGGTTCGTCACTGCATGTATTGTCTTCAGAATTTTCAGCTTCTGCTATTACATCTTATGGAGATTCAGAACTAATGTAGCAACAATCATAAACTTTGGAGTTTGTGGTTGACTCTTAACTTTGCATTATGTACTTGTTTGAATTGTGATTTTGGAAACCACATATAGGATTAAGAAATTATGGGAGATTAGATTTGATCTTGTAGCCCTCTGTATTTTAGGTTCACGCTTTAACAAATCTATCATTCTTTGTTACTACCCAAAACCTCATAGAACTGTGCAGATGTGATCATTGTTTTCCTGCAACATGATTTTAGTTAACCCTTGGTTGTTGTTCTAATTTTTTTCCTTTGTTCCATGTGGGATACGAATACAATCTGTCTTTTCACTCTTTCAATTTTCTTCTTCTCACTCAGTCTTAAAAAAGATGCTCCTGTAGATCCTAACTCATAACCAAATCGCCTTGTATCCTAGTTGGAGTTGCGATCCTGAAAAAAATCCATCTTTTCACTTTCAATTTTCTACTTTCACTTGTTGATGTATATGTAACTGTGGAATGTATTTCATCTATGTATTTCATATATATTTATTGTACCCTTATTAGAGATGTGTTATTCCTCTATAAGGAAGTGTCGTCATGTGGATTAACAAGTGTCGAAAGTGTGTGTACTTGCCGATGGGTTATTAGACCACCATGTGTGGGGTCGGACCTGAAATATTTATATTATAATGTGGATGTACCTAGCTAGACAAGTCGGCCCCATAAGGTCACTGGGCAAACCGGTTAGTATAAATAGAGATCAGGTGATCTCTATTTAGATCATTCGAAAAAGTACATCTCTCTCACTCAGAAAGTGGCGCACTAGTGAGGAGGAGGATCATCTGCTACTAGGAGACTATCTCAGTGTATTTTAGTTGTACTTTGGTTGATCCATTGCTCTCTCTATCTCTGAGGAAGTTGTGGGGTTTTTCACCTTAGGGTTTTCCCCATGGAAACTCCGTGTCTCTTGTCTCTCATGCTTTTGATTCTTGTGATGAATGTCATGCTTATTGTGATTGTTATGCATTGATATACTGTATATGTTATTCTCTCAGTGAAGATCCTAAGTATTGTGAATTAATGCTCAAAATTTAACATGGTATTAGAGCTAACCTGAGAAGAAGACATTTTGCAATGACAGAAACTTGAGTTTCTTGTTTATTGGGTTTCTGTCCATAGATTTTGGAAAAGAAGTATAGTAGATTGACTCTACTCATCAAGGAGAATCTATCTGTCCAATCAGAATTCAATTCTGAGCATTTTCAGATTTGGCCCTAAAAATTAGGGTTTCCACAAAAATAGGAATTTTTGAAATCTGAAGACATAGATGGAAGCTCCTTGCCAAAATCGAAGTTTAGAGCTTTGGATCGAGATTTTTGGCTGGGTAGATCTCCCGGAAACTCAAACCCTAATTCAAGGCTCTCCCGAGTGAACCCGGGAGGACAAAAAGACAAATCTGAAGGGTAAAACTTTGCTGATCTCAAATTATGAATGCACCAGGATGATCAGCTCATCAAAGCGCATCTTTCTATTTTTTCAGAAAATTGAAATTCACATTTTGAATTTTTAGGGTTTTTTTCGACAAACCCTAATCCGGGACCAGATCCAGTTTTCAGGATTTCAAGTGGTAATACCTAAATATTTTCTATTTCCATTTGAAGTACTCTTTAAGATGTCTCACAACACCAAGCTTGAGGATAAACTTGAAGGGGATGATAACTTCCGAGCTTGGAAGTATAGGATTGGGTTAATCCTGGAAGAGAATGAGTTGGACTCATATATATAAGAAGACATCCCTATCCCAGAGGATGAAGAGGCCAAGGTATTGCATAAGAAGAACTTGGTCAAGGAAAAGAGAATCATTGCTGATTCTATCAAAGACCATCTCATACCCCATGTGTCTTCTCTAAAGACACCCAAGGAGATGTTTGATTCTTTGACCAAGCTATTTGAGGGGAAGAACATAAATCGGAAGATGACTCTGCGGAATCAATTGAAAGGGGTCAAGATGTTGAATGGAGAAACCATTCAATCTTACTTCTCCAAGGTCTCTCAGATCAAGGAGCAACTTGAAGCTGTAGATGAAGTAGTGGACAATGGTGAAGTTGTTATGACCACTCTGAATGGCCTACCTAGGTCATGGGACTCCTTTATTCAAGGAATCTGTGCAAGAAAGAAATTAAACTCTTTCAGTAAACTATGGGAGGAATGCTCTCAAGAAGAAGCTAGACTTGTAGCTCGTGAGGAAAAGATGGGAGGTGAAGATCAAGCTCTGTCAACTCACACCAAAAGAAGCAAGCCCAAGAAGGAGCACTCTCGCTACAAAAGATCCTATCAAAAGAATAAGAAGGATCTAAGATGCTTCACATGAATGAGAAGGATCACTTTGCTTTAGATTGTCCCAAGAACAAAAGGGATAATAACAACAACTTCAGCAAGAAGAAGAAGGGCAGCAAAAGAAAGTTCCATGCTCATGCTACTGAAGATGATGAACCTCCAAAGAAGAAGGCTACGGCAGAAAGTGATGATGACTCATCAAGTGAAGAAGAGTATGTTCTAATCTCTACTCTCACAGGTACTATCTCCCATGGTTGTAATGATTGGTTGATTGATAGTGGGGCTTCCAAACACATGACTAGGTTTAAGGAATCTTTTGTGAATCTATCTGAACATGAATCACCCCATAAGGTGAAACTTGGGGATGATTATCAATACCCAATCAAAGGAAGTGGTGAAGCCTCCTACAACCTAGATTCTGGAAAATCATTGAAGATGAATGAATTCCTTTATGTACCTAGGCTCAAGAAGAACTTACTCTCCATCTCTGCATTGGATGCAAAAGGTATGAGGGTTGCATTTGTGGATGGCCAATTCCTAATGTGGCCAAAGGGAAATACCATAGATGATGCAGTAGTGATTGGAGAGCAAGAGGGAGGATTGTCCAAATTGAAGGGACAACCTGAACATGCCATGGTGCATGAATCCATGGAGCCAAGTGAACTTTGGCATAGAAGACTTGCTTATATGCACTATAGGGCACTTCAAATTGCAAGCAAGGCTATAGAAGGTCTTCCTGAAATCAAGACCAAACATGAAGGTGTTTGCAAAGGATGTGCAAAAGGTAAGAACATTAAGAAGGCTTTCCCAAGTAGTTAAAGCAATGCCAAAGATATCCTGGAAATCATCCACTCAGATGTATGTCGTCCTATGTCATCCAGTTCTCTTAGTGGGTATGTTTACTATGTCTCATTTATTGATGAATTCTCCAGGAAGACTTGGGTATACTTCTTGAAGAACAAAGATGAGGTGTTTGATAAGTTCAAGGAATTCAAAACCTTGATGGAGAATCAAACTGACAAGAAGATCAAAACATTCAGATCCGACAATGGTGGAGAATTCACCTTAGGTGACTTCAAGAAGCTTTGTAGTGATTCAGGGATTAAGAGGGAGTTGAATGCTCCTTATAATCCTCAACAAAATTGAGTTGCAGAAAGGAAGAACAGAACTATCATGGAAGCAACACAGGCAATGCTGCATGGCCAGGATCTACCTATGCATCTATGGGCAGAAGTAGCTAGAACAGCTGTATATGTGCAGAACAGAACACCTCACAAGATATTAGACAACAAGACACCAGAAGAGGTCTTTTCTGGTAAGAAACCTGAAGTCAGCCATCTCAGAATATTTGGTTGTCCAGTATACACGCATGTCCCAAAGGAAAATAGGACTAAACTAGATCCTTCAGGAAAGAAGGGTATCTTTGTGAGTTACAGTGAAAGCTCGAAGGCTTACAGAATATACTTTCCAGGGTTCAAGAAGATTGATGTCAGTAGGGATGTAACATTTGATGAAAACTCAGCATTCATCAAATCAAGGAAGGCACCTATCGAAGTTTATGAAGAACCTAAGGAAACTAGATTTCAAGACACTACCATGACTGAAGCAGTCCTAGAAGTTGTTCGTGAGTTTGAAGATCCACAAGAACCTATAGATCCACCCCGTGAGGATAACTCTCAAAAGAGGAAACCTGCATGGGCTAGAGAGCTCATTCAAGATGCAGAAAGATTTGGCATTCCAAAAGAAGAACACAGAGCAAATAAGAGAACCAGATCACATACCAGCTATGTTGATTTACTCTATGACATTATGAACAAAGAGCCTTCCAGTTATGAAGAAGCAGCGAAAAAGAAAGAATGGAAGGATGCCATGGTTGAGGAATACCAATCAATAATGAAGAATGATGTTTGGGATGTTGTCCCAAGACCTAAAGAGAAGTCTGTTTTGACTTCCAAATGGATTTACAAAATCAAGCATGTTGTAGATGGCAGTGTAGAGAAATACAAGGCAAGATTCGTAGCTCGTGGCTTCTCTCAGAAAGAGGGAATAGATTATGAAGAAACTTTTGCACCTATAGCCAGGTATACTTCCATCAGAACAGTACTTTCCCTGGCTGCAGCAATGAAATGGAAAATACACCAGATGGATGTCAAGACTGCTTTCCTGAATGGTGTAGTTGAAGAGGAAGTATATGTGGAGCAGCCACTCAATTTTGAAATCAATGACAGGGAGTCATATGTGTGCAGATTTAAGAAAGCCTTGTATGGCTTGAAACAAGCTCCCAGAACTTGGTATGGTAGGATGGATAGTTTCCTATCTAGTTTGGGCTTTACTAAGAGTAAAGCAAATTCCAACCTTTATTACAAGGTTGAGGAAGGGAATCATGTGATTCTCCTCAAGTATGTGGATGATTTATTTGTAACAGGAGATGACAGATTGATTGCAGATACGAAGAGGAAGCTTGCTGCTGAGTTCGATATGAAAGATTTGGGAATGATGCATTATTTCCTAGGTATGGAGGTGTGGCAGAGTACAGGTGGGATCTTCCTTGGTCAAGGGAAGTACACAGTAGATATCCTGAAGAGATTCGAGATGATGGATTGCAAGGCCATGGCCACACCTATGGCATCAAATATGAAGCTTCTTTGTGATGCTTCATCTGAGCTAGTTGATGTCTCTATGTATCGTTAGATGATTGGGTCCTTGATGTACCTTACGAACACGAGACTAGATATTTGCTTTGCTGTGAACACATTGAGCCAGTTCCTGACGGATCTGAGGAGTGTTCACTTGGTTGCTGTAAAGCATGTTCTAAGGTACCTGAATGGTACAGTGGATTATGGGCTCAAGTATGAAGCGAATCAAAAGTTTAACCTACAGGGTTATGTTGATTCAGATTGGGCTGGCAGTGCTGCAGATAGAAAGAGCACATCTAGGTGTTGCTTCAGTATGGGATCAGGTGTGATCTCTTGGTTTAGTAGGAAGCAGTCCTACGTAGCACTAAGTACAGCTGAGGTAGAGTATGTTGCAGTCTGCTCAGCTAGTTGTGAGGCAGTATGGCTACGGAAGCTACTGTCTGAGTTATTTGATCTCCCGTTAGATGCTACTAGTATCTTCTGTGATAACCAGAGTTGTGTGAAGCTATTTGAGAACCCATTGTTTCATGACAGGTCGAAACACATAAATATCAAATATCACTATATCAGGGATATGGTGCAGAGAGGAGTTGTGAAGCTCCTGTATGTTGCGACGGATGAGCAGATTGCAGATGTGTTGACGAAGCCACTAGCCAAGGTGAAGTTTGAGTACTTCAGAGAGAGGCTCGGTGTTCTTCAGATTGATGACACTTTGAGGAAGAAGTGATGGACACATTTGCTGAAGCCATTCCAAGCAAGTTGGAAGGAGGATCCTTCACATGGCTATGGATGTAAGCGCTGGATGATGGGCATCAAGATGATTTTCTGGTTTCTACTTTGTATGATCAGTTGGATAATTTTTATGTATGTATGTATGCATCATGTTGGATGCTGGATATGATCAGTTGGATCATTTATATGTATGTACGCATCATGTTGGATGTTGGATATGATCAGTTGGATCATTTATATGTATGTACGCATCATGTTGGATGTTGGATATGATCGGTTGGATCATGTGTATGTATTTTTGTATATGCATCATGTTGGATGCTTGAACCATGTATCTGTATATGTATCAGGTGGATACATTGTATGATCAGGTGGATCATGTATGGTGATATGTATCATGTATTTGTATTTTTATCAGGTGGATACACTGTATGATCAGGTGGATCATATATGATGATATGTATCAGGTAGATACTTGGTATGCATCAGGTAGATGCATTGTATGATCAGGATGATCATGGATGACGAGCTTCAGGATGTTACTCCAGATGACATGCAACAGAATGTTGCAGATATGATGATCAGGATGATCATGTGTACATTAGGATGATGTATGGTGAGTATCATGTTGATACTCTATGGCCATGGATCAGGTTGTGCAGATGAGCATATAATTTGGCCCTGGGAGATTTGCAGATAGTCTTTCGAGGTTTTTCCTATGGCATATAATTTGACCCTGGGATATATGGCAAATGCTCTTTCGAGGTTTTTCTCTGGGAGGACATATAATTTGGCCCTAGGAGATCTGCAGATAGTTTTTCGAGGTTTTGCCTATGGCATATAATCTGGCCCTAGGATATCTGGAAGATGCTCTTTCGAGGTTTTGTCCAATGGCATATAATATGTCCCTGGGAGATCCGATAGGTTGGGCTGTGTGCCCATAATAAGTCTTGGGATGCTCTTGCGAGGTTTTGCCATGACCACATATAATCTGTCCCTAGGAGATCCTATAGGTAGAGCTGTGTGCTCGTAACAGCCTGGGATGCTCTTGTGAGGTTTTGTGGTGACCACATATAATCTATCCCTGGGAGATCCTATAGGTAGAGCTGTGTGCTCATAACATCCTGGGATGCTCATGCGAGGTTTTGTGGTGAGGTCACATATAATATGGCCCTGGGAGATCCTATAGGTAGAGCCGTGTGCTCGTAATAGCCTAGGATGATCTTTCAAGGTTTTGTGACGCACGTAATAAGTCCTGAGGATTCCACAGTATGCCCAGTGATGACGAATACTTGCAGGTGGTGGGCCTACATCCAGTATGAAAAAGGGCTGGCTCTGTAGAACTTCCTATGACGAGTAGAGTCAGAGATTGGTTGAGATAGCAGCAGCAGTGACGATGATGATGACGATGATCCCAAGAAGAAGACTTGTCTAGCAGATCTGTGTCGAGAAATACCTTCCTAGTTAAGAGGGAGTGTTGATGTATATGTAACTGCAGAATGTATTTCATCTATGTATTTCATATATATTTATTGTACCCTTATTAGAGATGTGTTATTCCTCTATAAAGAAGTGTCGTCATGTGGATTAACAAGTGTCGCAAGTGTGTGTACTTGCTGATGGGTTATTAGACCACCATGTGTGGGGTCGGCCCTGAAATATATATATTATAATGTGGATGTACCTAGCTAGACAAGTCGGCCCCATAAGGTCACTCGGAAAATAGGTTAGTATAAATAGAGATCATGTGATCTCTATTTAGATCATTCGAAAAAGTACATCTCTCTCACTCAGAAAGTGGCGTACTAGTGAGGAGGAGGATAATCTACTACTAGGAGACTATCACAGTGTATTTTGGTTGTACTTTGGTTGAGCCATTGCTCTCTCTATCTCTGAGGAAGTTGTGGGGTTTTTCACCTTAGGGTTTTCCCCACGGAAACTCTGTGTCTCTTATGTCTCATGCTTTCGATTCTTGTGATGACTGTCATGCTTATTGTGATTGTTATGCATTGATATAATATATATGTTATTCTCTCAGTGAAGATCCTAGAGTATTGTGAATTAATGCTCAAAATTTAACATCACTTAGTCTTTAAGAAAGTATCTCCGTAGATGCCAACTCGTAAGTAACTTACTTTGTATCCTAGATGCATGGGAACTGCTCCTGGGAGTTGGGAAATCCATTCTTGTCATTTCCTATGTTTCAATGAGTTGGGAAGTCCATTCTTGTCGTTTACTGAGTTCGAGGAGCATTGGAACTTATAGGAACATTGCAAAAGCATAGGGAACAGTTCCAGGAGCTCTGGGAGATTTTGGGTGAATGGATCGCCACTCCTAATGCCTTTCCGGTGATGTTTCACGTGTTCCTTGGCATGTGGGGTTCAAACTACGTATGTTTTGGTGAGTTTTCCTTCTTGCTTACAATGCCACATTAGCTTAGCTGGGCTTACAAACTAGTGACTATGAAGGATTCACCCTTATGAATTTTCATTGTTTCCACTCATTCAGTCCTGGTTGGGTCATTGACTTCCAACTTTAAAGATCGCTGTCTTGTTTTTCATAGGTGTATGGAGTCCTTCGTTTTATTGATTGTTGTGTCTAAATTCTGTTGATTACCTTTATGATTCATATTTTCATTTTTATTTGTTGTCAATGGCCCTACGTTGGTTTACATTTTCAAAGAGTCAAGTGCGATTTTGAAATTTGTTTAAGCATTGGGTTAAGCAGGCCTTTCCTTGTTGATCTAGGCAAAGTCCAAACTCTTTCATAATAAAATACATTAACTGTTACAAACTTACAAGTAAAGGGAAAATCTAAATAGGGCACTTATATAAATAATAATTTTATGTGTTTTAATTTTAGGCCCTTATTGACATTAGTAGGTATTAATAGTCATAGATTTTAAAGAGAATCATAGAGCTCCTTGATATTTTAACAATGTTATTATCTATCATCTATGTCCAAGTTAATCATGCCACAATTTGGACATATAATATGTATGAGAGATCAAAGGTGCACCTGATGGTATACTTCCATCACCAACAAAACTAGTTAGATTAAAGAGGCCAGCATCATGATCAATGGTACCTATAGAGTTTAGGTGTTTTATTGCTCTATTAATGACTTGATCTGTTGAAGCAATAAATTCATAACTATCTTGAACAAACTTATATATTGATGTAAAATTGTCCCCTAATTCTTTGACTAACAAAACATTTTTCAAATATCCATTTCTTAAATGAACATATTCAGTTCTCAAAACATTTGATTTCACTTTATTTCCAATAGTAATTTCTTGGACTTTAATCTATTTTCCTATAAAAAATCATCAAATACAGATCTATCTCCAATCATATGAAAAGATGCACCAAAATCTAGCATCCATTCAATATATCAATCAAAATAACCCCACTTTGTCAATAAATTCAGGTTTTGGTTGTGAATTCACTTTAAAATATCCCAAAATTGATGTTTCTTTCTTCTTGGAGTCAAATTTCCAAAACTGGATGTTTTTCAACTAGATCCTCCCCTCTACTCTCTTGATCTCCTTTCTACACCTTAGGATTATATTGTTTCCCTTGATATTTCAATAGTCTTTGTTGCAAAAGCTGCTTCAATTTTAGAGTGCCGATGTCAAAGGATTTATGTTAGTGTTTCCCATGTTATTATGCACTTGGACCAAATTCAATAGCCCATGCTGAAAAATGTGCTTCTGTTTTCCAACATCAAATGGAGTATCGAGTTTGTCTGCAATTTTATTGTGGGGCTTGCTCATTGCATGCAGTTGTTGATGCTGCAAAATGTGCATCAATTTTAGAGCATGTGCTATAATATATAGTGTTTTTGCAATTTCGTCATATGAATTGATCATTGCATCCTTAAGAATATGTGTTTACTACAATGTCAAAAATGCATGCATCTCTGTTTCATTGTCACAATGTTAAATGATTAATGCAGCCACGGTTTTCGTGAAAAAAATGCAAACCAAATTTCTACTTCTCGACTAATTGATACTAGGAAATGTGGATTCCTTTTATTTTAGAACATTAACTGTGATATCAAGCATGTTTGCAATTTGATATATATCTTGAACATTGCAAATTAGCCCAATGATTCTATTGGAAGTGGCCACAAGAACATGCTTTTATGTTTGTCCTGTCACACTATCAAATGATTTATGCTGATGCTTCTCGTGTTATTATGCACTTGGATCAAATTCAGTATCATGTGTTGCAAATGTGCTTTTGATTTAGAACATCAACTGTAGTATTGAGTATGTTTGCAATTTGATCATGGAACTTGATTGTTGCATACAGCTCCAGATGTTGCAAAATGTTCATCAATCTTACAGGATCGCACTGTAATATTAAATATATTTGCAATTTGGTCATGACTTGAATATTGCATCGATCACAATATTAAATATATTTTCAATTAGGTCATATGACTTGAACATTGCATCAATCACAATATGTTTTTACCACACTGCCAAAGATGCATGCATCTCATATTGTAGCTCTGCTTTCCATATTGTGAAATGCAAAATATGCCCATATGCCAATAGCTACATGGAATCTTTGCAATCAACAATGCAATTATTGCAACAACAAATAGAACTTGTTCCATTGAGTTGGTTATTTTCTCAATTTTTTATGTCAATGATGAGACCTTGAAATTATGTAGCATTGAATCTCTCTGTGCATTAGAAACAACCCATTTAGCACTCATTTACTCCAATTAAGTTGTCTCTTGAAATTGAAAACATAGATAAAGCTTAAGTGCCATGAATAACTTTTAGTCTTAAAAAAACTTGAATATAACTTGTACCTGTTTAGTATAGATGAGTGCAAATACAAGGATTCATGTAAGGTGCACCTAGTGGTATACTTCCAATTGGATGGTTTGGAGAAGTGTTCTTTCCATCCTTCCTCTAAAATGAATATGGATCCCTGCAGATGTCTTGCTTCTCCCAAAAAGAATCCATATAATGAACTTTCTTTTCACAAAATGAACATGATTTTGAATACCAACAGTTAGTAGCTCTATGGCCTTTCTTCTTGCAGCAGTGACAAATCAGGGATGTCTTGCCTAATGTATTCCTCTTGGTCTTCTTAATATTTCTATGGTTGATTAGTTTTCCACTTATTCTACATGCTGGTGGAAGATGATTCTTTAAGAATTTCTCACTACTTCCCTTCTTCAATATGTCACAAGAAGGTTGAGGAGGTAGTGGGTTTCTACCTTCATTTGTTGCTCTTTCTTTTGAGGATGTAGCCAACTCTGTCGCATCTTGTGCCTTCACAAAAATGGTATTATTGGACATATAATTTTTGATTCTTCCATTGAATCCTAAGTCGTCGTGCTTGTCCAACTGTGTAGCTACAATGGGGATTGAGATTGGATTGAGGTGGAGAGAAACATAGATAGTACCATGTTTCTAATGTTCTAATGTTGCATTTCATGTGCCTACATCTCTAATTTTATGATTAACCTGGTTGATTTCTTATTTTTTCTCAACAAGGACACATGGATCGTCCAGAGACATCTACCATCAGTGCTAGACGAAGACATGTGATGCAGTCAGGTATATTCGATTGTTAATCTGGAATTTATTTTTCTTGTTCGACACGTTTTGACATGTTTATTAATCTGTGGAAAATTCTTATCAGGCACAGGTTCACAGCTTCAGGGTGAAGCAATCTTGACTTCTATGCAACAACACTCCGTGAGGTCATCGTCAGGTAAATTCAATTGTTATTCAATTTATGCTCAAGTGTATATAATCATAAATATTTTTTTACACAACTTTCTAATATCTTGTTGTGCACAGGTGGTGTCTCTCACAATGACAAACGTCTGTTTGAGGGGTCTATAGGTTTCGGTGGAAAATATCAAAGGATACGCTTAGTGTCTCATACGCCACCGCCAGGTAGAGATTGTTTACATACATTCTGACTAGAATTCTTGTTTGGCATGTTTATTAATCCGTGGAAAATTCTTATCAGGCACAAGGTCATAGCTTCAGGGTGAAGAAATCTTGACTTCTATGCAACAACACTCTATGAGGTCATCGTCAGGTAAATTCAATTGTTATTCAATTTATGCTGAAGCCTATATAATCATAAATATTTTTTTACACAACTTTCTAAGATCTTGTTGTGCACAGGTGGTGTCTCTCGCAATGACAGACGTCTGTCTGAGGGGTCTACAGCTGCCGGTGGACAAACTCAGAGGACACCCTTAGTGTCTCATACGCCACTACCAGGTAGAGATTGTTTACATACATTCTGACTAGAATTCTTGTTTGACATGTTTATTAATCTCTGGAAAATTCTTATCAGGCACAGGTTCACAGCTTCAGGGTGAAGCAATCTTGGCTAGTATGCAGCTTCACTCCCGGAGGTCATCGTCAGGTAAATTCAATTGTCATTCAATTCATGCTCAAGTCTATATAAACATAAAAATTCTTTTACACAGATCTTTCTAAGAGCTTGTTGTGCACAGGGGGTGGCTCTCAAAATGGCAGACGTCTGTCTGAGGGTGGGTCTACAGGGGCCGTTGGACAACCACAGATGGAACCCTTAGTGTCTCATATGCCACCACCAGGTAGAGATTGTTTACATACATTCTGACTAGAATTCTTGTTTGACATGTTTATTAATCTCTGGAAAATTTTTATCAGGCACAGGTTCATATCTTCAGGGTGAAGCAATCTTGACTTCTATGCAACAACACTCTGTGAGGTCATCGTCAGGTAAATTCAATTGTTATTCAATTTATGTTGAAGTCTATATAAACATAAATATTCTTTTACACATCTTTCTAAGATCTTGTTGTGCACAGGTGGTGTCTCTCGCAATGACAGACATCTGTCTGAGGGGTCTACAACTGTCGGTGGACAAACTCAGAGGACACCCTTAGTGTCTTATACGCCATCATCAGGTAGAGATTGTTTACATACATTCTGACTAGAATTCTTGTTTGACATGTTTATTAATCCGTGGAAAATTCTTATCAGGCACAGGTTCACAGCTTCATGGTGAAGCAATCTTCACTAGTATGCAGCTTCACTCCCTGATGTTATCGTCAGGTAAATTCAATTGTCATTCAATTCACGCTCAAGTCTATATAAACATAAAACTTATTTTACACAGATCTTTCTAAGATCTTTTTGTGCACAGATGGTGGCTCTCAAAATGACAGATGTCTGTCTGAGGGTGGGTCTACAGGGGCTGTTGGACAACCACAGATGGCACCCTTAGTGTCTTATTCTTTAGATACGCCATCACCAGGTAGAGATTGTTTACATACATTTTGACTAGAATTTTTGTTTGACATGACTGTTTTATTTATGAAAATTTACATGATTTTTCCCGTAAACTTACATGTGATTGCCAATATTTGGTTTCCTACAGGGGCTTCTAGACATTCTAACAATAATGATGGTTCAGAAGACTTTATTTCTATTTCTCACCATGTTCATGATAATGTAGAGGTTCCATCAGGTATTTGAAATGAACACATTTTATTTAAATGTTTATAATTTGATTGACAAATTATATATATAGTTTTTTATACTTGCACATGCATTTTACTTCTTACAGGGTTTGCTGCTGCTGATCCTAATCCACCTCCCCAGAGAAGGAGAGGTCGTCGGGTGTAGCAGTATGCTCGCAATGAAATATATGATCCTCTTTACAGTCATCCTAGAGATGTTCCCGAGGAGACGCCTTGGGAGGACAACATCGCTATGTTGACTATGGAAGAGATGAAGGAGCATTCATCGAGATTGCAAGCAGAACTTGACACTTCAAATATCTCTTTTGGTTCTCAAAAATGTCTCCAGATTGTTTTGCACAATATGAACAGTTTGATCAAGACATATCTTGGGGTTGGACCATCAACCCATATTTTTCATGACATGATGCGTAGGAGGCGGTTGTCAGTGATGGGTCGCCACAAGTTTGAAGAAATAAAAACCTTGTCACAAAAGAAATGGTCTTTTCATGTTTTGACTTGCGTCGTGAAGACAAAAAACGTCTAAAGATCGCAAGATTCAATGATCCACTGATTGCACCCCATATTTATTCTATGTTCCTGTGTGCATATGGGAAGTTCCCTAATAATGACGAGGTTCCTCAGTATTTTGTTAAGATGGTGATTGCAGAGTTCCAGTTTCACATGGACCCCGACTATACAAATACGGGATCTTATTTCTATGGTTCTGGCAAAGGTCGTACATATGAACGACCTGATGCATGACGAGATGTTCAGTATAGGCGTCTGATGTCTCGGTTAGTACAGCCACATCCTAGAGTCGTTGCTTTGCCAGAGGAGTTGGAAATGACATCCCAAATAGCAAGAGCGGTGAGGGAAGAGATAAGAGAGCGTGTTGGGGCTGCATTGGCAGGGGTGGAAATCGGCATAAATACTTTGTCATCTTCAACCAGTATGGATGAAATTTCATTTGATGATTATTCTGATGATCGCTTGAGTAGCATGAATCGATTAGAGCTTCAGCAATATGCAACATACTGTAGAGATAATTATAAGCGAGTCATCGCTAGACAAAATCAAAACAGAGGCAAGGTACATAAGTATGCAATAATATTTTTCAATTTATTATATGAAATCTAATTTTTTTATTCTCCAAATCTAATGTCTATAAATTATATGGAATTTATGCAGTATACCAGATTCATGAATGATGACAACTTTGATGATACAGATTTTATTGACCGGTCAGAAACAGAGGCTAGTGGCACGAATACACATGTTGAGGAAATTGTAGTTTCTCAATTTCCACCAGGGACACATGTATGGATATTCCTATTTCATGTCTTCTAATCATTGGTCTTAGCTTTAGCTTAAAAGGTTTACCTCCTGTTTTTATGGGTATTCTATGCTATATACATAATATTGAATTTATATTCATGGTATTTTGGGTATTCTGTGCATTTTTTACTATTAAAAATGGTTGTTCATGCCCAGATTCTGAGATTAGGGTTTTTTCATGCCTAGAAGACTAGCCAAAATAGATCTCGATGTACACAACTCAGACTGTTTTACTCCCAACTTACCTCAGAGAAACATGACTTGTTTTACTGTCACATTTTGCATTTTAGATGTTGGTCAACATGTAGCAACTCTCTTTAATTTTATGCTACCAAATTTGACACTAAGATTATTAGGCACACACATTCTTGGCAATGACAGAGTGATCATACAATCTTGGTGAAAGGTGTGCTGATAAAATTAATGAGCAATCTCATCTTCATGATGCTCGATTCGAACCCCACTCCATATTCTTCTATGGATCTTAGTATATTGAACCCATATATGTCTTCAAAGAATATGCCTAGAAAAACTACACCACAGAGAGGGAATGATTAGAGAGGCTGCACTGCAAAGAGGGGACTTCCTTCAACTTAGGTTCTAAATGTTGTTTTTTGTAGCTTTAGTTCACATGCATGACTGGCTTTGCTCCCGTTTGAAAGTAAAATTATCCATAATATGTACCTACCATTGGTTTCCATTAATCATGTTCTAACATTGCTACAAGAATCCTCAAAAACCTATGAAATATGATGACGCTAGGGATTCCATTAACTTAACAATCCAACTCTTCCACCAGAAAGGATGAAATAAATTCCATTTTATATGATATTTCAGGCCATATTAAATAGGGAATGCTTCCTCCTATGCTCTATCCAAAATTCCATTAGTAAATATTCCCTGCTACAAACACAAATTCCTCTACAAATAGATATGGAAAGGCATCATATGCTTCTATTTGATGTCTAGAATCAATAACACAAGCCATCCAATCTCTATCACACATAACCCCCTAATGAGATTGTGATGAAAGTGGACACCCATACAAAATGGGGTTAATAGGGCTCATCCTTTAGGAAAATGTGTTCAAAATGAATATTTCCATACTGGGTCCATTTTGGAGGGATTGGGCATGGATATTTGGTCCCCCGCTCTCCAATATTATGATTGTCAGAAGTTATACATCCTTTTGCATCAGTTCCAAGAACTAGCCCATATTATCAATGCTTGTTGGATGGCCTCCATATTGCATCAAATCAAGCAATTGTCATACAAGCTTTGGTTTGGTGATAAATAAATAGTTTTCTATGTATCTGAACAACTCATTATTGTTTAGCATTATAGTTCATAGTGTTGACATTCTATGCTTATAGTAGCGACTATAAATGATTGGATGATGTCTTATCAGTGATTCAAGAGTTTCATCAAAGTTTGTTTTATCAAATTTTCCAAAAGACTTATTTCTAGTTTCCTGTAATGGATTGCACAAAGGCGCCCAAAGATGTTCAACATTGGTAAACGTTACAAAGATTGTTGGAGGACCAAGTTTCCATATCATTGCACACACATCCTTTATTATGTGTTCAAAATAGTCATGAGATGTGCATATGTTTATGAGGCAATGATAAGCAATTGGTGATTTCAATATTTTTTCAATATTTGTTTTATATTTTACATATTTTGCAACAAGGGTTTGGTCTTTTAGATGTCGTTTTCCGAATTGAAATCCATGCAGAATTCGAAACCTAGATGATGAGAATGTGAACTTCCTTAAAGAAAATATTTGTGTTGTGTTTTTTAAAGTCTTGTGAATCATGGAGCAATTCTCATTGTGATATTTTTTCTTAAGTAAATCTATTTATAACGTCGTCAGGTTGGCTAGATCCAAAAAACAGTGTGGGGGGAGTTGACTTCTTCAGAAAACTTGTCTTGGAAAATGAACAAAGTTTGAAACTCTTCAGAAGGTGAAATTTGTATGATTTCACTGTCCAAGTCATCTATTAAAAGAGCTTGTCCACATCCATGTATCATTATTTCAGAACTAAGTTCCAACTCATCCTCCTCATCACTAGAATCAATTGACCTGATATTCGATAAAGCATTGTTGTTTCATTCAATTTCTTTGTTGAAAATTTCTTCCCATTTCTCATCAATATCTATGCCCTCATTTCTTCCCATTATTCCTGTAAGCACAGCATGAGCTCTTTTATAGCAAAATTGTCTTATTTGAGGAAAGGTCATCCTTGGCGATACCAATCTTTCCTCCAAAGGGCTCAAGTTTGAAACATTGTATTGTTTTTGGCTATGCCGAATTTGTGAAGGTACTACAAATGATGGAATTTCTTCATTGCATAGAGCCTTTTTGAATTTTTTGCATATTTCTTGATTGATTTCAATTCTCTTTGAACCATATTCCATTGCTAAAGATGCATAATTTTGCATCATGATGTTATCAACTATGTCCATGTAAATTTTGGGCATCGATATTTGGTCCATCGCTCTCCAGTATTATGATTGTCAGAAGTTATACATCCTTTTGCATCAGTGCCAAGAACTAGCCCATGTTATCAATGCTTGTTGGATGGCCTCCAGATTGCATCAAATCAAGCAATTGCCATACAAGCTATGTGTTTTCATCTGGCTTTTTCTCTATTAGGGGCTCCCCTTGAAGGCCTAGTTGGGGAGAAATGGTCAGTTTGATGGTCTCTTCCCTATCTGCAACCATTCTCAAATGGTGAAGCACATGTTTTTGGATTGTCAATTTGCCAGGAATTGTTGGAATTACGTTTAGACTTAGTATTTAGTTCTTTTATAGAGGAAGGTACATTTGCATGCAACTCTTCTTGGGGATTCCAACTATTTGGTATGTTCTTGTTTCATGGGTATTAGGCACCGTAAGCATACCCTTCTATGTTCACTCTTTGGAAGAGATGTGTTGGCCAATATTGGCCAAAGGTTTTTCAAGGATATGAACTATTGGTAAAGAAATGTTGATCTATTGTAAAAATACAAGCATAGTCCATAAGGATTAGGAGTGACTATCAGATTGTTTGGATCAGATGGCTTCACAAGGGTCAACTCCTCTATAACCAGGAAATAATTTTCCCTCTGGCATGTCATCACTGCTTGGATGAACATTCTTGTTAATGTTGTGGAATTAATCTTATTGTTTTGGAATTAACACGGGATAAATATTAATCTTATTGTTTTGGCATTGAACTATTGTGTAAATCCATATTAGGGTAGTAAGAAGTAACTATTCTTCTTTCATCCTTTTGACTTTGCAGCCCACAGAAACCCAGGAACCATTGGTGTTCCGGTCCGAAGGTTGAGATCGATCTGCTCTACTTGTAAATCAGTTGTCACCATTTTTTGTGATAGTAAGAAATTACCAAGGGCATGACGATAATTTTTTGTTACTTGAACGATCATTTTTGTTTACTTGAACATAGTTTCCTTGTGACTGAGCTACTGGTGATCAAATTATTTGGTTATGGTAGGCATTGGAATATCACTTTTGTTTTTTTCAAGTATGGTTAGAAACTATGTGGTTACTCGCATATCTGATCATCTTATTCCTTCCTCTTGCAGCATCTCGAGTGAATCGTTGTCATCTGTCCTATTTCAAGTTTTGCGGCCGTTTTACGGTCTTGTGGCAGTTGTTATGCTATTTTTCACCCTGCATGATTATCAATGTCAGTTTTGATCTACTTTTCCATGTGTCAATATCATCCTACTGCAGTAGCAGATGAGGTTGATCGGCTTTCATAATGCTTTTATGTTTTGCTTGTTTATTAATGCTAAAGCACAACAATTGATTAGTATTTTTCTTGGTTGTTTCAGGATTGGGATAGGCAAGATCCATCTCATATCGTCACTGAGATGTGTGGTTTTGCTACAATCCTTTCTGGCACATTTTTGCTGCATAAGACCAAAGATAGAAAGTTTTAAGGATGGATTTGAGGTGCATGTAATCAAAAGGTTGAGTATCAGTAGACCTAAATATTTTTTAGATTCTATTAAAGGATTAGATGCTATTACTAACATATATCAAATCTGTAAAGTCCATTCCATGTAAATAAATCATGTGGAAAACAGATGATGAGAACACCATCTGCAGATATCCTCCAAGGCTGAGTTAGCAAATTCATATTTCATCACAACTTGGCCAAAATCGTGGGGGTAGAGATTGATCTTATTGCTACCGCTAAGTACTGTTGAGGGCGCCTTCATTAGAGTGAATGGTAACTACCATCTGAATAGGGGCGTACTGTTGTATGGACAACTATATATTTCCTTAGATCTTCTTTCATTTGCTATGAAGAATACAATTTTAATACTATTATGGGCTTTGCTTCTCCAGTGGATTGATCTTGGGTGTGAAGACATTATTGTGGTGTCGTAGACCAGGTTCCTGTAGCACCAAAACAGGTCTAAAGGGAAAATTATTGACAACAACCTACACTTGTTATTTATGTACTGGTTTGCATAAGGAAGATCATGATCCTCTTGTGGAGAGCTGTATCATTGGATTATTCACTACTGCCATCACTGTTGGTCGATTTGGGGAAGATTCATTGTTGAAGCATGCATTTAGAAGTCTGATTTCTGAGAACCACTCATTGCCGCCTCAAATACATCATCTAACTGTCACCTACAACTCCATGAGATCAAAGGTACACTTGCTAATAAATTTCCTGTGTTGATATAGTCCATGTATCTTGCCACTGTGGGCATTTGTGTATTAAAAGGGGTCATCTACAGGACTGTTATAATGTTTCAATCAGATCTGAATCATTTATTGATATTCAATGCTCGAGATCAATGCAATGCTGGTATGATGATGCGATCAATTTGTTTTGGTATATGTATGTGAAATATATGTTGTGCGCTCTTGAACCACACACTCCTCAAAAGAGTAATTCAGGTTACACAAACTAAGATTATTTTGGTGTGGTGGAGCAGGTTCCTGTAGCACCACAACAGGTCTAAAGGGCAAATTATCGACAACAACCTACACTTGTTATTTACGTACTGGGTTTGCATAAGGAAGATCATGATCCTCTTGTGGAGAGGTGTATCATTGGATTATTCACTGCTGCCATCACTATTGGTCAATTTGGGGAAGATTCACTATTGAAGCATGCATTTAGAAGTCTGATTTATGAGAACCACTCACTGTCACCTCAAATACATCATCTAACTGTCACGTACAACTCCATGAGATCAAAGGTACACTTGCTAATAGTCATCCATGGATGTCTATTAGTATCATGGAGGGGAGGCCTTGTCCTCTTCTAAGTCCTTAGTTATCATTGAAAATTTCCCCATAGCCAGGTGGCCACAAGGACTAGGGGAATCTTCTCAAGCTTCTCCTTATGCATCTAGATTGGTTGGAATGTTCTCATCCATCAGATCCAAAAGCACACAACTGAAGAAAGATATGCTTCCCTAATAAGAATTCATTTCAAAGGGATATTCAAGGTTGTTTTTGTAGCTGATATCAAGCTAGGTACATTCAAAATGGAAATATTAGAGACCGTTGTCTCTGGAAGAAGGCTGACTCCAGATCAATATAGGGCCACTTAGATGATGTTCAAGTTAGATGAATTCAACACTTTGGATAAAGTGCCATTATAACATCCTTTTCAAGTGCCACCTCCACAATACATGGTGCAACCACCTCACCCTCAAGGTCAACATCATGGAGGAAGAAAAACTCAACACTCCAATCCAAGGATTGGTCAACCTCAAAGTTTCCAGCAGCACTAGATTGAAGATTTAGTTGAGAAATTTTGTAACATAAAAATAAATTTGCTATGTAAGATAAAAAAATTGTTGTAATAGAATGTAAAGCCAAGTACTACAAATAGAGTCAACGACCTCTTTTGAATGGTTGACATTTTGTTTGGGCTAAGTGTAAGTTCATACTCTGTTTCATACTCATATTAATTATTGAACTTAAAATGAAAATTGTATGGTATTTGAATCTTGCTGCAAATTTTCTCACAGAGATTGATGATAGTGCTTTAGAATCCTTCAAAAATTTTTATGTACTACTCTATGCATAGCTTGATGCTTTGTGAATGTACCATTTGAAGTGCAATAATTTCATTAGTAATGCAACAAATAATTTATGCTTTCTTAGGTTGACAACATAAGTTAACTATTTTATTCTTCTAGTACAAAATTCAAGGGTGTGGAGTTTACAACACACAGATCTTATTTTCTCTATATAAATGAAGTGGATAGGCCTAGACAAAATCATGTGTTGAGAAATGAATTATAAAGAATCCCAATTTGAAACATAATATATAGTCAACCCACAATGATGTTGCAATGCATGATATCCAGTGGACAACTTAATAAATGTGAAAGCAAAATAAGCAATGCGAAGACATTGCTTAACAAATGAGTTTGTAAAATTAGAGAGGAAGGTACTAAGAGTATAAATATAGGATCAATAACAATTCATTGCATTGTTTCATTGTTCCACTTAGGTGGGTACGGTGCGAAATCTAATGGATTTTTATGCACACATGTCTTCCTTAGTCATTCCAACTTAAATATTTGTGCTCCAATTATCCTATTTCATAACTAGGATTTGGTATTATCCAACAATGCCTGAAAGTTGTGAAGTCATCCAAGAGTGTATCATTAATTATAAAAGCTAAAATGGCTTGCATGAAGGTTCGAGTGTTAAAGTGGACAAACAAATATTTAAATTGTATTATGTAATATAGAAAATTGTTGTGTCATTTTCAACTTATAAGGGTTTTTGGCAGATGAACCAATGAATAGTTGAACCAACTAGTGGTGATGGTAAGGATGCATTGGCATGCATTATGTTTCCATGCCTTGACTTGAATGCATGTAATGTCTCTTTCAATGTTTGTGATGGAAAAGTTAATGAGGTACACTCACTTATCCTATACAATAGAATTTCCTTATTATACCATGGTTAATGCACTCAAGTCAACAATGACAAAGAGGTAAGGTTGTGAAGCCACAAATGAGTATTTGTCTAAAGCATTGTGAGTTAGTGCTTCAATTCTCTAGCAATGATAATAGTGGTGTATTTTTGTGCCCACAATGGTGGTGTATTGTAGTCATAATGCTGCATTGTGAGTTAGTGCTTCAACTCTCTAGCAATGATGATAGTGGTGTATTTTTGTGCCCATAATGGTGGTGTATTGTAGTCATAATGCTTCCTATTGAGCCCATTAATGTTGTATTGTGTAATAAGGAAAAATTTCCATAAACTAGTGTTCTTAGAGTTAGTTTATCAAATGATGTGAAGTTGGTATAATGCGAGGTTGATCTCTATCACAATAATCTTGTCCATACTTGGGTCAAAATTCCCTGAATCCATGTAATAAACCTCATTGATATAAACTTAAATATGAATGCTAAAACATTTTATCCCTCTAAGGAAATCTTATCACTTTATGATTGTTAGTATATAAGGTTTAAATGTTATAATAAAATCCGTTCTTCAAGTTATGTTTTTGTAATTTTGGTGTAAAGAAAATCTATTCTACATTCATAAGTGGAAACTATTTTCTCCATGAGTAACCATATATAAGGAGGTGAAATCCTATGTAATAATTGCACTCATGGTATTATATTGTGTTATTAGGCTATCAAAGGATATGTAGCCATTGTTGAAGATCCACCTGACACTAACATCACAATTGATATATTGCTTTTCTAGTGTATCATTATGCTCTTGGAGTTGTAATCTTGTTATAAAAGATAATTTACACTATAATCATAAAATCAATGTGGTAAAAAAATAATAATAAGGATGTTTGTATTAAAAGGATGCTATAGAAGCATTACATAATATTTATCCTATGTTATTAGTAAACCATTCAAGGTTGCTTTTCATATTTTTCTTGATTAGCTTTCTTTAGTAAGTGAGAAGTGGGAAAGATTATTGAAATTTTGAGAAGTGGGAAGATTGTTGAAATTTTTTTACTAATTTAACAAAGGCTATGCCAATCATTTATGTCTCTTCATTTTTATTTTCTTTAAAGAATTGGCATAGGGAAGAGATGTCAAGTTATTTTATGAGACGTGGACCACCTCATCCTCGTGTGTTGCTACCTTTGATTTTTGCTCTACATCCTTAGAACCACTCTTTGATTCCCCTTCTTCAAAATCTTTGTCATTGGCTTCCTCACCCTTTGTTGTGACTTCTACATTGTCTTCTCCTTCTTCGTATGCATCTCTAACTTCCTCCTCATTTTCTTCATCATCTTTATCCTCCACTAAGACTTCATTATTTCCCACCGTCTTTTCCTCTAGAAATCAAGGACTTCAAGTTTGTATATACCTTTTTATTTTGTACTACCTTATGTAGAGAGACTATTTTGGTTTAGGAGGCCACCCATATTATGCTTTATGGAACTCATTATGAGCCTCCTTTAAAGCAAATTGTGGAGGAGTGATATGATGCAATTTAGGAAAATTCCTTGTATAGGGTCCATAGGTATGGAAGAGGATTTATTTAAAAGGAATTTTATCATAATATAGGGGTTACTTCTAACATCACCCCTCTATTGATTTGCAAAATTTGTGGCATGCTGGTCTCATAGAGCATCTTCATCCCAAAAGAGTCGGGACAAAGAAGGAAATCAAACCCACATTCAAATTGTGGCTATCCCTTATATGGATTAAAGTCAAAAGATCATGGAGCTAAATACAACCCCTTATAACCTATGAAGTATCCTCCATAGTGAAATATCCATTGCTGGAATTTATTTGTACGAGTCCTTGTAGAATGTTTTGTCTTTTGAAACCAATTATGTAATTATGTAATGATTTACAAACATGTGAATGGAAGGTGGAATGTTTCTGCATACGGTTCTTGGCATAATGTGAGATAATTTTTTCTTATTCTTCTTTTGTTTCCTTTTAATTCATCCTTCAATTTATCAAGAGATCTATTCACCCTTGCCTTCAACATTATCTTTGGATTCATCACAACCCTTCTTCTCATCATCCCTATGTTGGAGGTTGCATGTTTCATAAGAGTCATAAGTTGTAGTTCAATCTTAACCTAGAAATTGAACACAAAAAATATATAGAACCCTTATACTTTATAAATAACCAAAGACATTTAATGGAAGGTGTCCCAAAGGGTGAAGCCATCTCTCTTGTTCCCATGAACATCTATGAGCCTTGAGTTATCATTGGATATGTTGTTAAAAAGAGCTTCTCTTAGTTTCGAGAATTATATATATATTCTCTACTAACGAGGCCAACCTAGAATCAAAGAAAACATTCGTCAACCTTGATGTGTTATTGAATCATATGAAATGTGCCAGTGGCATATTTTCAAGAATGGCATTATTATCTTCTATCAACAATTTCCATTGTCGATGCTTGGAATTTTTCCTACTCTTCATTGCCTTCAACTACAATCGGGCTGCTATGACCAAATGACTATATTGAGCACATATAACATCTGACTCGTAGTCTTGAAAAAGACTATGGTCTTTACATTTCCTTACTTCTACAAAGAAATGTCCAATTAAAACCATTGAACCCACTTCATACGTATAATTTGATGAATCTTCAAATTCTTGCATCAACGTGCTTTTTGACCTAGTGCATCTCAATAAATAATAATGCACATTTTCTGGATTATCTGCTGGTGCAATGACTACAAATACATCGCCTTCTCTAACCAAATCAGAAACACGATCATAATCTTTGTCAATCACAACCGCTTCATTGTCACGCTCTACATCGCTGATATTTCCAAATGGGGGAAATGGTGTCAATTCTTGATGTCTCCATGGTTTCACAAATTTGTTAGTTTGGTTTTGACACTCAGCCAAAGACTCTACATCATCAATACATGCAAGACAGAAGAAAGAGTACTTTCGTTTCTCGATTGCCTGTATATTTTCCATTTTCTTACTCCTAATGGAGTGTAAGCCCCTTGTTTTCGGGATTGCAGTACAATTATATGGCATTGATCTGTTGACATCACCCATTGCAATATTCCAGAAAAACCTTCTCACATTACCCATCCTTTCATTGAATTCATGGCTCAAATTTTGTTTGCACCAATTAACAACTTCGTTTGAATTTGCAAGGCGAGCAGCAGAATGATTCATTTGATATCTCCTAAGTGCACATTTAACGCAGGACCTAGCACCATCATGTTCTCCTTTTCCATGTCCCATTTCAACAAAGCTCCATGTGTGGCGAACATCCGTGTTTCTATGAAGGTGAGAAAACCATCAGAATGATCATGCCGATTTAAACTGACCAACACAACCATCTGACCACACCCAATGCTCTTTAAAGTGACCCTTCTTCTTTTTAATTCTTGAAAAAGAATACCAAAACAATGCTGGACAAAACATGTATCATGTGTATGATCATCATTGATGTAGAAATGATACTCCTTAATCACTTCGTGATTATTTTCATTTCTATCAAAACCATCGACATCAAGCTCTACATGTCTATACGTAATATGCCCAAGTATAGATACCTGATCTGAATGATAATACTCACTTTGTATCTCCTTTTGCGGAGTGAGAGTGTAATTTTCTGCAAAATCAACAATGGATAATATTGTCCCTTTTGGAAATGCATCTCGTGATTGCTTGAACTGTAAGTCCTGCCATCGTGCTGAGTGAGAGTGCTTGATATATTTATATATTTGATCCCTGAACAAATTCATAAAATCTGTCAAACATATATCATTTTCAACCAAATTAAGCTTTCTTGATGTTGTCGTTGAATCTGTAACTGCAGTATAGTCAACATAAACATATCTCTTGCATTTGACAATGTGATTTGACAATTGAGGATCGTTTGCATCAATGGGGTAGTTAGCATTAAAAAGGGCCAGATCAGAACATTCCTCACATTTTTTACCTCCGACGCATTGTTTCTTATAGAATACTTGATGATTCTATTGAGCACATAATATTTTAGATACAAATTCACGAACACTCGAAGGAGGGGGGTTATTTGGCCAAGACTGCATGCCAAAAGTTAGAAATGTCTCATAATATAATTCGAATTCTATATGGTATCGACAACAACATGTGTCGCGAACAACGATGGGCCTGACATACCATGGTTTAAGCTTCACAAATTTGCTAAGGGAAATCTTCACATCAACATTACTCTCCATTAAAGTTTTGAACATTTTCGCTTGAGTGATGGATGTTATGTCTTTGGCATGAGTTTCATAGTTTCCTTTCGATATACGACATCGAACAACATCCTTTTCATTTGGTAAGACATGCGAGTTTACATCCCAAAACTCTTTCACCATGTCCCTCACATTATCCGGAAGTCTATCCTTACAAGGTTTCTTATAGATAACACCCCAACATGCAACTTCATCATCCTCATCTAACTAAACCCGAAGCTTTTTATGCTTCCATAAACTTTTTCTTGATGTTTTTAACGTTCTCGCAGTTGTAGACAACAAACAACTAGTTGTAGCATTTTTTGCCACAACCCCTGTTAGAATTGCTTTACGAGCAACCATGGAATTGTGAGATCATTTTTTTGCAAGTGATGCAAGGACCGAGGTTAGATTTTTTGATACAATCTGATTTGACTTAGCCTCTTTGGCACTTTGAATGCCCAATAATGTAATTGCATGTTTTAGACATTTTCGCTTTAACAATTTATGCAACATTTGAGCTTGCTGTATGATAGAAATACCTTCAAAATATTTTTTGACTATCTTATCTACTCTATAACAAGTTGTACGATCAAGCATTTGCGGTCCCATTTCTTAAATTTTACTTGGATCCGAATTCTCCAAAAAAATATCATCAATGACAATATTGTTGCAGCTTCCAGTTAATCTTTGTAAATTGCTAACTGTGGTAGGATGTTGTATGTTGGATGTCAACCCGGCATAAAAATAAAAATAAATTTATAAGATTTTGTTCACTTTCAAATCATATATATATATATATATAAAGTAAATTATAAACATATAAAAAAATATTTACTCACCACTCATGGTCTCAATATCAACGCTACCCATAGTTTTCTCCACATTTGTCATTTCGTCGTCACCTCCATGTTCCTCATTTCTTTCATCAACGTGCTCTTCGACTATTTGGATTCCTTCGTCACCGCCATGTGCATTCACATTTTGCATTTCTTCGTCACCACCATGTGCATTCACATTTTGCATTTCTTCGTCATTGCCATGTGCCTCCACGTTTATTTCGAGTGCTCTTTTTGCTCTTAAATTTCTCATAGAAACATGAGATCTCTCTTTCCTTGCCTCTTCATCAACTCTGGTGCGATCATATTTTCTTTCACATTTCTTTTGGTTTCCCATGTTGAAATAAATAAAGACCTACAATCCAATGCATGAAAACATATGAGAATTGAGAGTTATATGCTGAAAAAAAAGAACAGTACATTGACCCAATAAGTGTTATTCATTCAAAATGAAATAGTTCTTGTTATGGCCAAATAGTATCCAAAAACCTCTTCAACATGAAGTAGTTCTTATGCATGTAAAATGAATACAAAGCATTGATTGATCTAACCTTACCTTTATATCAAGAATGCCATGATCATATAAAACAACAATTTCAAAATAGTGCAAGACTTGTTATGTGCTTCAGTCTCAAATATTCATCAAAGACATGTGATACTACAAATCTTAAAACAGTTTCGAATATAATCAAAATGCTCATTATGGGTGATTCAAGAGAAAAAGTAGTGAAAACTTAGTGAATACAAACAAAGGAGGCCTCTTTTAGGGAATATTTCACCATGCAACAACCAATACAATTCGCACAAGTACTAATTCTAAAAAATAAAGAATAATGTGATGAAAAATTTCTCAATGGAAATGTACTAAAAGATTTTTCCTATCAAACTAAAAATAGTCTTCATTAAAAGCACTAAAAATTTACTTTAAATACCAATAAGTTTAATCTCCAAACCTTGCTTAATAGAAGTGGTGATTTGTAACCCTTTTCAAGTGAAATTTAACATTTTGTAAAAATATAAGATGAGTTCAAGGTTCAACAACCAAGAAGAGAGCAAGTGCAGCATTAGGCATAATTGAAATTGAATGATTAGACTCTTGGCTGAAAAGAATGCTCATCTGAAAAAATATGCTGAAAACAAACCCTCGGCTGAAAAAACATCAGATGAAAACAAACCCTCGGCAGAAAAAATAATCCGCTGAAAACAAATCCTCGAACGAAATAATTTGGAAAAGTATCTCGGCCAAGAGATTATATATACCATTCTCGGCCGAGAATCCCTTCCGAATAATGTGGAATCCCGCCGAGATTTTTTGTTAACTCCGGGTTAATTTTTGAGCGGGAACAACTCTTGCCCGAGACATTTTCTAGGCCGAGAGTTTTTGGTCAACAATTCCAGTAGAATTTCTGCAGAATGCAGAAATGTGTCACTCTAACAAGGTCAGACTGTTAGTAAAACAGGATCGCAGAGCAATAACAATAAACATAAATGCAAATATAATCACACATACACATTACAAGAGAGACACAGATATATCGTGGTTCACCCAACTTGGGCTACGTCCACACTGAATTTGCCAGTCCTTATTATTATTACCGTCCAGCAAGTCGAAGGGATACAACCTGCAGCACAACTGCTGCACTTCCTCTTCACTGTTTTACAGTCTCTCTCCTGATCTCAAAGATCTTTACAATGCATAAAACCTAAATACATCAACCCTAGCCGTATTACAATGTCTTTCTTTTATAAGGGAAATACAATGGGAAAATACCACGGGATACCCAAAACCATGGGCCCGCAAAACAGCTGGCGAAAACAGCCCCAAAAATTTTCTTCGGGGGCGTTGCCCCCGAACCCCCATTTCTTAGGGGTGCTGCCCCTGGAACCCCGTGGGGGGGCGATGACCCCCCACACCCCCCCGCTGGGGTGAGTGTACAGTCCACCTACATATCATATAGAACTGGGGTACAAACACGGCTGATACAATATCATCTATGAGACTATAAGATCTGGCTCCACAACCAACAATCTCCCACTTGGAGACTGATCACAACAACTCCACCACTACTGCACTTGCTGGACTTGGACTTGGCAAATTTCTCCTCTTCACCTTCATGCTATAAGGCCAACTGAAACCGAGCACGAACTCAGTTTCTCTCTAGTCACTACCTTTGTGAACATGTCTGCAGGATTCTGGCTAGTATGTATCTTTTCCAACTTTAACAGTTCATCTTCCAGAACAGAGCGTATGAAATGGTACTTGAGCTGTATATGTTTAGTCCTGGAATGGAATGATGAATTCTTTGCAAGGTGAATGGCACTCTGGCTGTCACTATACAATCTGCTATCCTTCTGCTTCTTACCCACTTCCTCCATAAACCTCTGCAACCAAATCATCTCTTTACTAGCCTCTGTAATGGAAACATACTCTGCTTCTGTTGTTGAAAGTGCAACAACCTTCTGTAGTTTCGAAATCCAGCTTACTGCTATTCCACCTACAGTAAACACATACCCTGTGGTACTCCTCCTGCTATCCTTGTCACCTGCCTTATCTGCATCAACATATCCCTGTAGAACAGTGTCTGAACCTCCAAAACATAATGCCTCAGTGGTAGTACCTCTCAAATACCTGAGAATCCACTGTACTGCCTTCCAATTTTCTTTACCTGGATTGTTCATATATCTGCTCACAACTCCCACTGCATGTGCAATATCTGGTCTTGTGCACACCATGGCATACATCAAGCTGCCAATTGCTGATTGATAGGGAACCTTGGACATGTAATCTATCTCTTCTTGTGTCTTGGGACACATTTCCTTACTTAGACTGAAATGGCTAGCCAAAGGTGTACTTACAGGTTTTGCATTCTGCATTCTGAACCTCTCCAACACCTTTTGTATGTACTCACTTTGAGATAATGTCAATTTGCGATTTTTCCTGTCTCTCATTATTCTCATACCAAGGATTTGCTTTGCAGCACCCAAATCCTTCATTGCAAATGAATTAGCTAGCTTCCTTTTGAGTACATTTATATCCTGCATGTCAGACCCTGCAACAAGCATGTCATCCACATACAATAACAAGATAATATATCTTCCATTGTCTAGCTTCTTGAAATAAACACAGTGGTCAGAATGACATCTACTATAACCTTGTTCTGTCATAAACCTGTCAAACTTTAGATACCATTGCCTTGGAGCTTGCTTCAAGCCATACAAGCTCTTTTTCAACCTGCATACCAGATCCTCCTTACCTTTGACTTCATACCCTTGTGGCTGCTGCATATATATTTCTTCCTCCAAATCCCCATGGAGGAAGGCCGTTTTTACATCTAACTGTTCAAGATGCAAATCTTCTACCGCCACTAGACTTAAGATAGTCCTAATTGAAGTCATCTTAACAACAGGAGAAAATATTTCATCAAAATCTATACCTTTCTTCTGTGCAAACCCCTTTACAACAAGTTTGGCTTTGTACCGCTTCTTACCTCCTTCTTCTTCCTTCAACCTGTAAATCCATTTGTTTTGCAATGCTCTTTTACTAGCAGGCAACTTAACCAAATCCCAAGTCTGGTTTCCTGCCAATGAGTCCATCTCCTCATTCATGCCTTGCTCCCACTTCTTTCTAGTTTCCACCTGCATTGCTTCTTCATAACATTCTGGTTCACCAGAATCAGTCATCAATAAATAATACATTGAAGGAGAGTATCGTTCAGGGAGTCTACTTAACCTGGTAGATCTTCTTACAGTTGCAGGAGTTTCAGGTACTTGCTGCTGCTCTTGATTTTTTGGCACCTTCGGAACTTCATTTTCTTTAACTTCATCAAGCACTATGTACTCTGTGCTTTCCTTTTCCTGTTTCTTTCCCTGCAAGTGATCTTTATACATGACCTTTTCATTGAATATCACATCTCTACTCCTGATGATTTTGTTATTTTCATAATCCCATAAACGATAACCAAATTCATCAACCCCATATCCAATAAAGGTACATTTCTTGGATTTAGCTTCAAGCTTTGTTCTATTTTCTTTATCAATATGGACAAATGCTTCACAACCAAACGTTCTCAGAAATGAGTAGTTTACCTTTTTATCTGTCCATGCTTCCTCTGGAATGCCACCATCCAAAGCACTTGAAGGTCCTCTGTTTATTAAATAAACAACAGTATTTACAGCATTCGCCCAAAACTGTAAGGGAAACCCTGCATGCAGTCTCATACACCTTGCACGCTCCATGATCGTTCTGTTCATCCTTTCTGACACACCATTTTCCTGTGGTGTTCCTGGGATTGTCTTCTCTCTACGAATCCCATGGTATGAACAGTAACTATCAAACTCCTTGCCGCAGTACTCACCTCCATTATCAGATCTGAGACACTTCAACCTTTTTCCTGTCTCATTCTCAACCAAAGCTTTCCACTTCTTAAAAGTAGCAAACACATCAGATTTCTGTCTAATGCAATAAACCCAAGTTTTTCTAGTTGCGTCATCAATAAATGTAACATAATAATGAGAGCCACTAAGAGATTGTACCTAAGCCGCTCCCCATACACCTGTATGCACAAGCTCTAATTTTTCATTCTTCTTCTGTTTCCCAACCCTGAGAAATCTGAATCTCTTCTGTTTTCCATAAACACAGTTTTCACAGAATTCCAAACTTACCTGCTTCAAATCCGACAGCAACTTCCTTGAGTGGAGAATCTGCATCCCCTTCTCACTCATGTGGCCAAGCCTATGATGCCACAATGCTGTATCTGTTCCTGTGGAAGCTAAAGAGATAGAATGGTCAGTATTATGAGGACATAAATACAACGTACCTACTCTGTCTCCTTTTGCTATCACCATTGATCCTTTAGTGATCTTCCACCACTTTTCTCCGAACGTAGATAGACAACCGCCATCTCCCAACTGCCCTGTTGAGATCAGATTTCTTTTCATAGCAGGAATATGCCTAACATCTTTCAACAGCCAATCAGTTCCATTCTTAACTTTTATCCATACCTTACCCATTCCAACAATTTTACATGGCTCATCATCACCCAATAAAACATGTCCAAAATCGCCAGGAACATACTCATGAAAGTATTTCCTATGGGGTGTAGCATGACATGAAGCTCCTGAATCTACTACCCAATAATCACTAGTATTATCTAATGAAAGAATCAAAGCATCTTGTAACACATCACCTGCTACATTTGCTTCCTGGGTAGTTTCCTTCTGTGCATCTCCTTTCTTCTTTAGAGATTTGCAGTCTTTCTTCAGATGTCCTTTCTTTCCACAGTTCCAGCACTCTATCTTTCCCAGTCTGGACTTGGATCTGCCCATTTTAGACTTTCCACGATTACCTTGGCTCTTTCTTCTCTCCTTTTGTCTTCCTCTGCTCTCCATGGTCAACGCATTACCTAATGTCTCACCTGTGCTTTTTCTTCGCATTTCCTCGCTAAGAATAACACCAATAACATCATCAAATTTCAAGGTGTTTGAACCAGAGACAGAGTTACTTACAGCCATGACCAAGCTATTCCAGATTTCTGGCAATGAACAAAAGATTAGAAGAGCCCTAACCTCATCATCAAAGTTCACACTTACAGAACTTAGCTGATTTGTAACCGTATTAAACTCATTTAAATGATCAGTAACAGATCCACCTTCAGACATCTTCATATTAAATAAACGCTTCATTAGAAATACCTTGTTGGAAGCCGAGGGTTTTTCATACAGCTTACCCAATGCTTTCATCAAACCCTCTGTTGTCGTTTCTTTTGAGATATTGAAAGCCACCGACGAAGCCAGGCTCAACCGTATTGTTCCCAGAGCCTTTCTGTCAAGAACCACCCATTCTTTGTCCTTCATAGTTGTCGGCTGCTTTGCTTTTCCTCCCAACGGTAGGAATAGATCCTTCTGGTACAGATAGTCCTCCATTTGCATCTTCCATAACCCGAAGTTTTGGCCGTTAATCTTCTCGACCTTAAACTTTCCTTCTTCTGCCATTGCTCCCACTCGAACCAGAAACCCTAGCTTCCTGCGGGTTTAACTGCCAAATAGACCTTTGGCTCTGATACCAATTGTTAGTAAAATAGGATCGCAGAGCAATAACAATAAACAAAAATACAAATATAATCACACATACACATTACAAGAGAGACACAGATATATCTTGGTTCACCCAACTTGGGCTACGTCCACACTGAATTTGCTAGTCCTTATTATTATTACCGTCCAGCAAGTCGAAGGGATACAACCTACAGCACAACCGCTGCACTTCCTCTTCACTGTTTTACAGTCTCTCTCCCGATCTCAAAGATCTTTACAATGCATAAAACCTAAATACATCAACCCTAGCCATATTACAATGTCTTTCTTTTATAAGGGAAATACAATGGGAAAATACCACGGGATACCCAAAACCATGGGCCCGCAAAACAGCTGGCGAAAACAGCCCCAAAAATTTTCTTCGGGGGCGTTGCCCCCGAACCCCCATTTCTTGGGGACACTACCCCCGAACCCCCTCAGCCAGGGGGGATGGGCCCCCATGGAACCCCGTGGGGGGGCGATGCCCCCCCGCTGGGGTCAGTGTACAGTCCACCTACATATCATATAGAACTGGGGTACAAACACGGCTGATACAATATCATCTATGAGACTAGAAGATCTGGCTCCACAACCAACACAGACCACTGCGAAAAATGAGAATTACATATCGGAGTTTATACCAGTAGATTCGTCATTCAATCTACTTTCTCATATTATAAAAGTGTTCAAATTTTGCTTAGGATTACTATTTTTTTACTAAACTGTATCATTAAAAAATTTAGTGACGTAAAAATCAGTCACAATGGAAATTCAATATCATCACATTGCTGAAGCCAACAAAATTTAAAAAACTACAGGGATGTTCCTTGAACTGTCCTGTTCAATGGGTTGGTTTTAGTTCGTTTGATAAGAGTCACATTTGAAACAAAATGAGAAGACAAAAACATGTGTCGATAATGTACCTTTTTTGAACATATGTTGTTTTGATAATTAATAAAAAATAGTTCCCAAGTCTTAAAAAACTCAAAATATAGTCCAGGATCAAGTTTAACATGTGTAGAATATGAGCCTACAATTTTTTTCCCTAAAATGAATAACCATATATCAAAAAACCGTGGTCAACATGGGTCACTCATTATCCATACCTAAAATTTTCAAGTATATGCTGTTGGTTGACAACAAATTTGTCCCACGTTATGTCCATAAAAAAAATTATAAAAAATACGAGTAGAAAGCTAATTCAATTCTGTAAAACCTTTGTGTTTACTTCAAGTTGAAATTCCTAAGGGATATATGGGTTTGAATAGGTCGAAGTTGAAAAACATAAAAATTAGTAGTTTTTTTTGTAAAAAACAAACCAAAATTGTTTCGCAATTTCATGTTTTCACTCCGTAATTTCATCTCTCAACTTAATTTCCAAACCGTGCAGGGGTGTAGCTCAACCGTCGATTAGCTTGATATGAAAGAAATGTTGTAAATGGAGATCACGAGTTCAAATCACCCCAGCTTACCTGGGCCCCATGATTACAGGTTGTGTGGGTGCACCTAGGATTGGATCCCTGAACCTCGTGTCACGGGAGTACGACAATTCCCCTAGTTACAAAAAAAAAAAACATAATTTCCAACCCAATTATTATAATAATATTAATATTTAAATATATATTTTATTAAACTTACTAAATAAATTTTATTTTTAATCAAATCATAAATAGAAAATATTATCTTCAATAAAAATTAGATATAATGTTCATTTAAAAACTAATATATAAAGTTAATTCAAAATTAAAGATTCATTAAATTAATCTATTTAACAATTTAAACATCCTCGTTGCATTAAGTTAATCTATTTAACAATTTAAACATCCTCGTTTCATTAAGTTAATCTATTTAACAATTTAAACATCCTCGTAGAGGTACTAACAAAATTCTCACGGAATTGCATGAATTGAACTCTCTCTTAAAATGAATTGAACTCTATTAAAACGATATGGACCACATAGTGAAAGCTAACTCTCAATCTAAAATAATAAGATAAATAATATTTAAATATTGAATCTTAATTTAATAAATATGTATTGCTACTTATTGGGGTGTAGATTAGCGGGCAAGTTCAATATATTATAAAACACCTTGTAAAAGCAGGTTATTGGTATAAATCATTAATCTGTGTTTCATTGTGGCAGATCCACTATCCAATATATTACTTTTTGTCATATCAAAAATATAAAATAATAAAATAAATAATAAAATAATAAAATAAATAATATTTAAATAATAAATTTCAATATAATATTTACGTACTTCTTAAATAAGTATAAGTATTAATAACATGTTTATTTTTATAAAAATTATATGTTTAAATTCTAAAACTTTTTTAATAAAATTATATATATATAAAAGCAATGACTATATTTTTGAAAATAATTCATAACTACTCACAAAAATAAATAATATAAATAATAATGAAATTATTATTATTCACAACTTATAATCTTACTGGGAAGAAGTTGGGATGTAAATCCTTTCCCGTAACCCTTAACCCGTGTTTCATTGTGACAAACCCACTGCTCAATATTACTTTTTATCATATGAAAAATATAAAATAATAAAATAAATAACATTTAAATATTAAACTTAATATAATAAAATAATTGTGTACTGCAAGTATGAGTATAAATCGCGGAAAAAAAATATAAGTATTAAGAAACTGTTTTTCTTTATAGAAAAATCATATGTTCAAACCCTAAAACTCTTTCCAATAAAATAAAACTCTTTCAAATTAAACAACTAGTTTTTAAAATAAATATAAGAATAGTGACCACACTCTTGAAAAGAACTCATAACTATTAATAGAAATAATTAAATAGTGAATTTTTTATTATTCATAACTTGTAATTTTATTTGGAGGAAGTTGGGATGTAAATCCTTCCATGATAATTTAAGTTATCAAACTTAGGTTATAACATCATATTTTTGTAATTATGGCATCTTTCCATAAGCTTTGAACCGATGATTTATCATAAAAAGTGTCATAATATACTCATTAATAATTTATTCTACACTCTATGAGTTAAAAAAATATGATTTTTAAATAAGATGTTTTATTTTAATTATTATATATAGAATATTTAAATTTTTTTAATAAAAATATAGTTTAAATATATACAAATTTAAATCTAAATCTAAATATTAATTTAATAATTAATTAATATATATATATAGATAAATATAATGTTTTAAAAATAATTTAATTTTTTTATGAAAGAATGATCCAATAGAAAACTTATGCAAAAAGAATTTATACATGGTTAAATCAATTTGATTGGCTCTCCAAAAATATGTAGAAAACCATAATTGTAATATCAACACTAAAGAAGACAAGGATATAATTACAAAAAAATCTAAAACCTTATTTTTATTAGTTTTTATAATGGATTAACACTACAAAATAACTACATCAATTAGTATTTTTTTCAATGTAATTCAGTGTTTATTATAATAATCTTTTCGAAAATATCTTACTTGCAAGAATATTTCTCAACCACTAAAACTAACTCACCCTTCTTAACCACATTATTTAATATTATATATATATATATATAATTAAATGATGTGGTTAAAAAAAGTGAGTTAGTTTTAACGGTTGAGAAATATATATATATATATGTGTGTGAGAGAGAGAGAGAGAATAACATACATAGATATGATATTAAATATATATGTGATATGAATTAGAAAAAATATAGTAAAAGATTTAAATTATATATATATATGGGTTTATTATATTTTAGAATTTTAATATAATTAATTATACTCTAAAAAATGTTTGAAATATATTAAGATGTTTTTTTTTTATTTCAAAATGGGTTAACAAGAAAACAATTTAAAATTTAAATCGTTATTTCTTGGAAAAAATATTAATGTTAATATTTAACTAATCGTATAATCTTAGAAATCATAGCGACGGAACGAATGAAAACGATTAATCAAATATATTCCGCAAATCCTTTCAACCCTTATTTTCACGAACAACTACTCCGCTCCAACGAAAACAAATTACAGAACTAAGAAAAGGAAGATCTTAGCGCATATGGTTTATGTCAATAAGAAAAGTATATAATTAGAATTACGAAAACTAGTATCAGAAAATTAGATAAAACTTTAACTCCGCTTATTTGGATAAAGGGATGCAAAACTGACCTTAATCAAAACAATAATAAAAACTGTCATAAGATTACATGTATTTCCATTGAAATTTTTGGTGGAAAATAATAAAAACTGTAATAAGATTTTGTATTTCCTTTGAAACTTTTTGTGGAATCACTCTGTCAGCCCTATAATCTTGGGAGAGGCAACCATGCCGAATCCATCGATTTTAAGCTCGAAATAACCGTTTACTAGGTCAGTCCGAGTGCAGTTTCTCAAAGAATATATATGTCTAAATCATTATTTCTAAATCACTAAAAGCTGTTTGGGGCTAACCTGTAATCTACCAAAACATATATCACTTTGCACTGTTTCACAAGATGGAATTGAAGCAGAAATAACCAAAAGGGTGCACTTGTCCTTTGGAATTGAAGCAGAATTGACTAAAAGGTTTACGTGGGCTAGTAGGTTTTGTGGAAATCTTGAAAAAAAATGTTTAGTAAAATTTAAATTTGAAAGTGTTTAAATAGTATTTTTAATCTATAAATAAATTTATGGCTTTTAAATACCTTCTAAAATTTAGATTTTGCAATTTTTATTATTATTATAATTCTATTTTTTTTACAGATTTCCAACTAAACAAAATAATACTACAAATGTAATAAAAAGGATTAAAAATTTAGAATATTTAAACTATACTTTAAAAAAAAATATAACATTAAAAAGATATTTCAAGAAATAAGTTCAGCTGCCCTTTGATCTCTCTAGGTGTTCACCATCACCTAGTTATACTGTGTGCTAATGGTTATTAATATTCATTAAAACTTTGGTTTTTATAGAATAGAAAAAATAAGAAATCACTAATTTTTTAAATTTTTTTATAGACTCACTCTGAAAATAATATATTAAACCATTAAACAAACAAAGATAACATTAAAAAATATTGCTTGAAACACATATAGCATTAAAAAGATACTGAGTCTGCAGAAATGTATAGAATTGAAAAAAGCCCAGGCTCTCAGGTTGAATAGGTTAAATTGTAGCAGAAATGTGGACAGGAGACATTCCACATCTCTGCTGAGAATGCTTCTAAATTTGATTCCTACGGAGTAATATACAAATAAAGCAACAGTAAACAGTTTTACATGAAAACCCATAACTAGCTTCTACAAATACTCGCGCACAGAATTCATAGAAATGACGGCCAGATTTATGAAATGGGAATATCGTTGGGCTTAACATTTTACAGTTGCTATAATTGTAATAAGATCATTCAACCTTATTTATGGATTTTCTTGTCCTCTAGATGGGAAGAGGCATGCAAATGTTGTGCAAATTATGATGATAAAATCTCCCCTTAAGAATTGCACTAACCAATGGGTGAAGAAACAAGTTATTGAGAAGTTATTGAGAATTTGAAGTAAAATTTCGAAATAAAAAAGGGAACTGACCACAACCTTAATCTTTGCTAAATATAAGTACTGGAGAACTAAAAATTCTAATGAAAATACTTTTTTATGATATTTAATTATCTTATTTGTATTGAATCTAAGAATGTGACAGTGTGGGATCCATTGGGAGAAATGGGTATGTTACAAGTGGCTAGTGGGGATTAGAGTTATAAAAATGAGTGATACATATGACAGGTAGGTCTTTTTAACTATATATGTTTTTTTATTAAAATTCATGATTAGTCTATAATCGAAAGGATGCTTAATCATATGGTATTATTAATTTTCTCTCAATGCTATACTCTATCAAGGGTGAAACTAAAATTGGATTTTCTTTTAGGTCATGCTACACCCATTGTAATTCATGTGAGGTATTTATTATAAATGTGTTTTGCAGTAGCACCTATCAAAACTTCTTCAAAAAATTTCATAAAAAGAGTCAAGGGAGTTCTAACTAAATAGTTTATAAGGCACAATACTCGCTAAAGTTTTACAAATTGGGTAGCAAGCTAAATGAGATTGATTGTGGGGAAAACTCCATAGTTAAGTGCGCTTGAGCCAGAAGAGTCTTGGGATGGGTGACCTCCTAGGAAGTCCTAGTTACCTGTGCAAGACTCGGTTAGTTATGGCTATACTCATGGGATATGAGTCATAGATTAATGACTTGCACTAGGCAGATAATCCCAAAAGTAATGATATATCATATGTTACACTGCGAAAACCCCTATACTCTGCAATGGAAGTATATCCGGTTTAAAAAAATAACGATGAGACCTTTCTTTATGATCGTGGCGACTTGGCGGGGAATGTTATTTTCATATATGAAAGAGACCCATGAGATGTTTGAAACTTTCTAAGGTACAGCGGGCCTCTAATGAAATTAAAATTAGTTTAAATTAAAAATATGGATTGACCCCAAGTCAATATTTGCGCTTTCTACGACAAAATTTAGTCAAGTCAAGACACGCGCTGGGACTTTTCAGTCAAAGCACGAGCTATTCATCTAATTCGCCGCTAAATTATAAGCTATATGAAGACGACGTTACATTCCGTACATGAAGCAAAGTTCGATAGATCCATTAACCGTGTAATAACGGTTTGGGTGAACAATTAGAGACCGGGGCACCGGGCAACCAATTACATGTAGAAATGAATTTAAATGTAGCAATGAATTTAAATGCCAACCAATTACATGTAGAAATGAATTTAAATGCCAACCAATTACATGTAGAAATGAAAAAGTAGCCATCATTTTTGCTGGTTGGACATGGCCAAGCTCCTCTTATGTGGAGGCCGACCTAGGGAATGTGAGATGGCAAATCTCTCTGCATCCTGCAAAGACTGGGGCTTCTAAACATAAAGTGGCTTAATATTGATTACCAATTGTTAGTGGCTTAATATTGATTACCAATTGTTAGTTTACTCAGTTAATGAAGCATTGATATTTTTGTTTCGCTGCTTAACATAAAGTGTAGGTTTTGAATCATATGATTGAGGAAGGAACGCTTATCTGCGTTTACCGCCGAATTAATGCAGTGTGCTAGTTTTTATGATGCTTGGGATGGCCTTAGAGCCATTTGATGAGTTATGACAGTTCGTGGGGATAAAAAAGAGTTGTAGGCCGTCTTAATGTTTAAAGTTGGTATTAGAATGAAATTACGCTAGTGTATATTATTATTATTAATATTATGGGAATTGGCAAGGGTATTTTTTAAGGATTCTAATATTACACTTAAGTATAGTATTTTAGGCAATTATTTTGGATTGGAAAATATATATATATATATATATATATAGGTAGGAGAATATTAAATACAAAATCTACAATTTACTATTGAAATTGATAAATTTTGGCAAATATTATGATAAAAAAACATATTTTATGTAAATATAGGCGATATTACAGACTTAAAATGATCAAATAGCGATTTTTGTTTTGAAAAAAAACCCAAAAATAGTGAATTGCCACTTAAAATTACCTTGGAATTGACAACTGGGGTGGGACTCGTACTCGTGTGACACGACTCTGTAACCTCCCTGGCCATATTGGTAGTACTTCTAGGCTAACGGGGAACTCCTTCAATGACATTCTATCAAATTCAAATCTAAGACAATTTGACCCTTCGATAATTAAATCCAAATTCTTCTAAATTATGATTTCAATATATATATTTGCAGCGATTTGAAACCCCAAAATATCTTTATCTAGGTAGGGAGAGATAATACAATTAAACCACATTGAATTCAAATGGAGAATTACATTGCATAATTACAACTATATTATCAACTTACACAAGGAAAAACATAACAATTATACATCAAAATACAATGTAATTACATAACAAATTACATATAGGTATGCTCTCCCAAATCCATATCAAGAATACCATATTAATTCATACGATAGAATTACTCATACTAATTCTGCATGAAAACAAGAGGCAATCCCAAACAACCATACATTTAAGCACATTCACAAGTTGGAAATCAAACATGTTCAGTACCATAAATTAACCATGGAAACATAATCATAAGCGAGGCATAAAAAAAATTATGAATACTTATCTTAATAAGAAGTTCAACTGGATACAAGTGAAGGATATTCCTCCCAGCCATAGGTTCTGTCATCACATATCTTTCTTTGACAGAACCACCCCCGATATGGGGTTATCAGTCCATAAGGGCTAACTTATCTTCTTAGCTATTCACGACTCAACATCCACATGGATCAACTCTCTTTCAACTACCTAGTGTATAACCCCTTCTATAGTTCTCCCAATCCTCAATTATCCTTTCCCTTCAACCTACAAAAATGCCAAAAAGAAGCCCCCCTTCTCTGAGCTAACAGTCCCTCAGAAAGCATTCAGTTTCCTTCTAGTGCTCCTGCACAAGTTGGATAGTAACTCCGTGAATTGGGACTCCACGACATGCAATTGTAGGATAGGCTCCTATCACACACCAATTTTCCCACAAATTTATGGCATGGATAGTTTTCATATGGTTTTCTCTAGTCATCCAATACCACTCTGAGGTTTTTAGTCTCAAGAATTCCCTATGAATTGCAAACCACCCTCCATGGAAGACATGCATGCATGAATGAATTAGGGGACAACCCCTCACCCACTAAGCTCTCGTCCTTCATACGCATGGTTTAAGGCTTCCATATGGCTTAATCAATGCATGGCTTAAGACTCCCACATGGATTAATCCACTCATAACCCTTAATCAAGGTTTGGGGACTTGATTTAATGACTAAGGCTAAGGTTAAGGAGATAATCCCACCATGGTCATCCTTCCCCTTAGCCTCCTAGCACTTCCCCTCTTTTGGAGTTGTATCCCCCCATCTCACTCATCATGATCCTTCCTACCCTGCAACCATCAGATATTTTATATTAATATTAACATATACAATAACTGTAGTATTTTGGCGATCCTGACCATTTGTTCTTGGATTCCAATCTTTGCATAACCATTTCTCTTAGCTTCCAATATTTACATAAAAAATATACAATTTACAATTATGGGGTCAAACTAGGGGTGTTATAGGGTCGATTCTCATTCACTACCACTATACCCCTAGGTGCACACACTCATCCCCCCAACATGGGGCATGGGTTAGTCAAGGTTTCAATCTGTGATGTTGAAAGGAGTGGCTTAATAGTACACTCTATTTCCACTTGGTGTACACCCCTGGCTGCATATAATATGATTATTAATTATGTCATTTTTTTATGATGATGATGAGTAACCATATAACCTCTAAATCGTATAATCCTTAACCCATATAACCTTCCCAACCCTATCCCTTAAAACCATTAATCATATAACCACTATAAACACTATAGTCCATATCCCCTAACATTAATAACCTATATATAGTATAAGATTGATTGACCCATATAAACATCGTAACACTTAACCCATACTAATTTATATGACCCCTATATACATGAATCTATAATCCCTATCTCATATAAATGTATACCCTAACAATAATAACATCCAACACAACATTACTATAATACCTCATCCCCAACTCTTATAACCTATAACCCTTATAACCCATGAAAACATTAGCCTCTATAATCTGCAGTAATAGGATTTTTCCACCGACATCAATCCTTATGGATATTGCTTAATGTATCAAATACTGTCACGTCCCCTCCCATCGATCCAACGCAAGGAAGGGATCATGACACTAAGATATGGGCTTTTACACAATACTCAGCCCCATTCATCAAATTCAGAGAAATAAAACAAATGTGTGCAGATGCCATTCAATTTAACACATCAGAAGTAATATTCTACACACACATATAACATGCAATTCCCAGCATATGGATAAACATGCACCAATTTAAAACATTTGCAGAAGTAAAACACATAAAGAGAATACTTATATTCATTATGCAGTTGTCCCAAGCAACTAGCTATGTCATTGCAACGTTCCACCCAACCGTAGGTCTCTGGTAAGCCTGTATTATTTCAACACTCAGAGACCACCCCTGAGCTGGGCATGATATCTACAAGGAAAAGGGGACTCTCAAGCTTAGCACAATCCAAAGCAATGGATACCCATGTCAACCCCAACATTCTCTTACACATAGCAATTCAAATATTGGCATGGATACACATTGTCAACAATGTGATGTACAGAATAGGGTCTATGGGTTTTCCCCAAATCGTGGCACACCCAAAAACGGATTGTGGGAAGAGGAAATCAACCCCAAGGATGAAAACCGATTTCTCCCACAATATATGAGCAACAGTGGGCCAAAACGACCTCTATAAAATCTCAAAATCGATTTATTCTCTTCCCCACTGTTAACAAAAAAAAAACGCCCTTCCCAGTTGGGAAAATGGAGGAAAACACAACAAAACCATGGAGGAAAACACCCAGGAAGCTCCCAACTCGTGAGAGAACAAAACTGATGGGTGAAGAATGGTTTGGGGAGCAATTTTGTGGCTCCTTTCTTACCCAAGAAGCCAAACAAGAATTTCTATGAAGGGTGGCTTGCCCATACCCAAATTTGGATAGTCATATCTCTCCATTCCCCAAGGCATTATCTACCTCAACCAACTCTTCATAGAAATGAATGATTGGGCACAAAATTCAACATGGGTAGTTGAGGGTTGATGGGTTCTCTCAATGACACTTGGCTTGACTTGATTGGCTACATGGTTTGAATATTTCCCTCCCAATTCCTTGTAAATATCATGCCCCCATCTCTTGTTGCATTGCATAGCTAGTTGTGGGCATTTCTTTTAAAATGCATATTTATAATTTCCATGGCTCACTAGCACATGGGTAACATAATACCAAATATTTGCCTCTTCAAGATCAAGCATTCACTAGCGGGGCCTTGGCCTTGAGCTCCACGCTAGGAATCATACACAATATGCCTACAATATTTATATTATAGCCCAAAATATCCTAAGGGTCAAAATGGGGGTATTACAAATACCCTACATGTTCTCTATGCAAACTCTATCCCCCTATATTATTTAATTCAATGGGTTAAGGGCTTAGGGGATAACGGTTAAGAGATCAGGGATAAGGGTTAAGGGATTAGGGGATTAAAGGTCTATGGATTAAGGAGCTTAGTGGTTAGGCTCTTAAGGGCTCAAACATTAGGGGGTCTATGGGTTAGGGGGTTAAGGGGTTAGGGGCCGAAGGGGTTAGTTCTAAAGGCGTTTAAGGTACTAGGTGTTATTATGGGTAAATGGGTTTAAGGTGTTAGGGGTTAGGGGGTTAGGGAGTTAGGGTTTTAGGGATTAGGGTGTTTAGGGGTTAGGGCCTTTATGGGATAAGGGTGAATGCTTTAGGGGTTAAGGGGTTAGATATTTAGGGGGTTAAGGGATTAGGGATTAAGGGCTTAATGGGTTAGGGGTTAGAATGTCAAACGTAACACGATTCAGGGGTTAGATAATTTGGTTTTCAGGGGCTAAGGAGTTTATGGGATGGGATGTTAAGGGATTAGGGGTCAAGGGTTAAGGGTTTATGATCACCTATAATTATTAACACTTAAATACTATTAACCACAACCCCTGACAACTATAATGCATAGTATTTAAACCCTATAAATGCATAATTGTTATAATGTGTTAACCATATAACTAATAGAATGATGATCTCAATTTTTTTTAATGTATTTTAGACTAAATTTTTCTATATGGAAAAGAAAAAGAGGCTGAAAACACATATATCACTATAATGGCATCTTTGTAACACTTAGTTCATAATCACTATAATATGTAATCCTTGAAAACCTTAACCTGAATCCCTATAATTACTAACCCTTAACTCCTAATTAGTATCCCTAGATCATTTAAATCTAAACTCCTGTAAAATATAAACCATATGCAAGCCTTAATCCCTCACCCTTATAACTCATTGTCGACTTTCACCCCCCAATCTAGTTTTTTTTGCTCCAGAAATCTATATTTCTACAATGTTGCATAAATGACATTTGTTCTAAATACAAAATATAGTATCGATGTTAAGTCGATGTTTTTCAGATATAATATCCTTGGGAATATTCGACCAAAATATTTAATCTAACTTCTTATTTTTTAATAAATTTCATTGGTTAAATTTTTAACAATTTCTTCGAACATAGCGGGAAGTAAGTGGCGGGGACTGAGACAAGATATGAGGATGGTAGGATGAACATTTAATTTTGGAATTTATATGAATGTGCAGTAGCATCAAATCAGATCAGAATGATAGTCGTAAGCACAAATCACTGGGGCCATTTATGTTTCGAGCATCACCCAGGCTGAAGCCTACTCCAAAGCTTCCTGGGCACACCAGCATATGCTTACTAGAATGGGTAGGTTCTTGAGAGTTCAAGAATGAGTTGTGATAGTCAAATAAGTTCAATGGTTGTACTGTACAACATTCATAAAGATTTGGAAAGAGTAGGAGTGGTTTGGATGTTTTAGGTCCTATCGAGATGACAGAGCTAGCCAAGTTTCAATCTTTACAAACAGTGGTTAAATCCTCCCAAATTATTGAAGTAGGGACTGATATGTCTTATATGATGTATTATTGACCTCCTACAACTTACAGAAATTAAATATGACATTTAAAATCAATTTGGCAGTCATTCTTGCAAAACTAGTCAATAAACAGTGCTCAATGAGCTAGTCTTCCAATCTGAGTTAATAAATGACTTTATTTAATTAAATAATCTGTTCTGAAATATTAATATTCTCTAGTATAGTGTAATTAACAGAAACAAGTCGAAATATTACTCACTGAACCAATTTTGTAGTCTTTTAATAACTCCTCTTTAGTACAATGTCTTGTAGACTAAAAAAACCCCCTCATAGGGCCATAGAAGAACTGTAAGGAGAGATGTAATGACCAAATCTCTGTTATAAAAGTGTATTTTGGTCTTCTACAGTTCTAAAATAGAGTATGGGATTCACAGTGAGTATATGAGAAAGTATGGGGCTCTATCCATAGCTCTTTTCTTCCTTATAGGGAAAACACCTCCAAATCTAGTTGTGGTTGTGAGAATGAGTGAGAAGAAGAGAATGGATCAGTTCTGAGGATGATTTTGTTGATGTATATGTAACTTCAGAATGTATTTCACATATATGTATATTGTATTCCTATAGAGATGGTATTATTCCTCTATAAGGAAGTGTCGTCATTTATATTGTAAGTGTCGTAACTTATACTTGATGGGTTATTAGACCACCTTATTTGGGGTCGGCCCTGTATAAGTCATGTGGGTCAAAGGGTTATTAGACCACCCTATTGGGGGTCGGCCATGTGGGTCAAAGGGTTATTAGACCACCCTATTGGGGGTCGGCCCACTCAGCATTATGTTATGTGGTTAAGTTCGAGCCTACATGAGTTAGGTAAAAAGGCAAGTCAAGCCAAGTATAAATAGAGTGCGGGAGGCACTCTATTTACTTACTCACTTCTCACACATGCACTGAAGGAGGAGTGGCGCACTTATGGAGGAGGAGGATCTGCTGCTAGGTTATGGAAATCTCTCTTGGTTGGTTGTATCATTGCTCTATCTATCTCTGAGGAAGTTATTGGGGTTTTTCACCTTTATGGTTTTCCCCAAGTAAATCTTTGTGTCTCTTGTGTGCTTGCATTATTGTCTCCATGATTGATATGCTGTAGATATGCTGTACATGTTGTTCTCTCAGTTAAGATCCTAGATAAGATTGAAGTAAATTCTGAAAATTTAACATGGTATCAGAGCTAGCCTGAAAGAAGGCATGATATGGCATGTATGACACTTGTTGCACTTACGATGCTAGGGCTTGATATAGCAAAAACCAGTCATCGTAGCACTTTCACTATAAATCCGTTTTGGCGAAGTTTTCGGATCTGAAATTGTTACAGGCCGAAGATAAGATCTCTAGGTATCTTGTGTCCAAAGGACAACCTCTAATTCGTTGTACTTTGTGATTTATGATCTGTACAATATAGGGTTTCTGCCTCTTCCAGATCTGAGTCAAAATCAGGTGACCTTGGGAAAAAAGTCATATCTTGGGCTAGGAAGCTCCACATGAAATTTCGTAAAAAGCGACAGGTAGTACACAGTCTGTACTATCTCAGAAAACGTTTTCAGAGGCCGAAGTTGAACCAGTGACACGTGGCATGCCGTACAAGTTCGCTCTCCTGTATTATCCCATAAACAGGTCACGTTGCGACATTTGGCATAACTCTCTCTCAGAGAGTCCAATTGAGGTCCGACCTGTCAGGATGGAAAGGTGACAGGCCGAGCTATCGCAGAAAACGTTTTCAGAGGCCGAAGTTAAAACAGTGACACGTGGCACGCCGTACAAGTTCGCTCTCCTGTTTTATCCCAAAACAGGTCACATTGCGACATTTGGCATAACTCTCTCTCAGAGAATCCAATTGAGGTCAGACCTGTCAGGATGGAAAGATAACAGGTCAGGCTATCTCAGGAAACTTTTTCAGACCCTGTGGATCAAAAATTTCGGAGTTACACCATAAACAATCAGGTACATATTTCTGCCAAAATAGAATTATTTTTTGGTACCTTCATTCATGGCTTTGGAGAAAGTTGGAATTTTTGTAATTGGAGACCACGGATGGATGCTACTCATCAAAATAGAAATTTAGAGACCAAGATCAGAATTTTTGGTTGGGCAGAAGGCTGGGCTTGATTAGACCCTAGTTCGGGACTTTGATCAGAAAAGTGGAAAATTAGGGCTTCTGTAAAAATGGGAATTTTTGAAATCTGTGACCACGGCTGGAAGCTCCTCAGAAAAATAGAATCTTAGAGCTTTGGATCAAACATTTTGATGGGGCAAAAGAGTGGGCTTCATCAAACCCCAGTTCAGGGTCACATCCAGTGAATCCGGAAGTTTCAAAGGCAAAATTGAGGAGTGAAACTTTGCAGTTTTCAAATTCTGAATATACCAATTTGATCAGTTAATCAAGGCGCATATTCCTATCCTATCTGAAGGTTGAAATTCAAAGTTTGAATTTTTGGGGTTTCTCTGACAAACCCATATCCATCTCAAGGTCCAGTTCTTGCAAATCAAGTGGATTGGGTTAATCCTAGAAGAAGATGGATTGATCACCTGCATAAGTGAAAGAAGTTCCTGTCTTAGAGGGAGATGAGGATAAGGCCTTACATAAGAAGATTACAAGCGATCTCGACAGGTATGACTCATTGAGGTATGTTTCGATATTTGTCCATGATTAATTTTATGGTATGTTTGTCTTCATGTTATTATGGTTAGTACAATTTTGATTTTAGATTTGTTGTATCACCTTAACAAAATTATGAATGCATGATAGAAGATATTCATTGGTTAGGGTGTTGACACTTATTATTTTACTAATGCATTATGGTGTTGTATGAGGTTTATGTTGTCTACTAACATGAAAGGTACACCAAGAAAGACAGATCATGTTCTGGTCCAAGAACATATGATCATGATAACATGAGGACAAAGATTCATCCATTGTCATGGATCTCATACAAGATCCATTCACGAGGTATGTATAACTTGGTTTTATAATGGTTAACTTATGAGACATGCAGGTTACTAGCACAAGTCACTGAAGAGAACCAAAAGACATTATACGGGTATGTTAGACATAACTAGCTAACATGATAATCCAGGTATGTTTTTCCTATATCAAGCTAGATTCCTACCTTGGGTTAGGATCTTATACTATCGCGTTGTTGATAATGATTATTCATGAAGTCATAGGTTTGAATAATCATGATTGTATGCATATTATGTTTCTTACCATAATTGATGATATGACTAACCAGAAGAATCATGATGGTCTAGGTTTGAATAATCACAGGTTTTATGCATTTTATATCTCTTATCTTGATTGATGATTCAACTAACCTGAAGAGTCATAGGCTTGAGTAATTACAGGTTTAGACATGTTATGTTTCTTATGATTTGACTAACCATAAGAATCCTTGAATACTAATGCTTATTATTTCTGTTTGAAATGATCATGACTATACATGCTTGAGATTATTGTGTTTTAATAGTATACTAATGAATGTATGATTTTATATGAGATCACAAGGATAACACATTCATGATACTAATAAGCATGCATAGGGACCAAGGATGAATATGAGTTTAAGAACAGGTAATTCAGGAAGCAAAGATCAAGAGGGAGCACACTCTAGTTGTTCCTGCAAGAAAGCAAAGGAGCACACTTCAGTAGTTTCTGCAAGGATGCAGATATTCAGAGGGAGTTGATCATCTCTACATTTCACAACAGAAAGGTGTAGAAGAAGCTACCTCAGATTAGGACTCCAGCAGCTCCTGCAAGGAAGCCAAGACTCAGAGGGAGTCCACCCAACGAACAAACAAAGATAAGTATTTGAATTGTCATTTCTTAAATAATATTGTTCAATAATGTATATACTGATGTTCCTAGAATTAGGTTGTGTATTATGCATATTAGAATAATTGCATTGATGAACAGTATAGTCCTAATATGCATGGGTAAGTGGCCTATGGCACTGTACAACATTCCATTGCTACTTATCTAGAATGAAACCTCTTTGCTGACATGTTGGGAGTTGTGCACACTCTTAACAATGTTCTGGTAGATTTTGGAAGGCATCTAGAAAGTTACGGAATATGGATAAATGTTGTATTGAAGCATTGGCTAAGATAATTGCATGACTGTATGGCATATTTCTTTATGTGTAAGGATTTGTTCTGAAAACTATGAGATGTTTTCTAATCATGCAATTTAACTTGTTGTGTAGGAAAGATCGTATGCCATCTCCTACAAAAGAAGAACTACAACATTTTGTTCCAGCAACAAAGATATCTATTGAAGATATTGAAGATATTGAAGTTCCCAGGATCTGGGATGAAGAAATCAAATGCCTTGATCCGTCGATCATGAAGAATGATGTTTGGGATGTAATCCCAAGACATGAAGGGAAGTTTGCTATGACTTCCAAATGGAACTATCAGATCAAGCATGTTGCAGATGACAGCATTAAGAAATATAAAAGTGATGAAATAGAAGATGCACCAGATGGATTTCAAGACAGCATGGTGTAGTCATATATGTGTGCAGAACTTGGTATGGTAGGATAGACAGCTTTCTATCCAGTTTGGGCGTTACCAACAGTAAAGCAGATTCCAACCTTTTCTACAAGGTTGAAGAAGGCAATCCATTGATACTACTTTTGTATGCAGATAACCTGTTTGTTACAGGTAAAGATAGATTGATTGCCGACACGCAGCGGAAGCTTTCTTCCAAGTTCGAGATGAAGAACTTGGGGATGATGCACTATTTGTTTTTGGCATGGAGGTGTGGCAGAGTGCATATGGAATCTTCCTTGGACAAGGGAAGTATGTAGTAGAGATCCTGAAGAGGTTCGGGATGATGGACTGCAAGGATATGGCCACACCTATGGCATCGAATCTGAAGCTTCTATGTGATGCTTCATCTGAGCCGGTTGATGTCTCTTTGTATCGTCAGATGATTGGGTCCTTGATGTACCTGACGAACATGAGACCAGACATTTCTTTGCTGTGAACACATTGAGGCAGTTCCTGACGGATCCGAGGAGTGTTCACCTGGTTGCTGTAAAGCATGTTCTGAGGTACCTGAAGGGTACAGTGGATTATGGGCTCAGGTATGAGGAGAATCAAATGTTTAACCTGCAGGGTTATGTTGATTCAGATTGGGATGGCAGTGCTGCAAACAGGAAGAGCACATCTGGGTGTTGCTTCAGTATGGGATCAGGTGTGATCTCTTGGTTTAGCAGGAAGCAGTCCTGCGTAGCACTGAGTACAGCTGAGGCAGAGCATGTTGCAGCCTGTTCACCTAGTTGTGAGACAGTATGGCTACGGAAGCTACTGTCTGAGCTATTTGATCTCCCATTGGAAGCTACTGATATCTTCTGTGATAACCAGAGTTGTGTGAAGCTGTCCGAGAATCCAGTGTTTCATGACAGGTCGAAACACATAGAGATAAAATATCACTATATCAGGGATATGGTGCAGAGAGGAGCCGTGAAGCTCCTATATGTTGCGACAGACGAGCAGATTGCAGATGTGCTGACGAAGCCACTAGCCAGGGTGAAATTCGAGTATTTCAGAGAGAGGCTTGGCGTTCTTCAGATCGAGGACACTTCAAGGAAGAAGTGATGGACACATTTGCTGAAGCCATTCCAAGCATGTTGGAAGGAGGATCCTTCACATGGCTGTGGATGTAAGCGCTGGATGATGAGCATCAGGATGATGTTCTGGTTTCTGCATGGATATGATCAGTTGGATCATTTTTACGTATGTATGTACGCATCATGTTGGATGCTGGATATGATCAGTTGGATCATTTTTATGTATGTATGTACGCATCATGTTGGATGCTAGATATGATCACGTGGATCATTTATGTATGGATGCATCATGTTGGATGCTGGATATGATCAGTTGGATCATGTGTATGTATTTTGTATATGCATCATGTTGGATGCTTGGACCATGTATCTGTATATGTATCAGGTGGATACATTGTATGATCAGGTGGATCATGTATGGTGATATGTATCATGTATCAGGTGGATACATTGTATGATCAGGAGGATCATGTATGATGATATGTATCAGGTAGATACTTGGTATGCATCAGGTGGATGCATTGATGATCAGGTGGATCATGCAGCAGGATGTTGCAGTGATGATCAGGATGATCATGGATGATGAGCTTCAGGATGTTGCTCCAGATGACATGCAGCAGGACGTTGCAGTGATGATGATCAGGACGATCATGAGTACATCAGGATGATGTATGGTGAGTATCAGGTGTATACTCTGTGGCCTTGGATCAGGTTGTGCAGATGAGCATGTCTGGGAGATCCTATAGGTCGGAGTTGTGTACCCGTAACAGCCTGGGATGCTCTTTCGAGACATTGCTCTGGGAGGACATGTAATTTGTGCCCTGGGAGATATCCGGTCGGAGTTGTGTACCCGTAACATCCTGAGATGCTCTTGCGAGGTTTTGTCCTATGGCATGTAATTTGGGCCCTGGGAGATTTCAGGTCGGAGTTGTGTACCCGTAACATCCTGAGATTCTCTTTCGAGGTTTTGCCATGACCACATGTAATAGCGCCCTGGGAGATTGCAGGTCGGAGTTGTGTACCCGTAACATCCTGAGATGCTCTTGCGAGGTTTTGTGGTGGACCACATGTAATTTGTGCCCTGGGAGATTTCAGGTCGGAGTTGTGTACCCGTAACATCCTGAGATGCTCTTTCGAGGTTTTGTGGTGGGGTCACATGTAATAGCGCCCTGGGAGATCCTACAGGTCGGATTTGTCTACCCGTAACATCCTGGGATGCTCTTTCGAGGTTTTGTGACGCATGTAATTAGTCCTGAGGATTCCACAGTATGGCCAGTGATGATGAAGACCTGCAGGTGGTGGGCCTACATCCAGTATGAAAAAGCACTGGCTCTGTAGAACTTCCTATGACGAGTAGATTCAGAGATTGATTGAGATAGCAGCAGCAGTGACGATGATGATGACTCGATGATGATTATCTAGTGACGATGATCCATAGAAGATGACTTGTGCTAGAAGAACTGTGCTGAGAAATACCTTCCTAGTTAAGAGGGAGTGTTGATGTATATGTAACTTCGGAATGTATTTCACATATATGTATATTGTATTTCTATAGAGATGGTATTATTCCTCTATAAGGAAGTGTCGTCATTTATATTGTAAGTGTCGTAACTTATACTTGATGGGTTATTAGACCACCTTATTTGGGGTCGGCCCTGTATAAGTCATGTGGGTCAAAGGGTTATTAGACCACCCTATTGGGGGTCGGCCATGTGGGTCAAAGGGTTATTAGACCACCCTATTGGGGGTCGGCCCACTCAGCATTATGTTATGTGGTTAAGTTCGAGCCTACATGAGTTAGGTAAAAAGGCAAGTCAAGCCAAGTATAAATAGAGTGCGGGAGGCACTCTATTTACTTACTCACTTCTCACACATGCACTGAAGGAGGAGTGGCGCACTTATGGAGGAGGAGGATCTGCTGCTAGGTTATGGAAATCTCTCTTGGTTGGTTGTATCATTGCTCTATCTATCTCTGAGGAAGTTATTGGGGTTTTTCACCTTTATGGTTTTCCCCAAGTAAATCTTTGTGTCTCTTGTGTGCTTGCATTATTGTCTCCATGATTGATATGCTGTACATGTTGTTCTCTCAGTTAAGATCCTAGATCAGATTGAAGTAAATTCTGAAAATTTAACAGATTTATGATACTGGACATCACTATTGGCTGGCTATATGACTATACCAATCCTCCATCAACCCTTGGGCGCATTCACTGGAGCATTCATCTTCAACTAGAGGAGCATCACCAAAACTAGCTAGAATTTCACTGTAAGAGAGATCTTCTCTCCAAACTAACTGTGTAACTTCAATGATGAACTGATTTGCGTGTTATTAGATGTAACATCATGTTCTGGACCTGTATATCACTCACTCATAACTCATAGGACCTTTTGGCACATATCCAAAGAAATACTTGTTGACGAGCATCACTCAATTAGCGGGCTCAGAGCTCTCTTGCACAAATTTCACAAATTATCAAAAGTGAGAGATGGAGTTAGAAACATTGTTAAATAGAAGAGATGAATTCTTCCTCAAGCTAGCCACACCTGTGGATGAAGGAGGGCACATTCCTTGATAGGAACGGAAACTTCTGACTAGAAAAACTTGCTTCTTTTGTCTTCCTCCACTGAGATTAGCAAGTGCGCCTAGGTTAGCTTTTCTGGATGTTGGTATTCTCTTTCTTACTACTTTTCTTAGTTTTTCCACTTTTTTTACTTTCTTCTTTTCTGCTTTTGTCTGATTTTTCCAGCTTTTGTCAGTTTCCTTCTTGGTTCATCTTGCCAACTTGTCTCCACTAGATTCCTTAGCTTTTCTGAGATTTATCACTTAAGCAAGTTTGGCCTACTTAACCAATTCGAATTTCCTTTCCAAGTCATCAACCACTTGGCACATTTATTAGTAATAAACATTTAAATAACAATAATACAACTTAGAAATAATTTAGCTAAGCAATTAATTAACTACTATGGTGTAATTGCCTCAAAACTTCCCCAATTAATTAATTTCTCATTTAATTATGAACTTAGACCCCTAGGGATAGGAGGATCCAAGTGGTGACTAAGGTCAGTAGGGAGGGGACATGACAGTCCTCCCTTCCCAAGACTGCTTGTCCTCAAGCGGTTTCAAACCAGGATCCTGCAGAATCTTTTCATCTTCCTAGGTGGCATCTTCACTAGGAAACCACTTCCATTGTACCAGGTATTCTTTAATAATTCTGCTTCTCAGCTTCCTTTCTCTAACCTGCAAAATGTCTTATGGTTCTAGGACCAGATGTCCTTCATCATCAAGAGGAGGTAGTATTTATGAAGCCTTAACTTGCTGGTACAATGCTTTCTTCAAGCATGACACATGGAAGACGTTGTGTATTTTGCTCTCTACTGGAAAAACTCATAGGCTACTTCACCCACTTTTCTTGTTATTTTGTAGGGCCCATAAAACCTTGGCAATAACTTTTCAGCCCCTTTTGGCTTAAGAGCGGTTTTCCTGTATGGATGCAATCTCAGATAAACTAGGTCTCCTACTTGGAAAGTTCGATCTGTTCTATTTTTATTTGCATTGATTTTCTGTTGATTTTGTGCAACCTGCAAATTTTATTTTAGTGCTTTAAGGATGTCCTGGCCTTCTTGCATCCAATCCTTTTCCAGATTGGCAAGAAGCTCCCTTAGGTACTCCAAACAGGCAAGGAGACACCAGCTGGAGAACACTTTCTTTAGGGATTGGTCATGTAGAATTTTCTTTGCCATGTGGATTAGAATCAGTGAGTCACCTTCCAGGATCATGGGAAACCATGCTTCCGAGAGAATCAATTTGAGACCCTGGATAAGGCCTTCGATTTCTGCAGAATTGTTGGAATCGTGGACAATAGATCCAAACAAGACCTTCAATATGATGCCTGAACTATTCCTGCAAACCCCGCTGAAACCCGCAGGGCCCAAATGACCCTGGGAGGCACCATCAAAATTGTTCTTGAAACCAGGAGAAGGGGGAAGAGACCATCGAACCGAAATTTCCAGTCTACAAACAACCACTTTCGGTCTAATCCCATCAAGGTCAACTAGCTTAAATCCCAATCGAAAGCAATGTGCAGATTCCCTGAGGATAGGTCTTTATCCTTGTCAGACCATTGCTAGCTCCTGAGCGTTTCTGTCAATTTTTTTTTCAACTTCATCCACTCAACCTCCTCCCTATGGGATTTATCTCTGAAGATGTGTTCATTCCTCTCTTTCCAGATTTTCTAGATCACAATACCCAGGAAAAGCTGCCATAGAGTTTCGATGATGGGATTCAAGAAATATTTTAGATCCCATTACTTGAGAGTTTGATCGGGATGTCCTCTGACCCGCAAAAGAAATAAAATCTAAAACCTTATTTTTAATAATTTTTTATAATTGATTAACATTACAAAATAATTACATCAATTAGTATTTTGTTTTCAATGTGATTGAGCGTTCACTATATTCATGGATGATGTTTTGGGGAATATCCTACTTGCAAGAATAGTTCTAAACCACTAAAACTAACTCACAAGTCTTAACCACATCATTTAGTATTTTATATATATATAAAAGAATATATATAGGAGAATAATATACATAAATATGATATTAAATATATATGTTATAAGTATTAGAAAGGATGTGGTAAACGGTTTAAATTTTTTATTAAAATATATCCATAATACTGAATATTATATTAAAATATATTAATTATATTCTAAAAAATGTTTAAAAATCTATTAGGATATTTGTTTATATTTCAAATTGCGTTAACAAATTTTAAAACAATTTAAAACTTAAATCGTTATTTCTTGGAAAAAATATTAATGTTAATATTTAACTAATCATATAATCTTAGAAATGGTAACAATCCTCAACCCCTGAGTTAGTATTTACTAAATATTTTCAAATAATAACTTTTCAGATTGATTACTTAACTCCAAAAGACTTCATACATTTGTAACATATATTACAAATCTCACCTTAACAAAAGTATAATGAAGTTCCCATGCACTTCTTTTCCAAACCCTACTTAGTTCACATATTTAAAACATAAAACTGTATCACATACATTCAAACATCTAGCCACTTAGAAACGTCACCAATTATCTTTGAATAACCTAACATCAAAAAGTAACATTAATGATTTCCATACTGAAAATTCATCTTACTAAAATCAATGTTTATTCGTGATCATCTTTTGAACAACAAGCAAACATGAATCATCTTATATTCCAGGCACATTCGACAAAATACATATACAGTAAGGCCATTAATCGTTGCTTCCTCGTGGTCATCTTATGAACAACATGCAAACATGAATTATCTTATATTCAAGGCACCTTGGACAAAATACATAAACCATAAAACCATTAACACACACAAAAGAGACCACATGTACGTGGTTCACCCCTATGGGCTACGTCCACCAAAGTTGTTGCGTCTTTATATTATTCAATCAAGAGAGGGTTTACATCATGATCTCCAAGAGGTCAATAAAAGTGATTCCATATTCACCAGGAATAACCAAAGCTATGGCAATGCAACCAGGTAGAGATTCTACTCATCTCCATCCAACGAAGTGAATAAGCATAAATCATACTATGATTCCAATCTAGCATAAATGAGGAGATGCTAGCATATTTTATTCAACAAGTGAAATTAAAACAGATATCTAAACCAAAATACTCATACCCTTTACATTAGCTAATCAATATAGACTCATAGCAATTAACTAATCCATACAGGAATGTGAGGCTATTAGGTTCTCATTAGAATTTTAGTGTTGGAGTGAAATGGAAAGGAGACCACAATTTCACATCGGGTGCCACTCTGTGTTTACAGAGATCTACAACTGCATACCCATACAACACATATTTTTGACAGCATACAAGAGCTAGCGTTTTATCTAAGCTCACAATTTCTATCTAACTATAGAAATTCATGAAGGTAGAGATCCATGGTGTTGGCATAAATATAATAGGAGAGATCCAAGACGTATCCCTTTTTGGCAGCAATAGAAACAAACAGAGATGAGATGAATTCGATGCCGAAAAATGATAAGCAGATATCTACAGGGACAAAACCTCGCATGGATTTGTTTAGCAATACAAATTACACAGAGATCCAAGGTGATTCCAATCCTGTGTATATATAAAAGAAAATAACTGTTTCCAACAAGCGATTTTCATACTATATATATATACTATATATATAAGCAGAGATCGGAACAGCTCACCGCAATTATAATTATTTTAATGATACGTCTGTCAAAATCGAGCTTAACCGTTTCCAGCAAAGTGGTCTTCTAATGTTATATATATACAGTGTTTATATAGGCAGAGATCAGAACAGCTCATAGTTGTATCCCCATTTTCTTTCACGCAATAATAAATTTTTAACAACACAAATATCAAAAACCACAAAGCTGGAAAATCAAGGTCTATGAGGTCGTCCTGTCGCTCTCATTCTACCTAAAGAAATATATTATATACACTATACAGTGTATGTGGGTTTCTAACTCGAGCCACCAAGGAAATGTTGAAAACCATAGTTGTAATAAAATGTATGCAGACTTAAATTTGGGTTTCTGAACCACCCCTCTCCTTCTATCTAAAGGCTTAAAAATAAAACAATATCACATATGAAAAACTCTACAGATAACTTAAAACGAAACGGGCATCCACCCTAGGGAATCCTCCCAGTGTAACCTATCATGAAAACCCACAGGTGTTTCAGACAAAATTTAAACTAAAACAGGGATCGGGATTTTATAAAACCGTCATCTCCCAATCGACTCCACACAACATACATAAATAATATCTTATCTAAAAAGGGCTCGGATCTCTTTCAAGGAGGTCGTCCCTTATAGCTGCAACCAAATCATAACCAAGTTACAGAATAAAAGATGCACAAAAACAACCCGCCAAACAAAAGAACTGCCCCCTAACTACTCGAACTGGTTCTCTTTAAAAAGAAGAGATCGGGGCTCTCCCTCACGGAAGATGTCAGTTTTAGGGAGTTCCAGCTCTCCATCTAAGGGGACAAATGGTAGTTGACCAACCCTCCTCTGTGACAAAGGCAGCCGAATGCTTCGACAGCCTGCTAAGTGTGACAAATGGCAGTTGAAGAGATTCGAGCGCTCAATAAGGGAACACTCCCTTAATGTCTTATCTGCCATCCCCGGGTGGATTATCCCATGCGAGTGTAAGGTATAGCCAGTTTCATGGTATTGGTGCAAAAGTCTTGGGATACTACAAAAGATGAAACTATAGGGAATGTTTCAACTTAAAGTTTAGATAAAATAAATTCTCGGATATCACATGGAGACGCTAGCTAGTATCCATCTCTCATTGAAAGTATTGAATGTTTTAAACAAAACGTGTATGCAACAACACCTATCCAAGAACATATCTCTGTTCCGTTGGCGGTCATGTTTGGTGAGGTAAACATCTCGATTCGACATCATATAGTAATAGGATAAGGTATGGGTTGCACCTTCTAAGAGATTTCGCCTAAAACCTCAACTTATATATATATATATAATTACATTCTATTAAAGCGGGATAGTGGGTGTCCCTCGGTTGTAATAATTTTGTGCTATTAATCCTATATAAATAGAAAGTAGGTTCCCCTTCAAAATGGGAACTCTAAAGATATCTATATACATATACATATCGTAATTATCATATGAGAATTTCCTTTTCTTCTTATGAAAAGTTCTCTCCTTTCATTAGTTTTGGAGCTTAGTAATATTTCTCTGATACCCTCTCCGGACTTAGGAAAACGATATTTAGTAAGTAGGATGTTTAGTCCTAGTTAAATAATAGTTAAATGACGCATAAACGATAAGGTCTCATTTACATGTTTACAACTAACATCAATTCCTTAGGGACAAACCTTTTCACCTGGGCTTAACATAGCTTAAGAAGACACTTTACGATTTAAGGCTAATAACTAATTCACTTTACTTTTCCCTCAAGTGCATGTGGCACTAAGATGACTTTCCATCATCTTCCATTGGTTTTCTCATGGCTACCTTGCCATTCACCAGCCCCAATTCCTTTAGTGGATTTAGTTACTCAACATTTTAGTTGTGTCATTGTCTGCATTCTCCTAGGTTTACAATTTAAGATTTAGAAATTAATCATATATCTACAAGGTTTATTGGTGGGGCCTTGGCCTTGAGCTCCTCACCAGTAAACAAGTACAATAAATAATTGTATTTACAAAATAATTAGGGTAAAAAGGGGGGATGTTACAGAAATTATTGTGACGGAACTAATGAAAAAGATTAATCAAATATATTCCAAAAATTCTTTCAACCCTTATTTATACGAACAACCTCTCCGCTCTAATGAAAACAAATTATAGAAGGAAGAACAAGGAAGATCTTATCCCATATGGTTTATGTCAATAATAAAAGTATATAATTAGAATTACGAAATCTAGTATCAGAAAATTAGATAAAACTTTAACGGATAACAAATTAGATAAAACTTTGATTGATAATTGGGGTTACGGGTAGGTGTGGGAGTAGAGGGGTGCATGAGAGAGAGAGTCATGGGGCAAGGGGAAGATGGGAGTTTGGGGAGAGAAATAGATAAAGATTGGGGTGGAGGGGGTATGGGTATAGGGACAGTTAGGGAAGATAGATATAAGGGGGGGTATAGCATGAGGGATGCTAGAAAGAGAGGGATAGAGAGAAGGGAGGTTGGTAAGTGGTAGGGTGAGAAGGGAAGAGAGAGAGAGAGAGAGAGGGGGTGATTATAGGTAGGGAGAGTATGATGGAGTTAGGAGTAGTGAGAGTGTGCGAAATATAAAGTTGGTGGGTGTTAGGGGGTTAGGTGTATGTGTTTGAGTAGGGGAGAGAGAGAGAGAGAGAGAGAGAGAGAGAGAGAGAGATATGGGGATAATGATCGTTAGGGAGGGAGGGAGGGATAGGGAGGGAGAGTTTGGGAGGGATATAGAGAGGGAGGGAGGAAAGGAGAGAGGGAAAATGGGAAGGAGAGTTGGGGGGAGAGAGAGAGAGAAGGATGGGGATGTAAGGAGGAAGGGATGGAAATGTAGGGGTTTATAACATGTCTTACAAATCATACATGCATTTTTTAACTACAAAATGTGTGTGTGTTTTGCAACAACAAAACATATATGCATTTTCAAACTGCAAAACGCATGCACATATTGTAATTGAAAAATGCATACACATTTTGTAACTACAAAACATGTGCATTTTTGTGTCTTCCCATCCTGCATGTCTACTGACCTATAAGGATTGGGCTCCTCTAGTGCTAGTGCCAAGGAACACATATGCATTTTTCTTTTGTGAAGCTAAAGCATGTTTTACAAAACGACAATTGCACCGAAAGGGTCCCTCAACTTTGTGCAATTTCCCGTATATAAGGGTAATGCATTCATTGTTGAGGGACATGTGAAATGATTATGTGAATTCCTTGGGTTATTTGGAGAAGGATATCCTATTATTTTAGGATTTATTGTGTAACTTATCTTTCTTATCTATATTGGATTTGTTCTTCATGTTTGCATTGATGTACATGGTGTGTATTTTTGTTACCTTATGCTATCTTAAGGATTTGGTTCATCACACCATATTTATGGTCATTATATCGTACCTTAATGCAAATCAATCTATTTTTTTTGTCAAATATTTTTCCTAGCCTCTTTGCTTCTATGAGACAAGTTGTTTCAATTTGTATTTTATCTTCGAACTTTTCCTTGACTAGTGTGAGTGTGTCCTCTTCTTTGTCCTCTTCAACAAAAAATTGTGAGGTTCAAATATCTTTTATTACACTCATGATCTAACTCTATAAGCTTATTCATTTCCTCTTTGATGGTTTTTATATCCACCATACCTTCCAATTTGTTTTTCTTTTATTCCATAAAAAAAACTCAGAATATTACTTAAAAAAGATATTATATTCTTCGGATGCTATAAAGCATGTCCACTGTTCTTTAGAAACTACCTTTACAAAAGTGTCTTCTATTTTCATAGTAATGACTATTTTCAAGCTTATATCCTTTACAATTTTGTAGCTTACAAAAAACAATAGTTTTCTCCAGAAATAAACCCCATCAAACATCTGGATATGGCATGGAAGTCAAATACATTTCACTAGAAAGGAAATTATTTATAGCCTTTACAATCATTTAGTATAAACTAAACCAAAAAATTTCTCCAAAAATAGACCACAGTAGGATTTTTCCTATTACTTTCAAGCTACCTACTTCTTCCTATCCAAAAGTAAATTCCATGTTCCATAAAAAACAACATCTATGCAAATTCATAAATATCTTTGGATTTCCTTACAATTTTGAATAATCCATTCACCTTTCTGCATTTGATTCCCATCTTTTGAGAGTACATTGACATTTTAGTTTTGTTCTCTATACAAATGGATGTAGATTACTTCCTCAAATGAATCACTGATTTTTCTTATTTCCTCTAGCATGACAATAAGGATCATATTATGGAAAATACTAATATTTTTCATCCAGTTTATCACTATCTCTGTATCACCATATACTTTCAATTTTTTAATTTATATTTTTTAACAGTCTAAGAAACAACCACAAATCTTATAGATCCACATAATTATTAGTCCCTTTTCCCATACCTGCTTTGAAAGTAATTGATTCATTTCCATAAATCATAATTATTCCTCCTGCTCCACAAACTTCCTACGATGCTTCATCGAAAAACACTATTGGGAATTCTTTAAACTCTACAAGAATCACCTTTCTAATTTCCAAGGAATTCTTCACGTGCAAGAAGAAGGATAGTATTCTTAGGCTCTGAATGGCACAAAAAAAAACTGGTACTTCTTTATCATTAAAAATGATATTATTTCTTTCCATCCAAATACTCCAATTTATAATGGCTGGAAGAGATGTGTAGTATTCAGTGTCTTTGTTGCCACAACACTTTCGAAAATAGTTAGAAATCAAGATCTAGCTATCTTTCAAAAATGTTTTACCTTCAACCTCTTTCCATACTTGTTTAGAGAATTTACAGTTTACCTCCAAATGAAGGTTGCTTTCCTCCTCCTCATTGCATAAACAACATCTTCCCAGACTTGGCCATATCCTATTTTGTAAATGATACCAAGTGAGTTCTTTGTTAGATAGAAGGATCAATAATAACAAAAATTTCCTTCAATGGGTAGTGGAGCAACCATACTACCTTCCACCACCACATATTTTCAGTTCCTTGTAATTCTTTCTCCATAAGAATTTTATAACCATCTTTTGGCTTGTAAATACCATTATCAGCACCTCCTCTCTAGATCAAAATATGACTGCTATCTATTAACTTGATTAAAATGAATTTAATGAACCTATAAAGGCATTCCATATTTTACAATATTCTCCTTCAAATCCCAATTGCGTTGCCTTTGTCCAAACTTGCATCTTGTACTCTCTATATGAGATTGAACTTATATGACTTAGTTTAAAGAGACCTTTCTTGCGTGGCATCATGGTCATACCTTGTGGAAAAATGTGTAAATCACTGCTACATTCCCACAGATCCAATCCCAATTGAACACTATTACCATTCCCGATTTTCCACACCAGATTATCTCCTATGAGGCTATAAGTATTGGTGGCTTCCTTCCATAGTATTGAAGCATTTCTTAACAATTTTGAATTCTTTCTTATCCAATCTATCAAATTCAAAGGATATATATATTTATGCTTAACCACTTCCACCTATAAGTCGTTTCTTGCTATCACTTTCCATATGGTTTATATCCACCAAGGCTATTGAGAAGGGATATAAATAGTTTACTCCCAATCCCCCCAGTCCTTCGATCTAGCAATTTTTTTCCAGTTTAGACATTCAAAACATCTTTTTTCCACCTCTCCTAACCAGAAAAACCTCATACTGATAGAAGAAAACCCATTCAACACTCCCTTTGGCATCTAGGCTAGAGATCAGTAAACTAGTATTGTGCCAAAACTGATTTTATAAAAATTAGTCTACCTCCTTTGGTAAGCTAACGCATTTCTAACTTGAGATCCTTTTTTCACATTTTCTTATCAACCAGACCCAATCCTTTACCCCATAATCATTGTATTTGAGATTAAAACCAAGATATTTTATACCATTTCTAAAGGAATATTCCTTAAAACCAAGGATAGACCTGTAATCATCAAGTTCTTTTGTAGTCATTTCATGGCCCAATAAATGTGATTTTATAGGGTTTACTTTCATCCCCAATGCTTTACAAAACCCTTCTAATATTTCTGACATGATTACTACATCCCTTCTTGATCCGCCACAAAATATCAGGACATTGTCTTTTAAAAAAAAGTGAGTGAGTCTGACCAAACCCCCTATCCTTATTCCTTTCAATATTCCATTTATTTTTTCTTGCATAATAGATATGTTGAGACCTTCAATGACAAAAATAAAAAGCAACGGGTATAGTGGACATCCCTGTCTGAGACCTCTTTCAGGTTTGAAAAAAGGTGAACCTATTCCATTAATCAAGACTGATAAAGAGAGCGAGGTTAAGCAACCCATAATCCATCTAGTAAATGAGGGACTCAATCCAACCTAAGTGAGGATCAAGCATAGGTAATCTCAGCTTAAACGGTCATATGCTTTGGCAAGATCTATTTTTACTATTGCTTCTTTAGTCTTTTTAAGCTTGATCATATGTAGTCCTTCCTATGCAACTCCCATTACTTCATGAATCTGTTGTCTGAGTAGAAACCCAAATTGTTCTCCTGCAATGTGTGCAGACAATAGAGTCTTTATCTTGCACTATATGATCTTAGCAATTATATTATAGTTGTCACTACAAAACAAAATAGGTCTATATTCATTAAAATATTCTGGAGCATTAGATTTAGGTATTAGAGATATAAAAGTAGAATTAAAATCCCCTAGGATGGAACTTGTTTTCCTAGACTCATCAATCATTCTGATAAAATCCCCCTCCACCTTTTTCTTTATACCTATAAAAAATTCAATTGGCATCTTGTCTGGTCCTGAACTTTTATCTCTCTTAAGACTATGCATCACTTCTTCAAGCTCAAATAAAGAAACCTCCTTCATTAATTATGCATTGTCTTCCTCCTTTACAAAATTAGGATATAAATATGCTATCCTAACTGCATCTCCCACTGAGCTTTCCTCTTTTTTATTAAATTTCCCAAATAAATGTATCCCTTCATCAGCTAGGTCTTCATAGTTACTCAAAAGAGATCCTTCACTATCTTTCAGATTCCAGATTGAATTTACACATTTCATCTAATTTGCATAATTGTGGAAGAATTTGGTATTTCCATCTCCTCTCTCCATCCAAACTTCCCTTCTTTTGGTTCTCCATTATGCTTCCTTGTTTCATAAAATATTCTTCCTTCTTTGCTCTAGATCGGTTACTTCTTGGCACATTTCAGAATTCAGAAAGCCAAACCCTCCAGACTCATAAAGAGATGTAATCCTTTGATCTATCTTCCTTAAGGCCTTGTTATCCTTTACCTTCTACTTAGAGGCCTAATCGCCACAACCTTTTTTGTCGGCTCAATGTTTTTTTAAGCTTGAATTACTACCGATTCAGGATTTGTACTGTCGTAAGGTTTCGAAGATTTTTTAAGAAGTTCCAAACACTCCACATCCTCTAACCATACCTTCCACACTATTTAGGAAAAATTGCTATTAGTTTTTCTTCTAATGCATTAATCTTGTTATTCTTATAATTATTTTCTAAATTATGATTTGATTCTACCTTTACTTGATTTTGATTTTCTATTTCTCATAGGGTGAAAATGCGAAGGTGGGAAACAATTCTGCGATAATTTGCCTTTTTTTGTTCTAATTTCCGTTTTCTCGCCCGAGACAAAAGTCAACAAATTTTCTCGGGCGAGAGTTTTACTACTTCTCGGGCGATAAATTAACCCCGGTTAGATTTCTCTCATCCATGAGTTTTTCCATAGTTAGAGAATTGTTTGCTCGAGAGTTTTTAATTTCTCGTTCAAGAGTATAACCATTTTTTTTGTCAAACTCTCAGACAGATTTCTCGGTCAAGAGTTTTGATTCCTTTTAATGTCTCGGCCGAGACATGTTTAACTATATAAACGCAATAATATTTCCCCTCCACACGCATTGTCATTTTCATGGTGTTGTTGTTGGTGTCTGTGTTCATGCAAACACGAATCTTGTGCTAAAACAGTGTTGAAACCTGTGTTGAAACATGTGCTGACATAATGCTAAAACCTGTTTGCTGAAACACCTTTAGGGAAGACCCCCCACAACAACGAAGTGAATGGCCACGAGAAGAGGACCGCCACTACCATTTCGATCCATACGACTGCACACGGGTATGTTTCTTTCTTTCCACTAGGATCTCTCTAAAACCCAACCGAATCCTTATCTATATGTAACCACTTGGTAGTTAGTTCAGCAGTTGGTTTAGCAAGAGTTTACTAAGACCCTTACTATCGTGCCTCTATCCAGAGCTTTGAGGCCTGAACTCCGAGAGGGAAAAAGGCCGGCCAATTATAGAGGGGATATTTTGTAAAAACTCCGAACTTAAACTAAAAATACTAATAATTTCCTATACAACTCTGTTTTCATATATCTTAGTGGAAGCAATCCTAACGGGCGAAGACCTCAATTAGGTCAAGGCTAAAATGTCGATGAGATTTTGATCAATTCTCCCTTAGGGTTAGGGTTAGAGGCTGAATTCACAAGCCATATCCAATTGTAGAGTCCTAGTTGTTGTAGGTCGAGATGGGTTGATCATGGTTTACAAGGGCATATGAAGCCATGTCTCTGCCAACCTCTGGATTGCATTGGGACCCTAAATTGACATTGCCATAGATTTCTGGTGCTTTTCATGATGACCAATTCAAGGTTTTGGATACATGCATTATATTCATATATCTAGCATTAGACCACACTACTAGAAAGAGACAAAGTCACCTTGGTATCCTACTATATACAAGTATTAGCTACCCAATAGTGGGATCAAGTGGAAAATATGAGTGTTACTGAATAATCCCTTTGCATAGAACTCAATGAGAGTCTTAATAGACTCTCTAGTGCCATCAATACTTGGGGACCAATTCTACATTGCAATTCGAGAGTGTTTCTATCTAGCCACATTGGCTTCACCTCTGTCAACTTTCCACTCAGACAATTCAATATACATTGGAATATTTTGCAAAATTCAAATGTAGATCTCCATTTTAGATCTAGACCATGCGCTAATAATTAAATTTAATTATGGTTTACTTTCTTCTCTCCATCATGAAGCTGCTTTGGTGCATAGATGTTATCTTTCATTGGATTTTCAACATGCTCTGGCTATTGAAAAGAAGCTAGAAAAACAACCAATGACCTTTTGTTCTTCGTCTTGGTTCCCCCTTTCGCAACAGGTATATCACATGGGTAGGCATTCTCCCATGGTATACACACCCCCTCCTCTCACCATTCAATATTGCACACTCCATAAGTCATCCCCTCATGGCACAATAATGTTGTGTTTTATAACATCCATGATCTACCAAGACATTATTCTTTAATGCCAACACCCAACTTACCCCTCCAAATGATGTCATTATTGGGGATAACCCTACTACATCTTATCCAAATCTCGTTCTAATGACATGTCTAGCCCCTCCCACCCATCCCATTATCTTTACTCAAAACTTTCATATTAAATAGAGTGCAGATAATTGGACTAAGGCTTTTTGGCTTCAAATAAGGCCCACTTGAGGGATGCTCTTGAATTTGCATATGTGATGTGCGTATTACTGGCTTTCCTCTTTCAAGTTTCAACACATCATTTTTCGAATTGGAACTATTTCCATTACTAGAGTTTATCCATTGGATAAGTTTGTCAAAGGTGCCATTGTGACAGAAGCTCAGGTGTTTACTAATTCTACCATTTTCCTCCATTATGTTCTCTTTAATCCATGGATTTACCTGCAGGTTGCAGCTTGAATGAATATTAATGAGACTTTTCTTTCCTTGGATTTCCATGTTTTTTGTCCTACCTCCTATATTTCTTTGTTTGACTTTAGAAGCACTACTTTTAAGGTTACTATGTCCTTCAAACTGTTCCTCTCTTTCTTGTACCTAGGTTGAAATCCATGTATTACAATCTTGAACTCTGTTGTGTTTCTTATTGTTTCGATGCTTTAGCATGATGGTTGTCCTCTTCAAGCATATTGTTAGATTGTATCATGTGTGTGTCACATCAAGGAAGTGGCATACATTATATGGAAATGGCCAAATTTAGAGTGGTTTAAGGCCTTTTATTTTGTATCTGTGGTTCGTCACTACATGTATTGTCTTCAGAATTTTCAACTTCTGCTATTACATCTTATGCAGATTCAGAACTAATATAGCAACAATCATAAACTTTGGAGTTTGTGGCTGACTCTTAACTTTGCATTATGTACTTGTTTGAATTGTGATTTTGGAAACCACATATAGGATTAAGAAATTATGGGAGATTAGATTTGATCTTGTAGCCCTCTGTATTTTAGGTCCACGCTTTAACAAATCTATCATTCTGTGTTACTACCCAAAACCTCATAGAACTGTGCAGATGTGATCATTGTTTTCCTGCAACATGATTTTAGTTAACCCTGGTTGTTGTTCCAATTTTTTTCCTTTGTTCCATGTGGGATACGAATACAATCTGTCTTTTCACTCTTTCAATTTTCTTCTTCTCACTCAGTCTTAAAAAAGATGCTCCTGTAGATCCTAACTCATAACCAAATCACCTTGTATCCTAGTTGGAGTTGCGATCCTGAAAAAAATCCATCTTTTCACTTTCAATTTTCTACTTTCACTTCTTGATGTATATGTAACTGCGGAATGTATTTCATCTATGTATTTCATATATATTTATTGTACCCTTATTAGAGATGTGTTATTCCTCTATAAGGAAGTGTCGTCATGTGGATTAACAAGTGTCGCAAGTGTGTGTACTTACCGATGGGTTATTAGACCACCATGTGTGGGGTCGGCCCTGAAATATTTATATTATAATGTGGATGTACCTAGCTAGACAAGTGGGCCCCATAAGGTCACTGGGAAAACAGGTTAGTATAAATAGAGATCAGGTGATCTCTATTTAGATCATTCGAAAAAGTACATCTCTCTCACTCATAAAGTGGCACACTAGTGAGGAGGAGGATCATCTGCTACTAGGAGACTATCTTGGTGTAATTTGGTTGTACTTTGGTTGATCCATTGCTCTCTCTATCTCTGAGGAAGTTGTGGGGTTTTTCACCTTAGGGTTTTCCCCACGGAAACTCTGTGTCTCTTGTCTCTCATGCTTTTGATTGTTGTGATGACTGTTATGCTTATTGTGATTGTTATGCATTGATATACTGTATATGTTATTCTCTCAGCGAAGATCCTAGAGTATTGTGAATTAATGCTCAAAATTTAACATGGTATCAGAGCTAACCTGAGAAGAAGACATTTTGCAGTGACGGAAACTTGAGTTTGTTGTTTATTGGGTTTCTCTCCACAAATTTTGGAAAAGCAGTATAGTAGATTGACACTACTCATCAAGGCGAATCTATCTGTCCAATCAGAATTCAATTCTGAGCATTTTCAGATTTGGCCCTAAAAATTAGGGTTTCCACAAAAATAGGAATTTTTGAAATCTGAAGGCATAGCTGGAAGCTCCTTGCAAAAATCGAAGTTTAGAGCTTTGGATCAAGATTTTTGGCTGGGTAGATCTCCACGAAACTCAAACCCTAATTCAAGGCTCTCCCAAGTGAACCCAGGAGGACAAAAAGGAAAATCTGAAGGGTAAAACTTTGTTGATCTCAAATTCTGAATGCACCAAGCTGATCATCTCATCAAAGCGCATCTTTCTATCCTTTCGGAAAATTGAAATTCACATTTTGAATTTTTAGGGTTTTTTCCGACAAACCCTAATCCAGGACGAGATCCAGTTTTTCAGCATTTCAAGTGGTAAGACCTAAATCTTTTTTATTTCCATTTGAAGTACTCTTTAAGATGTCTCACCACACCAAGCTTGAGGATAAGCTTGAAGGGGATGATAACTTCCGAGCTTGGAAGTATAGGATTGGGTTAATCCTCGAAGAGAATGAGTTGGACTCATATATAAAAGAAGACATCCCTATCCCAGAGGATGAAGAAGCCAAGGTATTGCATAAGAAGAACTTGGTCAAGGAAAAGAGAATCATTGTTGATTCTATCAAAGACCATCTCATACCCCGTGTGTCTTCTCTAAAGACACCCAAGGAGATGTTTGATTCTTTGACCAAGCTATTTGAGGGGAAGAACATAAATCGGAAGATGACTTTGCGGAATCAATTGAAAGGGGTCAAGATGTTGAATGGAGAAACCATTCAATCTTACTTCTCCAAGGTCTCTCAGATCAAGGAGCAACTTGAAGCTGTAGATGAAGTAGTGGACAATGGTGAAGTTGTTATGACCACTCTGAATGGCCTACCTAGGTCATGGGACTCCTTTATTCAAGGAATCTGTGCAAGAAAGAAATTGATCTCTTTTAGTAAACTATGGGAGGAATGCTCTCAAGAAGAAGCTAGACTTGTAGCTCGTGAGGAAAAGATGGGAGTTGAAGATCAAGCTCTTGCAACTCACACCAAAAGAAGCAAGCCCAAGAAGGAGCACTCTCGCTACAAAAGATCCTATCAAAAGAATAAGAAGGATCTAAGATGCTTCACATGCAATGAGAAGGGTCACTTTGCTTCAGATTGTCCCAAAAACAAAAGGGATAATAACAAAAACTTCAGCAAGAAGAAGAAGGGAAGCAAAAGAAAGTTCCATGCTCATGCTGCCGAAGATGATGAACCTCCAAAGAAGAAGGCTAGGGAAGAAAGTGATGATGACTCATCAAGTGAAGAAGAGTATGTTCTAATCTCTGCTCTCACAAGTACTATCTCCCATGGTTGTAATGATTGGTTGATTGATAGTGGGGCTTCCAAACACATGACTAGGTTTAAGGAATCTTTTGTGAATCTATCTGAACATGAATCACCCCATAAGGTGAAACTTGGGGATGATTATCAATACCCAATCAAAGGAAGTGGTGAAGCCTCCTACAACCTAGATTCTGGAAAATCATTGAAGATGAATGAAGTCCTTTATGTACCTGGGCTCAAGAAGAACTTACTCTCCATCTCTGCATTGAATGCAAAAGGTATGAGGGTTGCATTTGTGGATGGCCAAGTCCTAATGTGGCCAAATGGAAATACCATAGATGATGCAGTAGTTATTGGAGAGCAAGAGGGAGGATTGTATAAATTGAAGGGACAACCTGAACATGCCATGGTGCATGAATTCATGGAGCCAAGTTAACTTTGGCATAGAAGACTTGCTCATATGCACCATAGGGCACTTCCAATTGCAAGCAAGGCTGTAGAAGGTCTTCTTGAAATCAAGACCAAACATGAAGGTGTTTGCAAAGGATGTGCAAAAGGTAAGAACATTAAGAAGGCTTTCCCAAGCAGTGAAAGCAAGGCCAAAGATATCCTGGAAATCATCCACTTAGATGTATGTGGTCCTATGTCATCCAGTTCTCTTAGAGGGTATGTTTACTATGTCTCATTTATTGATAACTTCTCCAGGAAGACTTGGGTATACTTCTTGAAGAACAAAGATGAGGTGTTTGATAAGTTCAAGGAATTCAAAACCTTGATGGAGAATCAAACTGACAAGAAGATCAAAACATTCAGATCCGACAATGGTGGAGAATTCACCTTAGGTGACTTCAAGAAGCTTTGTAGTGATTCAGGGATAAAGAGGGAGTTGACTGCTCCTTATAATCCTCAACAAAATGGAGTTGCAGAAAGGAAGAACAAAACTATCATGGAAGCAGCAAAGGAAATGCTGCATGACCAGGATCTACCTATGCATCTATGGGCAGAAACAGCTAGAACAGTTGTATATGTGTAGAACAAAACACCTCACAAGATATTAGACAACAAGACACTAGAAGAGGTCTTTTCTGGTAAGAAACCTGAAGTTAGCCATCTCAGAATATTTGGTTATCCAGTATACACTCATGTCCCAAAGGAAAAGAGGACTAAAGTAGATCCTTCAGGAAAGAAGGGTATGTTTGTGGGTTACAGTGAAAGCTCGAAGGCTTACAGAATATACTTTCTAGGGTTCAAGAAGATTGATGTCAGTAGGGATGTAACATTTGATGAAAACTCAGCATTCATCAAATCAAGGAAGGCACCTATCGAAGTTTATGAAGAACCTAAGGAAACTAGATTTCAAGACACTACCATGACTGAAGCAGTCCCAGAAGTTGTTCATGAGTTTGAAGATCCACAAGAACCTGTAGATCCACCCTGTGAGGATAACTCTCACAAGAGGAAACCTGCATGGGCTAGAGAGCTCATTCAAGATGCAGAAAGATTTGGCATTCCAGAAGAAGAACACAAAGCAAAGAAGAGAACCAGATCACATACCAGCTATGTTGCTTTACTCTGTGACATTATGAACAAAGAGCCTTCCAGTTATGAAGAAGCAGCGAAAAAGAAAGAATGGAAGGATTCCATGGTTGAGGAATACCAATCAATAATGAAGAATGATGTTTGGGATGTTGTCCCACGACCTAAAGAGAAGTCTGTTGTGACTTTCAAATGGATTTACAAAATCAAGCATGCTGCAGATGGCAGTGTAGAGAAATACAAGGAAAGATTCGTAGCTTGTGGCTTCTCTCAGAAAGAGGGAATAGATTATGAAGAAAATTTTGCACCTATAGCCAGGTATACTTCCATCAGAACTGTACTTTCCTTGGCTACAACAATGAAATGGAAAATACACCAGATGGATGTCAAGACTGCTTTCTTGAATGGTGTAGTTGAAGAGGAAGTATATGTGGAGCAGCCACTCAGTTTTGAAATACATGACAGGGAGTCATATGTGTGCAAATTGAAGAAAGCCTTGATGGCTTGAAACAAGCTCCTAGAACTTGGTATGGTAGGATGGACAGTTTCCTATCTAGTTTGGGCTTTACCAAGAGTAAAGCGGATTCCAACCTTTATTAAAAGGTTGAGGAAGGGAATCCTGTGATTCTCCTCCTGTATGTGGATGATTTATTTGTAACAGGAGATGACAGATTGATTGCAGATACGAAGAGGAAGCTTGTTGCTAGGTTCGATATGAAAGATTTGGGAATGATGCATTATTTCCTAGGTATGGAGGTGTGGCAGAGTATAGGTAGGATCTTCCTTGGTCAAGGGAAGTACATAGTAGATATCCTGAAGAGATTCAGGATGATGGATTGCAAGGCCATGGCCACACCTATGGCATCGAATCTGAAGCTTATTTGTGATGATTCATCTAAGCCAGTTGATGTCTCTATGTATCGTCAGATGATTGGGTCCTTGATGTACCTTACGAACATGAGACCAGATATTTGCTTTGTGATGAACACATTGAGCCAGTTCCTGACGGATCCAAGGAGTGTTCACCTGGTTCCTGTAAAGCATGTTCTGAGGTACCTGAAGGGTACAGTGGATTATGGGCTCAAGTATGAAGCGAATCAAAAGTTTAACCTACAGGGTTATGTTGATTCAGATTGGGCTGGCAGTGCTGCAGATAGGAAGAGCACATCTGGGTGCTGCTTCAGTATGGGATCAGGTGTGATCTCTTGGTTTAGCAGGAAGTAGTCCTGCATAGCACTGAGTACAACTAAGGCAGAGTATGTTGCATCCTGCTCAGCTAGTTGTGAGGTAGTATGGCTACGGAAGCTACTGTCTGAGTTATTTGATCTCCCGTTGGATGCTACTGGTATCTTCTGTGATAACCAGAGTTGTGTGAAGCTATTTGATAACATAGTGTTTCATGACAGGTCGAAGCACATAGAGATCAAATATCACTATATCAGGGATATGGTGCAGAGAGGAGCTATGAAGCTCCTGTATGTTGCGACGAACGAGCAGATTGTAGATGTGCTGACGAAGCCACTAGCTAGGGTGAAGTTCGATTACTTCAGAGAGAGGCTTGGTGTTCTTCAGATTGATGACACTTTGAGGAAGAAGTGATGAACGCATTTGTTGAAGCCATTCCAAGCATGTTGGAAGGAGGATCCTTCACATGGCTATGGATGTAAGCGCTGGATGATGAGCATCAGGATGATGTTCTGGTTTCTACTTTGTATGATCAGTTGGATCATTCTTATGTATGTATGTATGCATCATGTTGGATGTTGGATATGATCAGTTGGATCATTTATATGTATGTACGCATCATGTTGGATGTTGGATATGATCGGTTGGATAATGTGTATGTATTTTTGTATAAGCATCATGTTGGATGCTTGGACCATGTATCTTTATATGTATCAGGTGGATACATTGTATGATCAGGTGGATCATGTATGGTGATATGTATCATGTATTTGTATTTGTATCAGAGGGATACACTGTATGATCAGGTGGATCATATATGACGATATGTATCAAGTAGATACTTGGTATGCATCAGGTAGATGCATTGTATGATTAGGATGATCATGGATGACGAGCTTCAGGATGTTTCTCCAGATGACATGCAGTAGGATGTTGTAGTGACGATGATCAGGATGATGTATGGTGAGTATCAGGTTGATACTCTATGGCCGTGGATCAGGTTGTGCAAATGAGCATATAATTTGGCCCTGGGAGATTTGCAGATAGTCTTTCGAGGTTTTTCCTATGGCATATAATTTGGCCTTGGGATATTGGCAAATGCTCTTTCAAGGTTTTTGTCTGGGAGGACATATAATTTGGCCCTGGGAGATCTGCAGATAGTCTTTTGAGGTTTTTCCTATGGCATATAATCTGGCCCTGGGATATCTGGCAGATGCTCTTTCTAGGTTTTGTCTTATGGCATATAATATGTCCCTGGGAGATCCGATAGGTTGGGCTGTGTGCCTGTAATAAGTCCTGGGATGCTCTTGCGAGGTTTTTCCATGACCACATATAATCTGTCCCTCGGAGATCCTATAGGTAGAGCTGTGTGCTCGTAACATCCTGGGATGCTCTTGCGAGGTTTTGTGGTGACCACATATAATCTGTCCCTGGGAGATCCTATAGGTAGATCTGTGTGCTCGTAACAGCCTGGGATTGTCTTGCGAGGTTTTGTGGTGAGGTCACATATAATATGGCCCTGGGAGATCCTATAGGTAGAGCCGTGTGCTTGTAATAGCCTAGGATGTTCTTTCGAGGTTTTGTGACGCACGTAATAAGTCCTGAGGATTACACAATATGGCCAGTGATGACGAATACCTGCAAGTGGTGGGCCTACATCCGGTATGAAAAAGGACTATCTCTGTAGAACTTCCTCTGACGAGTAGAGTCAGAGATTGGTTGAGATAGCAGCAGCAGTGACGATGACGATGATCCCAAGAAGAAGACTTGTCTAGCAGATCTATGTCGAGAAATACCTTCCTAGTTAAGAGGGAGTGTTGATGTATATGTAACTGCGGAATGTATTTCATCTATGTATTTCATATATATTTATTGTACCCTTATTAGAGATGTGTTATTCCTCTATAAGGAAGTGTCGTCATGTGGATTAACAAGTGTCGCAAGTGTTTGTACTTGCCGATGGGTTATTAGACCACCATGTGTGGGGTCGGCCCTGAAATATATATATTATAATGTGGATGTACCTAGCTAGACAAGTCGGCCCCATAAGGTCACTCGGAAAATAGGTTAGTATAAATAGAGATTAGGTGATCTCTATTTAGATCATTCAAAAAAGTACATCTCTCTCACTCAGAAAGTGGTGCACTAGTGAGGAGGAGGATCATCTGCTACTAGGAGACTATCTCAGTGTATTTTGGTTGTACTTTGGTTGAGCCATTGATCTCTCTATCTCTGAGGAAGTTGTGGGGTTTTTCACCTAAGGGTTTTCCCCACAGAAACTCTGTGTCTCTTGTCTCTCATGCTTTTGATTGTTGTGATGACTGTCATGCTTATTGTGATTGTTATGCATTGATATACTGTATATGTTATTCTCTCAATGAAAATCCTAGAGTATTGTGAATTAATGCTCAAAATTTAACATCACTTAGTCTTTAAGAAATCACCTCCGTAGATGCCAACTTGTAAGTAACTTACTTTGTATCCTAGATGCATGGGAAATGCTCCTGGGAGTTGGGAAATACATTCTTGTCATTTCCTAAGTTTCAATGAGTTGGGAAGTCCATTCTTGTCGTTTCCTGAGTTCCAGGAGCATTGGAACTTGTAGGAATATTGCAAAAGCACAGGGAACAGTTCCAGGAGCGCTGGGAGCTTTTGGGTGAATGGATCGCCACTCCCAATGCCTTTCCGGTGATGTTTCACGTGTTCCTTGGCATGTGGGGTTCAAACTAAATATGTTTTGGTGAGTTTTTCTTCTTGCTTACAATGCCACATTAGCTTAGCTGGGCTTACAAACTGCTGACTATGAAGCATTCACCCTTATGAATTTTCATTGTTTCCACTCATTCAGTCTTGGTTGGGTCATTGACTTCCATCTTTAAAGATCGTTGTCTTGTTTTTCATAGGTGTATGGATTCCTTCGTTTTATTGATTGTTGTGTCTAAAGTCTGTTGACTACCTTCATGATTCATATTTTCATTTTTATTTGTTGTCAATGGCCCTAAGTTGGTTTACATTTTCAAAGAGTCAAGTGCGATTTTGAAATTTGTTTAAGCATTGGGTTAAGCAGGCCTTTCCTTGTTGATCTAGGCAAAGTCCAAACTCTTTCATAATAAAATACATTAACTGTTACAAACTTACAAGTAAAGGGAAAATCTAAATAGGGCACTTATATAAATAATAATTTTATGTGTTTTAATCTTAGGCCCTTATTGACATTAGTAGGTATTAATAGTCACAGATTTTAAAGAGCATCATAGAGCTCCTTGATATTTTAACAATGTTATTATCTATCATCTATGTCCAAGTCAATCATGCCACAATTTGGACATATAATATGTATGAGAGATCAAAGGTGCACCTGATGGTATACTTCCATCACCAACAAAACTAGTTAGCTTAAAGAGGCCAGCATCATGATCAATGGTTCCTATAGAGTTTAGGTGTTTTATTGCTCTATTAATGACTTGATCTGTTGAAGCAACAAATTCATAACTATCTTGAACAAACCTATATATTGATGTAAAATTGTCCCCTAATTCTTTGGCTAACAAAACATTTTTCAAATATCCATTTCTTAAATGAACATATTCAGTTCTCAAAACATTTGATTTCACTTTATTTCCAATAGTAATTTCTTGGACTTTAATCTATTTTCCTATAAAAAATCAGCAAATACAGATCTATCTCCAATCATATGAAAAGATGCACCAAAATCTAGCAGCCATTCAGTATTTCAATCAAAATAACCCCACTTTGTCAATAAATTCAGGTTTTGGTTGTGAATTCACTTTAAAATATCCCAAAATTGATGTTTCTTTCTTCTTGGAGTCAAATTTCCAAAACTTGATGTTTTTCAACTAGATCCTCCCCTCTACTTTCTTTATCTCCTTTCTACACCTTAGGATTATATTGTTTCCCTTGATATTTCAATAGTATTTGTTGCAAAAGCTGCTTCAATTTTAGAGTGCCGATGTCAAAGGATTTATGTTAGTGTTTCCCATGTTATTATGCACTTGGACCAAATTCAATAGCCCATGCTGAAAAATGTGCTTTTGTTTTCCAGCATCAAATGGAGTGTGGAGTTTGTCTGCAATTTGATTGTGGGGCTTGCTCATTGCATGCAGTTGTTGATGCTGCAAAATGTGCATCAATTTTAGAGCATGTGCTATAATATAGAGTGTTTTTGCAATTTGGTCATATGAATTGATCATTGCATCCTTAAGAATATGTGTTTACTGGAATGTCAAAAATGCATGCAACTTTGTTTCATTGTCACAATGTTAAATGATTAATGCAGCCACGGTTTTCGTGAAAAGAGTGCAAACCAAATTTCTACTTCTCGACTAATTGATACTAGGAAATGTGGATTCCTTTTATTTTAGAACATCAACTGTGATATCAAGCATGTTTGCAATTTGATATATATCTTGAACATTGCAAATTAGCCCAATGATTCTATTGGAAGTGGCCACAAGAACATGCTTTTATGTTTGTCCTGTCACACTATCAAATGATCTATGTTGATGCTTCTCTTGTTATTATGCACTTGGATCAAATTCAGTATCCTGTGTTGCAATTGTTCTTTTGATTTAGAACATCAACTGTAGTATTGAGTATGTTTGCAATTTGATCATGGAACTTGATTGTTGCATATAGCTCCATATGTTGCAAAATGTTCATCAATCCTATAGGATCGCACTGTAATATTAAAAATATTTGCAATTTGGTCATGACTTGAATATTGCATCGATCACAATATTAAATATATTTGCAATTTGGTCATATGACTTGAAGATTGCATCAATCACAATATGTTTTAACCACAATGCCAAAGATGCATGCATTTCATATTGTAGCTTTGCTTGCCATATTGTGAAATGCAAAATATGCCCATATGCCAATAGCTACATGGAATCTTTGCAATCAACAATGCAATTATTGCAACAACGAATAGAACTTGTTCCACTGAGTTAGTTATTTTCTCAATTTTTTATGTCAATGATGAGACCTTGAAATTATGTAGCATTGAAACTCTCTGTGCATTAGAAACAACCCATTTAGCACTCATTTACTCCAATTAAGTTGTCTCTTGAAATTGAAAACATAGATAAAGCTTAAGTGCCATGAATAACTTTTAGTCTTAAAAAAACTTGAATATAACTTGTACCTGTTTAGTATAGATGAGTGCAAATACAAGGATTCATGTAAGGTGCACTTGATGGTATACTTCCAATTGGATGGTTTGGAGAAGTGTTCTTTCCATCCTTCCTCTAAAATGAATATGGATCCCTGCAGATGTCTTGCTTCTCCCAAAAAGAATCCATATAATGAACTTTCTTTCCACAAAATGAACATGATTTTGAATACCAACAGTTAGCAGCTCTATGGCCTTTCTTCTTGCAGCAATGACAAATCAGGGATGTCTTGCCTAATGTATTCCTCTTGGTCTTCTTAATCTTTCTGTGGTTGATTAGTTTGCCACTTATTCTACATGCTGGTGGAAGATGATTCTTTAAGACTTTCTCACTACTTCCCTTCTTCAATATGTCACAAGAAGGTTGAGGAGGTAGTGGGTTTCTACCTTCATTTGTTGCTCTTTCTTTTGAGGATCTAGCCAACTCTGTCGCATCTTGTGCCTTCACAAAAATGGTATTATTGGACATATAATTTTTCATTCTTCCATTGAATCCTAAGTCGTCGTGCTTGTCCAACTGTGTAGCTACAATGGGGATTGAGATTGGATTGAGGTGGAGAGCAACATTGATAGTACCATGCTTCTAATGTTCTAATGTTGCATTTCATGTGCCTACATCTCTAAGTTTATGATTAACCTGGTTGATTTCTTATTTTGTCTCAACAAGGACACATGGATCGTCCAAAGACATCTACCATCAGTACTAGACGAAGACATGTGATGCAGTTAGGTATATTCGATTGTTAATCTGAAATATATTTTTCTTATTTGACACGTTTTGACATGTTTATTAATCTGTGGAAAATTCTTATCAGGCATAGGTTCACAGCTTCAGGGTGAAGCAATCTTGACTTCTATGCAACAACACTCCGTGAGGTCATCGTCAGGTAAATTCAATTGTTATTCAATTTATGCTCAAGTGTATATAATCATAAATATTTTTTTACACAACTTTCTAAGATCTTGTTGTGCATAGGTGGTGTCTCTCACAATGACAGACGTCTGTCTGAGGGGTCTACAGGTGCCGGTGGAAAATCTCAAAGGACACGCTTAGTGTCTCATACGCCACTGCCAGGTAGAGATTGTTTACATACATTCTGACTATAATTCTTGTTTGGCATGTTTATTAATCTGTAGAAAATTCTTATCAGGCACAAGTTCATAGCTTCAGGGTGAAGCAATCTTGACTTCTATGCAACAACACTCCATGAGGTCATCGTCAGGTAAATTCAATTGTTATTCAATTTATGCGGAAGCCTATATAATCATAAATATTTTTTTACACAACTTTCTAAGATCTTGTTGTGCACAGGTGGTGTCTCAGAGGACACCCTTAGTGTCTCATACGCCACCGCCAGTTAGAGATTGTTTACATACATTCTGACTAGAATTCTTGTTTGACATGTTTATTAATCTTTGGAAAATTCTTATCAGGCACAGGTTCACAGCTTCAGGGTGAAGCAATCTTGGCTAGTATGCAGCTTCACTCCCGGAGGTCATCGTCAGGTAAATTCAATTGTCATTCAATTCATGCTCAAGTCTATATAAACATAAAACTTCTTTTACACAAATATTTCTAAGAGCTTGTTGTGCATAGGTGGTGGCTCTCAAAATGACAAACGTCTGTCTGAGGGTGGGTCTACAGGGGCCGTTGGACAACCACAGATGTCACCCTTAGTGTCTCATATGCCACCTCCAGGTAGAGATTGTTTACATACAGTCTAACTAGAATTCTTGTTTGACATGTTTATTAATCTCTGGAAAATTCTTATCAGGCACAAGTTCATAGCTTCAGGGTGAAGCAGTCTTGAATTCTATGCAACAACACTCCGTGAGGTCATTGTTAGGTAAATTCAATTGTTATTCAATTTATGTTGAAGTCTATATAAACATAAATCTTTTTTTACACATCTTTCTAAGATCTTGTTGTGCACAGGTGGTGTCTCTCGCAATGACAGACATCTATCTGAGGGGTCTACAGCTGCCGGTGGACAAACTCAGAGGACACCCTTAGTGTCTTATACGCCATCGTCAGGTAGAGATTGTTTACATACATTCTGACTAGAATTCTTGTTTGACATGTTTATTAATCTGTGGAAAATTCTTACTAGGCACAGGTTCACAGCTTCAGGGTGAATCAATCTTCGCTAGTATGCAGCTTCACTCCATGAGGTCATCTTCGGGTAAATTCAATTGTCATTTAATTCACGTTCAAGTCTATATAAACCTGAAGCTTATTTTACACAGATCTTTCTAAGATCTTGTTGTGCAAAGATGGTGGCTCTCAAAATGACAGATGTCTGTCTGAGGGTGGGTCTACAGGGCCTGTTGGACAACTACAGATGGCACCCTTAGTGTCTTATTCTTTAGATACGCCATCGCCAGGTAGAGATTGTTTACATACATTTTGACTAGAATTTTTGTTTGACATGACTGTTTTATTTATGAAAATTTACATGATTTTTCCTGTAAACGTACATGTGATTGCCAATATTTGGTTTCCTACAGGGGCTTCTGGACATTCTAACAATAATGATGGTTAAGAAGACTTTATTTCTATTTCTCACCATGTTCATGATAATGCAGAGGTTCCATCAGGTACTTAAAATGAACAAATTTTATTTAAATGTTTATAATTTGATTGACAAATTATATATATAGTTTTTAATACTTGCACATGCATTTTACTTCTTACAGGGTTTGCTGCTACTGATCCTAATCCACCTCCCCAGAGAAGGAGAGGTTGTCGGGTGTAGCAGTATGCTCGTAATGAAATATATGATCCTCTTTACAGTCATCCTAGAGATGTTCCCGAGGAGATGCCTTGGGAAGACAACATTGCTATGTTGACTATGGAAGAGATGAAGGAGCATTCATCGAGATTGCAGGCAGAACTTGACACTTCAAATATCTCTTTTGGTTCTCAACAGTGTCTCCAGATTGTTTTGCACAATCTGAACAGTTTGATTGAGACATATCTTGGGGTTGGACCATCAACCCATATTTTTCATGACATGATGCATAGGAGGCGGTTGTCAGTGATGGGTCACCACAAGTTTGAAGAAATAAAAAAACTTGTCACAAAAGAAATGGTCTTTTCATGTTTTGACTTGCGGCCTGAAGACAAAAAACATCTAAAGATCGCAAGATTCAATAATCCACTGATTGCACCCCATATTTATTCCAGGTTCCTGTTTGCATATGGGAAGTTCCCTAATAATGACGAGGTTCCTCAGTATTTTGTTAAGATGATGATTGCAGAGTTCCGGTTTCACATGGACCCCGACTATACAGATACAGGATCTTGTTTCTATGGTGCTGGCAAAGGTTGTACATATGAACGACCTGATGCATGACGAGATGTTCAGTATAGGACTCCGATGTCTCGGTTAGTATAGCCACATCCTAGAGTCGTTGCTTTTCCAGACGAGTTGGAAATGACATCCCAAATAGAAAGAGGGGTGAGGGAAGAGATAAGAGAGCGTGTTGGGGCTGCATTGGCAGGGGTGGAAATCGGCATAAATGCTTTGTCATCTTCAACCAATATGGATGAAATTTCATTTGATGATTATTCTGATGGTCGCTTGAGTAGCATGAATCAATTATAGCTTCAACAATATGCAACGTACTGTAGAGATAATTATAAGCGAGTCATCCCTAGAAAAAATCAAAACAAAGGCAAGGTACGTAAGTATGCAATAATATTTTTCAATTTATTATATGAAATCTAATTTTTTATTCTCCAAATCGAATGTCTATAAATTATATGGAATTTATGCAGTATACCAGATTCATGAATGATGACAACTTTGATGATACAGATTTTATTGACCGGTCAGAAATAGAGGCTAGTGGCACGAATATGCATGTTGAGGAAATTGTAGTTTCTCAATTTCCACCAAGGACACAGGTATGGATATTCCTGTTTCATGTCTTCTAATCATTGGTATTAGCTTTAGCTTAAAGGTTTACCTCCTGTTTTTATGGGTATTCTATGCTATATACATAATACTGAATTTATATTCATGGTATTTTGGGTATTCTGTGCATTTTTTACTATTAAAAATGGTTGTTCATGCCCAGATTCTGAGATTAAGGTTTTTTCATGCCTAGAAGACTAGCCAAAATAGCTCCCAATGTACACAACTCACACTGTTTTACTCCCAACTTACCTCAGAGAAACATGACTTATTTTATTGTCACATTTTGCATTTTAGATGTTGGTCAACATGTAGCAACTCTCTTTAATTTTATGCTACCAAATTTGACACTAAGCTTATTAGGCACACACATTCTTGGCAATGACAGAGTGATCATACAATCTTGGTGAAAGGTGTGCTGATAAAATCTATGAGCAATCTCATCTTCCTGATGCTCGATTCGAACCCCACTCCATATTCTTCTATGGATCTTAGTATATTGAACCCATATATGTCTTCAAAGAATATGCCTAGAAAAACTACACCACAAAGAGGGAAGGACTAGAGAGGCTACACTGCAAAGAGGGGACTTCCTTCAACTTAGGTTCTAAATGTTGTTTTTTGTAGCTTTAGTTCTGTTATCTCCAGATCTACTCCAGCAAAATTATTATTTGTAATGGTTTTAAAAGGAGATTGCTAGTGGCTAGTGTGTTAAAAAATCATCCGAATGTCAGTGACACGAGTCCACAGTTTTCAGTTAATTGCCATTAGCAAGTCAGGTGTTAAGTAGTGAATTTACATCAACCAGCTTTCTCCTTCTGTCAATAAGGTTATTATTGTGACAAGTTCATTAAAGGAAGACTATAATAAATGCCCAGCAATTGAGGAGACTATCAATGACTTTCCAATTCCTCTCAGCTGTGCCATTGACTGGGATTAACCAACAATCCAAAATGAATCTTAGTAATGCAGGATGCCTTTTTCCACTTCAATGAGGGACTCCGCCCCAGCCAACAGCGCACTTGGAAATGCTTCCTTTGTGATACCTCAAGGCTTTGAACTAATCAAAACCTATGTTGACAACATTAAAGCTTTCAAGTCGTGAATGCCCAAATTTTCATAGCAAGATGCCGAGAAATATCTACATGAGCACTCCATGTTTGACTGGACGGCTTATTTACCAAGACTCACTAAAATTTTTACCTATTTATGGACTCGCTCTGTGCATATGAGTGCTTTGCAACTGGTTTTAATATGATGATCATACCCGACTATTTTTTATCATTTCATGTGTTTACAATGTGTATTCTTTGAAGGTTGTCATGATTATAATAATGTAAGTGAAAATGGTAGTTCTGGAGAAGGTTGGAAGATTCAACAAAGTCAATGGATTCATAGTTCGCCAGTCTAGTGACTTGAACCTATTACCTGAGCACTAGAATTATTCCCGGTTTCATTGAACTACATCAAAGATTTGTGATATAAATGGTATAGCAGGTGGTTCAAATGTTTGAAGACTTATGGTAGCGCTACCAAAATTTATTTCTTAAATTCCTGGAAGTGACAAATAGCAGCAGGGTAGCAGGAGGCAAGGCATATGCCCAGTAATACTGTAGCATTTACTGCACAGAAGAAACCTAAAAAAAATCAATGCAGGTTTGTGCAACTTATGGACATACTCAGCAATCTAGAAGATCAATGCGTCAGGATGAAGTTGGTCTTCATTATGGAAAATTTTCGGTTACCTAAAAGTCATGCTTCCATCTCTCATCTTATCGAAATAAACCCATTATGGATTGAAAATCCCTGAAGAATAGGATCTTAAATTAATTCTTCTCTTTTAGATCCTATTATTGTGTAACAACTTTCTATTTTTAGCTTAAGGGATATCTCGATCCCCTATAGTTCAGATCAATGATATGAACTGTATTTTATATATATTGTAAAAGGAAAGATCTGAGAAGGGGGATGTGGAGTTCCAGTCGAGAGAAGAGAAGAGAGTTTTTCCTTTCAGAAGAGGGAGTTCTTCCTTTCATGAGAACACAGGGACTGTAGGTTGGCAGTTTTGGGAGTTATGTTGGATCTTTTGTAAGCACTCTGTATATCATGAACTTTTTGCAGCTTCAATGACAGCTTCTAGTTTTGAATAAACTTGATGATGATTTGCCTTTGTGTCATATAAATTGTCTCTTTGATAATTCTTTTATGTAATTGGTCATTCACATTCCATTACATAATTCTTATTATGAGATGACAGTTATCTTTCATTTTTATAAACATTGACAGTTTCACTTCATGATTTAGGATCATAGTACCTGGGTATTGAACTTTGTGATTGCTTTCCTGTTATACAGCATCTATTTGAGTTTCCTGCAGCTCTGATTCATACCAGCTTTTACTTCAATGCTTTGATCTCCTGATAAATACCTGTATTTACCCATCTGTGATATATACCAGCTCTGTTCATTGTAAAGTGTGTGATGTTTTGATTTCATTCCTAAACTGTATAAACTGTACAAACAAAGTAATACTAGTTTAGTGCCTTTTAGTATTGAAAGGTTCCATTAGCCCTGGTTTGATACCAGCTTGTCTTTTTAATTTGATTTCATTTGATTTTTACATTTTCAAACCAAGATTTCCTTAAGCTTGAATCCCGTAGTCTAGGTTCATATTTAGGGATAACATCTTCTGGCACCGTTGCCGGGGATGGACAAAGGAAAAGATATCTTCCCCGGGAAAGAATGACAAAGATCAGATCCAGCTCTTGACGGTGGACAGGAGCAGGGCATTAGTTGGACTACAGATTTATTCACCAGGCGACTCCATGTTTGAAGAATCCAGAGGCGATTTCACAAGAGTTCAAAGCTTAGATGATGATTTCATTTGAATGATGAGGACTTCTGATCCGGCTTCTATTGTTTCAAGGTATGCATGTCTTGATTTTGCAGAACTTCCCGGTTTACCGAATCGTCTTCCTTCGGATGAATATTTGTTGAGAAATGGTCCTAAATTCAATGGAGAATATCTGCGTTTAGCTGTGCAACACATATCTAATTTCCGTGACTTTGCAGAGTTACTCAGAGTTAAACATGAAGATGTCTTCATTAGATTATTCTATGATTCATTACAGGGGAAGTGTAAAAGTTGGGTTCAAGATTTGCCTGTTGGGTCAATTAGATCATTACCGGGTTTTTGGCTTATATTTCTAAAGACATGGATGGGAAAGACAAAGTCTAGGGCAGATTCTCTTTCCATTAAAGATTTTAAGGAATGGAGTGATATGTATATTGATGAGGAAAAAGATGAACATTTTTCTTCCATTTTCTCTTATTATCTAAAGTCAACCTCATGTAACTCAGAATCTAAAGTCATTTTTTTAAAAGAATTTGCTGCACACATTGAGAAAGAGATTGAATCCATAGAGGTCAAAATACAGGATTTGTCCTTTCAAATCCCTTTTCAGCTGTCTTTCGATATCAGGATTGAGAATAAGAACGGGTTATATAATCCAAAACTGAGAAAATGGTATGACCCGGTAGCTGAATACATCAAGGAATTTATCGAGTCAAGGTTTCAGTATACATTTTATGATAAATCTGAAAATCAAAATTTCAGACAATTGATGATGGTTGTTTCTGTTTTCATTTTGCTAATCCACAGATCAAGATTTTCATTATGTATTCAGATACTTGTATGGCTTCATTGTAAGCATGATTTTACCTGATCAAAAGAAAGTAGTTTTGATTAGTGTAGGAGCTGTGAATAAATAAGCTTAATTGTTCAAGCATTTCTTTAAATTTTGTACAGTGTGATCAGATTGTTGTGAGAAGATTCTTTCAGTCTGCAGAGTAGTTTAAAGATTTAGTCAGTGGTTTGTTAAGTAGCAGAGATTGGTGATGAAGACTCTAGCCCAATGGAAACAAGGCACTGGTATTTCTTATTTTCAAAAGCAGTAAATGGCAGGACAAGTTGTAATTATCAGAGATGGTTTCATTGGAAAGGAACAGGTCTACTTGTTCTTGGCAGCTCGTAGGGAGCATGCCATCCCTAGACAGAGCCAGATGTTATCTCCAGATCTAATCCAGCAAAATTATTATTTGTAATGGTTTTAAAAGGAGATTGCTAGTGGCTAGTGTGTTAAAAAATCATCCGAATGTCAGTGACACGAGTCCACAGTTTTCAGTTAATTGCCATTAGCAAGTCAGGTGTTAAGTAGTGAATTTACATCAACCAGCTTTCTCCTTCTGTCAATAAGGTTATTATTGTGACAAGTTCATTAAAGGAAGACTATAATAAATTCCCAGCAATTGAGGAGACTATCAATGACTTTCCAATTCCTCTCAGCTGTGCCATTGACTGGGATTAACCAACAATCCAAAATGAATCTTAGTAATACAGGATGCCTTTTTCCACTTCAATGAGGGACTCCGCCCCAGCCAAAAACGCACTTGGAAATGCTTCCTTTGTGATACCTCAAGGCTTTGAACTAATCAAAACCTATGTTTACAACATTAAAGCTTTCAAGTCATGAATGCCCAAATTTTCATAGCAAGATGACGAGAAATATCTACATGAGCACTCCATGTTTGACTGGACGGCTTATTTACCAAGACTCACTAAAATTTTTACCTATTTATGGACTTGCTCTGTGCATATGAGTGCTTTGCAGTTGGTTTTAATATGATGATCATACCCGACTATTTTTTATCATTTCATGTGTTTACAATGTGTATTCTTTGAAGGTTGTCACGATTATAATAATGTAAGTGACAATGGTAGTTCTGGAGAAGGTTGGAAGATTCAACAAAGTCAATCGATTCATAGTTCGCCAGTCTAGTGACTTGAACCTATTACCTGAGCACTAGAATTATTCCCGGTTTCATTGAACTACATCAAAGATTTGTGATATAAATGGTATAGCAGGTGGTTCAAATTTTTGAAGACTTATGGTAGTGCTACCAAAATTTATTTCTTAAATTCCTGGAAGTGACAAATAGCAGCAGGGTAGCAGGAGGCAAGGCATATGCCCAGTAATCCTGTAGATTTACTGCACAGAAGAAACCTAAAAAAAATCAATGCAGGTTTGTGCAACTTATGGACATACTCAGCAATCTAGAAGATCAATGCGTCAGGATGAAGTTGGTCTTCATTATGGCAAATTTTCGGTTACCTAAAAGTCATGCTTCCATCTCTCATCTTATCGAAATCAACCCATTATGGATTGAAAATCCCTGAAGAATAGGATCTTAAATTAATTCTTCTCTTTTAGATCCTATTATTGTGTAACAACTTTCTATTTTTAGTTTAAGGGATATCTCGATCCCCTATAGTTCAGATCAATGATATGAACTGTATTTTATATATATTGTAAAAGGAAAGATCTGAGAAGGGGGGTGTGGAGTTCCAGTCAAGAGCAGAGAAGAGAGTTCTTCCTTTCATGAGAACGCAGGGACTGCAGGTTGGCAGTTTTGGGAGTTATGTTGGATCTTTTGTAAGCACTCTGTATATCATGAACTTTTTGCAGCTTCAATGACAGCTTCTAGTTTTGAATAAACTTGATGATGATTTGCCTTTGTGTCATATAAATTGTCTCTTTGATAATTCTTTTATGTACTTGGTCATTCACATTCCATTACATAATTCTTATTATGAGATGACAGTTATCTTTCATTTTTATAAACATTGACAGTTTCACTTCATGATTTAGGATCATAGTACCTGGGTATTGAACTTTGTGATTGCTTTCCTGTTATACAACATCTATTTGAGTTTCCTGCAGCTCTGATTCATACCAGCTTTTACTTCAATGCTTTGATCTCCTGATAAATACCTGTATTTACCCATCTATGATATATACCATCTCTGTTCATTGTAAAGTGTGTGATGTTTTGATTTCATTCCTAAATTGTATAAACTGTACAAACAAAGTAATACTAGTTTAGTGCCTTTTAGTATTGAAAGGTTCCATTAGCCCTGGTTTGATACCAGCTTGTCTTTTTAATTTGATTTCATTTGATTTTTACATTTTCAAACCAAGATTTCCTTAAGCTTGAATCCCGTAGTCTAGGTTCAACTTTAGGGATAACATCTTCTGGCGCCGTTGCCGGGGATGGACAAAGGAAAAGATATCTTCCCCGGGAAAGAATGACAAAGATCAGATCCAGCTCTTGACGGTGGACAGAAGCAGGGCTTTAGTTGGACTACAGATTTATTCACCGGGCGACTCCATGTTTGAAGAATCCAGAGGCGATTTTACAAGAGTTCAAAGCTTAGATGATGATTTCATTTGAATGATGAGGACTTCTGATCCGGCTTCTATTGTTTCAAGGTATGCATGTCTTGATTTTGCAGAACTTCCCGGTTTTATGAATCATCTTCCTTCGGATGAATATTTGTTGAGAAATGGTCCTAAATTCAATGGAGAAGATCTGCGTTTAGCTATGCAACACATATCTAATTTCTGTGACTTTGCAGAGTTACTCAGAGTTAAACATGAAGATGTCTTCATTAGATTATTCTATGATTCATTACAGGGGAAGTGTAAAAGTTGGGTTCAAGATTTTCCTGTTGGGTCAATTAGATCATTACCGGGTTTTTGGCTTATATTTCTAAAGACATGGATGGGAAAGACAAAGTCTAGGGCAGATTCTCTTTCCATTAAAGATTTTAAGGAATGGAGTGATATGTATACTGATGAGGAAAAAGATGAACGTTTTTCTTCCATTTTGTCTTATTATCTAAAGTCAACCTCATGTAACTCAGAATCTAAAGTCATTTTTTTAAAGGAATTTGCTGCACACATTGAGAAAGAGATTGAATCCGTAGAGGTCAAAATACAGGATTTGTCCTTTCAAAGCCCTTTTCAGCTGTCTTTCGATATCAGGATTGAGAATAAGAACGGGTTTGATAATCCAAAACTGAGAAAATGGTATGACCCGGTAGCTGAATACATCAAGGAATTTATCGAGTCAAGGTTTCAGTATACATTTTATGATAAATCTGAAAATCAAAATTCCAGACAATTGATGATGGTTGTTTCTATTTTCATTTTGCTAATCCACAGATCAAGATTTTCATTATGTATTCAGATACTTGTATGGCTTCACTGGAAGCATGATTTTACCTGATCAAAAGAAAGTAGTTTTGATTAGTGTAGGAGCTGTGAATAAATAAGCTTAATTGTTCAAGCATTTCTTTAAAGTTTGTACAGTGTGATCAGATTGTTGTGAGAAGATTATTTCAGTCTGCAAAGTAGTTTAAAGATTCAGTCAGTGGTTTGCTCAGTAGCAGAGATTGGTGATGAAGACTCCAGCCCAATGGAAAAAAGGCATTGGTATTTCTTATTTTCAAAAGCAGTAAATGGCAGGACAAGTTGTAATTATCAGAGATGGTTTCATTGGAAAGGCACAGGTCTACTTGTTCTTGGCAGCTCGCAGGGAGCATGCCATCCCCAGACAGAGCCAGATGTTATCTCCAGATCTAATCCAACAAAATTATTATTTGTAATGGTTTTAAAAGGAGATTGCTAGTGGCTAGTGTGTTAAAAAATCATCCGAATGTCAGTGACACGAGTCCACAGTTTTCAGTTAATTGCCATTAGCAAGTCAGGTGTTAAGTAGTGAATTTACATCAACCAACTTTCTCCGTCTGTCAATAAGGTTATTATTGTGACAAGTTCATTAAAGGAAGACTATAATAAATGCCCAGCAATTGAGGAGACTATCAATGACTTTCCAATTCCTCTCAGTTGTGCCATTGACTGGGATTAACCAACAATCCAAAATGAATCTTAGTAATGCAGGATGCCTTTTTCCACTTCAATGAGGGACTCCGCCCCAGCCAATAACGCACTTGGAAATGCTTCCTTTGTGATACCTCAAGGCTTTGAACTAATCAAAACCTATGTTTACAACATTAAAGCTTTCAAGTCATGAATGCCCAAATTTTCATAGCAAGATGCCGAGAAATATCTACATGAGCACTCCATGTTTGACTGGATGGCTTATTTACCAAGACTCACTAAAATTTTTACCTATTTATGGACTTGCTCTGTGCATATGAGTGCTTTGCAGCTGGTTTTAATATGATGATCATACCCGACTATTTTTTATCATTTCATGTGTTTACAATGTGTATTCTTTGAAGGTTGTCACGATTATAATAATGTAAGTGACAATGGTAGTTCTGGAGAAGGTTGGAAGATTCAACAAAGTCAATCGATTCATAGTTCGCCAGTCTAGTGACTTGAACCTATTACCTGAGCACTAGAATTATTCCCGGTTTCATTGAACTACATCAAAGATTTGTGATATAAATGGTATAGCAGGTGGTTCAAATTTTTGAAGACTTATGGTAGCGCTACCAAAATTTATTTCTTAAATTCCTGGAAGTGACAAATAGCAGCAGGGTAGCAGGAGGCAAGGCATATGCCCAGTAATCCTGTAGCATTTACTGCACAGAAGAAACCTAAAAAAAATCAATGCAGGTTTGTGCAACTTATGGACATACTCAGCAATCTAGAAGATCAATGCGTCAGGATGAAGTTGGTCTTCATTATGGCAAATTTTTGGTTACCTAAAAGTCATGCTTCCATCTCTCATCTTATCGAAATCAACCCATTATGGATTGGAAATCCCTGAAGAATAGAATCTTAAATTAATTCTTCTCTTTTAGATCCTATTATTGTGTAACAACTTTCTATTTTTAGTTTAAGGGATATCTCGATCCCCTATAGTTCAGATCAATGATATGAACTGTATTTTATATATATTGTAAAAGGAAAGATCTGAGAAGGGGGGTGTGGAGTTCCAGTCGAGAGCAGAGAAGAGAGTTCTTCCTTTCATGAGAACGCGGGGACTATAGGTTGGTAGTTTTGGGAGTTATGTTGGATCTTTTGTAAGCACTCTGTATATCATGAACTTTTTGTAGCTTCAATGACAGGTTCTAGTTTTGAATAAACTTGATGATGATTTGCCTTTGTGTCATATAAATTGTCTCTTTGATAATTCTTTTATGTACTTGGTCATTCACATTCCATTACATAATTCTTATTATGAGATGACAGTTATCTTTCATTTTTATAAACATTGACAGTTTCACTTCATGATTTAGGATCATAGTACCTGGGTATTGAACTTTGTGATTGCTTTCATGTTATACAACATCTATTTGAGTTTCCTGCAGCTCTGATTCATACCAGCTTTTACTTCAATGCTTTGATCTCCTGATAAATACCTGTATTTACCCATCTGTGATATATACCAGCTCTGTTCATTGTAAAGTGTGTGATGTTTTGATTTCATTCCTAAACTGTATAAACTGTACAAACAAAGTAATACTAGTTTAGTGCCTTTTAGTATTGAAAGGTTCCATTAGCCCTGGTTTGATACCAACTTGTCTTTTTAATTTGATTTCATTTGATTTTTACATTTTCAAACCAAGATTTCCTTAAGCTTGAATCCCGTAGTCTAGGTTCAACTTTAGGGATAACAAGTTCACATGCATGACTAGCTTTGCTCCCATTTGAAAGTAAAATTATCCATAATATGTACCTACCATTGGTTTCCATTAATCATCTTCTAACATTGCTACAAGAATCCTCAAAAACCTATGAAAATGGACAAAGTTTGAAACTCTTCAGAAGGTGAAATTTGTATGATTTCATTGTCCAAGTCATCTATTAAAAGAGCTTGTCCACATCCATGTATCATTATTTCAGAACGAAGTTCCAACTCATCCTCCTCATCACTACAATCAATTGACCTGATATTCAATAAAGCATTGTTGTCTCATTCGATTTCTTTGTCGAAAATTTCTTCCCATTTCTCATCAATATCTATGCCCTTAGCTCTATAAAATAGAGTATTGCATAATTCACGTAAAGCAAGCATAACACAGTATAGCTGAACATTGCTAGATAGATATGCATTTTTTTTTCTAGCTTTCTTTTCAACATCACTGCAACCAACCATTCTTGAATATGTTAGGATTCTAGGAAATGGAATTTGTACTCTATCTAGGTCTGTAGACAAATTTATAATTGTTCCTGTAAGCACAGCATGAGCTCTTTTATAGCTAAATTGTCTTATTTGAGGAAAGGTCATCCTTGGCGATACCAATCTTTCCTCCAAAAGGCTCAAGTTTGCAACGTTGTATTGTTTTTGGTTATGCCGAATTTGTGAAGGTACTACAAATGATGGAATTTCTTCATTGCATAGAGCCTTTTTGAATTTTTTGCATATTTCTTGATTGATTTCAATTCTCTTTGAACCATATTCCATTGCTAAAGAGGCATAATTTTGCATCATGATGTTATCAACTATGTCCATGTAAATTTTGGGCATTGATATTTTGTCCACCACTCTCCAGCATTATGATTGTCAGAAGTTATACATCCTTGTGCATCAATGCCAAGAACTAGCCCATATTATCAATGCTTGTTGGATGGCCTCCTGTAATGTCCCCAGCTTGACCCTATTGCATTAATATTGTAAATGATGTAAATATTGTAACTTAATCATGGTGAGGAGCTCAAGGCCAAGGCCCCACCATTGATTTAGTATTTTATGTACCGAAAATTAAAGAGATAGATGCCTCTGGATCTTGTGATAGAGGGGCACGATTGTAAATCAGACATCATGTAAATACAAATTTAATGAAAGAGACCCACAACCAGCTACGCAATGCAACAAAGAGATGGGGGCATGATCTTTACAAGGAATGGGGGGGGGGGGGGATAACCAAACCCTTGAGCTATGGTGTTAAGCCATTTCATTGAGGAAACCCATGAACTCTCAACTACCCACTTGGTCTCATGCACCCAATCATTTAATTCTTCCAAGAATTGGTTGAGACAATGAATGCCTTGGGATGGGAGAGGTATGGCTGTCAATTTTCGTGCATGGGCAAGCCATCAACTTGGAAAATCGTGTTTTTGCTTGTTGGGCAAGAAAACCCCCACGAAATTGGCCCAAAAGCCATTCTTCACCCATGGCATTCATTCTCTCACGCAGTCTGAGCCTGTGGGTGTTTTATCCTTCACGTTTTTCACCATCTCCGGCGTTTCTCCATGCCCATAAACTCGTTTTTGGTTAGCTCATTGGCTGGGGAGAAGAGGGCCACGGTTTTTGGGGGTTATGGAGGCCGTTTTTGCCCACGAAATGCCCATGAGTATTCTTCTGAAAACGAATCTGCTCTCCTGGGGTTGATTTCCCATTTCTCCCTTTCGTTTTGGGTTGCCCACGTTTTTCTGGAACTGTTAGAAACCCATTCTTGGGAACTTCACTTTAGAATCGTTTTTCTCATGCCCAACACTTACTCTTTTGCTGTTATATACATCCATCTCCTAGCAGCCTCAAAAACCCAACTGCTGGTTGGTATGTCGGATGCTGGAGTATCTATGGTTATGAGAGACCCTGTTGTTCCCTAGTTCCTTGTGGAGATCATGCCCAGCTTGGGGGTGGCAGTGGTGCTAAGATATTGAGCACACTGGCCTACGGTTGGGTGGAACGTTGCAGAAGCGTAGCCAGTTGCTTGGGACTACCTTATTGAGATAAGTATTCCCTTGTGTCAAATTTGCAATTATCAATCGATGGATATCTTGAATGTAAGATGAATGTGTATTTGAAATTACTTCCGCTGTGTTATTAAAACATTTATATGCCTGTATTTAATATCTGAATGCTTATGAATAAGATCATGGGGCTAGATGCCCAGTTGTAGCACAATGATCCTCTTTATCATGCTGGTATGATAGGAGGGGACATTACATTTGGTATCAGAGCTCTAGGTTCAACCCTACGGCTGTTGGGCCCTTCACAGAAATACAAGTCATTGTGTGTGTGCATTTTATATTTGGAACGGAAATGCATATTGTGTGTTCATGCATTTTGTATTTGAAACAAAAATGCATTAGAGAAACCTTAAGATCGCATCACTGTTGGGGATTTTTGCAAACTGCTTGCATTTGATTGCATTGAATGCATTCTATGAAATAGAGATGGAACATGGGCAACCTATGCCATCTTATGCTGTTTTGATTGTTGTTTTATGCTTAAAGAAGTGCAATTTTCGTTTCTTGGAATACTGTGTTGTTGCAAAAATAATGATCTCTGTTTGTTAAAATTTCCTAAGTGTTTTTGAAAATCCGTTTAAGTCTATTTCGGAAAGAATTCCCGAATGACTTCCGCAGTTGCGGAAGCATTTGGTGAATTGCTCCGAAACTGCGGAAGCATTCCGCGAGTTTTTCCGCAACGCGGAAGAGTTCGGGAAAGTCTTCCGAAACTGCGGAAGGATTCCGCGAACGGTTCCGAAATTGCGGAAGAGTTCGGGAAAGTCTTCCGAAACTGTGGAAGGATTCCGCGAACGGTTCCGAAATTACGGAAGAGTTCGGGAAAGTCTTCCGAAACTGCGGAAGGATTCCGCGAACGGTTCCGAAATTGCGGAAGAGTTCGGGAAAGTCTTCCGAAACTGCGGAAGGATTCCGCGAACGGTTCCGAAATTGCGGAAGAGTTCGGGAAAGTCTTCCGAAACAGCGGAAGGATTCCGCGAAAGGCTCCGAAATCGCGGGAGGATTCGGGAAAGTCTTCCGAAACGACGGAAGCCTTCGCCGAATGGCTCCGCAGTTGCGGAAGCATTCGCCGAATGGCTCCGCGACGGAAGCCTTCGCCGAATGGCTCCGCAGTTGCGGGAGCATTCGCCGAATGGCTCCGCAGTTGCGGGAGAATTTAGCGAATCGCTCCGCCATTGCGGAAGCGTTTGCCGAACTGCTCCGCAATTGCGGAAGCGTTCGACGAACTGCTCCGCATTGCGGAAGCGTTCGGAGAACCGGCCCGCGCATCGGGGCTCGGAATGGGACGATTTCTTTGGGGCTCGGAGGCCATTGACAGAGGCCATGAAAGAACCAGTGAAGACCCCGGGCCCATTACACTCCGATTTGACAGAAAATGGATAATAGTGACTTTTGAAGGACGGAGTCCCGAGGCTTGACGGAAGGTCGGTTTGAGTTGAAATTGATCAGGCGCGACCATGAAGCAGGAACGATGTTAAGTTCAGAATCTGGGAGCCAAACTCCAAAGGATATGGAGTCGGGGTGATCAAGAAGGCCAAAAAGCACTGTTCCGGGCCACTTTTTCGGGATTTTGAAAAGCTGGTAGGCAGCAAAAGTGACCCTAGATGTGGGAATCAAAAATTTTACTGAACTAGACATTTCATATTCTCATTAAGACAGACAGCTTCCGTTAGACGAAGATTTTCCAGAAATGCACCGTTTGGGAGATAGCCATTTTTGGCCCAAAATTTGGAATTTTGGAAAAATGTGAAAAGTGAGAAGTAGTAAAACCCAGAAATTCATAGAAGATGAACGGTGCATTGGAATTGAAATCCGTGAATTGCTGAGTGTTCACTGTTATATGGACTAACTCCGCCCGATAGAAAAGTTTTTGTGATTCCTCATAGATTTTCTTCCACAGGTAGTTAAAGTTGGCATTCTGGACCAAAAAGGCAACTGTGTAAAATGTGTAGAATTGGGATGAAAGTTGTCATGTTTGAAAAGATGCAGTTTCCACACCCGGTGTCGGAATGAAGCATGAAGACAGGCATTGGAAAGCTTGTCCAGCAGGGAACAATGATACATAACCAGGGTTTGAATGAGGTCTGCATATATTATAGATATTTAGTGCAGAAGAGTGCCGGCGGCTGTTTTGACAAACAAATTTTGTTGTCAATATGGGCAATTTCTACAATTGCATGATATGGAACATGAATTCCAGGTTACAATATGGATCGAAAAGGGAAGAATTTCTTAAACCTCTGTTTGTTATCGTACTTATAATTATGAAATTGTCATATGGCATTAAAAATGTAAAGGATTACATAGATGTATATGCACTAGACGGCATCTTAACAAACAGTGCATAATGCATATGAAAATGCTTGTGCATAAATAGGATATTGTATATTGGTAGAATAATGAAGTCTGCATATGCAATGAACCACTAATGGAGAATATTGTGGTTGATAATCACTATTGATGTTGGTATTGATTGTAGGACCAAAGATAACAAAGAGCATGGCTAAATGTGCTGAGGATGTTGTTGCATGAAGCCAACAACCTTATGTAGAAAGAATGGTGCAACAAATCTATGATCATAAAGTTGGCAAAAGGACTGAGCAGCCTTGGTAAGAGGCCAATTGATCAGGTAACATCAGGCGATGTTAATGGTAACCATGCAGGTAATGATTATTGGTGCCAAATTGCATGAATGTTGAAAAGGAATTGGTAAGATCTCTTCAACTATGTTTGAGTTATGTTGAGATAGTTTGCATATGATATTAAATACCGCTTGGGGCTGTTAACCTACCAAGCTTGGTGAGGTGTGGGTAAGTGAAGGAAATGATCCTTACACCCTATGACTGTTTAGAAATCTCAATGCATTCATATGAATTTATATCATGCCATGTGTATGATGGTTATGTGCTCGATAACCAAAGCAAGTGAGGACTGGTGGTCCTGATTATGGTAATGCAAGTTATGTGAGATAGTCATGTTTCGATCATAATATGCTTGGATGCATAGTACTCATGAAACAATGCAAAGTAGCATTGAGTAGATGTGCATTAAGAGATTTTATAAATCTTGTGATGCATTGTATGAATGCATAGGGATGATACATATGTCATTGCAAAATAAATAATGAATGAAATGATGAATTGATGATAATTTGAGGATCATTTCATGGGCTGTTATGAATGATATGACTGTGAAATTTGATCTTGAGCTTATGAGGAGGAATCTCATGGTTAAGAGCTCTAAGTTCTGTTAGTGAGAACAGTTGTAAATATCAGATTTGTAAATATTTCGGATTTGAAAATTTGCTAATAATTGCTAATGACTATTTGGCTTATATGAAAATGTGTCAGGAGGACGTGCTGTAAGTAGATGCTCATGTATGGCAGCAGGCATAAGACCATAACATGCAAAGTGATGTCACTTACAGGAGCCAAACAATATGAGGATAGCCTCATGGATAAGAAAACTAATTTCTGTAGGAGACGGAATCGTAAATTCATATTGAATTATTTATGAATGCTATTGATTGATTATGGAACAATAGTATTTGAAGTATTGCTAAATGTTGTTGACGGTTTGGCTATTTGATAAGATGTGCCAGGATGACGCATTGCAGGAGGATCATGTGTGATGGCCTGCAGAAGCCAAACCAGATGGGAAAGACCCCATGCTTTGGAAACGGGTTTCGGGTGAAACGCCATTGATAATATCTCAGCCAAACCGCATGACGGTAAACCATGAAAGTGAGATGGTAAAGCTATGCCCAGAAGGCATGTGAGACAAATCTGCAAACTGAATGAGTATTCCGTAACCCTAGACAAGAACATGCATGTCTAAATTATTAGGGTTAATACGCAGAGCATGCTCTATCTTATGTATATCATTACAGACTGCTTGAGTATGATTAGGGCCTACATGACACACATCGGAAAGGGGGTGCACACCTTTTCTGGTGCTGGGTCATGTTAGGGTTTTCAATATTGATTACACCCTAAGGGAATGGACGCATTCCTGGTGTTTCAATACTTGATAGCGAATGTTATGAAATGTGGTTACGATTTTAGAGCAGCAATTACTAATGAGTCTGCTTATCCTTCTTGTGCTAACAGCTTATACAAATGCAACTTGGTGTTGCACGTAAGAGGCAAAGTGAAGAAAGGGTGCTCAAGAGGGCTGTATGGGCAGTGGTAACCTTTCTACGCTCACACTAAAGGACACTAGAAGAGATGGATAGGCTCGAGGAGCTGTGTTGCAGAAAGGGGTATCATCCTTGTGTAGTGTGAGTGGGTATTGTGGGGCCATGCTATCCTGCAGTCAAGTGAGTCACCTATGGAGTTCCTGGAGGGAACCACTGGTTGCACAAGAGAAGGAGCCACATAATCATATTTTGTTGTTCATATTGCCTGATAAACCCAGTCAGTGTACTGGCTTGGCAATGGTTGTTGTATGCCTGATAAACCCAGTTGGCGTACTGGCTTGGCAATGGTTATTTGGGAGTTGTGGCGAAAGGTTACTGGATGCCTGATAAACCCAGTCGGTGTACTGGCTTGGCATTGGTTACTTGCATGTTGTGGAGGTATTGGTGAAAAGGTGTTATTTCCTGACAAACCTAGTCGGAGAACTGGCTTGGAAATGGTTATTGAATGCTTGATAAACCCAGTCGGCGTACTGGCTTAGCATACTGATTTGTGGGATGCCTGATAAACCCAGTCGGCGCACTGGCTTGGCATTGCCTATTCGGATGATGTTGTGGAGTAGCATGTGTGCTGGCCAAACATCCACCCCACAGGTGATCCAAGGCTTGTAAAGCAGAGAGGGAAACCTGTGGAGTAGCGAGGAAATGCACAATACAGATAAGTATTCATTTTCATTTAATTCTTGTTTAGAATAATGAAGATTTCAGGTACGAATCTTATCGTAACCAAGCTAATACGCTGTTGTTTCTTTGTTGGAAACCTTGGCCATTACAGGAAACAAGGACCTTGGAAAGAGCTATAAATGCTTGGTAAAGCCAGAGAGTAACTGGTTGGAACTATAAAGTTCTCAGAAAATTCAGAGGGTAGTTGGTGGGAACATTAACCACTTAATGTTGTGGAGCAGCCGACGTGCTGGCAAAAAATTCCCTTAAACAATTGATGAAACCAGTCAGCATACTGGCCTGGCATTGCCTATTAGAATGGTTGTGGAGTAGCCTACGTGCTGGCCCAACATTAATTGTTGTATCCACGGGAAACCCAATGCTTGGAAAGCAAAGAAGGATCTTGTGGGATAAAGTGAAGACATCCAATGTAGGTATTGTTGGAAGCAAGAACCTTGAAGCATCTTAAGGATGCAAGTGGACATGTAACCACCTTGAAGAGCTCAGCATGAGAAATAATGAAAGATGGGGCTAGTGGAGCTGTGTGAGTCCTAGCAGCCAAGAGTTAGACCCACCAAGTGGAGGAACTCCATGGTTGAGAGGTCCAGAATAAACTATAGACACTATGTGTCATAGCCAAGAAGGGAATGTCAAGCATTCACATTGAAGTGAAAGAGGACAGGAGCATGAAAACCACAGCGGTGGTGTGGGTTCCAAAATGGAACAAGACTAAAAGGAGAAACTCTTACTGCTCTCTCTTTCCCTTTTATTGACGCAATTATAGAATTAGAAAAAAAAAAAAAATGCTGAATGCATGCATGACTGAAAGTAAAAGTGTGGTATTTGATTAAAGTGAATTGTGAATGCTAATTAATGAATTTCTTGTGAATGGATGAACATGAAGGAATTCATGTGTATGTTAGGCAAGCATGAAAAGTGTGAAAGTCTCATGAGTAAGGCATGGACTATCCATGTCAACTGGGGAAAAACCATTGACTGATTTTTAATATTTTGGGTTATGCTTGACCTAACGAGAATTGTAATGATGAATTTCACAGGTGAAAATTGAATCAATTGGTTGCAGTTGGTGCAGGCAGGTGTGCTAGTGAGCAAAGTGTGGTCAGTTGTTTCCATTGACCATGGAGGAAGACCAAGGGCTATTAGGATTGGCTGAAAGTCTTCTTCAAACAATTGCCAAGACCCAAGACAATCTTGGAGAGATCCTCAAGATGCAAAAGCAGCAGAACAAGATGAACCACAAGGTCTTGCAGGACTCTATTCGTCTGCAGAAAGAGGTAAAAAGCATTGTGAACGCAATCAGCAAGGGAAAGAAAAGTGGATCAGTGAAGAAGCATTCATCCAATCGTCTGATTAAGAAACGCTCCAGGTGGGAAGACTCAAAGGAAATTGAGCAAGTAAAGATGAAGCAACCCGTGAAGTGTTGGAATTGTGAAGGGGATCATTACCTCCGCAACTGCCCAACAAGAGAACCTCAAGAGGGTAGCAGCCATAGAGTTTTCAGACTTATGGATGAGCGAGAAGATCCGAATCACCAGCAGCAGCTCGTGAAGATCAAAGGACTTGGTCCTGAAAATTCAATGTAAAGAACAGAATGCAGGGCAGATCTGCAAAGTTTTTGTGAATTTTGGATATATGTAAAGTGGGTATCTATTTCCGAAGTGTTGGAACACCGAGGACGGTGTTATTCCAAGGGGAGGGGAATGTAATGTCCCCAGCTTGACCCTATTGCATTAATATTGTAAATGATGTAAATATTGTAACTTAATCATGGTGAGGAGCTCAAGGCCAAGGCCCCACCATTGATTTAGTATTTTATGTACCGAAAATTAAAGAGATAGATGCCTCTGGATCTTGTGATAGAGGGGCACGATTGTAAATCAGACATCATGTAAATACAAATTTAATGAAAGAGACCCACAACCAGCTACGCAATGCAACGAAGAGATGGGGGCATGATCTTTACAAGGAATGGGGGGAGGGATAACCAAACCCTTGAGCTATGGTGTTAAGCCATTTCATTGAGGAAACCCATGAACTCTCAACTACCCACTTGGTCTCATGCACCCAATCATTTAATTCTTCCAAGAATTGGTTGAGACAATGAATGCCTTGGGATGGGAGAGGTATGGCTGTCAATTTTCGTGCATGGGCAAGCCATCAACTTGGAAAATCGTGTTTTTGCTTGTTGGGCAAGAAAACCCCCACGAAATTGGCCCAAAAGCCATTCTTCACCCATGGCATTCATTCTCTCACGCAGTCTGAGCCTGTGGGTGTTTTATCCTTCACGTTTTTCACCATCTCCGGCGTTTCTCCATGCCCATAAACTCGTTTTTGGTTAGCTCATTGGCTGGGGAGAAGAGGGCCACGGTTTTTGGGGGTTATGGAGGCCGTTTTTGCCCACGAAATGCCCATGAGTATTCTTCTGAAAACGAATCTGCTCTCCTGGGGTTGATTTCCCATTTCTCCCTTTCGTTTTGGGTTGCCCACGTTTTTCTGGAACTGTTAGAAACCCATTCTTGGGAACTTCACTTTAGAATCGTTTTTCTCATGCCCAACACTTACTCTTTTGCTGTTATATACATCCATCTCCTAGCAGCCTCAAAAACCCAACTGCTGGTTGGTATGTCGGATGCTGGAGTATCTATGGTTATGAGAGACCCTGTTGTTCCCTAGTTCCTTGTGGAGATCATGCCCAGCTTGGGGGTGGCAGTGGTGCTAAGATATTGAGCACACTGGCCTACGGTTGGGTGGAACGTTGCAGAAGCGTAGCCAGTTGCTTGGGACTACCTTATTGAGATAAGTATTCCCTTGTGTCAAATTTGCAATTATCAATCGATGGATATCTTGAATGTAAGATGAATGTGTATTTGAAATTACTTCCGCTGTGTTATTAAAACATTTATATGCCTGTTTTAATATCTGAATGCTTATGAATAAGATCATGGGGCTAGATGCCCAGTTGTAGCACAATGATCCTCTTTATCATGCTGGTATGATAGGAGGGGACATTACACCTCCAGATTGCATCAAATCAAGCAATTGCCATACAAGCTATGTGTTTTCGTCTGGATTTTTTTTCTATTAGGGGCTCCCCTTGAAGGCCTAGTCGGGGAGAAATGGTTAGTTTGATGGTCTCTTCCCTATCTGCAGCCATTCTCAAATGGTGAAGCACATGTTCTTGGATTGTCAATTTGCTAGGAATTGTTGGAATTACGTTTAGACTTAGTATTTAGTTCTTTTACAGAGGAAGGTACATTTGCATGCAACTCTTCTTGGGGATTCCAACTATTTGGTATGTTCTTGTTTCATGGGTATTAGGTACTATAAGCATACCCTTCTATGTTCACTCTTTGGAAGAGATGTGTTGGCCAATATTGGCCAAAGGGTTTTCAAGGATATGAACTATTGGTAAAGAAATGTTGATCTATTGTAAAAATACAAGCATAGTCCATAAGGATTAGGAGTGACTATCAGATGGTTTGGATCAGATGGCTTCACAAGGGTCAACTCATCTATAACTAGGAAAGAATTTTCCCTCTAGCATGTCATCACTCCTTGGACGAACATTCTTGTTAATGTTGTGGAATTAATCTTATTGTTTTGGAATTAACATGGGATAAATATTAATCTTATTGTTTTGGCATTGAACTATTGTGTAAATCCATATTAGGGTAGTAAGAAGTAACTATACTTCTTTCATCCTTTTGACTTTGCAGCCCACAAAAACCCAGGAACCATTGGTGTTCCGGTCTAAAGGTTTAGATCGATCTACTCTACTTGTAAATTAATTGTCACCATTTTTTGTGATAGTAAGAAATTACCAAGGGCATGACGATAATTTTTGGTTACTTGAACGATCATTTTTGTTTACTTGAACATAGTTTCCTTGTGACTGAGCTACTGGTGATCAAATTATTTGGTTATGGCAGGTATTGGAATATCACTTTTTTTTGTCAAGTATGGTTAGAAACTATGTGGTTACTCGCATATCTGATCATCTTATTCCTTCCTCTTGCAGCATCTCGAGTGAATCCTTGTCATCTATCCTATTTCAAGTTTTGCGGTCGTTTTATGGTCTTGTGGCAGTTGTTATGCTATTTTTCACCCTGGATGATTATCAATGTCAGTTTTGATCTACTTTGCCATGTGTCAATATCATCCTACTCCAGTAGCAGATGAGGTTGATCAGCTTTCATAATGCTTTTATGTTTTGCTTGTTTATTAATGCTAAAGCACAACAATTGATTAGTATTTTGCTTGGTTGTTTCAGGACTGGGATAGACAAGATCCATCTCAAATCGTCATTGAGATGTGTGGTTTTGCTACAATCCTTTCTGGCACATTTTTGCTGCATAAGACAAAAGATAGAAAGTTTTCAGGATGGATTTGAGGTGCATGTAATCAAAAGGTTGAGTATCAGTAGACCTAAATATTTTTTAGATTCTATTAAAGGATTAGATGCTATTACTAACATATATCAAATCTGTAAAGTCCATTCCATGTAAATAAATCATGTGGAAAACAGCTGACGAGAACACCATCTGCAAATATCCTCCAAGGCTGAGTTAGCAAATTCATATTTCATCACAACTTGGCCAAAATCGTGGGTGTAGAGATTGATCTTATTGCTACTGCTAAGTACTGTTGAGGGCGACTTCATTAGAGTGAATGGTGACTACCATCTGAATAAGGGCGTACTGATGTATGGACAACTATATATTTCCTTAGATCTTCTTTCATTTGCTAAGAAGAATACAATTTTACTACTGTTCTGGGCTTTGCTTCTCCAGTGGATTGATCTTGGGTGTGAAGACATTATTGTGGTGTGGTGGAGTAGGTTCCTATAGCACCAAAACAAGTCTAAAGGGAAAATTATCGACAACAACCTACACTTGTTATTTATGTACTGGTTTGCATAAGGAAGATCATGATCCTCTTGTGGAGAGGTGTATCGTTGGATTATTCACTGCTTCCATCACTGTTGGTCGATTTGGGGAAGATTCATTGCTGAAGCATGCATTTAGAATTCTAATTTCTAAGAACCACTCATTGCCGCCTCAAATACATCATCTAACTGTCACCTACAAATCCATGAGATCAAAGGAACACTTGCTAATAAATTTCCTGTGTTGATATAGTCCATGTATCTTGCCACTGTGGGCATTTGTGTATTAAAAGGGGTCATCTACAGGACTGTTATAATGTTTCAATCAGATCTGAATCATTTATTGATATTCAATGCTCGAGATCAATGCAATGTTGGTATGATGTTGTGATCAATTTGTTTTGGTATATGTATGTGAAATGTATGTTCTGAGCTCTTGAACCACACACCCCTCAAAAGAGTAATTCAGGTTACATAAACTAAGAGTATTGTGGTGTGGTGCAGCAGGTTCCTATAGCACCACAATAGGTCTAAAGGGAAAATCATCAACAACAACCTACACTTGTTATTTATGTACTGGGTTTGCATAAGGAAGATCATGATCCTCTTGTGGAGAGGTGTATCATTGGATTATTCACTGCTGCCATCACTGTTGGTCAATTTGGGGAAGATTCACTATTGAAGCATGCATTTAGAAGTCTGATTTCTGAGAACCACCCACTGTCACCTCAAATACATCATCTAACTGTCACGTACAACTCCATGAGATCAAAGGTACACTTGCTAATAATCATCCATGGAAGTTTATCAGTATCATGGAGGGGAAGCCTCGTCCTCTTCTAAGTCCTTAGTTATCATTGAAAATTTCCCCATAGCCAGGTGGCCACAAGGACTAGGGGAATCTTCTCAAGCGTCTCCTTATGCATCTAGATTGGTTGGAATGTTCTCATCCATCAGATCCAAAAGCACACAACTGAAGAAAGATATGCTTCCCTAATAAGAATTCATTTCAAAGGGATATTCAAGGTTGTTTTTTGTAGTCGATATCAAGCAAGGTACATTCAAAATGGAAATATTAGAGACCGTTGTCTCTGGAAGAAGGCTGACTCCAGATCAATATAGGGCCACTTAGATGATGTTCAAGTTAGATGAATTCAATGCTATGGATAAAGTGCCATTATAGCATCCTTTTCAAGTGCCACCTCCACAATACATGGAGCCACCACCTCACCCTCAAGGTCAACATCATGGAAGAAGAAAAACTTAGCACTCCAATCCAAGGATTGGTCAACCTCAAAGTTTCCAGCAGCACTAGATTGAAGATTTAGTTGAGAAATTTTGTAACATAAAAAAAAATTTGTTATGTAAGATAAAAAATTTGTTGTAATAGAATGTAAAGCCAAGTACTACAAATAGAGTTAGTGACCTCTTTTGAATGGTTGACATTTTGTTTGGGCTAAGTGTAAGTTCATACTCTGTTTCATACTCATATTAATTATTGAACTTAAAATGAAAATTGTATGGTATTTGAATCTTGCTGCAAATTTTCTCACAGAGATTGATGATAGTGCTTTGGAATCCTTTGAAAATTTTTATGTACTACTCTATGCATAGCTTGATGCTTTGTGAATGTACCATTTGAAGTGCAATAATTTCATTAGGAATGCAACAAATAATTTATGCTTTCTTAGGTTGACAACATAAGTTAACTATTTTATTCTTCTAGTACAAAATTCAAGGGTGTGGAGTTTACAACACACAGATATTATTTTCTCTATATAAATGAAGTGGATAGGCCCAGACAAAATCATGTGTTGAGAATTGAATTATAAAGAATCCAAATTTGAAACATAATATATAGTCAACCCACAATGATGTTGCAATGCATGATATCCAATGGACAACTTAATAAATGGGAAAGCAAAATAAGCAATGCGAAGAGATTGCTTAACAAATGAGTTTGTAAAATTAGAGAGGAAGGTACTAAGAGTAGAAATATAGGATCAAGTCATCCAAGAGTTTATCATTAATTATAAAAGATAAAATGACTTGCATGAAGGTTCGAGTGTTAAAGTGGACAAACAAATATTTAAATTGTATTATGTAATATAGAAAATTGTTGTCTCATTTTCAACTTATAAGGGTTTTTGGCAGATGAACCAATGAATAGTTGAACCAACTAGTGGTGATGGTAAGGATGCATTGGCATGCATTATGTTGCCATGCCTTGACTTCAATGCATGTAATGTCTCTTTCAATGTTTGTGATGGAAAAGTTAATGAGGTACACTCACTTATCCTATACAATAGAATTTCCTTATTATACCATGGTAAATGCACTCAAGTCAACAATGACAAAGAGGTAAGGTTGTGAAGCCACAAATGAGTATTTGTCTAAAGCATTGTGATTTAGTGCTTCAATTCTCTAGCAATGATAATAGTGGTGTTTTTTTGTGCCCACAATGGTGGTGTATTGTAGTCATAATGCTGCATTGTGAGTTAGTGGTTCAACCCTCTAGCAATGATGATAGTGGTGTATTTTTGTGCCCATAATGGTGGTGTATTGTAGTCATAATGCTTCCTATTGAGCCCATTAATGTTGTATTGTGTAATAAGGAAAAATTTCCATAAACTAGTGTTCTTAGAGTTAGTTTATCAAATGATGTGAGGTTGATATAATGCGAGGTTGACCTCTATCACAATAATCTTGTCCATACTTGGGTCAAAATTCCCTGAATCCATGTAATAAACCTCATTGATATAAACTTAAATATGAATGCTAAAACATTTTATCCCTCTAAGGAAATCTTATCACTTTATGATTGTTAGTATATAAGGTTTAAATGTTATAATAAAATCCGTTCTTCGAGTTATGTTTTTGTAATTTTGGTGTAAAGAAAATCTATTCTACATTCATAAGTGGAAACTATTTTCTCCATGAGTAACCATATATAAGGAGGTGAAATCCTATGTAATAATTGCACTCATGGTATTATATTGTGTTATTAGGTTATCAAAGGATATGCAGCCATTGTTGAAGATCCACCTGACACTAACATCACAATTGATATATTGCTTTGCTAGTGTATCATTATGCTCTTGGAGTTGTAATATTGTTATAAAAGATAATTTACACTATAATCATAAAATAAATGTGGTAAAAAAATAATAATAAGGATGTTTGTATTAAAAGGATGCTATAGAAGCATTACATAATATTTATCCTATGTTATTAGTAAACCATTCAAGGTTGCTTTTCATATTTTTCTTGATTAGCTTTCTTTAGTAAGTGAGAGGTGGGAAAGATTATTGAAATTTTGAGAAGTGGGAAGATTGTTGAAAGTTTTTTACTAATTTAACAAAGGATATTCCAATCATTTATGTCTCTTCATTTTTATTTTCTTTAAAAAATTGGCATAGGGAAGAGATGTCAAGTTATTTTATGAGACATGGACCACCTCATCCTCGTGTGTTGCTACCTTTGATTTTTGCTCTACATCCTTAGAACCACTCTTTGATTCCCCTTCTTCAAAATCTTTGTCATTGGCTTCCTCACCCTTTGTTGTGACTTCTTCATTGTCTTCTCCTTCTTCTTATGCATCTCTAACTTCCTCCTCATTTTCTTCATCATCTTTATCCTCCACTAAGACTTCATTATTTCCCACTATCTTTTCCTCTAGAATACCAAGGACTTCAAGTTTGTATATAACTTTTTATTTTGAACTACCTTATGTAGAGAGACTATTTTGGTTTAGGAGGCCACCCATATTATGCTTTATGGAACTCATTATGAGCCTCCTTTAAAACAAATTGTGGAGGAGTGATATGATACAATTTAGGAAAATTCCTTGTATAGGGTCCATAGGTATGGAAGAGGCTTTATTTAAAAGGAATTTTATCATAATATAGGGGTTACTTCTAACATCACCCCTCTATTGATTTGCAAAATTTGTGGCATGTTGGTCTAATAGAGCATCTTCATCCCAAAAGAATTGGGACAAAGAAGGAAATCAAACCCACATTCAAATTGTGCCTATCCCTTATATGGATTAAAGTCAAAAGATCATGGAGATAAATACAACCCCTTAGAACCTATGAAGTATCCTCCATAGTGAAATATCCATTGCTGGAATTTATTTGTACGAGTCCTTGTAGAACTTTTTGTCTTTTGAAACCAATTATGTAATTATGTAATGATTTACAAACATGTGAATGGAAGGTGGAATGTTTCTGCATACGGTTCTTGGCGTAATGTGAGATAATTTTTCTTATTCTTCTTTTGTTTCCTTTTAATTCATCCGTCAATTTATCAAGAGATCTATTCACCCTTGTCTTCAACATTATCTTTGGATTCATCACAACCCTTCTTCTCATCATCCCTATGTTGGAGGTTGCATGTTTCATAAGAGTCATAAGTTGTAGTTCAATCTTAACCTAGAAATTGAACACAAAAAATATATAGAACCCTTATACTTTATAAATAACCAAAGACATTTAATGGCAGGTGTCCGAAAGGGTGAAGCCATCTCTCTTGTTCCCATGAACATCTATGAGCCTTGAGTTATCATTGGATATGTTGTTAAAAAGAGCTTCTCTTAGTTTCGAGAATTATATATATATTCTCTACTGATGAGGCCAACCACGTGAAGGTGGAAGCTCATTTGGCCCCACCCACCCACCCACCCTAGAATCAAAGAAAACATTCGTCAACCTTGATGTGTTCTTGAATCATATGAAATGTGCCAGTGGCATATTTTCAAGAATGGCATTATGATCTTCTATCGACAATTTCCATTGTCGATGCTTGGAACTTTTTCCTACTCTTCATTGCCTTCAACTACAATTGGGCTGCTATGACCAAATGACTATATTGAGCACATATAACATCTTACTCGTAGGCTTGAAAAAGACTATGGTCTTTACATTTCCTTACTTCTACAAAGAAATGTCCGATTAAAACCATTGAACCCATTGCATACGTATAATTTGATGAGTCTTTAAATTCTTGCATCAACTTGCTTTTTGACCTAGTGCATCTCAATAAATAATAATGCACATTTTCTGAATTATCTGCTGGTGCAATGACTGCAAATACATCGCCTTCTCTAACCAAATCAGAAACACGATCATAATCTTTGTCAATCACAACCGCTTCATTGTCGCGCTCTACATCGCTGATATTTCCAAATGGGGGCAATGGTGTCAATTCTTGATGTCTCCATGGTTTCACAAATTTGTTAGTTTGGTTTTGACACTCAGCCAAAGACTCTACATCATCAATACATGCAAGAAAGAAGCAAGAGTACTTTTGTTTCTCGATTGCCTGTATATTTTCCATTTTCTTACTCCTAATGGAGTGTAAGCCCCTTGTTTTCGGGATTGTAGTACAATTATATGGCATTGATCTGTAAACATCACCCATTGCAATATTCCAGAAAAACCTTCTCACATTACCCATCCTTTCATTGAATTCATGGCTCAAATTTTGTTTGCACCAATTCACAACATCGTTTGAATTTGCAAGGCGAGCAGCAGAATGATTCATTTGATATCTCCTAAGTGCACATTTCACGTAGGCCCCAGCACCATCATGTTCTCCTTTTCCATGTCACGTTTCAAAAAAGATCCATGTGTGGCGAACATCCGTGTTTCTATGAAGGCGAGAAAACCATAAGAATGATCGTGCCGATTTAAACTGACCAACACAACCATCTGACCACACCCAATGCTTTTTAAAGTGCCCCTCCTTTTTAATTCTTGAAAAAGAATACCAAAACAATGTTGGACAAAACATGTATCATGTGTATGATCATCATTGATGTAGAAATGATACTCCTTAATCACTTCGCGATTATTTTCATTGCTATCAAAACCATCGACATCAAGCTCTGCATGTCTATACGTAATATGCATAAGTATAGATACCTGATCTGAATGATAATACTCACTTTGTATCTCCTTTTGCGGAGTGAAAGTGTAATTTTCTGCAAAATCAACAATGGATAATATTGTCCCTTTTGGAAATGCATCTCGTGATTGCTTGAACTGTAAGTCCTGCCATCGTGCTGAGTGAGAGTGCTTGATATATTTATATATTTGATCCCTGAACAAATTCATAAAATCTGTCAAATAGATATCACTTTCAACCAAATTAAGCTTTCTTGATGTTGTCGTTGAATCTGTAACTGCAGTATAGTCAACATAAACATATCTCTTGCATTTGACAATGCGATTTGACAATTGAGGATCATTTGCGTCAATGGGGTAGTTAGCATTAAAAAGGGCCAAATCAGAACATTCCTCACATTTTTTACCTCCGACGCATTGTTTCTTATAGAATACTTGATGATTCTATCGAGGACATAATATTTTAGATACAAATTCACGAAAACTCGAAGGAGGGGGGTTATTTGGCCAACACTGCATGCCAAAAGTTAGAAATGTCTCATAATATAATTCAAATTCTACATGGTATCAACAACAACATGTGTCGTGAACAACGATGGGCCTGACATACCATGGTTTAAGCTTCACAAATGTGCTAAGGGAAATCTTCACATCAACATTACTCTCCATGAAAGTTTTGAACATTTTCCCTTTAGTGCTCGATGTTATGTGTTTGGCATGAGTTTCATAGTTTCCTTTCGATATACGACATTGAACAACATCCTTTTCATTTGGTAAGACACGCGAGTTTACATCCCAAAACTCTTTCACCATGTCCCTCACATTATCCGGAAGTCTATCTTGACAAGGTTTCCTATAGATAACACCCCAACATGCACTTCATCATCCTCATCTAACTGAACCCGAAGCTTTTTATGCTTCCATAAAAAATTTCTTGATGTTTTTAACGTTCTTGCAGTTGTAGACAACAAACAACTGGTTGTATCATTTTTTGCCACAACCCCTGTTAGAATTGCTTTACGAGCAACCATGGAATTGTGAGATCATTTTTTTGCAAGTGATGCAAGGACCGAGGTCAAATTTTGTGATACAATATGATTTGACTTAGCCTCTTTGGAACTTTGAATGCCCAATAATGTAATTGCATCTTTTAGACATTTTTGCTTTAACAATTTATGCAACATTTGAGCTTGCTGTATGACAGAAATACCTTCAAAATATTTTTTGACTATCTTTTCTACTCTATAACGAGCTGTACGATCAAGCATATGCGGTCCCATTTATTCAATTTTACTTGGATCCGAATTCTCCAAAAAAATATCATCAATGACAATATCGTTGCAGCTTCCAGTTAATCTTTGTAAATTGCTAACTGTGGTAGGATGTTGTACGTTGGATGTCAACCCTGCATTAAAAAAAAAAAAAATTTATAAGATTTTGTTCACTTTCAAAACAGATATATATATATATATATATATCTAAAGTAAATTATAAACATATAAAAAAATATTTACTCACCACTCATGGTCTCAATATCAACGCTACCCATAGTTTGCTCCACATTTGTCATTTCGTCGTCACCTCCATGTTCCTCATTTATTTCATCAACGTGCTCTTCGACTATTTGGATTCCTTCGTCACCGCCATGTGCATTCACATTTTGCATTTCTTCTTCACCGCCATGTGCATTAACATTTTGCATTTCTTCGTCATTGCCATGTGCCTCCACGTTTATTTCCAGTGCTCTTTTTGCTCTTAAATCTCTCATAGAAACACGAGATCTCTCTTTCCTTGCCTCTTCATCAACTCCGGTGCGATATGAAAACATCCAATCCAATGCATGAAAACATATGAGAATTGAGAGTTATATGCTGAAAAAAAAAAGAACAGTACATTGACCCAATAAGTGTTATTCATTCAAAATGAAATAGTTCTTGTTATGGCCAAATAGTTTCCAAAAACCTCTTCAACATGAAATAGTTCTTATGCATATAAAATGAATACAAAGCATTGATTGATCTAACCTTACCTTTATATCAAGAATGCCATGATCATATAAAACAACAATTTCAAAATAGTGCAAGACTTGTTATGTGCTTTAGTCTCAAATATTCATCAAAGACATGTGATACTACAAATCTTAAAACAATTCCGAATGTAATCAAAATGCTCATTATGGGTGATTCAAGAGAAAAAGTAGTGAAACTTAGTGAATACAAACAAACGAGGCCTCTTTTAGGGAATATTTCACCATGCAACAACCAATACAATTCACACAAGTACTAATTCTAAAAAATAAAGAATAATGTGATGAAAACTTTCTCAATGGAAATGTACTAAAAGATTTTGCTTATCAAACCAAAAATAGTCTTCATTAAAAGCACTAAAAATTTACTTTAAATACCAATGAGTTTAATCGCCAAACCTTGCTTGATAGAAGTGGTGATTTGTAACCCTTTTCAAGTGAAATTTAACATTTTGTAAATATATAAGATGAGTTCAAGGTTCAACAACCAAGAAGAGAGCAAGTGCAGCATTAGGCATAATTGAAATTGAATGAATAGACTCTCGGCTGAAAAGAATGCTCACCTGAAAAAATCTGTTGAAAACAAACCCTCGGCTGAAAAAACCTCAGATGAAAACAAACCCTTGGCCAAAAAAAATATCTGCTGAAAACAAATCATCGGACGAAATAATTTGGAAAAGTATCTCGGCCGAGAGATTATATATACCATTCTCGGCCGAGAATCCCGTCCGAATAATGTGGAATCCTGCCCACAAATCAAGGAAAAATAATATTTAAAGTGTCCGAGCCTAAAATATTCTCGGTGGATTACGTAACAAAACTCTCGGGCAAGAAATGTTATAACCTCTAGGACGAGAGTTTAAACCAACTTTCAGCCGAGAGTTTTTGTTAACTCTGGGTTAATTTTTGAGCGGGAACAACTCTTGCCCGAGACATTTTCTGGGCCGAGAGTTTTTGGTCAACAGTTCCAGCAGAATTTCTGCAGCATGCAGAAATGTGTCACTTTAACAAGGTCAGACCACTGCAAAAAATGAGAATTACATATCAGAGTTTATACCAGTAGATTCGTCATTCAATCTACTTTCTCATAATATAAAATTGTTCGCATTTCGTTTAGGATTACTATTTTTTTCTATTTTTTTACTAAACTGTATCATTAAAAAATTTAGTGACATAAAAATCAGTCACAATGGAAATTCAATATCATCACACTGCCGAAGCCAAAAAAATTTAAAAAACTACAGGGATGTTCCTTGAACTGTCCTCTTCAATGGGTTGGTTTTAGTTCGTTTGATAAGAGTCACATTTGAAACAAAATGAGAAGACAAAACATGTGTCGATAATGTACCATTTTTTTAACATAGAAAGCTAATTCAATTCTGTAAAACCTTTGTGTTTACTTCAAGTTGAAATTCCTAAGGGATATATGGGTTTGAATAGGTCGAAGTTGAAAAACATAAAAATTAGCAGTTTTTTTTGTAAAAAACAAGCCAAAATTGTTTTCCAACTTCATGTTTTCACCCCGTAATTTCATCTCTCAACTTAATTTCCAAACCCCGCAGGGGTGTAACTCAACCGTCGATTAGCTTGATATGAAAGAAATGTTGTAAATGGAGATCACGAGTTCAAATCACCCCAGCTTATCTGGGCCCCATGATTGCAGGTTGTGTGGGTGCACCTAGGATTGGATCCCTGAACCACATGTCACGGGAGTACGACAATTCCCCTAGTTACAAAAAAAAAACATAATTTCCAACCCAATTATTATAATAATATTAATATTTAAATATATATTTTATTAAACTTGACTAAATAAATTTTATCAAATTATAAATGAAAAATATTATCTTCAATAAAAATTAGATATAATGTTCATTTAAAAACTAATATATAAAGTTAGTTCAAAATTAAAGATTCATTAAATTAATCAATTTAACAATTTAAACATCCTCGTTGCATTAAGTTAATCTATTTAACAATTTAAACATCATCGTTTCATTAAGTTAATCTATTTAACAATTTAAACATCCTCGTAGAAGTACTAACAAAATTCTCACGGAATTGCATGAATTGAACTCTCTCTTAAAATGAATTGAACTCTATTAAAACGATATGGACCACATAGTGAAAGCTAACTCTCAATCTAAAATAATAAGATAAATAATATTTAAATATTGAATCTTAATTTAATAAATATGTATGGCTACTTATTGGGGTGTAGATTAGTGGGCAAGTTCAATATATTATAAAACACCTTGTAAAAGCAGGTTATTGGTATAAATCATTAATCTGTGTTATCCAATATATTACTTTTTGTCATATCAAAAATATAAAATAATAAAATAAATAACATTTAAATAATAAATTTCAATATAATATTTACGTAGTTCTTAAATAAGTATAAGTATTAAGAACATGTTTATTTTTAGAAAATTATATGTTTAAATTCTAAAACTTTTTTTAATAAAATTATATATATATAAAAGTAATGACTATATTTTTGAAAATAATTCATAACTACTCACAAAAATTACTGATATAAATAATAATGAAATTATTATTATTCACAACTTATAATCTTACTGGGAAGAAGTTGGGATGTAAATCTTTCCCCGTAACCCTTAACCCGTGTTTCATTGTGACAAACCCACTGCTCAATATTACTTTTTATCATATGAAAAATATAAAATAATAAAATAAATAACATTTAAATATTAAACTTCAATATAATAATTGTGTACTGCAAGTATGAGTATAAATCGCGGAAAAAAAATATAAGTATTAAGAAGCTGTTTTTCTTTATATAAAAATCATATTTTCAAACCCTAAAACTCTTTCCAATAAAATAAAACTCTTTCAAATAAAATAACTAGTTTTTAAAATAAATATAAGAATAGTGACTACACTCTTGAAAAGAACTCATAACTATTAATAGAAATAAATAAATAGTGAATTTCTTATTATTCATAACTTGTAATTTTATTTGGAGGAAGTTGGGATGTAAATCCTTCCATGATAATTTAAGTAAGTTATCAAACTTAGGTTATAACATCATATTTTTGTAATTATGGCGTCTTTCCATAAGCTTTGAACTAATGATTTATCATAAAAAGTGTCATAATATACTCATTAATAATTTATTCTACACTCTATGGATTAAAAAAATATTATTTTTAAATAAGATGTTTTATTTTAATTATTATATAGAGAATATTTAAATTTTTTTAATAAAAATATAGTTTAAATATATACAAATTTAAATCTAAATTTAAATATTAATTTAATAATTAATTAATATATATAGATAGATAGATATAATGTTTTAAAAATAATTTAATTTTTTTATGAAAGAATGATCCAATAAAAAACTTATGAAAAAGAAGTTATATATGGTCAAATCAATTTGATTGGCGCTCTAAAAATATGTAGAAAACCATAATTGTAATATCAACACTAAAGAAGATAAAGATATAATTAAAAAAAATCTAAAACCTTATTTTAATTAGTTTTAATAATGGATTAACATTACAAAATAACTACATCAATTAGTATTTTTTTCAATGTAATTCAGTGTTTACTATAATAATATGTGATATGAAGTAGAAAGAATGTGGTAAAAGATTTAAATTATATATATATATATATATATATGGATTTATTATATTTTAGAATTTTAATATAATTAATTATATTCTAAAAAATGTTTCAAATATATTAAGATGTTTTTTGTATTTCAAAATGTGTTAACAAATATGAAAACAATTTAAAATTTAAATCGTTATTTCTTGGAAAAAATATTAATGTTAATATTTAACTAATCGTATAATTTTAGAAATCATAGCGACGGAACGAATGAAAACGATTAATCAAATATATTCCGCAAATCCTTTCAACCCTTATTTTCACGAACAACTACTCCGCTCCAACGAACACAAATTACAGAACTAAGAAAAGGAAGATCTTAGCGCATATGGTTTATGTCAATAAGAAAAGTATATAATTAGAATTACGAAAACTAGTATCAGAAAATTAGATAAAACTTTAACTCCGCTTATTTGGATAAAGGGATGCAAAACTGACCTTAATCAAAACAATAATAAAAACTGTCATAAGCTTATATGTATTTCCATTGAAATTTTTGGTGGAAAATAATAAAAACTGTAATAAGATTATGTATTTCCTTTGAAACTTTTTGTGGAATCACTCTGTTAGCCCTATAATCTTGGGAGAGGCAACCATGCCGAATCCATCGATTTTAAGATCAAATCCGAGTGCAGTTTCTCAATGAATATATATGTCTAAATCATTATTTCTAAATCACTAAAAGCTGTTTGGGGCTAACCTGTAATCTACCAAAACACACATCACCTTGCACTGTTTCACAAGATGGAATTGAAGCAGAATTTACCAAAAGGGTTCACTTGTCCTTTGGAATTGAAGCAGAACTGACTAAAAGGTTTATGTGGACTAGTAAGTTATGTGGAAATCTTGAAAAAAATTGTTTAGTAAAATCTAAATTTGGAAGTGTTTAAATAGTATTTTTAATCTATAAATAGATTCATGGCTTTCAAATACCTTCTAACATTTAGATTTTGCAATTTTTATTATTATTATAATTTTATTTTTTTTACAGATTTCCAACTAAACGAAATAATACTACAAATGTAATAAAAAGATTAAAATTTTAAAATATTTAGACTATATTTAAAAAAAAAATATAACATTAAAAAGATATTTCAAGAAATAAGTTCAGCTGCCCTTTGATCTCTCTAGGTGTTCACATTACAAAATAATAACATTAATTACTATTTTTTTCAATGTAATTCAGTGTTTACTATAATAATCTTTTGGAAAATATCTTACTTGCAAGAATATTTCTCAACCACTAAAACTAACTCACCCTTCTTAACCACATCATTTAATATTATATATATATATATATATATATATATATATATAATATTAAATGATGTGGTTAAGAAGAGTGAGTTAGTTTTAGTGGTTGAGAAATATATATATATATATATATATATATATATATGAAAATAACATACATAAATATGATATTAAATATATATGTGATATGAATTAGAAAGAATGTGGTAAAAAATTTAAATTATCTATATATATATATAGATTTATTATATTTTAGAATTTTAATATAATTAATTATATTCTAAAAAATGTTTAAAATATATTAAGATGTTTTTTGTATTTCAAAATCCGATAACAAATATGAAAACAATTTAAAATTTAAATTGTTATTTCAGTAAAATCTAAATTTGGAAGTGTTTAAATAGTATTTTTAATCTATAAATAAATTCATGGCTTTTAAATACCTTCTAACATTTAGATTTTGTAATTTTTATTATTGTTATAATTTTATTTTTTTTACAGATTTCCAACTAAACAAAATAATACTACAAATATAATAAAAAAATTAAAAATTAAAAATATTTAGACTATACTTTAAAAAAATAAATATAACATTAAAAAGATATTTCAAGAAATAAGTTCAGCTGCCCTTTGATCTCTTTGATCTCTCTAGGTGTTCACCAACACCTAGTTATACTGTGTGCTAATGGTTATTAATATTCATTAAAACTTTGGTTTTTATAGAATAGAAAAAATAAGAAATCACTAATTTTTTAAATTTTTTTATGGACTCGTTCTGAAAATAATATATTAAACCATTAAACAAACAAAGATAACATTAAAAAAATATTGCTTGAAACACATATAGCATTAAAAAGATACTGAGTCTGCAGAAATGTATAGAATTGAAAAAAGCCCAGGCTCCCAGGTTGAATAGGTTAAATTGTAGCAGAAATGTGGACAGGAAACATTCCACATCTCCGCTGAGAATGCTTCTAAATTTGATTCGTACAGAGTAATATACAAATAAAGCAACAGTAAACAGTTTTACCTGAAAACCCATAACTAGCTTCTACAAATACTCGCGCACAGAATTCATAGAAATGACGGCCAGATTTTCTCAAGCACAAAATTCTTCGTGTCTAAGACGCTTTCCAGTGTCTCAAACACCTGATATTGCAAGGGTATATAATGAGGAATTTTGATGGACTGGACATCCAATTCCTCGAATATTCTCTCATCGCCGCCATGATATTTGTCGCTGAAGAAGTTGCTCACGGTGGCGTTATCATCCATGTATGCAGACACCGAGGTCTTCCTGTCATTCAAGGTCTGCAATCCATCATCAATATTTTGTTTCTTGACTTGAGGAATATGTTGATTGACGGAAGACAAATTCATTTCTTCTTCTTGATAGCCGGAAGCGCGGGGCCTCTTTCGTCCAGTGAGAGACTGAACAACAGAACGAAATTCGGACGCGCTCGTTTTGATCATTGTAGGGTTTGAGATATGGACTACTCTCACTGGTCCTCGAGATCTGGATCTTTTCGAATTGCAGGATCGTGCTGTTGAACTTTTGCCTTTAGAAACCTCCTCCGCCATATTTTTCTGGGAGGTCTGAATTTCTGAATGAATTTCTAACAATTTTGTGCAGGTTGTATCACAGTGCCTTGTTATATGCAAAACCCTCCATTCTCAAACTTGCGACCTGGCCGAGACTATATACAGAATAATCCTATATCATTCTGAATACGCTTGCTTCAGAATTGCTGTTTCGTGGAATGTTAACCTGTAACTTTCGAGGTGTTGGTCTCGGGAGAATGGGAACAAGGGAGGCAGGCGAGAAAGATAGAAGAAGAGACGGAGATGCGGAAAATTTCGTTTTCGAAAGCTGGATGAATTGATATTTCTCAATGATAACAAATTTCTCTGGCGACGGGAGTTTTGTGTTAACGCGGCTTATACTCGGAGATTCCGCTGTGACAAGGCTGTATTGGACGTTGGCGCTAACGTTGTGGAAAGACCTTATCACTAAGCAGGGTTGACGCCTGGTTTTCCAAATTGAATTATTTCTTCATTATTCATTTTGAATATATATATATATATATATATATATATATATATATATATATATCACTGCTAACAAAACAATAAAATTAAAAGTTAAAAACAATAAATTAAAAGTTAAAAACATGTAATATGTATATTTCTTCATAATTTAATGATTCATCATTCATTTAACATTCATATTCACATTGTAACATAAAATTTGATATTAACTAGAAGTTATATTATGATTCCATTATCATATTATATTCAAAATTTGTCTAATAAACCAATGGCATTTTCAAACATGAAATAGAAAATATACAAAATCCAAAAAACACTTAAGAGTGATTTCATTCAATAATTATCTTTATGGTAAGAGTGTAAACTTGTAGTTGTATTTAACATGGGAAGCCCTTCACCGTTTCACCCAACATCATCGCTGCCTAATGAAATAATTATGAGATGTTTAAATGACAAATTATGATGTTTGGAGGAGGCACCTTTGTCCACTTCCTTTTATTTATTTCACTGCTTAAAGAATTAGAATAAGTTATGGGTTTTCCAACCAAAAACTCGCAATTGGAGAGGTGGGTTTGTGAACCCAGAGACACAAATCCTACCCTAGATAGGCGAACCCATACAACTAAAATTATATATGAAAGATAGATACTTGATAGATTATTTGAAGAGTTTATTGGGATATGGAAGGTGAGTTATGGACATTAATATGATTGAAATACAAGAGGAGATAATTGAGATTCTAGGTAAAAACCCATCATTTAGATATATGGCCAACGGAGGCATATCCAACATTATGTTCTCCCCATATATATCATTCAGAAATTTTATGATTATGATGAAGGAATGACAATGGCCAATTTAGAAGTGGTTTGAAGGTATAGTTTGTATATAATAAGCATTATTTTACAAGATAATAGACTTATTTTTTGCATCGTTGTAACATATATGCAACCTAAAACATCATAGGGTTGATAAACCTATTATTGCATGAAAACTTTCAATAGCATCGTTGCCTCAGTTTTACCTCAAATATTTTTAGTATGGCTACAAACATTATTTTTAATGATCAAAATACTCTTGGAGAGACACTTAAATTAATGGGAAAAAAATCATGGTCCTATGCATAGGATAGCAATTGTTTTATTCTGTCACAACTAGCAATTTTACTTCAAAAGTATCTATTATGGGTTTTGTTGTGGGGACTAGAATTGATGTTTGAGAACCTTATTTCATATCTTATTGTAAATTTTCAAATAATTTATTGGTAAAAAACTTTTACCAATAGGGAGGAAAATAAATGTTGAACATGCAACTATTCTTGTCCTAATTGTTAATTGTCTATCTTGTTTAGGAGTGAATATTAATTTCCTACTTTGCATTAGAGTAATGCATTTTCATCTCTTATATACAAGAAAACAAGGTTGACCCTACTACATCTTGGAATTGATGAAATGGGAATATTGTTGGGCCAACATTTTACAGTTGCTATAATTGTAATAAGATCATTCAACCCTATTTATGGTTTTTCTTGTCCTTTAGATGGGAAGAGGCATGAAAATGTTGTGCAAATTATGATAATAAAATCTCCCCTTAAGAATTGCACTAACCAATGGGTGAAGAAGAAACAAGTTATTGAGAATTTGAAGTAAATTTTCCAAATAAAAAAGGGAACGGACCACAACCCTAATCTTTGTTAAATATAAGTACTAGAGAACTATAAATTCTAATGAAAATATTTTTTTATGATATTTAATTATCTTATTTGTATTGAATCTAAGAATGTGACACTATGGGATCCATTGGGAGAAATGGGTATGTTATAAGTGGCTAGTGAGGATTAGAGTTATAAAAATGAGTGATACATATGACAGGTAGGTTTTTTTAACTATATATGTTTTTTTATTAAAATTCATGATTAGTCTATAATCGGTAAGGATGCTTAATCATATGCTATTATTAATTTTCTCTCAATGCTATAGGGTAAACTGTGTAAAAAATTTACTCTATCAAGGGTTAAACTAAAATTGGATTTTCTTTTAAGTCATGCTACACCCATTGTAATTCATGTGAGGTATTTATTATAAATGTGTTTTGCAGTAGCACCTATCAAAACTTCTTCAAAAAATTTCATAAAAAGAGTAAGGGAGCTCTAACTAAATAGTTCATAATGCACAATACTTGCTAAAGTTTTACAAATGGGGTAGCAAGCTAAATTAGCTTGATTGTGGGGAAAACTCCATAGTTAAGTGCACTTGAGCCAGAAGAGTCTTGGGATGGGTGACCTCCTAGGAAGTCCTAGTTACCCGTGCAAGCCCTAGAAGTGATGATTGATTCTATGTGATTCATTTCTCTAGTCTCAATCTCACTTCTTCACCCCTATAAGCATCACCCCATGCAATTAGTGCTAAGTGGACTATTCAAAACCATGAGGAATCGGTTAGTTGTGGCTATACTCATGAGATATGAGTCATAGATTAATGACTTACACTACGCAAATAATCCCAAAAATAATGATATATCATATGTTACACTGCAAAAACCCCTATGCTTTACCATGGAAATATATCCCGTTTAAAAAAATAACGATGAGACCTTTCTTTTCATCGTGGGGACGTGGCGGGGAATGTTATTTTCATATATGAAAGAGACCCATGAGATGTTTGAAACTTTCTAAGGTACAGCGGGCCTCTAATGAAATTAAAATTAGTTTAAATTAAAAATATGGATTGACTCCAAGTCAATAGATGCCCGTCCGTCGCCTTCGAGTTGGGTAATATTTGCGCTTTCTACGACAAAATTTAGTCAAGTCAAGACACGCGCTGGGACTTTTCAGTCAAAACGCGAGCTATTCAACTAATTCGCCGCTAAATTATAAGCTATATGAAGACGACGTTACATTCCGTACATATGTAAACATGACATTGAAGCAAAGTTCGATAGATCCATTAACCGTGTAATAACGGTTTGGGTGAACAATTAGAGACCGGGGCAACCAATTACATGTAGAAATGAATTTAAATGCCACTCGACTCCACTCCTGTACGTACGTTGAAAAAGTACCCATCATTCTTGCTGGTTGGACATGGCCAAGCTCCTCTTATGTGGAGGCCGACCTAGGGAATGTGAGATGGCAAATCTCTCTGCATCCTGCAAATTCTGGGGCTTCTTTCAGGTTAGTGGCTTAATATTGATTACCAATTGTTAGTTTACTCAGTTAATGAAGCATTGATATTTTTGTTTCGCTGCTTAACATAAAGTGTAGGTTTTGAATCATATGATTGAGGAAGGAACGCTTATCGGCGTTTACCGCTGAATTAATGCAGTGTGCTAGTTTTTATGATGCTTGGGATGGGCTTAGAACCATTTGATGAGCTATGACGGTTCGTGGGGGATAAAAAAGAGTTGTAAGCGTCATAGTGTTTAAAGTTGGCATTAGAATGAAATTACGTTAGTGTATATTATTATTATTAATATTATGGGAATCCGCAAGGGTATTTTTTAAGGATTCTAATATTACACTTAAGTATAGTATTTTAGGCAATTATTTTGGATTGGAAAAAACATATATATATATATATATGTGTGTGTATATAGGTAGGAGAATATTAAATACAAAATCTACAATTTACTTCTGAAATTGGTAAATTTTGGTAAATATTATGATAAAAAAACATATTTTATGTAAATATAGGCCATATTAGAGACTTAAAATGATCAAATAGCAATTTTTGTTTTGAAAAAAATCCCCAAAATAGTGAATTGCCACTTAAAATTACCTTGGAATCGACAACTGGGGTGGGACTCGTACTCGTGTGACACGGGTCTGTAACCTCCCCGACCATATTGGTAGTACTTCTAGGCTAACGGGGAACTCCTTCAATGTCATTCTATCAAATTCAAATCTAAGACAATTTGACCCTTCGATATTAAATCCAAATTCTTCTAAATTATGATTTCAATTTATATATTTGCAGCGATTTGAAACCCCAAAATATCTTTATCTAGGTAGGGATAGATAATACAATTAAACCACATTGAATTCAAATGGAGAATTACATTGCAGAATTACAACTATATTATCAACTTACACAAGGAAAAACATAACAATTATACATCAAAATACAATGTAATTACATAACAAATTACATATAGGTATGCTCTCCCAAATCCATATCAAGAATACCATATTAATTCATAGGGTAGAATTACCAATACTAATTCTGCATGAAACAAGAGGCAATCCCAAACAACCATACATTTAAGCACATTCACAAGTTGGAAATCAAACATATTCAGTAACATAAATTAACCATGGAAACATAATCATAAGCGAGGCATAAAAAAAATTATGAATACTTATCTTAATAAGAAGTCCAACTGGCTACAAGTGAAGGATATTCCTCCCAGCCATAGGTTCTGTCATCGCATATCTTTCTTTGACAGAACCACCCCCGATATGGGGTTATCAGTCCACAAGGGCTAAGTTATCTTCTTAGCTATTCACGACTCAACATCCACATCGATCAACTCTCTTTCAACTACCTAGTGTATAACCCCTTCTATAGTTGTCCCAATCCTCAATTATCCTTGCCCATCAACCTACAAAATGCAAAAAGAAGCCCCCTTCTCTGAGCTAACAATCCCTCAGGAAGCATTCAGTTTCCTTCTAGTGCTCCTGCACTAGTTGGATAGTAACTCTGTGAATTGGGACTCCACGATATGCAGTTGCAGGATAGGCTCCTATCACACAGCAATTTTCCCACAAGGTTATGGCATGGATAGTTTTCATATGGTTTCTCTAGTCATCCAATACCACTCTGAGGTTTTAGTCTCAAGAATTTCCTATGAATTACAAACCACCCTCCATGGAAGACGTGCATGCATGAATGAATTAGGGGACAACCCCTCACCCACTAAGCTCTCGTCCTTCATACGCATGGTTTAAGGCTTCCATATGGCTTAATCAATGCATGGCTTAAGACTCCCACATGGATTAATCCACTAATAACCCTTAATCAAGGTTTGGGGACTTGATTTAATAACTAAGGCTAAGGTTAAGGAGATAATCCCACCATGGTCATCCTTCCCCTTAGCCTCCTAGCACTTCCTCTCTTTTGGAGTTGTAGCCCCCCATCTCATCTTGATCCTTCCTCCCCTGCAACCATCAGATTTTTTATATTAATATTAATATATACAATAACTATAGTATTTTCGCCATCCTAACCATTTGTTCTTGGCTTCCAATCTTTGCATAACCATTTCTCTTAGCTTCCAATCTTTACATAAAAAATATACAATTTACAATTATGGGGTCAAACTAGGGGTGTTATAGGGTCGATTCTCATTCACTACCACTATGCCCCTAGGTGCACACACTCATCCCCCCAACATGGGGCATGGGTTAGTCAAGGTTTCAACCTGTGACGTTGAAAGGAGTGGCTTAATAGTACACTCTATTTCCACTTAGTGTACACCCCTGGGTGCATATAATATGATTATTAATTATGTCATTTTTTTATGATGATGATGAGTACCCATATAACCTCTAAATCGTATAACCCTTAACCCATATAACCTTCCCAACCCTATCCCTTACAACCATTAATCATATAACCACTATAAATGCTATAGTCCATATCCCCTAACATTAATAACCTATATATACTATAATATTGATTAACCCATATAAACATCGTAACACTTAACCCATACTAATTTATATGACCCCTATATACATGAATCTATAATCCCTATCTCATATAAATGTATACCCTAACAATAATAACATCCAATACAACATTACTATAATACCTCATCCCCAACTCTTATAACCTATAACCCTTATAACCCATGAAAACATTAGCCTCTATAATCTGCAGTAATAGGATTTTTCCACCGACATCAATCCCTATGGATGTTGCTTCATGTATCAAATACTGTCACGTCCCCTCCCATCGATCCAACGCAAGGAAGGGATCATGACACTAAGATATGGGCTTTTACACAATACTCAGCCCCATTCATCAAATTCAGAGCAATAAAACAAATGTGTGCAGATGCCATTCAATTTAACACATCAGAAGTAATATTCTACACACACATATAGCATGCAATTCCTAGCATATGGATAAACATGCACCAATTTAAAACATTTGCAGAAGTAAACACATAAAGAGAATACTTATCTTCATTGTGCAATTGTCCCAAGCAACTAGCTATGTCACTGCAACGTTCCACCCAACCGTAGGTCTCTGCTCAACCTGTATTATTTCAGCACTCAGAGACCACCCAAGAGTTGGGCATGATATCTACAAGGAAAAGGGGACTCTCAAGCTTAGCACAATCCAAAGCAATGGATACCCATGTCAACCCCAACATTCTCTTACACATGGCAACTCAAATATTGGCATGGATACACATTTTCAACAATGTGATTTACAGAATAGGGTCTATGGGTTTTCCCCAAATCGTGGCACACCCAAAAACGGATTGTGGGAAGAGGAAATCAACCCCAAGTATGAAAACCAATTTCTCCCACAATATATGAGCAACAGTGGGCCAAAACGACCTCTATAAAATCTCAAAATCGATTTATTCTCTTCCCCACTGTTAACCAAAACAAAAATGCCCTTCACAGCCGGAAAATGGAGGAAAACACAACAAAACCATGGAGGAAAACGCCCAGGAATCTCCCAACTCGTGAGAGAACAAAACTGATGGGTGAAGAATGGCTTGGGGAGCAATTTTGTGGCTCCTTTCTTACCCAAGAAGCCAAACAAGAATTTCTATGAAGGGTGGCTTTCCCATACCCAAATTTGGACAGCCATACCTCTCCATTCCCCAAGGCATTATCTACCTCAACCAACTCTTCGGAGAAATGAATGATTGGGCACAAAATTCAACATGGGTAGTTGAGGGTTGATGGGTTCTCTCAATGACACTTGGCTTGACTTGATTGGATACATGGTTTGAATATTTCCCTCCCAATACCTTGTAAATATCATGCCCCCATCTCTTGTTGCATTAGATAGCTAGTTGTGTGCATTTCTTTTAAAATGCATATTTATAATTTCCATGGCTCACTAGCACATGGGTAACATAATACCAAATATTTGCCTCTTCAAGATCGAGCATTCACTAGCGGGGCCTTGGCCTTGAGATCCATGCTAGGAATCATACATAATATGCATACAATATTTACATTATAGCCCAAAATATCCTAAGGGTCAAAATGGGGGTATTACAAATACCCTGCATGTTCTCTATGCAGACTCTATCCCCCTATATTATTTAATTCAATGGGTTAAGGCCTTAGGGGATAAGGGTTAAGGTATCAGGGATAAGGGTTATGGGATTAGGGGATTAGAGGTCTATGGATTAAGGAGCTTAGTGGTTAGGCTCTTAAGGGCTCAAGAATTAGGGGGTCTATGGGTTAGGGGGTTAAGGGGTTAGGGGCTGAAGGGGTTAGTTCTGAAGGCGTTTAAGGTACTAGGTGTTATTATGGGTAAATGGGTTTAAGGTGTTAGGGGTTAGGGGGTTAGGGAGTTAGGGTTTTAGGGCTTATGGTGTTTAGGGCTTAGGGCCTTTATGGGATAAGGGTTAATGCTTTAGGGGTTAAGGGGTTAGATATTTAGGGGGTTAAGGGATTAGGGATTAAGGGCTTAATGGGTTAGGGGTTAGAATGTCAAACGTAACACGATCCAGGGGTTAGATAATTTGGTTTTCATGGGTTAATAGTTTAGGGGCTAAGGATTTTATGGGATGGGATGTTAAGGGATTAGGGGTCAAGGGTTAAGGGTTTATGATCACCTATAATTCTTAACACTTAAATACTATTAACCACAACCCCTGACAATTATAATGCATAGTATTTAAACACTATAAATGCATAATTGTTATAATGTGTTAACCATATAACTGATAGAATGATGATCTCAATTTTTTTTAATGTATTTTAGACTAAATTTTTCTATATGGAAAAGAAAAAGAGGCTAAAAACACATATATCACTGTAATGGCATCTTTGTAACACTTAGTTCATAATCACTATAATATGTAATCCTTGAAAACCTTAACCTGAATCCCTATAATTACTAACCCTTAACTCCTAATTAGTATCCCTAGATCATTTAACTCTAAACTCCTATAAAATTTAAACCATATGCAAGCCTTAATCCCTCACCCTTATAACTCATTGTTGACTTTCACCCCCAATTTAATTTTTTTTGCTCCGGAAATCTATATTTCTACAATGTCGCATAAATGACATTTGTTCTAAATACAAAATATAGTATCGATGTTAAGTCGATGCTTTTCAGATGTAATATCCTTGGGAATATTCGACCAAAATATTAACTCTAACTTAAGATTTTTTAATAAAGTTCACTGGTTAAATTTTTAACAATTTCTTCGAACATAGCGGGAAGTAAGTGGCGAGGACTGAGACAAGATATGAGGATGGTAGGATGAACATTTAATTCTGGAATTTATATGAGGAATGTGCAGTAGCATCAAATCAGATCTAAATGATATTCATAAGCACAAAGCACTGGGGCCATTTATGTTTCAAGCATCATCCAGGCTGAAGCCTACTCCAAAGCTTCTTGGGCACACCAGCATATGCTTACTAGACTGGGTAGGTTCTTGAGAGTTCAAGAATGAGTTGTGAAAGTCAAATAAGTTCAATGGGTTTACTGAAAAACATTTAGAAAGATTTGGAAAGAGTAGGAGTGGTTTGGAAGTTTTAGGCCCTATCGGGATGACAGAGCTAGCCAAGTTTCAATCTTTACAAACAATGGTTAAATCCTCCCAAATTCTTGAAGTAGGGACTGATATGGATTATATGATGTATTATTGACCTCCTAAAACTTACAGAAATTAAATCTGACATTTAAAATAAATTTGGCAGCCATTCTTGCAAAACTAGTCAATAAACAGTGCTCAATGAGCTAGTCTTCCAATCTGAGTTAATAAATGACTTTATTTAATTAAATACTCTATTCTGAAATATTAATATGCCCTAATATAGTGTAATGAACAACAAAAAGTTGAAATATTACTCACTGAACCAATTTTGTACTCTTTTAATAACTCCTCTTCAGTACAATGTCTTGTAGACTAAAAACCCCCTCATAAGGCCATAGAAGAACTGTAAGGAGAGATGTAATGACCAAATATATGTTATAAAAGTGTATTCTAGTATTCTACAAGTCTAAAAAAGAGTATGGGATTCACACTGAGTATATGAGAAAGTATGGGGCGCTATCCATAGCTCTTTTCTTCCTTATAGGGAAAACACCTCCAAATCTAGTTGTGGTTGTGACAAGAGTGAGAAGAAGAGAATGGATCAGTTTTGAGGATTATTTCTGATACTGGACATCACTATTGGCTGGATATATGACTATACCAATCCTCCATCAATCCTTGGGCGCATTCACTAGAGCATTCATCTTCAACTGGAGGAGCATCACCAAAACTAGCTAGAATTTCACTATAAGAGAGATCTTCTCTCCAAACTGACTGTGTAACTTCAATGATGAACTGATTTGCATGTTATTAGATGTAACATCATGTTCTAGACCTGCATATCACTCACTGGTAACTCATAGGACCTTGTGGCACGTCTCCCAAGAAATACTTGTTGACGAGCATCACTCAACTAGCGGGCTCAGAGCTCTCTTGCACAAATTTCACAAATTATCAAAAGTGAGAGATGGAGTTAGAAACATTGTTAAATAGAAGAGATGACTTCTTCCTCAAGCTAGCCACACCTGTGGATGAAGGAGGGCACACTCCTTGATAGGAACGGAAACTTCTGACTGGAAAAACTTGCCTTCTTTTGTCTTCCTCCACTCAGAGTAGCAAGTGTGCCTAGGTTAGATTTTCTGGATGTTGCTATTCTCTTTCTTACTGCTTTTCTTAGTTTTTCCACTTTATTTACTTTCTTCTTTTCTGCTTTTGTCTGATTTTTCCATCTTTTGTCAGTTTCCTTCTTGGTTCATCTTGCCAACTTGTCTCCACTAGATTCCTTAGCTTTTCTGAGATTTATCACTTAAGCAATTTTGGCCTACTTGACCAATTTGAATTTCCTTTCCAAGTCATCAACCACTTGGCACATTTATTAGTAATAAACATTTAAATAACAATAATACAACTTAGAAATAATTTAGCTAAGCAATTAATTAATTATCCAGTAATTATTTAACTACTATGGTGTAATTGCGTCAAAACTTCCCCAATTAATTAATTTCTCAATTAATTATGAACTTAGACCCTTAGGGATAGGAGGATCCAAGTGGTGACTAAGGTCACTAGGGAGGGGACATGACAGTCCTCCCTTCCCAAGACTACTTGTCCTCAAGCAGTTTCAAACCAAGATCGTGCAAAATATTTTTATCTTCCCAAGTGGCATCTTCATTAGGCAACCCCTTCCATTGTACCAGGTATTCTTTAATAATTCTGCTTCTCAGCTTCCTTTCTCTAACCTGCAAAATGTCTTATGTTTCTAGGACCAGATGTCCTTCATCATCAAGAGGAGGTAGTATTTCTGAAGCCTTAACTTGCTGGCACAATGCTTTCTTCAAGCATGACACGTGGAAGAAGTTGTGTATTTTGCTCTCTGCTGGCAAATCCAACTCATAGGCTACTTCACCCACTTTTATTGTTATTTTGTAGGGCCCATAAAACCTTGGCAATAACTTTTCAGCCTCTTTTGGCTTAAGAGTGGTTTTCCTGTATGGCTGCAATCTCAGATAAACCAAGCCTCCTACTTGGAAAGTTCGATCTGCTCTATTTTTATCTGCATTGATTTTGTATTGATTTTGTGCAACCTGCAAATTGTATTTTAGTGCTTTAAGGATGTCCTTTCCTTCTTGCATCCAATCCTTTGCCTTCTGTGCCTTACAATTTCCAAAAAATAGATCTGCAAAAGTGGCAAACTCATACCCATACAAGGCTTTGAATGGGGTCATTCCATGGACATGTGGAATGTGGTGTTATAGCAGAACTTCCCCAGATGTAACCAGTTGACCAATGCCTTTTGCTGCCCTGTAACATAGTTCCTAAGATAACCTTCCAGCCATTGGTTAACTCTCTTAGTTTTCCCATCTATCTAGGGGTGATAGCTTGTACTGAGGTTTAAACTGGTATTTACCAATTCGAACAAAGATTTCCAAAAAGCACTGGTAAACTTGCTATCCCTGTCACTGATTATGATTTTAGGCAGCCCATGCAATCTAAATACTTCCTTAAAAAAAAGTGTATCAACTTGACTAGCAAAAATAGTAGATGTGACAACAAAAAAGTGAGCAAATTTGGTTAACCTGTCAACTACTACAAAAATACTGTCTTTACCCTGGGATTTGGGAAAACCTGTGATAAAGTCCATTGATATGCTTTCCCATTTCTATCCAGGAATTGGAAAAGGTTGTAGGAGAACAGCAGGATGAGTGTGCTCAACCTTATTCTGCTGACATGCCGTACACTCACTCACATGCCTTAGAACATCCTCCTTGAGGTCCTTCCAAGTCAACCTTTCTCTTAACTTCCTGTAAGTTTTCAAAATTCCGGGATGGCCTGCTACTGGTGCATTGTGGGAAGCCATCAAAATATGCTCCTTCAACTTGGATTCAGGAGTTAAAAAAATTATGTTCCGATAATAGATGACATCATTTATAACTTGGTAATGATCATCCTGATTTACTCTATCTAGCAATTAACGAGCAAACTGATTTTCTGCATATTCCTTAACTAGTTGTGCCTTCCAGTCAGTAGGCACTTGCAACAACGAAAAGGACGGTTTTCTAGAGAGGGCATCAGCAACTACATTCAGCTTACCCTTCTTATATTCAATATCAAAATCATAAGATTGAATTTTGCTTACCCATTTCTGTTGCCTGTCATTCAGCTCCTTTTGGGTTAGGAAATGCCTCAAGTTGTTGTGATCAGTCTTGACTCTGAATTTGCCTCCCACCAGATATTGCCTGAATTTAGCCAATGCATGCATGATGGCTAACATATCTTTATCATAGATAGAATACAGCCTCTCTCAGGGCTGCAAATTTCTGCTCTCATAAGCAATAGGGTGTCTATTCTACATTAAAATTGCTCCAATGCCTTCACCTGAGGCATCACACTCCAATATAAAAGGTTGGCTGAAATATGGAAGTGCAAGTACTAGGAAGCTGCTCATAAATTCCTTCATTCTATTAAAATATTTTTCAGCCTCCTCATTTCAGTAGAAAGCTCCCTTCTTAGTAAGGTCTGTCAAGGGAGAAGTGAGTTTGGAAAATCCCTTCACAAATTTCCTGTAGTACATGCATAAGCCTATGAATCCTCTTAGAGCAGTTATATGGCTGGGCCAATCTAGGATGGCTTGGATCTTGTCCATGTGTACCTTGACTCCTTCTTTCCCAATGATGTGGCCAAGATAGAGGAGCTCCTTCATACCAAACTCACACTTTGACAGTTTGGCATAAAAGGATTGTTCTGCAAGTAGAGTTAGTACACTGTCCAAGTGCTGCAAATGTTCTTCCTGTGTCCTACTATAAATCAGAATGTCATCAAAAAATACAAGTACAAACTTACAGAGTTGTTTGCTGAAGATTTTGTTCATGCAAGACTGAAAAGTTGCTAGTGCATTTGTCAAGCCAAAAGGCATGACTAGAAATTCAAAATGCCCAAAATGGCACCGAAAGACAGTTTTATGCACATCTTCACTTTTCATTCTGATTTGGTGGTAACCAGAACGATGATCAATCTTGGAAAAATATTTGGCTCCATGCAGCCCATCCATTAGCTCATCAATCCTTGGAATAGGATATCTGTTCTTGATGGTTTTCTTATTTAAAGCTTTGTAATCAATGCACATGCACATTGTTCCATCTTTCTTTTTGACCAAAACCACCGATGAAGCAAAGGGACTTGAGCTTGGTCTAATGAATCCCATCTCAATCAGCTCTTTGATGGCATTCTCTATTTCATCCTTGAATCTCTTGGGATGTTTGTAGGGATGGATTTTTATGGGAAAAGTACCAGGTTCTAGCTCTATCCAATGTCTAGTACCCCTATCAGGATGCCTTCCATGTGGCAAATCTTCAAACACCTTTTTGTGTCTATGGAGCAGTTTTTGGATATCTTCAGGATGTTGTGACACATCAATGGTGGTTCCTTTGGTAGATATAAAACATTCAGTGGCCCACTCTATGTCTCCATGCCTCAAAATAGATCTCATACTATGTGTAGAAATCACTTGTTTTGGGTAGGTGTTAACACCTCTCAAAACCACTTGCTTACCTTCAGTATCTTTAAAGCACATTTGGGGAATCCTATAATTTACCACATGCTCACCAAGTGAGAACAGCCATTGTACCCCCAACACAACATTAGTATCAGCAACATCAACAATGTTAAGACTATCAGTTACAATATGGTCTCCAATAGTTACCTGCAGGTTGGGAATCCATCTGTTACACTGCATAGTGTTGTTCTTCCCAGGAATAATAACTGCGAAACCCCCAAATTTTTCAGATTGGAGTTTTCTTCTCTCCACCATGGCTACATCAATGAAATTATGTGTGGCCCCCCATCAACCAGCACTGAAACTTTCTGTCCTTGCACCACCCCTTTCAACCGCATAGTGTGGTAGCGGGGAAATCCACTCAAAACTGCAAATTTTGCTTCTATTTGTGTTGGTTCTTCTTCTGCTACTGTATTATACCCCTCTTCTACTGGTTCTTCCACTTGTACTTTTTCACTCATTTCCTCCTCATCACTTTCAGAAAATACTTCTATGTAGTGAGCTTTACCTTTTGCACATTTGTGCCCCAGAACCCATGGTTCTTGGTAGGAAAAACACAGCTTTTTCCTTCTTAACTCATCCCGATCTCGGAATGAGTATTCTTTCTTGTTTGGGATTGCATTATTTATGAATGGTGGCTTTGAATTCTGAAATTTTGCAGGTGGATTAAACTTAGGTGGGTATCTGGTTCTTGGGATTGCATCTTGCAGATCCCTTGTTTTGCTCAAAGCTTCTTGTAAGGTAGTTGGTCGGCAGGCTTTAACTAGCCCTTTCAAAGGTTCTGTCAATCCTTCTATCAACAAGAGGATTAACCTGCATTCTGATATATCAGTGAACATCACTGCCAATTTTTTAAATTCTGATATATATGCTTTCGGAGTGCTGGTTTGTTTCAAATGTGCCTGTTAACACCCAAAAAGTGCTCACTACCTCATCTCCCTAATTACATGACTCATTTGTCCATATTTCCTACCATATTTGCCTCCAAAACCCAAAAAAACCATTAAAAAATCCTCCAAAAGGACAAAACCCCCCCTTTTTTCCCCCAAAATAATGTAAATTCCTCCAAAAATAACAAAAACCCTCTAAAAAGGGAATAAGAAATACAAAAAAGATGAAAAGGAGGGAAAAAAAAGAAGCAAAAACCCTATGTAGCTGACCTAAACCATATGGTGCCCAAAACCATGGGTCAACACTCCACCACTAAAAACCTATAAATAGGTGATGGAGGCTCCTCATTTTATATCCATAATCATCCCTATCCTTACGCTGTCGAAAATTCCCGTGAAACCCTAGCTCTCCATTTAGAGCTAATTCTTGAGAACCCTTTTGGCCCCATTTCCAAAACATCTTTGGAAGAAGGAGAAGGAACAACACTGAAGCTTGGAAGCAACCCTCTTGGACTGCTGCAAAGGCTCCACCAACCTCTACATCTGAGGTAATTTTTAATACAAAAAGAGAGATCTTCACCATATTTTCATGTTTTGTTATTTATGTTCATGCTCATGTTAGTTTAATTTTATTTTACTGTACTATCATATTTCAACATTTTTCTGACTTGCTACTAAGGAGGCCCTTCTCCTTAGTAGGTGCTCATTTGCACAAGCTAGGTTGAAAACCCTAGCTATAGTTTTGGCGACTCCCCTAGTGTTCCTTTGAATTTCTGGTTATAGTTTTGAACGTTTTTAATTTTCTGCAATATTTTTATGTTTTTTCCTTTCGGTTGTCCCTCTCAGCTACCGTAAACCACATCTTTTGTCCCCGCAGTTGCGATCTGACTGCATCTTTCAAACTGTTACCTACGATCCGACTGCGGCTCTCAAACTGTTTCTAACGATCTACCGGCAGTTTTCATTCTGTTACCTGCGATCTGACCGCGGCTCTCAGCCTATTTTGTGCGATCCAACTGCGGCTGTTCACCCTTTTTCCTGTGGTCTGCCTATGGCTTTCAGCCATTTTCCTGCTATCCACCGATGACTTTCGTCCTTTTGCCCATGGTCAACCTGCGGCTTTCAGCCATTTTCCTGCTATCCGCCTGCAGCTTTCGACCTTTTTCCCGTGGTCCGCCTGCGGCTTTCAGTCATTTTCCTGCTATCCACCTGCGACTTTCGACCCTTTTCCCATGGTCCGCCTGTAGCTTTCAGCCATTTTCCTGCTATCCACCTGCGACTTTAGGCCTTTTTCCTGCGGTCTGCCTGTGGCTTTCATCCATTTTCCTGCTATCCACCTGCGGATTTCAGCCATTTTCTTGCTATCCACCTGCGGCTTTCGGCCTTTTTCCCGCGGTCCGCCTGTTCCTTTCAGCCATTTTCCTGTGATCTATCTGCGACTGCTGACCTGTTTCCCGCAGTTCGACCGCGCAGATTCACCATAGACCCACGGTTTTTTTTCTGCACTTTTTCCCTGTTTGAACCCAATACTTTGCTGCAATATTTCCTGCACCTGCACAGCCACCTGTCCTATCTGCAACCATAATTCCCTACAGCCTTTTTCTGCAATATTATTTCTGTTCCATTTACAGAATGTTTTAAAATTTCAGCATTTTAATTGAAAAGAGAAAATTTTGCATTTCAAAGTTTAATTTCTGCATTGTTATTTTTAGTTAGAAAGTTGCCCACCCCATGGCACTTTTACTTGGGTTCATCATCTCACACGTACACACTCTGTCACCTAATTCAAGTGAGCCCTAAAATACTACTTAACACAACCAACATTCTAACCCCACTTGTGGAACGCATAAGAATCTTGTAGTTAGGTAGGATTGGGGGGATAGGCATTCAAATAACACCCCTCGGTTGCTTACACTTAAGACATAGTTGTTGTCCATTAGGGAACCAAAATCCCCTAGTATTTTTTGGCACGATCACAACCAGTTTATCAGAGGACCTCTCCCCTTGGAGGGTTGAAGTAGCCAGACTAGTTCCAGAGGCCTGAGTGGAATACCGCAATCCATTCAGTCACCGAAGGATACCTTTCGTAGTTCTCGGTGTATCACCCGTATGGGGATACAGCGGCGATAGAACCAAACTGCAGATTCACCTTTTCTGGACATGTCATGAACGAGGTATCTTAGTTTCCTTTCTTCTAGGATTGACTACTCGGTGTCCCTCCCGGTAGGAGGATATCTTTAGCCACTTGGCTCTACTATCCATATTATTTGACTTGGATTTCATCACCTTGCAAAGGATATGTCTGGTTGAGTCAGAATACTATTTAGCTAGGTGTTTGCATGCTCCCTTACCTCCCTTTGGTCTAGTGAGTCCACCGTTTTTTTTATTTTTTAGGAAACCTGCTGCTTGTTGATATTCTGACCATTTCTGTTGATACTCCCCTTATTGTAGCACAGTTGTTACAGTAAGTGTTTTGAGTTGGTTGTTGGCTTGAGTGCCATATTTTTTGCGCTCTCCTTCTGCACACTCGGTTGCATTAGGGTTTTTGAGTTGTTTTTCACTCAACACAACCCCGAGATACTTGACACCATTTGTCACCATTGAGTCCCTGAGACATTCTCGGTGCCTCCGGGGCGAGCCCTCGTAGCACAGTTCACTTGACATCACCCGTCATAGACATAGATCTTCATCACTTGATACCACTCATCATAGATCTCGAGCTTTGTCACTTGACTCTACTCGTCAACATCATTGAACTTCGTCACCTGAACTAGACGCCCCTTATTTCACATCTGATTCTGAGGCAGAGTCAGAAAACCCCACTTACACTGCACCAACTAGTCCCATGGCTAGTACGACGTCCAACCCTTTCTATGTAGGGACCATTGGTGGAGCATCCACCACCACCCCAGCTACCACACCCGCTTTGGGTATGCCCTCGATGGGGCCCACATCCACCATTCCGATCACTGTACCCATTCCAACAGCTAGCATACCCATCCCAACTCCACCAGTGGCTCACACTACCCTTGGTGGTGCAAGACTGTCCCATACCACCTTCGTTCCTCCACCTGGGGGCAACGTCCCAAACCCGAACCCAGCCCCTCCACTTGGGGGCATTGGCCCCAATGTGGTCACAACCACCAGTATGTCACATCATTCTACTAGTTTGTCATTCATGGCTAGTCTCAACCTTTCTGACCTGGCCAGACTGACTAACGATCCCATTAGACACGACCCTGCGTGGCCTCACATGCCCACCAAGCTCCCATCAGACATCCCTAAGTTTGAGGGCAAGGTAGGTGAAGACCCCCAAAACCATATTATGTCCTTCTATCTATGGTGTTCCTCCAACTCCATAGTGGACGACTCCGTCTGTTACAATGCACCCTCACTAGCTCTACAGCTAAGTGGTACATCGAGCAGCCCCATGGGACCCATGCCACCTTTACTTCCCTTGCCTCGACCTTCCTGCAGTTCTTTCAGTTACCTGTCTGCTATGACGCATGAGTTGAGATACTACTGTCTTGTAGACAGAACACAGCCACCCACATCACTAACCACATTCATGAGTGGCGTCAACGCCGAAGCCTCTGCAAAATCAAGTTATATGACCGTATCTTCTTAGATTGGTTTCTAAAATTTCTCCTTCCTATCATTGCCAAGGATGTGGCATTCGAGCAACCTAAGTCCGAAGAAGAGGCCATCCTCAAAGCCCAACAATTTGACCTTATCTGCGCCCAGTCTGGTTACCTATATTCCATCATCCCTGATGCCCTCCACGGTGATTCCTCCCAACACAATGCACCGAGGGAATCCCATGCTGCAAATGGCATCATTGGCCGCATTGCCTCACATAACCAGCCCTTTTCCATAGCACGTCCTAGCCCTGGCCCCAACCTTTTGTGAGCCACATCCCACTCTGGAGCAACCAATTCGTATGCTCCCATGGCACATCATCACCATTCCCATGGACCCTCATGTCCACCTCAGTGCTTTGGTCATGCATCCCCCACTTATGCCCCCCCGGTTGCACCTCAGCCATATTACCATTCGAAGGCTGCACCAGCTCCTGTATCCTCTTAAGCCCCAACTGCTTATTACTTGCCATAGGCAGCCCCTGTGGCAAACCCACAACCCGTCACACAGACATATCAGCAACCCCCATAAGGTTCAGCACCTGCAACGTCTCCACCTACTTATTATCCATCGCAGCCTACTCCCGCACCTGCACAACCCCAGAACCCACCTGTTTCCCAATGGCAAGTGTATGCCCAACAAAATCCACAGCAGAACCAAAATAACCAACACCAATAAGGACAACAAAACCACAAAAAAGGACATAACCGTGGGAACAACCCACCTCCAGACCAAGGCGGCCAACCCCCTAAACCCCCAAACAATAATAATGCAGCACCTGCCAACCAGAACCCTGATCGGCCACCCAAACAAGCCAAAAATCCTAATTTGCGAACAAACCATCCTTGTTCTATTTGTGGGGTCTATGGCCATTACACACACACTTGCCCACATTTGGAGCGGGCTCAGCAACTCTAGACTGATGATGCCCACCGCCAAGGGCATGCGGCTCCTCAGGAGTCGCCCAACCCCCCACCACCTCAGAATCAACCCTTGGTGCTACAAAACCCTTTACCGACCCAAGGCATAGTGAACACTCATCCGTTGGCTCCCCCTCAAGGAAACGCACCATTACAACAGCAAATCACTTATGCCGCTCCTGATCAACCCATGTTAGACTCAGGTACCCATCACTTGTTAATGATGTCATTTGCCGATGTCAACCTTCAAACCCGTCGGAACCAATATGGCACCACCCCTGAAGCCCGTCCCGCCGACAAAAACACTAATGCTCATCCCACTAATCAGTCGTTACGTATACCTCTGGCTCCATTAGATGGCGCCTCCAAAACATCTCACTTCCCACTTCACCACATCAATAATAACCCCAATGCTCGTGCTGCGTCTAATTACAACATTGTAGATGACTTAGCCCAGTCCCCCGCAGCCATGTCTGCATTAGAGGTCTTAAAAAAATGTCCTTCACAGCGCAAGAATTTGCTCTCCGCCATTGGTGCTATTGACCCAAATGATTCATGAATGATGGCCTTCGATTTGGACCAATCCGAACCACGCCTTCCTTCCACTTTAGCATTCCATGTTTCTGTATCCATTCGGAATCTTGTCATCCATTGGTGCATTATCGATGAAGGTTCCTCTACATGCGTTATGTCCACATTCATTTGGCAGAAGTTGGGATCCCCTACTCTCCAACAGTCCACCACTGTGTTGCGAGCCTACGACGGCCGTTCGGCTCAACCCCAAGGTCTCTTAGCTAATGTCCCCATCTAGTTGGCTGGTAAAATAGTGCTCATTGACATAGAGGTCATCAACGCCCAACTTGATTATAACCTCTTACTTGGCCGTAGTTACATGTACGCCATGCGGGTGGTTGCCTCATCCGTTTTTTGTACCATGATGTTCCCCCATGACGGACATGTGGTCAAGGTCGATCAACTCACCTATTACGATCCCAATGCCCCCGCTGCACCCGAAAATGTTCTCCCCATGGTTGAACAACCTATTTGTGGTGCAGATACCTCGTTGGTTTCCTCAGTGGAACCCGTAGTTTACTCAGATACGCCAATGACTTCAACATTCCAAGCCATTCCACCCCCGTCACCCGCGATCAAAATATCTGACTTATGTACCCTTTCCCATAATACACCAACACCCAACCATCAACTGCCCTTGCTACCTCAACCACCATTGGTACCTAGTCATGTTGGTGTTACACCCATCCATACAATCCCCTTCTTATTCCCCCCTTCGGGAGTAGTAAGCACCCTAGTTATGGATACTCTCAGCCTCCCCGATTAACTTTAGGATTACCTATATGGTACATCACACCTCCCATTACCCCTCTGACACCAAATGTCGTCCTACAACTGGTGTAACCTATCACTGCTACTAGTCAACCACCTCCCGTTGTCACTACCCCTTCCTCATCGGCCAATCCATCTCCTGTTATCAAGCACACTGGGGGCAGAGGCCCACAACCATACACTACTTTACCCCAGCCCAAAACAGTTAAAAACCCCTCCGTGTTTCGTTCTATTCCTAAAGGCTCATTGTGTGATGAGTTGGACCATGCTACCCATCAATGTCCACAATTACCTGCATTACAAGAGCACATGCAAATGCTTGATGACAACCACAACATCCCGGTTGTCCAACTTGACCTCACCCCTAAGCCTCGTGATAAATCACTGCGTACCAACCACCCTTGTGCCATATGCGGTATTTACGGCCATTACTCACATCACTGTCCTGATCTCCCAGATTACAGATGAGCTCTCTACGAGATGAATAATTTGGACCTTGAGACGGCTCCCCCCACCATTGAAGAGATCCACCCCCCAGCATCCCCGCCAACCGGAGAGATTAATACCATTTATATGATCTCTTCTAGCACTCTGTCGTCAACCGATTTGACAACCCAAAGTTTCCATAATGATGAGGAGATTCTCAAGGCTCTTACTGCACCTGATTACCCCTGGGAAGATATGCACCATCGTTCCTATTTCCTCTTGGAAGAGTCCTCCCCCATCACAGCCACCCAATTTTTGGTTGAGTCCAAAGATTTCCTCCCCACCAAAGTCGACTGGTTTAAAGATCCCATTCCCGCCCCCAACGCCTTTGAGGAAGGTAACATGGCCCATATCTCACCCATAATCCACATTGATATCTCTGACCCACCTGATGCTCCCAAAATCATTACGTTAGGAGCCTTCTACACGAAGTATGAGATCGGAGAGTACAAAAACTTTTTAAAGAGTTTCGCGATGTCTTTGCCTGGTCCTATACCGAAATGCCTAGTCTTGACCCTGCGATCATCGAGCACCACATTGACACCTCTGAGCTAGGGGGCATAATAAATCACCTCGACCATAGGATAGGGAGCATGATCAATCGTTTTGACCCTACCCCATCACATCTATCTCAGCACATCCATGACCCCATTGTTCAAACCAACACATATGTGATCCACAATCACAAACCCCATGTGCATAGCATGGGGGCAGGTCATTAACCCTGCTCACTTTTTCACATGCATGATCTCAACCATTTTTGAGGTCACATGTCACTTGTATATATGATTTGATTCAATACACCTAGTATTCTGCCCCTGTGGGTCATCATTTCTCCCCACCACTGCATCCTTGGCTTGGTGGGCTCACCTTTATTTGCAACCATTTTTTAACCTAGTTATTTCCTTTGACCATTCTGGAGTCCTTATGACCTCCGTTTTTCACACCATTTGCACCGTCGGATTCATATTTTCGTGCCCGTGATGATGCTTGAGATCATTTCTCGCTCTCACCCCCATATTTTTTGGGTATTTTTCCCAAAACGCCCCTCGTCGCCTCGGTTTGCATGCCACCTCGACTGTTATCCATTCTTGACACTTTTTATATCGCCGGATTGAGTCTTACGAGCTAGTGATGATGCTTGAGATAATTTGTCGCTCTCACAAGGAACAATTTCAACATTGTGTCCCGACACCTTGCTGCCTTGATTTGTGTGACACATCGGCCGCCATCGGATTGTTACACATTTTTACATGAGCCATTCACTCCATTCATACTGCAATTATTTCGTTATTTTGCCACTATTCATCATCCCGCAAGGAGGCCCACCAGTGTTCCCCCCCACCCTCGTTCTCGATTCTCATCGATGTTCCTTGATTGAGCACTTCCTCCTTGCCTGGCCATTCCTTTTGTTCGGTATAATTTTATCCCTTTTTCGGGCCGGACAAGTCCTATACGAAAAAGGCACTTAGGGAGTTTCTGTTAAGCTCTTTTCTGCCTCCTAAAAGAATGAAAATATTTTCGAGCAATCTTGCTTCCTTTCATGCTCATTAAAGTACCTGAAAGGGTGTCTATCTGGTATAAGTTTAACCCTTTTCCGGACCTGGTAGACTAATTACGAAAAAGGAATACTGTAGTCACACCGGCTATAAGAGTTCTTCATTGCATCCTTTTATGCTTCTTCGGGCCTTGGAGACTAACACACAAAAAAGCACCCCCCTAGAGTCTTCTTATTGCTTTCAGACTCTCTAAAATTGAAAGCAACCACGAGCATGCATCGTCCTGGGCTTGTACAAATCTAGACGACGGTACCATTCCATTTTTTTAGAGTCTTCTTATCGCTTTCAGACTCCTTAAAATTGAAAGCAATAACGAGCATGAACTATCCTGGGCTCGTATAAATCTACACGACAGTACCATTTTGAACACACTTCTTCTAGTTCCTTAACCCATGAAGAAGTCCCCCCAGTGCCTCTCAGCACCCTGATCAATCATCTCGGCAGCACCCCCAATAAGGTCACCTTTGTTCAAAGTATTCTGCAGTCTCCTTCCATCTTCCACCAACTTGAGTATCACTCATCCTAGTCACTATCCTTGATCCATTGCAACTATGATCCCTTTCCCTCCAGTTAGTTTCATATGCTGCCCGATCAGCCTTTCCATCATACTCTGAACAAAGGAAGTTTGAGTCCAGCCACTCTACTTGCCTAGTTATTCCCTACCCCCACAGTATGTCATTCCTACCATCAATACTCTGACACTCCGGTTCTCCACCTCGTGCTCTTATCAAGGAAGCATCGTTGCCTTGCTAGTTGCAGGTCTCCCTCAATTGACGATAGCCCATCTATTCCAAAAGATAGACCCAGAGGTCCCTGCACCTTGGACTCATCACCATCTGTGGTGAGTGCCTACAGACCATTTTGAGAGGATTCATCAGTGCCTCTCCGAGTGGTTGTCTCTCACATGCTCGACTTCAACACCTTGATTGCATCGTTGAGAATCGCGCAGGGTATATATCCCTTCAGTTATTAGTTGAAGACCCCGGATTTCCCCTGACTCTAGCACATTGGTGAGTCACTTCGGAATGCCCAGTTATATGTCCGTGGATGTCCGGGTTGCATAGGCGATTGTATTCGGAATCCATCCAGTTATTACGCTTCCTTGAGTACCCAGTTCAGTTCCAGTTCAGTGTACCATTGAGGGTATGACTCCCTGTCACTATGATCCAGCAGCTCATCAGTTCCTTTGGTACCACACTCAGCAGCATTGTTGTTATTCCAGTGTATCAGTTATTCAGCTCAGACATGGTCATCCCAGCAGTATGTCCCATATTTGTGTCCCCTCTAGACCCTTATGATGTACACAGTGGTTCTCCATGTATCCTTCAGGCCCCCATTTTCAGGCCTCATTGTTCTTTTTTATATATATCTAGATACGAGCATAGGTATGCCCGCCTTGTCCATATATTGAGATTCTTCCTCATTTGAGGCCATGTATATTTCAGGTCCCCATTTTTTGGACCCCCTTGTTCTTGTTCTATATCTTGATACGAGCATGGGAATGCTTGCCTCGTCCATATGTTTAGATTATTCTTCATTCATTATTGAGGTCATGTACTTTCAGTTTTTGCAGTTTGTTCAGGACTATTGTTCCAAGCTCTAGTTCATTTCTTCTCCTCTCCACATCCCAGAAAAACCATAAAAGACTTATGATGTCTATCAGCCATACGATGAGCTCCTGCCCTCACACATTAGGGGGCAATTTGTTAACACCCAAAAAGTGCTCAATACCTCATCTCCCTCATTACATGACTCATTTGTCCATATTTCCTACCATATTTGCCTCCAAAACCCAAAAAACCATTAAAAAAGCCTCCAAAAGGCCAAAACCCCCCCTTTTTCCCCCAAAAGAATGTAAATTCCTCCAAAAATAGCAAAAACCCTTTAAAAAGGGAATAAAAAATACAAAAAGAGGAAAAAGAGGGAAAAAAGGAAGCAAAAACCCTATACAGCTGACCTAAACCATATGGTGCCCAAACCAATGGGTTAGCACTCCACCACTAAAAACCTATAAATAGGTGATGGAGGCTCCCCATTTTATATCCACAATCATCCCTATCCTTACGCTGCTGAAAATTCTCTTGAAACCCTAGCTCTCCATTTGGAGCTAATTCTTGAGAACCCTTTTGGCCCATTTCCAAAACATCTTTGGAAGAAGGAGAAGGAACAACACTGGATCTTGAAAGCAACCCTCTTGGACTACTGCAAAGGCTCCACCAACCTCTACATCTGAGGTAATTTTTAATACAAAAAGAGAGATCTTCACCATATTTTCATGTTTTGTTATTTATGTTCATGCTCATGTTAGTTTAATTTTATTTTACTGTACTGTCATATTTCACCATTTTTCTGAACTGCTACTAAGGAGGTCCTTCTCCTTCGTAGGTGCTCATTTGTACAATCTAGGGTGAAAACCCTAGTTACAGTGCCAACTCACGGAAAGACAGCTCAAGATCCCTCCTATCAAATCTTTCCACCAACCTCCTGGTGAAATCTTCATAAGACTCAACTAAATCATGTGCCAAGGTTCTCATGCCATGGAACCACCAATCACTAGCCTCTCCTTCCAAATGTAAAACTGCCATCTTGATGGCATCCTTTTCTCCCATGGGATTGAGCTGAAAATATATGTCTAGTTTCTGCACCGAGGAACTAGCATTGCATTTTGTAGTCCCATCAAAGTAAGGTATCTGGACATTACCTGCAGCATTCCTCAACTCAAAATTATTTGTCGGCTACCTATTTATCCCCTTGGCTGATTTTTTGGGTAAATCTCAGAAAAATCTTTGAAAGTGATATCTCTTCTACACTCATCACTCAAGGTTAGATAAAATGCATGCCTTTCCTCTCAGGTAGCTACAGGTGCACCGGGTACTTCTTTATTTTCCTCAAAGAAGGTAGGCATGGTTTGTCGAGGTTATCTTTCAAATCCATTTTAAAGTCTCTAGGCCTATTGTGTTGACCAGTCTTTGAAAAAATGGTTCTGCAAATGTTTTTCTTTCACCCTGGTGGGAACCACTAGCACTCCCTTCTGCCTCTTTGTGTGCAAACTATCTACTAAGGATTTCTTTAGTTTCTTGGCCATTTTGTGCCACAGTATGAGTTAGATTGTCTATTCCTCTAACCATCTTAATAAGCAGTTGTCTAAACTCATCATTAGCTTCATGTTCAAACATGTCTCTATTCAGGCTTGTATTTCTCCTTCTATAGAATCTACCTCTTCTTCCCTAATGTCTTTGGGGTTATTTCCTTTAGTGCTAGGGGTTTTTCTTGAGCACTTCACCACAACAAGAGAAGGTCCAAAGGACCATGATCTGATACCATTGTAATATCCTTGGGAAGATTCGACCAAGATATTAACTCTAACTTCATATTTTTAATAAATTTCACTGGTTAAATTTTTAACAATTTCTTCGAATAGAGCAGGAAGTAAGTGATGGGGACTGAGACAAGATATGAGGATGGTAGGATGAAAATTTAAATTTGGAATTTATATGATGAATTTGCATCAGCATCAAATCAGATCAGAATGAGAGTCCTAAGCACAAAGCACTGGGGCCATTTATTTTTCAAGCATCAGCCAGGCTGAAGCCTACTCCAAAGCTTCTTGGGCACACCAGCATATGCTTACTAGACTAGGTAGGTTCTTGAGATTTCAAGGCTTAGTTATGAAATTCAAATAAGTTCAATGGGTGTGCTGGACAACATTCAGAAATATTTGGAAAGAGTAGGAGTGGTTTGGAAGTTTTAGGCCCTGCCGGGATGACAGAGCTAACCAAGTTTCAATCTTTACAAATAGTGGTTAAATCCTGCCAAATTCTTGAATTAGGGACTGATATGGCTTACATGATGTATTATTGAACTCCTACAACTTACATAAAGTAAATATGACATTTAAAATAAATTTGGCAGTCATTCTTGCAAAACTAGTCAATAAACAGTGCTCAATGAGCTAGTCTTCCAATCTAAGTAAATAATGACTTTATTTAATTAAATACTCTGTTCTGAAATATTAATATGCTATGATATAGTGTTATGAATAGAATCAAGTCAAAATATTACTCACTGAACCAAGTTTGTACTCTTTTAATAACTCCTCCTCAGTACAATGTCTTGTACACTAAAAACACCCTTCATAGGGCCATAGAAGAACTGTAAGGAGAGATGTAATGACCAAATCTCTGTTTTGAAAGTGTATTATGGTATTCTACAGGTCTAAAACAGAGTATGGGCTGCACACTGAGTATCTGATAAATTATGGGGCGCTATCCACAGCTCTTCTCTTCCTTATAGGGAAAACACCTCCAAATCTAGTTGTGGTTGTGAGAATGAGTGAGAAGAAGAGAATGGATCAGTTTTGAGGCTGATTTTTTATACTGGACATCACTATTGGCTGGATATATGACTGTACCAACCCTCCATCAATCCTTGGGCACATTCACTGGAGCATTCATCTTCAACTGGAGGAGCTTCACCAAAACTAGCTAGAATTTCACTATAAGAGAGATCTTCTCTCCAAATTGACTGTGTAACTTCAATGCTAAACTGATCTGCATGTTATTGGCTATAACATCATGTTCTAGACCTGCTTATCACTCACTAGTAACTCATAGGACCTTGGGGAACATCTCCCAAGAAAGACTTGTTGAGGAGCATCACTCAACTAGCGGGCTCAGAGCTCTCTTGCACAAATTTCACAAATGATCAAAAGTGAGAGATGGAGTTAGAAACATTGTTAAATAGAAGAGATGAATTCTTCCTCAAGCTAGCCATGCATGTGGATGAAGGAGGGCATATTCCTTGATAGGAATCAAAACTTCTGACTAGAAAAACTTGCCTTCTTTTGTCTTCCTACACTCACATTAGCAAGTGTGCCTAGGTTAGCTTTTCTGGATGTTGCTATTCTTTTTTTGATTGCTTTTCTTGTTTTTTCCAATTTATTTACTTTCTTGTTTTTTGCTTTTGTCTGATTTTGCTAGATTTTGTCAGTTTCCTTCTTGATTCATCTTGCCAACTTGTCTCCACTTGATACCTTAGCTTTTCTGAGATTTATCACTTAAGCAAATTTGGCCTACTTGACCAATTCGAATTTCCTATCCAAGTCATCAACTAGTTGCCACATTTATTAGTAATAAACATTTAAATAACAATAATATAACTCAGAAATAATTTAGCTAAGCAATTAATTAATTATCTATTAATTAATTAACTACTATGGTGTAATTGCCTCAAAACTTCCCCAATTAATTAATTTCTCAATTAATTATGAACTTAGACCCCTAGGGATAGGAGGATCCAAGTGGTGACCAAGGTCACTAGGGAGGGGACATGACATCAGACATTGAACATGCATCGATACTATAGTTTTTTGTGTGTGAAAAGTGTTGCAAATGTGAAGTTCGATATGCTTAAATTTTTTGTTAAAAAGTTAAGTCAACTATCCTCACTTAGGTCAAACATTCAAAATGGGAAAAATACCTAAAACAAATTTGACGCTTCTTAAGCAACGTTAAATGGTCTTCTTAAGCAATATTTGTCAAGACATGTCATAGATTTTTCTTCATATTTTCTGCGCGTTCAACTTCAATTTGACATTAAAATTTGAATTTTGCATCAACGATCAGTTTAAACATTGATTTTTGACCCAAAATGCAGTAGTGAAAGAATTTATGCAAAAGGAATATGATACTCTAAAAAATAAAGAGACATGCAAGTTGGTGGACCGTCCATATGGAACCAAACCAGTTGGTTGCAAGTGGGTCTACAAAAATAAGCACAAATCATATGGCGTACTTGACAAGCATAAGGAAAGGTTTATGGAAAATGTATTTGCACAAAAAGAAATAATTGTCTATGTGGAAACTTTTTTGCCCACAACAAAATGGGCTATAATCCAAACTCTATTACCTTTGGTAGTGTAAAACGGGTGGAAATTTCATCTAATAGATGTGAGGATTGTTTTCTTGAATGAAAGACTTGAAACAAAATGTCTTCATGTCTCAACTTGAAGGTTTTTTTGTGAAGGGACAAGGAAAATAGGTATGCAATATCATCAAGTCTTTGTATGTCCCTAAACAAGCACATCACACTTGGTATGAAAAGATAAATAAGCATCTTATTAAATTGAATTTCAAAGACTTTAATCTTGATAATGAAACTTTGCTTGTCAAGAAAGTTGCCAAGTTTGTTGTATATATTATAATGTGTGTGGATGATTTGTTGATAAGAAAGAATAGTAAAAGCTACATTGGATACATAAACAAAGAGTTGAACAATGTTTTTGAGATGACTAATATGGGACATCTTCATTTCTATTTGGGCATAGTAGCAACTCAAAACAAAAAGTATATATTCATATCCCAAAATAAATGCATTGGAAAATTACTAAACAAGTTCAAGGCATGGTTGAATGTAATCCTCTTTCTACTCCAATGGAACAAAACTTGAAGCTAAAACCAACAAAAGGGAATGAATTTAAGGATGCAACTAAATATAGACAACTTGTGGGGAGTTTGATCTACCTTATCAGTACTAGACCTGATATTTCATTTTCATTTGGGATCCTTTATATTTTCATGCAAAAACCTTGTGAAGGACATTGCTGTGCTACAAATAGAGTTCTAAGATACTTGAAGGGAACTCAATACTTTTGACTCAAATACTCAAAGGTGGGAGATTTCAAATTTATTGGATATTTAGATTTAGACATCAATGGTGTTAGATGCCCCAAAAGGGAAAATAGGCTGAAACCACAAAGACATGAGAGATAAGTGTCAGTGCACACTAATTCTCATTAATTAAATGCATATTTTTACAATGAGAATGTACCTTGGCTTCAACTTCCCAAGTGGACTCTTGGACTCCCAAAGACTCTTGGTCTTCTTTTCACAATAATATCCCTCACACCAAGGATTAGGCTCCAACAAATCTCCCCTTAATCTGAAGGGGTGTATGTGGGTCTAATAAAAGAGAGATGAATAACTAGAAATGGACAACTACCACATGTTGAACATTTCCAACTTGAAAACCCAAATTTCCAATCAAGTTAGAAAAAGCTAAGATCTCTTGCTAAATATAAGTGCTCTCTGAAGAGGTGGTTTTGGCTGACCACCAACGAAAAGTGCTAGAAGAATCTTCAGTCTTCTACTGTGTGGGTGGTTAACTAGAAAATATCAAACTTGGAATGAAGGCTCAAAGGTTATGTATGGAACTTGGTGTGAAGTCTCATAGGTTATCTGAAGTGGTGGTTTGGGGACTACCATTTGATGTCTAGTAGAACTTGAAGTCTTATGCTAAATGTTTAGGTTTAGTCTGACCAAAAACTCTGGAGCTCAGTCGAACATGGAAATTCAGGATCGCTTGTACTCGCTCACTTATTTCTGACAGTCTTCATTTCCCCATCATCAAGAACAACATGAGGAGTGGAGAGTCTCATGGTTTCAAAACTAGAAACATAACACATGAGTACTCTGGAGCATGGTTCCATTCTATTTTCATGGTACATTTCTAAATTTTGCCTCCCAAAATGGTTGTGGCTCAAGATCACTTGATCTAGTTTACTTGAATAATGACATGACTTCTTGTTGTGAAAATGACAAGGGTTCAAAACTTGAAGCACAACATCATGTTCCCCTTGTCTAGTACAAGATAAGAAGTGGTACAATATTCTACTGCAATTTACACTCTTGTATGTTTCTTTAGGTTCACACACCTATCTAAAGAATGGTTACGCTTCCCTTAATGCTTACAAGGATGAATATCAAAACATTGATATTTCATATGGCCAACTCGGTCACAATGTTAGCATCTGGAAATTTGAATAGTTTGCATGATTTCAATGTTTTGGTAATGTGTTGGCAGCTGATAGGAATAATTTTCAAATAAAGGATTGTTCTGAATGTTGATTCCTATGTTATACATCTTCCTCTTTGGATTTCAAATTCCGGAGAAGTGTGATAATAGTTTGGAGAGTATATTTTCTGATTGTGATTGAGTCGTCTACTACTGTAAGTACTAAAGTGTTCAACAACTCTAATGTTTCTCTAGTTTGAGACATTGTGAGGACTATGTAAGGCCTCCTTGCGCAAGAAGGACCAAATACAAAATAATCAATCAAACTCAGTTGAGGGATTCTTGCAAATCCTTCCTTTAGAAATAAGTTTTCACCAATGCACAGTATCAGCGGAGATACTCTTCAATCAATCAACAATCTCAATATAGCTCACATTCTCAATGTCGTAATTTCTGTTTTCTGGAGGATCGGAATGGAAAGAAGGCCCCTCCAAAGAATGTTTCGAAGGACTTCATGGAGGTGTACATGGGGGATGAAAAAGAATAAGTGGTGTTTTTTGTAATCCTCGCTCTTCCTTCATCTGCTACAAGAAGCCAAGCAGGTTTATGGATTCCACCAAAAAATGAGTTTTCACAATTCCTTGCTAGATCTCTGAATTTGAATACCTCCAGTGGATTATCGACGGTGAGAGATGGAGAGCAAGTCAAACAGTCACAATATGGACATACCCAACATTCAATGAACAAGAGTGTTCAACAAGTAGTCTAGGGTTTCTGTTCCAGACGGCAAAGTATTACCACTGAAGGTTGAAGGCATAATCAAACACAAAGATTATGCAGAATGAGCTATGGCTCTTCAATATTTATTGAGAAACGGAATATAAACTAATGCAATTACAAAAAAAATATTAATTTGTATTTAAACACTTATAGAAAACCTAAAATCTAACCTAGCTTTTGCATGCATGCAAAGCATGCTATTGCATGTTTTATTAACTGAACTTCTAAATTAGAACTAAAGTAAAATCTAAAGCTAACAGAAGTAATTACTATTTCTAACACTCCCTCTTAATTACAAATGCCCACTACTGTAGATTTTACAATGCCTAAATTATCTCTATGAGTTTCAAAATTTCCTTTTGCTAATGCCTTTGTGAATATGTCATCCAATTGATCAATCGATTTACAATACTCAACATGAAATTCACCATTGTTCACAAGTTCTCTTATGAAGTGATATATGGTATCAATGTGCTTTCTTTTCTAGTGAAAAACATGGTTCTTGGATAGGGCGATCACTGAATTGTTGTCACAATAGATTGTTGTTGGTCCTCCTTATTTCTATTGAAGACCTTCTAAAAATATGCATAACCAGACTGCTTGACATGTTGCTGATGTTGCTGCTACATACTCTGCTTCTGCTAATGAAAGTGTCACAATGGGATTCTTCTTGGATTCCCATGAAATCACCCCTGATCCAAGATGAAAAACATGACCGAAAGTGCTCTTCCTGTCATCCAAACTTCTTGCAAAATCACTGTTAGTGAAACCTATCAAAACATCATAGTTAGTGCTTGAGTATAAAATTCCATAGCTTGAAGTCCCTGCAACATATCGTAAGATCCTCTTTCCAACTTGCCAATTCGAGTCTTTGGGAGACTCCGTGAACCTGGAAATCAAGCTAATAGCATACATAATATCTGGTCTCGTAGCTGTGAGATACATGACACTTTCTATAAGTCTTTTAAACGATGTTGGATCTACTTTGGGAAAGTTATCTTCTTTTCTCAACTTTGTACCTGTTTCCACTGGTGTAGGTATCGGTTTGCAATTAAGCATTCCAAATCGCTTAATAACTTCATTAGCATATTTACTTTGAGAGATAAATATACGTTTTTCTGATTATTCTACCTCTAAGCCAATAAAGAACTTCATTAATCCAAGGTTTGTCATCTCGAACTCTTTACTCATAGATGCCTTGAACTCATCTACGGATAGGTCACCTGTAAAAATAATATCATTAACATATAAACAAACTATCAAAATTTGTCCATGTTGATTTACTTTTGTGTAAAGTGTTGGTTCGTTGCAGCTTCTACTAAAACATTTTTTATTAGATAAGAATCAATTCTTCTATACCAAGCTCTTGGAGCTTGCTTGAGCCCATATAGAGATTTCTTCAACTTGTAAACTTTCTCTTCATGTTCTTTGATTTCATACCCATGTGTTTGCTCCACATAAATTTATTCTTCAATAATTCCATTCAAGAATGTTGACTTGACATCCATCTGATACACTTTCCATCTTTTCTAGGCTGCTATTTCTAGGACTACTCTTATTGTGTCCAATCTTGCCATTGGTGCAAAATTTTATCCAAAATCAATTCTTGGTTGTTGCGAGAAACCTTTTTCTACTAACCTTGCATTGTACCTATCAATCTCACCTTTTTCATTGAGTTTGGTCTTATAGACCCACTTCACACCAATGGGTTTCTTATTTTTTGGCAGGTAAACTAGATCCCATGTACCATTTCTCTTAATGGAATCTATCTCTTCGTCCGTAGATTTTACCAAATGCTCTTCTTTTGCTGCCTTTTCATAAAACACAGGTTGACTAGCAATAAAAGCATAATTGGTATTTGCATCCAATTAATCATAAATATCTTCCAATCTTCTAGTCTTTCTATTACTGTGATCAGATTCATTACCTGATTGTGGACTAGTAGTATATCGATCTATTGATCTGGTTGCTTCACCTCAAACTGAGTTTCTAGGTGTCCTTGTTGGAGTATTTGCTACTAGTGAAGATGCTACTAGACCCTATTGTCCTATCAACTCTTCTTCTTCTTCTTCTTCTTCATCTTCTGGTTGTGGTATTGCATCTCCCACAACCTTGTCTATGGTTCCATTCCATGACTCTTCCTCCTTGAACAACACATCTCTATTGAAGATAACCATTTTTGGTAATACGGTTATACAGTTTTTAGGATTTAGATTCTTCACCGTATCTAAGAAAGATACATTTCTCACTCATGTCATCTAGCATTTTTCCTAGTTGTTTAGGAACATGAGCATAATCAACACAACCAAATATTCTAAAATGAAAAATATTACAACTCATACATGTCCATGCTTCCTATGGTATTCTGTTCTTCACAATTTTGGTGGGAGATCTGTTCATCACATGAACAACACAAGCCACTACGTCTCCCAAAAATTCATGGTACAAGTTTCTTCCTTTCAGCATGCTCCTTGCCATATTCATGATGGTTATGTTCTTGCATTCTGCAACACCGTTCTGCTGAGGTGTATATCTTGTAGTGAATTGCCTCTTGATTCCATGATATTTGCAGTAATCATGAAATTCCTTTGAGTCATACTCTCCCCCTCCATCTGATCTCAATACTTTGAGTTGATGACCACTCTGTTTTTCAACCAGAGCCTTAAATTCCTTGAACTTGCCAAAAGTTTCAGACTTATGACGAAGGAAATACACCCATTTTTTTCTACTGAAATCATCAATAAATGTAAGAAAGTAATAGCTTCCACCAATTGACTAAGTCTGCATTGGACCACACAGATTAGTATGAATAAGTTCTAAAGGTGCGTGTGCCCTTCGAGAGATACCTTTAGGAAAGCTATCCCTGTGTTTTTTTGCAATGATGCAACACTCACAACTATTTGTTGGCTCCTTCATAGGGGGTAATCCTTTTACCATCCATTTCTGCTGCAACAACTTGAGACCACCAAAGTGAAGATGCCCATATATCTGAAATTCCATAACCAATACTCATCCATGCATGTGGATTTTTGAGCGAAAGAGCTTACCTTGTTGTTGCAATTCATGACTAGTAGATATATCATGTTCCTAGTCACTTGTACTTTGATGATCAACTGTCTATTTGGGGGTTTGTCATAGATTTCATAGTTTGATCCATCAAAGACAAGTATGTATTTATTTTCAGTAAGTTTCCCAATGCTAAGCAGATTATGCTTAATCTTGGAGCATAATATACATTTGTGATTCTCTTTTGTTGGCCTTGTTTGGTGTTAGGAACCTATGTCAACCCTTCTCTTTACTATATTAGTATATTGTTGTTGGACGCATATGATTTGTAAGTCGTCCCGTAGTATTTGTTGATCCGTAGTTTATATTAGCCCATAGTATTGATCCATAGTATTGGACACATATGCTTTGTAAGTCGTCCCGTAGTATTATATGTCCCATGGTTTTGACTCATAGTATTGGGCATAGACTTAGTATATAAGTGTGTGTTGAGGTCATTGAAGGCACCATGAAGTTAATTGTATTGAGCTTGCTCAAAGGAGGTTGCCCCCTTGAAGTGGCTCGTGATCAATATAAAAGGGATTCTGAGTTCTATTATTTATGATATCTCGTGTATTTGCATTAATTAATTATTGCAGGTTCATCACATCTGGTATCAAAGCACTTTCTTGGGCTCGTTGGGTGGAATTTCTGCCAATTTTTTTTTTTCGCATCTGTTGCAGCTTCGGATTTGGGAATAATCACTATCCGCTTAACTGTGGGAAGTACTTGGGCATAAGCCCTAAAACTCATTCTGAGGAGTACCACAGGAACCCCAAAGTAGCTGGCCCATTGAGAGGACCTGCCAGCGAAAAGGGCAACGACCCCTGCCTGATTGACTAGTTCCCACCCATGAGGTAAACCAAGAGCTGTCGTTTGTGGCAAAGCGGTCATCAGTTTTACCTGAGCCGTGGAGTGAGGGGTACTTCCCCAATACACAAGCCGTCAGACAGCATTGGTGGCCAAGTGAAACACCTGAACTGTTAGGAAGCAGTACATACCTAGGGTCCATATCTATTTTTAGTTGAACTGTTGCCGATCACTTCTGCTCCAAATCCAGCCATTTCAGATCTATTCTGAAAGTGGTTCCAGATCCAATCGCCATTTCAGATCCAACCATTTTCAATCCCTTCCACATCGTTGCGCCGCTGTTGACGATCCATTTCACTCTGTTTCCCTTGAAATTTTCGGGGAACGCCTGTCATCCCATTCTGCATCTTTCATTCCTGAGGACCCTATCCCCAATTCCCCTTCCCAAAGCCCGAAATCCCACATTTGTCTATTTTTAGGGTTTTCCATAACTTCCTCAGATTTCACCCAATCACCTTCAAATTTTACCACAGAGTTCCTTTCTGAATTTTGCTTCTTTGTCCCCCTCTGCCAAATTTTCTCCTTTTATCACCCCGCTTATGAAATCCCCCTTTTTTCTTTCTTGTCCTTTCGACAATGTCCAAAATCTAGTCAAACCCCAACTACCCATCAGATTGTTTCCCCAATCCAAATTTCCCTTTACTAAATCAGCTTCTGTTTGTGTTTTTCTACCCATTCCACCCAAAAAAAAAAAAAAAAAAAAACCTGGTTATGGTTGTCACCTGTGCAGGAGCACACACCATGGAGGAAGCACTTGCAGCCATCCAAACCAAACTCCAAGATCTGGATGAAAAATTTCTCAGCCTCCATCTTCAGCATTCAGCCATGAACAATACCCAACAGCCATAATCTTTTGCAGCCACCGGGTTCTCTTCTTCTAGCAATTTTCGTGGGCCGAAGCTTGATTTTCCTTGCTTCAATGGTACTGATACGACTGGATGGATATACCGAGCAGAACAATATTTCAGTCTGCATAATACTTTTGATGTCCAGAAAGTTCCACTTGCATCCTTTCATTTGGAACAGGAATCCCTTCAATGGTATCGTTGGTACATCAAAGCTCATCCCGAGCCAAACTAGACAGATTTTTGCCAACTCATTTTGCCACGATTTGGTCCTAGTGCTTTTGATGATTTCACAAGAGCACTCACTAAACTTCACCAAATTGGCACAGTGAGAGAGTATCAGACAGAATTTAAGAAATTGGCCAATCACACAGATGGATTGTCTGATGAATTCTATAGGAGTTGTTTTATCAGTGGTCTCAAGGATGAAATCCGCTCAGAGGTCAAAACGTTTTGTCCCAACACAATGATGGGAGTCCTAGGGTTGGCTAAGCTGGCCGAGGACAAGATCGCAGCCCAACAACGCTCCAAACCCACCTTTGTTCCCTTAAGAAATATGGGTTCCCAACGACCTCCCATCTCTCCTTCTCCTGAACCAACTCGTATCAAGTATTTGTCTGAAATAGAAATGTAGGCACGACGAGAAAAAGGGCTTTGCTATAATTGTGATGAGAAATTCACTCGGGGACATAGATGTGTTCAACAAAAGCTCTATCTCTTGGATGTGGATTCTCCGCCTGCCTTAGAACTTGGTGAAGAAGCTACAGATACAGTAGATGATCAGGTCGACATTCAACACCCTCCTGTTGACACCCCATCTCAGGACGACCCACCCGATATCTCTCTCCATGTTGTAACCGGCGTCACCACCCCACAAACAATGAGGGTCAAGGGATACTTCAAGAAGCTCCCTCTTACCATACTCATTGATTCTGGTAGCACTCATAACTTCATTGACCCTCGGATTGCCAAACGGGCTGATTGTTTTGTCCATCCTTGCTCCAACTTTGAAGTCATGGTTCCCAATGGGGGCACCTTACCTTGCAAGGGGAAGTGTCACAATGTGCGTATCTCTATGGAAGATTATAACCTACGCTCTGACATGTTTTCCTTTTCCTTAGGCGGATGTGATATGGTTTTGGGCGTTCAATGGTTACGCACACTTGGCCCCATCTTATGGGATTTTGCTGAACTTTGGATGCAGTTTAAAGTCAATGGGGCACAACACAAATTTATGGGCTTACAATCAGGGTCTCTCTGCATCATCAATTCACATCGCCTGGAAAAAATCCTTAAGAAGAATTCACATGGTGTCATCGCTCAGCTCAATTCCATTCAGATGCACCCATCAACAGTCTCCACTACTTCCCTAGATAGATATGCAGGTATCTTTGCTCAACCAATGCGCTTGCTGCCTTCAAGAGACCTTTCTGGTAAGAATTTAGCCACATCTACCTCTCAGCAGGAAATGATGGCTATTTTGCATGCAGTACAGAAGTGGCAGCCATACCTATTAGGGAATTATTTCTGCATCAAAACTGATCTCCCGAGTCTGGAAAATTTTCTGGAACAATGAGTCTCCTCCTCGCCACACCTGAAATGGGTTATCCAACTCATGGGTTATCCCTATGTGATCACTTACAAGAAGGGTAAGGACAATATGGTGGAAGATGCTCCTTCTTGCACAATTGATGACCCAGTTTCTCTTACAGCTCTTTCTCTTCTTGTTCCAAATTGGTTGCAATATGTTCAACAGGGCTCTCTCTTCTATGCACTCCATGCTTCTTCATCAATAGGGCACTCTGGGTTCTACAAAATGTATGACCAAGAACAATGTAACTTATTTTGGCAGGGACTAAAAATGACAATTCAATAGATGGTGGATGACGATGATACTTTCCAAGTCAACAAGGGTGAAACGACACTTTTTTCGGGATTGCTCAAACCCTTTCCCATCCCTACACAGCTTTGGCCAACTATTTCTATGGATTTCCTAGTAGCGCTTTGATGGTACAATACCACATCTCAAAGGACACCATATGAAGCAGTCTATAGAAAAACACCACCATTTCTTCTTCCATACACCCTTAGCAGCTCTCCAGTTCAGGAAATTGACTCGGTTCTTCGAAACCGCGATCAGATTCTTCTCATTCTGCAGGACAATCTTCACATGGCCAGAATTCCCCTGAAACAACAAGCCGATCAGCACCATTCTGAGCGCATTTTCCATGCAGTTGACATGGTTGTTCTTCATCTACAGCCTTCCAAGCAATCCTCCTTGACACTCCAAAGGTGTCAGTTGCCTCATATGCAACCCGAGGCTACTAGCGGGGAACCACTCCTTCAGATCTTGCAACAATTTCTCCAACCAAAGCTTTGAGGACAAAGCTTTTTCTAACGGAGAGGGGATGTTAGGAACCTATGTCAACCCTTCTCTTTACTATGTTAGTATATTTTTGTTGGACACATATGCTTTGTAAGTCGTCCCGTAGTATTTGTTGATCCGTAATTTATATTAGCCCATAGTATTGACCCATAGTATTGGACGCATATGCTTTGTAAGTCGTCTCGTAGTATTATATGTCCCATGGTTTTGACTCATAGTATTGGGCATAAACTTAGTATATAAGTGTGTGTTGAGGTCATTGAAGGCACCGTGAAGTTAATTGTATTGAGCTTGCTCAAAGGAGGTTTCCCCCTCGAAGTGGCCCGTGATGAATATAAAAGTGATTTTGTTCTATTATTTCTGATATCTCGTGTATTTGCATTAATTAATTATTGCAGGTTCCTCACATCGATAATACGAACGGTTACACCAAAAACTCGAGATGTTAGTGAAGGCCTCCCACTAGGATCTTAACATCCCACCATGCTCTGCAGTCTAGACTCTGGGATGGATGTGCGCCTGTATGGTGGTGTCCCCTTTGCACCGTATGAGCCCCGGGCGAACACTGCAATGTCGGCGTTGCCACCCGCTCTGTGACTTGAACCTGGGTGGAGGTTTTGATACTAGAGGATACGAACCGTTACACCAAAACCTTGAGATGTTAGTGAAGGCCGCCCACCAGGAAAAACCTCTGATATCAGAGCACTTTCTTGGGCTCGCTGGGTGAAATTTCTGCCAAATTTGTTTTTGCCTCTGTTGTAGGTTCGGATTTGGGAATAATCCCTATCCGCTTAACTCTGGGAAGTACTTGGGCATAAGCCCTAAAACTCATTGTGAGGAGTACCACAGGAACCCCGAAGTAGTTGGCCCATTGAGAGGACCTGCTAGCGAAAAGGGCAACGACCCCTACCTGATTGACTAGTTTCCACCTATGAGGTAAACCAAGAACTGTCATTTGTGGCAAAGTGGTTATCAGTTTTACCTGAGCCGTGGAGTGAGGGGTACTGCCCCAATACGCAAGCTGTTATACAGCATTGGTGGCCGAGTGAAACCCCTGAACTGTTAGGAAGCCGAACATACGTCGGGTGCATATCTATTTTCAGCTGAACTGTTGTCGATCACTGCTGCACCGTTTCAGATCCAGACATTCAGATCCATTCTGACAACCGTTCCAGATCCATTCGTTTTCAATCCATTCGGCGCTGTTTCAAATCCATCTATTTTCGCTCCCTTATGGGCCATTGTAGATTTATCTGTTCCAGATCCCTTCCGAGCCGCAGCCACTCTAGTCTGAAGAAAAAAAAGTAAATAGATAAATAAAATAAAATAAAATAAATAAATAAATAAATTTTAGTTTTTTTTCCATATCTCCCTTGTTTTCACTCTGTTTCCCTTGAAATTTTTGGGGAACCCCTGTCATCCCATTCTCCATATTTCATTCCTGAGGACCCTATCCCCAATTCCCCTTCCCAAAGCCCGAAATCTCACATTTGTCTATTTTTAGGGTTTGCCATAAATTCCTCAGATTTCACCCAATCACCTTCAAATTTTACCACAGAGTTCCTTTCCGAATTCTACTTCTTTATCTCCCTCTGCCAAATTTTCCCATCCTTTCACCCAGCTTCTGAAATCCTCCTTTTTTGCTTCCTTGTCTCTTCGACTATGTCCAAAACCTAGTCAAACCCCAATTACCCTTCAGATTTTTTCCCAAATCTAGATTTTCCTTTACTGAAGCAGTTTCTGTTTTTGTTTTTCTACCCAGTCAACCAAAAAAAAAAACTCCTACTTATGGTTGTCACCCGCGCAGGAGCAAACACCATGGAGGAAGCACTTGTAGCCATCCAAACCAAACTCCAAGATCTGGATGAAAAATTTCTCAGCCTCCATCTTCAGCATTCAGCCATGAACAATAACAGACATCTAGAATCTTTTGCAGCCACTGGGTTCTCTTCTTCCAGCAATTTTCGTGGGCCGAAGCTTGATTTTTCTCGCTTCAATGGTACTGATCCGACTGGATGGATATACCGAGCAAAACAATATTTTAGTCTGCATAATACTTTTGATGTCCAGAAAGTTCCACTTGCATCCTTTCATTTGGAACAAGAAGCCCTTCAATGGTACCATTGGTACATCAAAGCTCATCCCGAACCAAACTGGATAGATTTTTGCTAACTCCTTTTGCCACGATTTGGTCCTAGTGCTTTTGATGAATTCACAGGAGCACTCACTAAACTTCACCAAATTGGCACAGTGAAAGAGTATCAGACAGAATTTGAGAAACTAGCCAATCACACAGAAGGATTGTCTGATGAATTCTACAGGAGTTGTTTTATCAATGGTCTCAAGGATGAAATCCGCTCAGAGGTCAAAATGTTCTATCCCAACAAAATGATGGAAGTCCTAGGGTTGGCTAAGTTGGCAGAGGACAAGATCACAGCTCAGCAACGCTCCAAACCCACCTTTGTTCCCTTCAGAAATATGGGTTCCCAACGACCTCCCATCACGCCTGCTCCTCAACCAACTCCTATCAAGCATTTGTCTGAAACACAAATGCAGGCACGCCGAGAAAAAGGGCTTTGTTACAATTGTGATGAGAAATTCACTCAGGGACATAAATGTGTTCAACAAAAGCTCTATCTGTTGGATGTGGATTCTCCGCCTGCCTCAAAACTTGATGAAGCAGCTCCAGATACAGTAGATGATCAGGTCGACGTTCAACACCCGCCTGTTGACACCCCATCTCAGGACGACCCACCTGAGATCTCTCTCCATGCTGTAATCGGTGTCACCACTCCATAAACAATGCGAGTCATGCGATACTTCAAGAAGCTCCATCTTACCATACTCATTGATTCTTGTAGCACTCATAACTTCATTGACCCTCGGATTGCCAAATAGGTTGATTGTTTTTTCCATCCTTGCTCCAACTTTGAAGTCATGGTTGCCAATGGGGGCACCTTACCTTGCAAGGGGAAGTGTCACAATGTGTGTATCTCTATGGAAGATTATAACCTACACTCTGATATGTTTTCCTTGTCCTTAGGCGGATGTGATGTGGTTTTGAGTGTTCAATGGTTACGCACACTTGGCCCCATCTTATGGGATTTTGCGGAACTTTGGATGCAGTTTTCAGTCAATGGGGCACAACACAAATTAATGGGCTTACAACCAGGGTCTCTCCACATCATCAGTTCACATTGTCTGGAAAAAATCCTTAAGAAGAATTCACATGGTGTCATTGCTCAGCTCCATTCCATTCAGATGCACCCATCAATGGTCTCCACTACTTCCTTGGATAAATATGCAGGTGTCTTTGCTGAACCAATGAGCTTGCCGCCTTCAAGAGACCTTTCCGGTAAGAATTTAGTCGCATCTACGTCTCAGCGGGAACTGATGGCTATTTTGCGTGCAGTACGGAAGTGGCAGCCATACCTATTAGGAAATTATTTTTGCATCAAGATTGATCTCCCGAGTCTGGAAAATTTTCTGGAACAAGGGGTCTCCTACCCAACACACCTGAAATGGGTTATCCAACTCATGGGTTATCCCTATGCGATCACTTACAAGAAGGGTAAGGATAATATAGTGGCAGATGCCCCTTCTCGCACAATTGATGAACCAATTTCTCTTGTAGCTCTTTCTCTGCTTGTTCCAAATTGGTTGCAATATGTTCAACATGGCTATCTCTTCTATGAAATCCATGCTTCTTCATTAGCAGGGCAATCTGGGTTCTTCAAAATGTATGACCGCGAACAATGTAACTTCTTTTGGCAGGGACTAACCCTGACAATTCAACAGATGGTGGCTAACTGTGATACTTTCCAGGTCAACAAGGGTGAAACGACACTCCTTTCGGGATTGATCAAACCCTTGCCCATCCCTACACAGCTTTGCCCAACTATTTCTATGGATTTCCTAGCAGTGCTCTGGTGGTACAATACCACATCTCAAAGGACACCATATGAAGCAGTCTATGGACAGACACTGCCAGTTCTTCTTCCATACACCCTTAGTAGCTCCCTAGTTCAGGAAATTGACTCAGTTCCTCGCAACCGCGATCAGATTCTTCTCATTCTGCAGGATAGTCTTCACATGGCCAGAATTCACCTGAAACAACAAGCCGATCAGCACCGTTCTGAGTGCATTTTCCACGCAGCTGATAGGGTTCTTCTTCATCTACAACCTTCCAAGCAATCCTCCCTAACACTCCAAAGGCATCAGTGGCCCGCAATGCAACCCAAGGATGCTACCAGGGAACCACTCCTTCAGATTTTGCAGCAATTTCTCCAACCGAAGCGTTGAGGACAAAGCTTTTTCTAAGGGTGAGGGGATGTTAGGAACCTATGTCAACCCTTCTCTTTACTATGTTAGTATATTGTTGTTGGATGCATATGCTTTTTAAGTCGTCCCGTAGTATTTGTTGATCCGTAGTTTATATTAGCCCATAGTATTGACCCATAGTATTGGACGCATATGCTTTGTAAGTCATCTCGTAGTATTATATGTCCCATGGTTTTGACTCATAGTATTGGGCATAGACTTAGTATATAAGTGTGTGTTGAGGTCATTGAAGGCACCGTGAAGTTAATTGTATTGAGCTTGCTCAAAGGAGGTTGCCCCCTTGAAGTGGCCCGTGATCAATATAAAAGTGATTCTTTTCTATTATTTCTGATATCTCGTGTATTTGCATTAATTAATTATTGCAGGTTCATCACATCTGGTATCAGAGCACTTTCTTGGGATCGCTGGGTGAAATTTCTGCCAATTTTTTTTTTCGCATCTATTGCAGGTTCGGATTTGGGAATAATCCCTATCCGCTTAACTGTGGGAAGTACTTGGGCATAAGCCCTAAAACTCATTGTGAGGAGTACTACAAGAACCCCAAAGTAGTTGGCCCATTGAGAGGACCTGCCGGTGAAAAGGGCAACGACCCCTACCTGATTAACTAGTTCCCACCCGTGAGGTAAACCAAGAGCTGTCGTTTGTGGCAAAGCGGTTATCAGTTTTACCTGAGCCGTGGAGTGAGGGGTACTGCCCCAATACGCAAGCCGTCAGATAGCATTGGTGGCCGAATGAAACCCCTGAACTATTAGGAAGCTGCACATACCTGGGGTCCATATCTATTTTCAGTTGAACTGTTGCCGATCACTTCCGTTCTAGATCCATCCATTTCAGATATATTATGCAAGTCGTTCCAGATCCAGTCGTCGTTTCAGATCCAACCATTTTCGATTCCTTCCACGCCGTTGCAGATCCATCTGTTGCGGATCCCTTCCACGCTGTGCCGTTGTAGATCCATCTGTTGCGGATCCCTTCCATGCCACTGTTACCGATCCATTTCTGGAAAAAAAAAAATCAGTTTTTTCTCCATATCTCCCTTGTTTTCACTCTGTTTCCCTTGAAATTTTCGGGGAACCCCTGTCATTCCATTCTGCATCTTTCATTCCTGAGAACCCTATCCCCAATTCTCCTTCCCAAAGCCCGAAATCCCACATTTGTCTATTTTTAGGGTTTTCCATAATTTCCTCAGATTTCACCCAATCACCTTCAAATTTTACCCCATAATTCCTTTTTGAATTCTGCTTCTTTGTCCCTCTCTGCCAAATTTTCTCATTCTATCACCCCCCTTCTGAAATCCCCTTTTTTCTTTCTTGTCCTTTCGATAGTGTCCAAAATCTAGTCAAACCCCAATTACCCATCAGATTGTTTCCCCAATCCAAATTTCCCTTTACTAAATCAGCTTTTGTTTGTGTTTTTCTACCCATTCCGCACAAAAAAAAAAACCTGGTTATGGTTGTCACCCGTGCAGGAGCAAACACCATGGAGGAAGCACTTGCAACCATCCAAACCAAACTCCAAGATTTTGATGAAAAATTTCTCAGCCTCCATCTTCAACATTCAGCCATGAACAATAACCGACAACCAAAATCTTTTGCAGCCACCAGGTTCTCTTCTTCCAGCAATTTTCGTGGGCCGAAGCTTGATTTTCCTCACTTCAATGGTACTGATCTGACTGGATGGATATACCAAGAAGAACAATATTTCAGTCTGCATAATACTTTTGATGTCCAGAAAGTTCCACTTGCATCCTTTCATTTGGAACAGGAAGCCCTTCAATGGTACCGTTGGTACATCAAAGCTCATCCCGAGCCAAACTGGACAGATTTTTTCCAACTCGTTTTGCCACGATTTGGTCCTAGTGCTTTTGATGATTTCACAGGAGCACTCACTAAACTTCACCAAATTGGCACAGTGAGAGAGTATCAGACAGAATTTGAGAAATTGACCAATTACATAGAAGGATTGTCTGATGAATTCTACAGGAGTTGTTTTATCAGTGGTCTCAAGGATGAAATCTGCTTAGAGGTCAAAGTGTTTTGTCCCAACACAATGATGGAAGTCCTAGGGTTGGCTAAGCTGGCTGAGGACAAGATCGCAGCTCAACAACGCTCCAAACCCACCTTTGTTCCCTTTAGAAATATGGGTTCCCAATGACCTCCCATCACGCCTTCTCCTCAACCAACTCCTATCAAGCATTTGTCTGAAATAGAAATGTAGGCACGTCGAGAAAAAGGGCTTCGCTATAATTGTGATGAGAAATTCACTTGGGGACATAGATGTGTTCAACGAAAGCTCTATCTCTTGGATGTGGATTCTCCACCTACCTTAGAACTTGGTGAAGAAGCTACCGATACAGTAGATGATAAGGTCGACATTCAACACCCACCTGTTGACACCCCATCTCAGGACGACCCACCCAAGATCTCTCTCCATGCTATAACCGGTGTCACCACCACACAAACAATGCGGGTCAGGGGATACTTCAAGAAGCTCCGTCTTACCATATTCATTTATTCTGGTAGCACTCATAAATTCATTGACCCTCGGATTGCCAAATAGGTTGATTGTTTTGTCCATCCTTGCTCCAACTTTGAAGTCATGGTTCCCAATGGGTGCACCTTACCTTGCAAAGGGAAGTGTCACAATGTGCGTATCTCTATGGAAGATTATAACCTATGCTCTAACATGTTTTCCTTATCCTTAGGCAGAAGTGATGTGGTTTTGGGCGTTCAATGGATACGCACACTTGGCCCCATCTTATGGGATTTTGCTGAACTTTGGATGCAATTTAAAGTCAACGGGGCACAACACAAATGTATGGGATTACAACTAGGGTCTCTCTGCATCATCAGTTCACATCGCCTGGAAAAAATCCTTAATAAGAATTCACATGGTGTCATCGCTCAGCTCAATTCGATTCAGATGCACCCATCAACAGTCTCCACTACTTCCTTGGATAGATATGCAGGTATCTTTGCTGAACCAATGCGCTTGCTACCTTCAAGAGACCTTTTCGGTAAGAATTTAGCCACATCTACCTCTTAGTAGGAAATGATGGCTATTTTGTATGCAGTACAGAAGTGGCAGCCATAGCTATTAGGGAATTATTTCTGCATCAAGACTGATCTCCCGAGTCTGGAAAATTTTCTGGAACAATGGGTCTCCTCCCCAACACACCTGAAATGGGTTATCCAACTCATGGGTTATCCCTATGTGATCACTTACAAGAAGGGTAAGGACAATATGGTGGAAGATGCTCCTTCTTGCACAATTGATGACCCAGTTTCTCTTACAACTCTTTCTCTGCTTGTTCCAAATTGGTTGCAATATGTTCAATAGGGCTCTCTCTTCTATGAACTCCATGCTTCTTCATCAACAAGGCACTCTGGGTCCTGCAAAATGTATGACCGGGAACAATGTAACTTCTTTTGGCAGGGACTAAAAATGATAATTCAACAGATGGTGGCTGACGATGATACTTTCCAAGTCAACAAGGGTGAAACGACACTCCTTTCGAGATTGATCAAACCCTTACCCATCCCTACACAGCTTTGCCCAACTATTTCTATGGATTTCCTAGCAGTGCTCTGGTGGTACAATACCACATCTCAAAGGACACCATATGAAGCAGTCTATGGAAAAACACCGCCAATTCTTCTTCCATACACCCTTAGCAGCTCCCCAGTTTAGGAAATTGACTCGGTTCTTCGAAACCGCGATCAAATTCTTCTCATTCTGCAGGACAATCGTCACATGGCCAGAATTCGCCTGAAACAACAAGCCGATCAACACCGTTTTGAGCACATTTTCCACGCAGCTGACAGGGTTCTTCTTCATCTACAGCCTTCCAATCAATCCTCCTTGACACTCCAAAGGCGTCAGTGGCCTGAAATGCAACCTGAGGATGCTACTGGGGAACCACTCCTTCAGATTCTGCAGCAATTTCTCCAACCAAAGCTTTGAGGACAAAGCTTTTTCTAAGGGAGAGGAGATGTTAGGAACCTATGTCAACCCTTCTCTTTACTATGTTAGTATATTGTTGTTGGACGCATATGCTTTGTAAATCGTCCCTTAGTATTTGTTGATCCGTAGTTTATATTAGCCCATAGTATTGACCCATAGTATTGGACATATATGCTTTGTAAGTCGTCCCGTAGTATTATATGTCCCATGGTTTTGACTCATAGTATTGGGCATAGACTTAGTATATAAGTGTGTGTTGAGGTCATTGAAGGCACCGTGAAGTTAATTGTATTGAGCTTGCTCAAAGGAGGTTACCCCCTCAAAGTGGCCCGTGATCAATATAAAAGTGATTTCGTTCTATTATTTTTGATATCTCATGTATTTGCATTAATTAATTATTGCAGTTTCATCACATATGATGATGACCACCAGAACCTATGATACTTTGATGATCAACTGTCTATTTGGGTGTTTGTCATAGATTTCACAGTTTGATCCATCAAAGACAAGTCTGTATTTATTTTCAGTAAGTTTCCCAATGCTAAGCAGATTATGCTTCAATCTTGGAGCATAATATACATCTGTGATTCTCTTTTGTTGGCCATGTTTGGTGAGAATGTTGACCACTCCTTTTCCAAGAACTGGAACTACCTCATTCGTGCTAACTTTGAACTCTGTCTTTACTGATGCATATAGGTATTCAATTAGACCACTATCACCTGTCATATGGTTACTGCGGCCACTGTCTAAAAGAAAAAGTCCCTTTGGGATTTCGTGTGCAGCATGACATGTAAGAAATAACATTTCTTCTTTATTCTCAAAGGTATTGGTCACATTAGCATTATGTTTTTCCTGATAAGGCCTTTTATTTCTACATTCATTAGCATAATGGCCAAATTTATTGCAATAATAACACTTAACATTAGATTTATCTGACCCTTTTTTGTCATAGTTCCCACCTTCATGGTTATGATCGTGATCTTGATCTTCCTTGCCATTACTTCGGCCACCTCTGCCTCTTCCTCTACCTTTTGAGAATGAGACTTGTTCTTTGAAAGCATTCTCCAGAGATGAATATTCATTCATGTTGATTCTGGATTCATATGATAGTAGCGATATGGTCAATTCGTCTATAGAGAGAGTACTCAAATCCTTTGCTTCTTCAATCGCTACAACTTTCAGATCAAATTTGGTGGGTAGGTGTCTTAGAACCCTTTCAACCACCCTTTGATCTTCAATCTTTTCACCATAGGTATTTAGCTGATTTACAATCCCCATGACTTTGGTCATGAAAGAATCTACTGTGTTTGATTCTTTCATCTTCAAATCTTCAAAATCCCTTCTTAGGTTTTGGATTTTAGCTATTTGTACCTTACCAGCACCCTGATAAATGGTCGCCAAGGTTTCCCATGCTGCTTTGGCATGTAATGAAGATGATATATTTGGAAATATGTTGTTATCCAAAGAATTCATTATGTGATGCAGTCCCTTTGCATCCTTCTTCCTATGAATTCGCAGAATATCCTTTTCTCCGTTTGATAGGGCTTGATAAGCTGCGTCATATGTTGGTTCGGAATAGCCATTCACGATATATTCCCACACATATTTCGATCTAAGAGAGAGAGAAGTCATGAGATTTCACTAGTAGTGTTGGAGAGAGATACCAGCACTTCAACACTATAGTAGAAGAAAATCTCCAAATCACAGCAATAAAAGGCTCCAAATCACATCATAAAAAATGCAGCAACTATATTAAGACCAAAATGCTTCAACATAATGCAAGAATTTAAATGTATGATTATCCATCTTGAATCAACCAAATCGTATCAACAACAAACATATATAAATGGGAACTCTATTATTGCATTCACGATGCATCAATAGATAGAATATGCCTATGGGAACTATATTCTCTTGAGTGCATACTACATCAACATAAATGGAAGGTTGTCTATTCTCTCCATGCGCACTAGCCTTGTGCATTTATCCTCTAGTGAGGTAACCTTTACAGTGGGAAATGCAATTGTTACCTCTCCTTTTCCATGCAACAATCCTGGGTCACTAGGAGAGAAGATAGACTAGGGTTTGGTCGTGAGAGTTCTAAAGTCGCGAGAAGGGAATAGACTTAGGTTAGAAAGGAGAGGGATGACCAGCAGTAGATGGCGATCCACATAAACATTGGTAGTAGAAATACAATATGCAGGTATGATTGTGTACCAGAATAATGTATGAATGCCTATATTTTTAGACAAATTAGGACAGAGCTCATAGAAGAGAAATACACAGGAAGCGGGCTGTAGGTATGGCAATGTTGAGTAGGTCAGGAAACAGGGCTTAGAAAACATCTAGTAGAGAAAATTTATTTTTTTGCTGAGGTAAAGGTATGAGGTCGATAGAGAATAAGCCAGGATGAGAAGGCTAAGGAAAGACCGAGATTATGGTAGAATGATAGGCCTAGAAAATTTCCTGATCTGATACCATTGTTACATGCCCCAAAAGGGAAAATAGAAAAAAACCACAAACACATAGAGACAAGAGTCAAAGCACAAGTTAATTCTTATTAATTGAATGCATATGTATATAATGAGAATGTCCCTTGGGTTCAACTTCCCAAGTGGACTCTTGGAATCCCAAATACTCTTAGTCTTTTTTTCACAATAATATTCCTCACACTAAGGATTAGGCTCCAACCTATGGGGATAAGTATAATGGAGTGTTTACATGAGGATACCTCATGGTTCTTGGATGAACAAGTATTGTTGGGCCTCTCCCAAGTGGGACAATTTTGAGCAAGAAGGAGTTTTGGAACTTCGGAGTTGAGCGTAGTTCAGTTGAAACATTTTTGTATAAGTTTTTGGTATGCTGCGAAGTTGCGCGCAGTGCAGCGTTGGAAGAGATGCGAAGATCGATACTGCAAGGAGGCAGTACTATGGTGTTTCCAGTCTACGTGGATCTGGCAAAGCAGAGTGTTGGATGGAAGACGGTACAAATTCCGATTAGACTAGCAGTGGTCTATTTATGGGTAAAGATGCTCCAGGAGTACCAAGCAGTGGGTAGGATCAGAAGAGGAAAGAAAGCGACTAGTCTCACATGCGAAAGAACCACTACCTGAACCACTCGCACGAGACCGTTAGAGGAAGAATGACTCAGTGAAAGGGACTTGTTGGAATGCATGTGACAGGAAGCCTGATAGCGACGTGGGCATGCGTTGGAGGCAGGCCGGGATGGAATATTCGCTACCAGAAGACAGCAAGATCGATGAGATGGAAACTGTAATGGTTTTGTAAACCTAAGGGTTTTTTCCTATGGATTGTAAAGACATGACCTGCGGGCATGATCTATAAATAGGAATAATTTTGTACGGGAAAGGGGTAATATTCATTGTTGATCTTTCGGTTTATGAAGGACTCTCATTTTGTATTGTTCTTATTATCAATTTGATAAACATTTGTTGAAGAACATTTTGTAAAGGCTCTGCAGCTGTGTGCGTAGAGGCCGAGAGAGAGAGAAGAAGGTCTGCAAGCTGAGTGCGCAGACAAGAATTGTTGTACCCTTCCCAAAGACTAATATAACAACAGTTATTGTGGACATAGCCTCCATCCGGGGGTTGAACCACGTTAAATACTGTGTAGTTTGATTGTTGTGTTTCTGCATTTGCTTATTTGCCTACTTTGAATGTCTGGATTCTCATTTATATGCTGTATGTTAATGCTTTTATATGTATTCGCCATAGAGGAAATATGGGAATAATATGTTAAGTCTTACATGAATAGATGAATGATGAATGCACAGTATTCCAAGTAGGTGGAAGTATCTGTTTATTGATTAATCACAAGAGTGTGTAACATTTAGATTGAATAACCCTTCAAGGCATAGCAGTGTATGTTTTGTCTTCTTGCATTCATTATAAGGCTAATTAATTTAAGGTAGTAGATGAATGATTAAGTATCAAGTGGAGTATCTAGTGGTTAAGTTTGGAAGAGGAAGCGTATAACTTAGTTGCACTTTCCTATTCATTGTATCCTACCTGAACAACGTAGCCCTTGGGTGTGTTGGTTGCACCGCGGTTATTTTATAGAAGTGTGGACCGCGGCGTAGTCTATCATTGCGCAGTCCTCAGTTCACATCGCACGTCTAATAGTTCACTGCGCAGTAGTCCTGTCCGAACAACTCATCACTTCACTGTAGAAAAATGATTCTGTAGTGCCCCCATAGCTACACCTTGAGTGAGACCACAGTCTGTTTGTAGGCTGTTGCCGAAAGGGCCGGTGAGTAGGGGTTTTGTTGGTTAAGTTAAACCGCGTAGAACCTAGGTCTACATTGGAAACCTCTAGATTAGTTTGTAATCCAACAAATTGTTCTGTTTCTGTGCTAAGAATCCGTGATGAGCTAAAGTCATGATGTGTAATGCAGAAGAAGTTGAGTTGGGCGTCAACTTTTGGTATCCAGACAAGAAAGAAATCTGGGCTTGGTGTGATAAGACAGAAAGAGATTTCGCAAGGAAAGAAAATAGAAACCCAGTGGTTGAATAAGTACCTGTGGAAAGACGTGCACGAGGTTTTCTGGGCGTCTTTTGGAAACGAGCTACATGATTGGTTGTCAAGACTTGTAGAGCACATAAATTGTATCTCGCGAAGTGCACCGACCGAGTGGACACCGGAGCTTATTGAACAGCTCAAAGCACTAGATAGTGCATTTGTCCGAGCAGTTGATTTTTGGGTCGACAGTACATTGCAAAGTTTTGTGACAGAGTTCATTGTGGACATGCTAAAGTCCTACAGGGCAGCCGAAAGAGAATTTTTCAAGGGAATCAGAGGTAAGTATCTGAACAACCTCAGTTTATATATTAAAATGCTTTTAGATGATAAAGGTGTTTCTAGAATGTAGTAAGATACTTACATCTGTCATGGTAGACAATACATATAGTGGTTCCTACGAAGAAATTCATAGCCTGAGAAGAAGAAAGAGATACAATTTCGTCCCTGAGAAAACTACTAGTGGACCTGGATTCTGTGTAGAAATACATTCAGAAGCTGACCTTGATAGCCAAACCGCACCTCTATCTTCCACCTGTCAGCCTATTACACCGCAAAATCCATTGGTTGCACATACCACGCCTCCCTTATCTCAGAACCCATCAGTCCAAAACCCACCGGTTGCGAGCACCGTGCAACCCACACCGCAGGAGTAGGTGCCCAAGCTATTTCAAATCAACCTAGCCAATCTCAGGCTATTATCCCTCAGAATATTATCCCTAGTATCACTCAGAGAACCACACCACCTCGAAGGAGGATGGCTGATGATATCAAACTCTCGATATTCAAAGGAATGGGTCTAGAAGACCCCGATTAACATTGGTTTCTATGTGAAGTCGTATGGAGTGTAAAGAAAGTACAGGATGACGCTGTGAAGCAAGCGCAGCTCATCACCACATTTAGAGACCACCCCTTGCACTAGTTCATGAAATATTTGCAGGGACACCAAAGAACCCTAACAGAAATCAAGGCTGCACTCTTAGCAGAATTTAAGAAGCCAAAGTCAGAGTCATAGTGTATCACAAAGCTGAAAGAGATCAAACAAAAACCTAATGAAACAGTTTGGGAGTTTGATCAGAAATTTAAGACACTACTAGACCAAGTAAGGTTTGATATTCCACCATAGAAACATAAGGAGTGGTTTATAGCCGCGTTGCTGCCCCATATTAGACAGCCGTTAATGCAGAAAAAATTGGCTTCGCAGCCAGAAGCATTGGAGATCACGATGAAGCTGGAATCCTCGCCTATGGGAGGAACTAGCACTGGGATATCGCAAATTCAAAACCAGTTGGCTACCCTAACGCTACAATTGCAAGACATAAAGCAAGGAAAGCAAGAGAGAAAGGAAGTCTAGTGTACATGCAAGGGGGGAAGGACACACTAAGGAATATTGTCCTTTATTCTAGGATTTCCTTAACATGGGTGGACCAAACCCATTGAATCCACATCCAGGGACCTGGTGTGAAATTTGCAGAACCATAGGACACTGGTCAAAATACTGCCATATGATACAGTGTTAGGTTTATACGAGCATACACATTAACTTGCGAGAGCATACATATTAACTTGCGAGAGAAATAAAAACAGAAACAAGCAAACACTTGAGAGAGACACATAATTTACCCTGGAAACCCCATGCGAGGAAAACCAGCACCCAATGAAGATCTTCATTACCCATGACTTAAACTGGCCAAGCTGGGCAAAGTGAGCTCACCCGCTCACCTCCAGGCCACTTTACAATGGAGCCACCTCAAGCCTTATAAAGGCTTCCTTACATGCAATACCATGGGGCAATACCATGGGCTACAACAAACCATGTCCCCAAAAACATGTGCTAGACCTAACCAACTTTGACTCAATCCCGAGTCAAGGTTAACCCTAACAATCCCCCCTTTAAATTTGACTTGGAGTAAACACCAACCCCCCTCAAATTTTTAATCGAGGAATCTCACATACACCCTCCCTATCACCTAGGTCTTTCTCCCGACTTTACCGGTGAGTTACCAGGGGTATGCATGCCTTACTAGGTCTTACAGCCATATGCCCTTTTACATGCAAACTACTCCATTTTAAGTTTTTTTTTTTATGTGTCTTCATCGTGACTACACCATCACCATCAGTTGCTTCAACCTCTCGCTTTTCCATGCTCGCTTTCTTTCTCATTTTGGCCATTCTTTCATAGCCCCTTTCACGCATATTTATTCTTCCAACCATGATCTTTCTCCATGACATTGGCGAATAGGTTCTCTCTCAGGTTTCCATGGAGGATTTCCTTTTACATCCTCACAGATCCACTAGATCATGCAGTGAATGATCGTCTGCGGCCTGCACAAATTCACGCAGATATGAATTTACACGGATCTCTTCATTGAGATAATGTCATGGTTCTCTGAATGACGGCACAATGAGGATATTTTCTCATCATGCAAACAATGAGCTCTCTCACGTCTAGCAATTTGAAGATCCACAATTATCCAACGAGCCATTTCTCTAGGCGAGCAAATCTCTTCAATGCAAGCACCGATTTCACACTCAACTTCCTCAAGTGCACAACCTTTATGCATGAGACTCTTTCCTTAGTGCATTCTCACACCATTGGTTCTCATGCTCACGGATTCTGAGTCTCTTCACAATGGATCCTCTACATGGACCAAGATTCTTTCTCGAGCGCAAGCAGCGATCGCATAAGCAACATGTTCAGCAATAGATGCAGCACAAGCTCTCTACTGGTGGGCAGCCCTTCTCTTACAACAATAGTCATTCCATAGGTGGAAGATCGCTATTCTTCTAAGTGATATCAACTTGAAGCGAGAAAAATATTCTAGGGCTCTTGTCACACATGGATCTGGGGATCCGGTGGCTCTTTGGAAGCACTCTATTCACAACATGCAGACCGGATGTACTTTTCCTCAAACCCTCTTCACATGCCTGCATCCTAACGCACAATTTCACCCACGTCCAGCTCCTGCGAGCTTTCATGCTTCACTGCTAGTCACACTGGACCGACTTTATTCCTGCCACTATAGCCTTCAACTCGTGGCTCTTCTAATGTTCACGGCTAGGAAACCCTCACACACGAGCTATCACCACAGGTTGCTCTGGTCACCTCTTTCTCTAGAACGCAGGTTCCCAACAATATCTTTCCTCCCTGGATGCTCCTATGGGCGGCCTCCTCCACCACTGGACATCCATCACGGCTCTCTTCCCATGCATAGGTCATCATTGGATCACGTCTTCCGCACCCAGCAACAGGGACAGCAAAGCAACTCACAGGCTCTTTCTCTGACAGACGACAACAGCTTCTTCAATTCCTCCTCACACATTGATAGCACATATAATATCATGCAAATCTAAGCACTTACACTGGCGTTGTTCTTCATAACAGCGTTGGTAGCTAATCTCATGTAACCACAACCAGATCTACCATTCTATGGCTGCCTCTTTTGTTGGATGCACAACTTTGCACACATTGCAACTCCATCGATCTTGGCTTTTGCGGCCTCACACACAGGCAGAGGAACCGATCCAAACAATAAGTTGGGTTTAATACTAACTACACCAGCATTAAGTGCATCCTTCACTGGATCAAGTATCTATTAACCATGGAAACCTTCTCCAGAAAGTAACCAAGCAAATGTCAAGGCACTAAGGAACATTGTCCTTTATTCTAGGATTTCCTTAACATGGGTGGACCAAACCCATTGAATCCACATCCAGGGACATGGTGTGAAATTTGCAGAACCATAGGACATCGGTCAAAAGACTGCCATATGATACAGAAGTATGTGAGAACACCTAAAAACCTCTATTGTAATTTCTGTAAGTCAGTAGGGCACGATGAATCCAATTGCTGTGCATATGAGCTCATGCTAGAAAGAAAGAAAGATATTGAGCATATGTATGGAGGAATGTACAGAGTCCAAGGAGAGACTCTGCATAAAAAAGAAAATGCACAACAGGATCAGGGAGCATATAGAGGCCGCGGATGATATTGAGGCAGGGGAAGGAATAATGGCCAGCGCAGGGACGAGGCCGAGGCCAACCAATCTGTTATAATTGTCGCCAAGCAGACCATGTGTCTCGAGATTGTACCAATCCATGCACTACATGCAGCTATTGTAGCTCTTTCGATCATGTTATAGAAGACTGCCCAGTGCTGGAGGTAGAAATGCAGAAGAGAAAATGGCCAGAGGCACCGGCCCCGAATATCCAGTTGATCGCAGCAGAAAGGAGACCTGTGGATCAAAGTGTTAACGTAGTAACACGCAATGGTGCTACGACAGGGCAAGATAGAGGAGAAGGAGCTTCGACTTCTGGGGGTTTTGATATCAAGCAAACTCCTCTAGAAACAATATGGATAAGGAAAGATACTAGGAATGCGCATGCTTTCGACTTGAAGAAAAATAGAGAAGTATTTGAATAAGCATGGGATATCTTCAAAGAATCAGCACATGAATCACCAAGAATCCCGCTGCGCAGCGAAATTCTGCATATGGAGGATATGCCAGCTGCATACGACAGAACGAGCACTGTAGCAGAGACATGCACCTCTGTTGCGTAGTTCCTCGGGAGTTGCATGAAGTTGCTGAAGAGTCCAAATGCTATAGCAGAGTTGTAGAAAGTAATAGACTAGTATGAACCACGCAGCGAAAATGACACTACTGATAGCGCAGTCCATCATATTAAGAAACACAAGAAAACAGGGAGAGAAATGAGACTCAGTGCACAGATAGAAGATTATGAAATGGATGAGATCATTCTTGATCTGGGATCAGAGGTAAATGTCTTAACTAAATAGACATGGCAGCATATGGGGAGACCAAAGTTGTTATGGTCACCTATCTAGTTGAGAATGGCCAATCAAAAGAAAGTCATACCCTTTGGACAGTTATCCAACGTGATTGTTGACATTGATGGAGTGCAGAGTCAAGTAGATTTTGAGGTTATTGAGATTGTGGACGATAGTCAGCCTTTTCCTGCACTATTAGGAATTGATTGGGCTATCGATAACTTCGCCATCATAAACTTGAAGACAAGGAAGATGATCTTCGAAGGAAAGCATCTCTGGTTCATCGCACCATTGGACCCTGCGGATGGAGACAGATATAGAGAGCCAATTCAGGAGGAATCCAGGGCTCAAGATTTGGACAGACTATATAAGATTACCGCGAACTAGGATAACTGTGAGCCGATTTAGGAGGAATCCAGAGCTCAAGATGTAGACCGGCTGTACAAGATGACCGCAAACCAGGAAGATTACATTAATCCTACTGCAGATGAAACACTTAGTTGGAGATGCGAGAGATCTTGCATTTTAGACTTTGATGCAGGACTGGAGAATTGGCAAAGTCAAATGCATGAAGTATCAACATGGAGATGCACGCGGGTCACAAAGTCACTGTGCTGGATTGGAAAGGAGGTAATCCCAATCCCTACATATGATGGTTCATCTAATCTTTATTCATTTATCAAAGATTATACTGCAGCAATTACAGATGAGCACCGCCTACTAGCATTAGATATGGCACTACGTGAGACACCTACCAGATGGTGGGATGCACATAAGAAAACATTGGCCACATGGGATCAATGAAGAATTAAGATGTAGATCAGGTTTGCTGATAAAGTTACCCTATCTTTTGAGAAATACAATGGATAGATAGATCCAAGTCAGCATATTGAAGCTTGTTCACAAGCATGACGGGAGAGACCAAAGACAGAATGGGTGCACTTGTTTGTGCACATGCTAGAAGAAGAGATTCTGAAGAAATGGTATCTGGAGATGGAGTTGTGCAGGGAGACTACGGATTGGCATACTCTTACTGCGAAATTCCAGAAGAGCTTCAGTTTTGAATATGAGATTCCTACCATAAATGATGCGCTACAAATTATTAAAGAAAGAATATTCAGGCTAGAATGCCCACACATAAATATGACACTGGAGGAATTCTTTGGAATTGACGGCGTACCTAAATGCCCACAAACAGAATGGAAGGAACAGGTAGAACATGCCATGGAATGTTACAACTTAGTTGAAGAGGCTGAAGAAAAAGAAGATAGTGATGAGGAGGACCCGCGCAACATTAAAATACTTGAGTTAGAAGGTGTGCGCGAGGTAGAGGGACTTCCGCTGGAAATTCCAGATATGAGTGGACTCATCAAAACAAAGAAAGTAAATATTGGCACCAGCGAAGAGCCAAAGTTCGCATCTATTGGGGACTACTGGGATGATCAGACTGTGACAGAGATCACAGATATATTGCAGGAATATCAGGAGTTATTCCCAAAAAAATTTACAGAGATGAAGGGCATCTTGGGGAACTTAGGATTTATTAAAATCCCTCTTAATCCAGGTGCCAAGCCCATCAAGCAAAGACCATATCGCTTGAACCCACGATAGAAAGAAAGAGTGAGAGCAGAGCTGGGTAAGATGCTCGATGTAGGGATCATTGAGCTAGTTGAAGAGTTTGAATGGATAATCCCTATGGTTGTCCAGGATAAGAATACGAAAGGTGAGATTAGGATTTGTGTGGATCTCAGAAAGTTGAACGATGCTTCAATGCATGACTCGTTTCCTACTCCTTTCACGGATGAGGTGCTTGATAATGTTGGAGGAAATGAGGCCTATTCCTTTACTGATGGTTTTTTGGGATATCACCAGATAAGGATTGATCTTGCAGACAGACATAAGACCACTTTTTCTACAGAATTGGGGTTGTTCCAGTACACAGTGATGCCATTCGAACTGAAGAATGCACCTACTATTTTTTCTAGAGTTGTTGTCGCAGCATTTAAAGATTTTATCCATAAGTTTTTAGAAGCTTATTTTAATGACTGGACTGTGTTTGGATTGCTGAAGAATCATGGTGCAAACCTCAGACTCATGCTAGAAAAGTGTAGACAGCACCAGATCTCTTTGAACTTAAAGAAGTGTGTTTTTTGTGTTCCCTATGGGATTCTATTGGGACACATTATCTATAAATAGGGTTTGATGGTTGACCCTGCTAAGATCACAGTCATTTTAAACTTACCAACGCCAAATTCAGTCAAGCAACTAAACACTACATTAGGGCATACCGGCTATTACAGGAAATTTATAAAGGGGTATGCACAGATAACCGTAGCCATGGAGAAGCTGTTGAAGAGAGATGCGCCATTCATTTGGAATGCAAAGTGTGAGCAAGGTTTTGACACCTTGAAGGAAAGAATGGTCACTGCGTCGATCCTTGTTTTTCCAGACTGGGGGAAGCCATTTCATGTACATGTGGATGCATCATGTATAGAATTGGGAGTTGTCTTATCACAACTAGGAGAGGGAGGTATTGACCATCCCATTGCATTTTCGATCAGGAAGCTCTCATTTGCAGAAAATAATTACACCACTATTGAGAGAGAAGGCCTCGCGATGGTCTATGCACTGTAGAAGTTCAGGCACTATTTGCTTGGTGCGCACTTCTTGATGTTTACTAACCATTCTGCGTTGAAATACCTGGTAAATAATCCAATGTTAGGGGGGGGAATCTACAAATGGTTATTGCTCTTTCAGGAGTATGATTTTGAGATCGTGGTTAAGCCAGGCAGATTGATTGGGATCTGATCATCTGTCAAGGATTGAGTCAGGGGAAGAGCCTACAAACCTTGAAGACAATCTTCCTTTGTTTGCTATCCAGATAGTTGATGATTATTATGAAGACATCATAGACTTCTTGACTATTGGATTAGCACCCATGGAGTTCACTACGCAACAAAAGAAGCAGCTGGTAGTGCGAGAAACAGACTTCACTATTATCGTAGGTCAGTTATACAAATTGGGACTGGATGAAGTACTGTGCAGATGTGTATTGGAGCATGAGAAACCATTTCTATTAGCAGATGCACACTCAGGAGCAGCAGGAGGTCACTATGCAGGAAGGGACACTGCGCAAAAGATACTACGTGCAGGGCTATGGTGGCCTACAATTCATAAGGACTCAAAGGAACATTTCCAGAGCTGTGATGTTTGTCAGAGGATAGGAAGGCCATCATGAAGACATGAAATGCCATTAAATCCACAGTTGACATTACAGGAATTTGAAAAATGGGCAATTGATTTTGTGGGACCTATAAACCCACCGGGATAGAGAACTGGTGTGAGGTACATTATTACTGCAACTGATTACCTCACCAGATGGGTAGAAGTGAAGCCAGTGAAGGAATGTAATGCAGGTACTACTACGCAGTTCATATTCGAAGACATCCTTATGAGGTTTGGATGCCCAAATATTTTGATGAGTGATCAAGGAACTCACTTTTCGAACAGAACCATTGAGGTGTTGATAGAAGAATTCTGCATTCATCATCAGTGAAGTACGCCTTATCATCCACAGGCGAATGGAACAATTGAAGCATTCAACAAAGTACTGGAAAATGCATTGACCAAGGTATGCACTGTGAATCGCGATGACTAGGACTTGTGCATTCCCACTGTGTTATGGGCGTATAGAACCACATGCAAGAAGTTGACCGGCCATACATCGTTCAGGTTGGCTTATGGACATGAAGCCATTATTCCTATGGAGTACATTGTTCCCAGCTTGAGAATAGCTGCATTCACCAGAATGGAAGATCGCGATGCAATGGAAGAAAGGATTCTCCACTTGGTTGGTCTCGAAGAAGATCGCTTCATTGCAGGATTTCACCAACAGGTGTAGAAGGAAAGAGAAAAAGCATGGCATGATAACCACATCAAGAACAAGTCTTTCCGGGTAGATGATCTAGTCCTTCTGTATGATAGTAAATTCATGAAATTTCCGGGGAAGTTTAAAACGCATTGGCTTGGCCCATATACTGTTGTGCATGTTACTAATGGTGGCATAGTTCAGTTAGCCACATTAGCGGGATATAACTTTTCAGGTATAGTCAATGGAAGTAGACTAAAACCCTATCGAGATAGTCTTGTTTCGCAGAATCTGCGATGATTAGAAAGAGGAAAATTTCTAAGTGCCAAGTACAGTTGGAAATGGGCACTAGAAATGGAAAAGAGTCTGTATGCAATGTATGATAAGGAACGTGTATATACCGCGCATCACTGTTAAGATGTGCCGCTGCACCAAAAAAAAAAGAAAAGAAAAGAAAAAGAAAGAGGAACTGCGTAGTTGTGAAGTCCAAAAGGAAATTGTGAAGAGCAAGTGAACAAGGAAAGACATTCAGTTCAGAGGCAAGAAATTAGGCACTGCAAAGAGACTGTGCAGTAGTAACAATGACATATCGCGCAGTTCGACGCAACACTTAGAAAAATAGTCATTACAATGTCGGTTGAGAATATAGTTGTTATATAGCTGTTTCCAGCAACCGCTTGGGCATTTAACACACAGATAGCCGTTCTCAACGAGTTTATGAAGGAAAGGACTGGAGGATCCGACGAACTTGGCCAACGGATACTACCATTAATGCTCATCTAGCCGTTAAGGGGTGTGGGGGAGGTCACGTTGTGCCTATAAGTAATGTCGCGTTCAGACTTAGAATTTTCTTGCACACATTACTGTGTGAGTTGTTTCCAGCAAGCTGTCTGAAACCTTGTGAAGTTTAGCTAGTGAATGTCTAAGTGGTCTTCCATAGAAGAAGAATTCACAATCTAGGAGACTGTCAAGGTATTTCAATACAAAGGGATTGAAGGGTTAATGAGAACCCCATCCAAGAAGGGCATCTTAGAACCAGGTCAAGGATCAAGAAGATCACCGAGACACGGACCAAAAATGCAGGATAAAGGAAAAGATCCAACACAACCAAGGACAAAGGTACCAAAGATGGGTTCGATGGTGCAGAAGCCGCCGATAGCTGATAAGGAAATCCCGTTGACGATGACCCCAGACTACATTTCACCGCGTGCACTAGACACACCAGTCTTCAAGTTGATGAAGCATGCCAAATACGACATCCCGCTCTCGCCAATTTCAAAGCATGTTGATGTCGGTAAAAATTTGCTGGGAAAAATTCTGGAATGTAGGTGGGAGGATTATGATCTACTCCAGATGCAGAAAGAGGAACCTAATGAACCTAGGTTCCCACAGTTCCAGCTAAACCAGTACTTGTGCTGGAAGAAGGATGCAAAGGGCGAGCTTAACCTGGTCGCCGAGAGTTGGTTATCAGGAGTAGTCAAGTCTGGAATGCTCAATTTGATCAGGCTCCCGCATTTCGATAGATCACCGGAATTAAATATGGTGGTGCGAACATTGATGGCACACATTCACCAAAGATATTTGTGGCTAGACCAAAATGTCGACCTGACCATTGATCTTATCCACCGCATCACTGGGTTGACTAAGAGGGGTAAAGATCCAAAGCAGTTTTTTGTGAAGAACCTGCAATAATTAATTAATGAAACACACGAGATAGCAGAAATAACAGAACTCAGAATCACTTTTACATTGATCATAGGCCACTTTGAGGGGGAAACCTCCTTTGACCAAGCTCAATACAAATAACTTCACGGTGCCTTCATAGGCCTCAAAACACACTTATATACTAAGTCTAGGTGCCAATACCATGGGTCAATACCATGTGTCAATACAAACCATGGGCCAATACAAAATATGGATCAACAATTACTATGGGACGACTTACAAAGCATATGCGTCCAACAACAATAATACAAACTATGGATCAACAACTACTATGGGACGACTTACAAAGCATATGCGTCCAACAACAATATACTAACAAAGTAAAAGAAGAGTTGACATGGGTTCTTAACATCCCCTCTCCCTTAGAAAAAGCTTTGTCCTCAAAGCTTTAGATGTGGAAATTGATGCAGAATATGAAAGAGTGGTTCCCCTGTAGAATTCTCGGGTTGCATTCCGGGCCACTAACGCCTTGTGATTTTTAGAGAGGGATGCTTGGAAGGCTGTAAACGAAGAAGAACCATATCAGCTGCGTGAAAAGTGCGCTCAGAACGGTGCTGGTCAGCTTGTTGTTTCAATCGAATTCTTGCCATGTGAAGATTGTCCTGCAGAATGAGAAGAATCTGATCGCGGTTTCGAAGAAGAATTGGTAGTGCCTGTCCATAAACTGCTTCATATGATGTCCTTTTAGATGTGGTATTGTACCACTGGAGTGCTTCTAGGAAATCCATAGAAATAGTTGTCCAAATCTGTGTAGGGATGGGAAAGGGTTCGAGCAGTCCCGAAAGGAGTGTCCTTTCACCCTTGTTGTCCTGGAAAGTATCATAGTCATCCACCATATGTTGAATTATCATTTTCAGTTCCCGCCAAAAGAAGTTACATTGTTCCTGGTCATACATTTTGAAGAACCCAGAGTGCCCTGCTGATGAAGAAGCATGGACTGCATAGAAGAGATATCCCTATTGAATAGATTGCAAGCAATTTGGGACAAGCAGAGAAATAACTGGAAGAGAAATTGGGTCATCAAATGTGCTAGAAGGAGCATCTGCCACCATATTGTCCTTACCCTTCGTGTAAGTGATCACATAAGCATAACCCATGAGTTGGATAACCCCTTTCAGGTGTGCTGGGGAGGAGACCCATTGTTCCAGGAAATTTTCCAGACTCTGGAGATCAGTCCTGATGCATAAATAATTCCCTAATAGGTATGGTTTCCACTTCTGTACTGCATGCAAAATAGCCATCATTTCCTGCTGAGATGTAGATGCGACTAAATTCTTACCTGAAAGGTCTCTTGAAGGAGACAAGCCCACTGGTTCAGCAAGGACACCTGCATATCTATAAAAGGAAGTAGGGGAGACCATTGATGGGTGCATCTAAATGGAATGGAGTTGAGCGATGACACCATGTGAATTCTTCTTAAGGATCTTTTCCAGGTGATGTGAACTGATGATGCAGAGAGACCCTTGTTGTAAGCCCTTAAATTTGTGTTTTTTCCCATTGATTGAAAACTACATCCAAAGTTATGCAAAATCCCATAAGATGGGGCCAAGTGTGTGTAACCATTGAATGCCCAAAACCACATCACATCCGCCTAAGGAAAAGGAAAACATGTCAGAGCGCAGGTTATAATCTTCCAGAGAGATACGCACATTGTGACACTTTCCCTTGCAAGGTAAGGTGCCCCCATTGGAAACCATGACTTCAAAGTTGGAGCAAGGATGGACAAAACAATCAGCATGTGTGGCGATCTGAGGGTCAATGAAGTTATGAGTGCTACCAGAATCAATGAATATTGTAAGAGGAAGCTTATTGAAGTAACCCCTGACCTGCATTGTTTGGGGGGTGATAACGCCGGATAAAGCATGGAGAGATATCTCTAGGTGGTTTTCCTGAGATGGAAGGTCAATAGGTGTCTCCTAAATGTCGACCTAATCATTTGGTGTATCTGGGGCCTCTTCACCAACTTCAGAGGCAGGCGGAGACTCCACATCCAAGAGATAGAGGTTTTGTTGAACACATCTATGTCCCCGAGTGAATGTTTCATCACAATTATAACAAATACCTTTTTCTCTACGTGCGTGCATCTCTGTTTCAGACAAATGCTTGATGGGAGTTGGTCAAGGAGCTGGTGGGATGGGAGGTCATTGAGAACCCATATTTCAGAAGGGAACAAAAGTGGGTTTGGAGTGTTGTTGGGCGGCAATCTATTCTTCTTCCAACTTGGCCAACACCAGGGCTTCCATCATTGTGTTGGGACAAAAAAATTTGACCTCTGGGCGGATTTCATCCTTAAGACCACTAATAAAACACCTCCTGTAGAAGTCATCAGACAATCCTTCTGTGTGGTTGGCTAGTTTCTCAAATTCTATCTGATACTCTCTCACAGTGCCAATTTGACGAAGTTTAGTGAGTGCTCCGATGAAGTCATCAAAAGCACTAGGACCAAATCGTTGCAAAAGGAGTTGGCAAAAATCTGTCCATTTTGGCTCATCATGAGTCTTGATGTACCAACGGTACCATTGAAGGGCTTCCTGTTCCAAATGAAAGAATGCAAGTGGAACTTTTTGGACATCAAAAGTATTATCTAGACTGAAATACTGTTCTGCACGATAGATCCATCTAGTCATATTAGTACCATTGAAGCGAGGAAATTCAAGCTTCGGACCACGGAAAGTGCTGGTAGAAGAGAACTCATTGGTTGCAGAAGATTCTTGTTGTCGGTTATTGTTCATGGATGAATGCTGAAGATGGAGGCTAAGAAAATTTTTATCCAGATCTTGGAGTTTGGTTTGGATGGTTGCAAGTCCTTCCTCCATGGTTTTTGCTCCTGCGTGGGTGACAACCATAACGAGGATTTTTTTTGGGGGGGAATGGATAGAAAAACACAAACAAAAGCTTATTTAGTAAGGGGAAATTTGGATTTGGGAAAAACTCGGATGGGTAATTGGGGTTTGAATAGGTTTTGGACACTTTCTGATGGGCAGGGAAGCAAAAAATGGTGATTTCAGACGCGTGGTGAAAGAATGAGAAAATTTGTCAAAGAGGGACAAAGAAGCAGAAATAGGGAATGAATACGGTGGCAAAATTTGGAGGCGAGTGGGTGAAAATTGAAGAAGTTATGGGAAACCCTAAAAATAGACAAATGTGAGATTTCTTGCTTTGGGAACTAGAATTTGGGATAGGGTCCTTAGGAATGAAATATGTAGAATGGTACTGCAGGGGTGCCCGGGAAGTTTCAAGGGAAACAGAGTTAAAACAAGGGAGATATGGCGAAAAAACAGAATTTTATACTCATCTGCAACGACGTGAAAGGGATCAGAAACAGATAGATCTGCAATGGTGCTAAAGTGATCCGCAATAGAGATTTGCAACGGAGCGGAAGGGATCAAAAACAGATAGATCTGCAATAGCGCTGAAGTGATCGGCAATAGATGGATCTGAAATGATGCCGAATGGATAAAAATGGTTGGATCTGAAATGACATTCAGAATATATATGGAATGACTGTCAGAATGGATCTGAAACAACTAGATCTGAAACGGCTTGGAATGGATTTGAAATGGCTGGATCTGGAACGGCTCGGAATGGATCTGAAATGGCGCGGAAGTGATCAACAACAGTTCAGCTGAAAATAGATATGGACCCCAGGTATGTGCGGCTTCCTAACAGTTCAGGGGTTTCAATCGACCATCAATGCTGTCTGAGGGCTTGCGTATTGGGGCAGTAACCCTCACTCCATAGCTCAGGTAAAATTTGATAACCGCTTTGCCACAAACGATAGTTCTTGGTTTACCTCACGGGTGGGAACTAGTCAATCAAGTAAGGGTCGTTTCCCTTTTCACTGGCAGGTCCTCTTAATGGGCCAACTACTTTGGGGTTCCTGTGGTGCTCCTCACAATGATTTTTAGGGCTTATGCCCAAGTACTTCCCACAGTTAAGCGGATAGGGATTATTCCTAGATCCGAAATTGCAACAGATGAGAAAAAACAAATTGGCAGAAATTCCACCCAATGAGCCCAAGAAAGTGCTCTGATACCAGATGTGAAGAACCTGCAATAATTAACTAATGACACACATGAGATAGCAGAAATAATAGAACTCATAATAACTTTTATATTGATCGTAGGCCACTTCAAGGGGGAAACCTCCTTTGAGTAAGCTTAATACAAATAACTTCACGGTGCCTTCATATGCCTCAATACACACTTATATACTAAGTCTAGGCGCCAATACCATGGGTCAATACCATGTGTCAATACAAACCATGGGCCAATACAAAATATGGATCAACAATTACTACGGGATGACTTACAAACACTACTACGTATGGGCGGATTGTTCCACGAAAATTTTCCACGTTTTCAACATTCGTGGGTTCAAAAAATGATTTTTTAACCTTTTCTTTTGTCAAGGCAGAAAAATCGTGGCAATATCCATGTTTTTGAAAGTTCCACGAACATTCGTCGATATAGGGACGAATCTCGAGGTAAATGATACATGTATAGTCTCAAAGATCCATAAAATCCCAAGAAAGAGGGGGTTCCTTCAAGAAATGATAAAGTAATGCTAAGAAGTCTCAAAATAGCCTCCAAAGGCTAGAACTCCAATGCATGCAAAGTCATGCTAAAAAGTGGGCATTATAGCAAGTGGATCCACCAAATACAAATGAACTCCACAAAGTGATCAATAAGACCCCAAAAAAATCGAATTCCTCTCCATAAATAATGCATAAGAAACCTCCTTAGGTGGGACTTGGCTTCAAATGGGTGAGAATCCTCCACAAAGTAGGATAGAAACCATACTAAGTGGAACATTCTTCAAATAAAGGAACAAATTAATGGATATAACACCTCTAGGTTAAATGTTATGACAAAAAATCCATGCACTCATTTGTAGGTGCTCTATAAAGCTAAATGTGCAATGCTAGGGTTCCCTTGAATGCTATTTACTCCATGCAATGAGACCTCAAAGGGGGCGCTCCTCCAAAGGTGGCATATAAAACCTCTCAAAAGTTGAGCATTAATAACCTAGATCCACAAATCACTTTCGATAACTCCTTCTGTTAGGATTAAACCATGGTATGTACCATATTATCCTCAATATGGTAGACACTTGCTATTGGTTATTACTCTCAAACCTATAAAATTATTCTTTTACTATTGTTTAAAGGTTGCAAAGAGATTGGAGTTAAGGTACCATGTTGTAGGTTGCTAATTATACACACAGGTGACAAGATCAATATTCACCCCAAATTTATCTTATTTATGACTATTGTTTATCCTCTTTTTTTTTGTACATTTTGTCTATAAGATCGCTGCCCCTTTGATTCATTGTTAAATTTGTTTGCACAATTTGGTTTGAATCGAACATGTGTCGATTAACCAAGACACAAAATCAAGTTATAAGATTTATGTGTTATCTTTTGGGATATTTCAATTACTAATTAGTGGATTTGTATAATATAAAGAAAAGTATTATTTTTTCTTAATTTTGAATAATGTATACTATAATTAATGTACCGAATGGGGCCAACGTTGAATTTTTTTCAATGGGTGGTTGTACGGACTGGAGTTTTGCATGGTTATACTAGACACATGTAGTGACGGTATGGGAGGGTTTCTAGACTCAATCATGTCTCACACTAACAATTCGACAATAAAGCAATCAACATGTAGTGACGGTATGGGAGGGTTTCTGGCATTTAAACCCTAGATATGCATAATATTCTCATTTCAGGGCATCCCAAATGTATCTCCATTTTCGGCACTTGATATCCAAATTACTAGATCTATCTTTGGTAAACCCTTTATCTATTATCTGGAACATACATGGCGAGAGAGATGGATCACTGTAAATGCCATAGGAAAATCTGGGATTTTGCAGATGTAATAACCTAGTGAGCTAATTCTCAATTTTTGGGATTTTGCTCTGCTATTTTAGGATAGTCAACAGACTTCCATTCTCACATCAAAGAAAATGAATCTACTAATTGAACTCCCAAATGTTTTGACAGTTGGGGCATTCCATAATTCAGCAAGAGGGTTGGGAGTTTGACCCAAATTGGTTGGATGGTGGTTTTTTCTCTTATGGGGTCAAACCTTGAACACCAAGGTTTTAGAGAGAATGGAGTTCACCCAAAGCCATTTTCCTTCACAAATTTGAACAACATTATCTCCCTTTTTATATAAGAAGGTAAGCCAATCTCTAGACAAAACACAATATTATGGAATGTATCATAATTCAGGAAACTATACATCACTCATCCATAATTGAAGGGTTTTTTTGGCAATCAACCTATTATAAAACTTACCAACCTGGGAAATTTCTTGAAATGACATAATCTGGGTCATTGAAACATCCTCTTATAGAATATTTTTCATCTTCTTAGGATTAAGTTTAACACATTTCTTAGATTGATTTTGGCAATGTTCACTCTTCTCCCTAGACTTTGCCCTAGCCCTTGAAAACTTATTAGTTTTTTTCCCTATCATCTGGCCATCAAAGACCTCTTTTTATGGGCAAGATCCTCCTTAGGTAGATACTCTTTTGCTAAATCAAAACTTGGATTTTCTTAGGCTAGTTGAAAAGGTCTTGAGCTAGAGGGATCATGATGTCATGGATATGAACCAAATGCATGGTCTACAAAGAAAATGGGACCCTCGTTGTCAGTCTTCACATATTTTCTCGTGATGTTTAGTCACACAATGATCATAGACAATGCCAAATACCATAATTTATGGTATGAATGGTCATTAGAATCCACTCAACAATATCATCAAATCACTAGGGAAAGCTTCCAAATCGAACTAGTGATCATAGACAATGCCAACTGCCATAATTTATGGTATGAATGGTCATTACACTCCACTCAACAATATCATCAAATCATTAGGGAAAGCTTCCAAATCGAACTAGAGGGCAGGGAGAGTAGAATATATCCACACCATGTATGATGGGAGGTGGCATTGTCTTATGAGAGTCACATGGCATATCATCAACATTCTATATGGAATACAATAGTATGATTTACCCAATAGTATTCCACATGGAAGTGGTTGACCATTCTCCACCTATCATTCTACACCATATACCTACCATTAATCTCCCCACATTTTGGATTAAGATTTCACTTATGTCAAATTGTGCTAAAACATGAGACTTCAAATCGCAATTCACATCCCTATTGTTACCAAAATATAACATATCATCTACATACAAAGTGATAACAAAGAAATGACCACCATCTTGTTTGTACTACATATTATAGTGATCTAATTTGGACAGTAGAAATCCCAATCCTGACACAAAATAATAAAATTTTTGGTATGGACATAGTAATATATATATATTATTTAATTAATATATATTATATTTTAATTAATATATATTATAATTTTGTAAACAACAAACAAAACAAAACATAACAAACCAAACAAAACTGAAACATTTCATACATGTCGACTAGTTAACCTAAGCTCCTATAGACTAGGATGATTTATTAACCCAAGTTGGCAGCACATATCACGAACGGTTGCTAGCTTTCTATTGAATAGGTTTTTGAGTACAGGGTGCAATTATGTGAGTGATCAGGCCTCGAAGATGGTTCATGAAGCAAGTATTTTGAGTAGGTTTTTGAGTACAGGGTGCAACTATGAGAGCGATCAGGCCTCGAAGATGGTTCATGAAGCAAGTATCAGATTTGGGGGCTCGTACCTCTCCATATCTATCAATCATTTCAAGCCCGACAGATCACTGATTATATAAGTGTTTATAGACAAAATGGAGTTCGAGCTTCAAAGAGGGTTTTCAGTATCTTCTCCCCAAAGTTCGCGTTCAAGTATTGCTTCTACAGTCACGAATTCAGTCATGGAGATAGATAAGAAATCACGCCCAAGTGGTCATGTGCTCAGGATTGAGCCCCAAAATGTTGAATGGATGAAGAAATTTCCATCTACTGTTGAAAAGGTGAAAGCAGCTGGTTGGTTTACCATGTTTGAAAAGATGGGAGAGTTTCACATAGGGGTTACAAAATCATTTTGTGAAAACCTCGAGGGTTCAATGGTGAAAATGAATGGCCTTAAATTCTCAATAACAGAAGAAACCATTGCACAGGCTGTTGGGGTTACTCCCGAGGGTGAAAATGGTATAAGAGGCAATCAATAGATGAAGATTTCAGCCAGTTCCTCCTTCTGGCACACCAAGAGCTTGATTCGAGCCAAGGCATTAAGAATACTTTCCTAGTCAAGGAATGGCAGGTTGTTCTGCAAATTATCAAAAGGTATATAACATGTGAAGGCAGGTTCAGCACTGTATACCGTTATCATATGCGTCTGTTACAGCATGTTTTAGGTACAAAGAAATTAAACTTACCCCATTACTTGCAGAATAGTTTAAGTAAAATGGCATATAGGGTTAAGAATCAGTCTAATACTCCCAATACCAGTATGTTTCACCATGGCCTGATAAAATTGTTAATTTCTAAAGAAGTAGAAAAGCAAGGTAGAACTTGGTCTCATTTTTTATATTGGTCGGGATTTAAAGTGGAATTTAAGGATGAGAAGAAGGGAAAAAGAAAACAAAATCCTTCTGGAAAATAGGTCATTTCTGATTGTACAGAGACAGAGATCTTGTTTGAAAATGAAGAATGCCACCACGAAGAAGAGTTACCTGAAAAAGAGACAGATATACAAACGCCTGAAGAGTTTAATTGTAGTCTTGTTATACGGCTTGATGATGCAATGAGAGAAGATGAAAAAAATTCGGCAGAAGTAAAGAAAGACCCTGTCTCTTCTCATAACAAACCCTCAGAATCCTCGAAGTGTTCATCTGAACCACTCATAGCTTATTTTAGGCCAAGGACAAGACCTGGAAATAAGTTTAGGATGAATATGGAAGCCACATTGAATCCTGAACTCAAAAGGATAATTTCTTAAGCATACAGGATTCACCAAGTGATGATGAGGAAGACATGGAAGCAAAATTTTTAGAATCAGCTTTAAAATAGATTCTTAAGGGTATTGATCAAAGTCTCAGAAAAATCCTAGATATAACTCCTAAGAATTTTCCTGATGATAACAATGGAAGTATGCAAGATAATGGAGTATCAGTGACTTCGAAGGGAAAAGAGAAAGTAATAATTGCAGTGGCTGAATCCTCCAAAGAGCAAGCAAGTTTTAAAAAGATAATTTCTGATGAAAAATCCAAAGATCCAGATGATGAAATGGAAGAACATGAAAAAGAAAATTAGAAAAAGGAACTTGATCATTTGAGACACCAGAATGAACATATGAGACTACTGAATGATAGTTTGATGAAAGCCAATAGTATGCTGAAGCAAGACCTCTAGGAAGTGAACAAAAAATTTGCAGAAGTGACATAGGTAGCTGATGAAGATGTAAAAATATGAAGAGCAGCCCAAGAATAGAATGTTCATCTCCAGAAAGATAAAGAGGAACTCAAGATATAACTCATCCAAATGAAGAAAGAGATCATCACATTACAAGCAAAGGCGAAGGCATTAGATGGGTTAGCTATTTTGGCTCATGCAGCCACGAGACTTTGATTAGGTTTCTAAGTTTAATATAGTTTTTACACTTGTCAAGATTAGTTAGTCTAAATATTTTAGTTATACATTTTTGCTATATTTAGAATTCAAATCCTTGAAAAGTGGATCCTAAAACAAAATTCAAATCTAAACTTTTCTGATATATTGTAAAGCTTTTGGTCTGAAAAGGGAGACACACATGGGAGTCGATCTGCTAGAAGATTGTGCAGTCATGCAATGGTTATCTGATTCTTGGTTTAATGTTGACATGGAGATCTTCAACTATACCTCTCTTATTGTTATTTGATCAATATGTTTATTTTATTACCTTTTACTGAAAGAGATGAAAATTATGTTATAATATGTTTTACTGTTGCTTTAGCACTATTCAAATATAGTACCGTTTTATAATGCAGCTGTAGAATTGTCATGTTACTGTACCTTTCTTTCATCTGTGTGCTTAATTGTTGTAGTTTGTGGACTGTGTTAACCTGTTTGAGGTATGTACTTAAGGCCTACAATGAGTCTTCTGAGGCATGATTTTGGCAATGGTGCTTGGATACTGGCAACTATGAATTAAGATCCTTGGTACCTTCTTTGTTTTAGTTTTCAGAGGTTGGCATGAAATTTATACACCAAATTTACAAACCAATATAGAAGGATGCTTGACAGTGTTGTGTAGATTGCATGCATGGTGCTTTGGGTAAGAATGTGGAACCTCACTTCATGAAGAAAGGGTCTAGCATTTCACATTTTCACAAATATTTGTGGACTATGTTTTCAAATCCCAGTTTGTCTCTAGTCCAAGAATCTAGGTGCATTCTTGTGAGGTCTTCAACCATGTAAACGTTATAAGATGAGAATTGTTGATTGTGACTTTGAGAACCTTTCCCTGGCCAAGGTGCAGGAAAATCCTCCTCATGATTGGACTTGGACTCTCTTTGTGCTGCAATGTTAACATGCAGAAGCCTCAGTTGTTCCATTTATTGTATAACACATTGATATTAATATTTGCTTTTTTTACAAGTTCTTATTTGAGTCATGAAATAGTTTTGGCATTAATGGTATTGGTAATTTGGTATCAATTGCTCTTTGAGAAAATTGACAAAATTGTATAAGCAATTTATGACTTTGTTTTGTTTATCTAGTTTTTGGAGTTCTATATAGATTTCAAAATCCATTATGTTTCAAATATGAATCCTTTCAATTAGAAAGATAGGAAATAAATTCTGAAACCTGTAACTAATGTTTTTTAGAGGTTAGAATTCAATGTTTTGGGATCTCTCACATATAGCATAATGTTGTAAAATCTCTCTGGGAAAGGTAAGGAGTAAGGAAATGAATATCTGGAGATGAATGTGGAATGTGTGAGCAGTCGTGTACTTTTTCTTCTATAACTGTAATTTCTCTGTTGTCAATGGAAATATAACTAGATGGATTTCACAATAGTATTAGCTTTAGGAAGTATAACAACTGTTGTTGTTATTTGAAGAAAGTGTCCACTATCCATTCATGTTGCTTGGCATGATCAATATCATAACTTCGTTATGAAGATGCTAGCCCAGCCCTCCCATATCATCTTGTGGTTTATTGCTTACCATGATCTTAGCTATCCTATAGGAGGCCCTTGGAGATCCCTATAAACGAAATTGATCTAAAATGTACTTGGCGATACATTCCATCAATTGAGTGTGACCTATGATCAATCCTATTCCTACAATTATATATTCACACCCACTCAACCACTACACCTGCTTATAGTTACAACTAAAATCCTATGAAGTATCTCATTGCCTATTTGTGACTGGTGATGGATTCTCCTTGAAGAACTACACGAAAATGCAGAACAAGAAAAAGAAAAAGAAAAGCAGAACATTTGAAATGAGAATGGATTTGATATGTTTTCTCCTTATATGATTTAAGATTGGGGCTTAATATCTTATCCAGAAAATTAAGTGCAATATGGGATGTTCAAAGTTCAAACGATGCCAACTTTTGTTTTTCAGGATAAGAATAGAAATGACAATTCCTAATCCATTTTTTCACTCTTTGATGATTTTCTGGATTGTAGCTTGCATGAGAATGACAATAATTTTGCTTATCTAAAATGCATACAGGTATATTGACATGAAGAGGGATGTTATAGGAGAAGGGGCATTGCATTACCGTGATATGCAATGAAACAGGTGATTGCATTACCGTTTGAATCCCATAAATATCTTGAATAAGGCATATGATGGTTTGTTTATGGATACTTTGTATTCTATCCCAGGATATATCTCCTCAGAGAAGACTATTCTCTAAAATAAAATGTTGTGCTTTGTATGGAAATTGTAATCGACTCGAGACAACAAATTGGTTTGAATGTGTTTAGAAGATTGTGCAGTCATGCAATGGTTATCTGTGTAAGCAACTTACATCTCGAAGACCAACTTAAGCACAGGGACCACACATGAGTGCTGAAGTTGATAGAGATCAAAATTATGTTATAAATTCTTTTACTGTTGCTTTAGCGCTAGTCAGAAATTTCGATGGTAATTGTGAGGAAATTTTGCTTCTATAGACCATATTGCTAAATTGAAAGGTAACATAGGTGGCTTTTATTTTCTATGGTACAAGGTACTATATTTGTACCCACACTTCAGATCTGATTTTTGGTTTAACGTTGACGTGTAGATCTTCAACGGAACCTCTCTTATTGTTATTTGATCAATAGAGAGAAATGAGGGATATTTTTATTTCGCATCCCACCACTCTTCCTCATGCTGTGATGAAGAACTTTCAGGCTATATTGGACGGTTGTACATTTGAGAGAGATATGACTGGTTGTACCTTCCCCACCTTGATTGAGATATGATTGGTCTTGTGGAACCTTATCTTTCACTTGTGTTTAATGGGGTCATTTACCCTCCTTGAGTAACTTTTTTAAAACCACCTTGTTGAAGTTTTGCTCTTATAGAGTACTACAGTTGTTTGGCCACATTTGGAGCATACTCTTGGTTCTAAGGGTCATGGATCCCAAGGCTACCACCTTCAGGCTTGAAGTGTAGCTGACAATGGAAGACACAAGTGTAGTTTATTACCACCATGCAAATTTAATTTGACCTTTCAATTCCCATCACCATTTCCTCTCATATGACATCCCACAACCATTTCTCGTGACACCCACTCTTCATTCATTCTGTATGCATTTCACTATGAAACCGTCTCAAATTATCATTGCATTTTCCTCAATTAGTTAATCAATTCAGTATGATCCATGCCCGTCGTCTAAGGAGTGTTGCCAGCGGTCGTGGGTCATACTAAATTGATTAACTAATTGAGGGAAAATGCAGTGAGAATCTGAGATGGTTGCATAGTGAAATGCATACAGAATGAATGAAGAGTGGGTGTCAAGAGAAATGGTTGTGGGACGCCGTATCAATGTGATTGTAAGGCACTCTTTGAAGGTGAAGTCCACAATTTTAAGTCTTTTTCCTCATTTTCATGCCTTTTTGTAAGACAATAAGGAGGGTAGTGGCATCAACATTGAAAATGGTTTCCATAGAACCAAAAATATGACAACATAGATGTCCACGGTAATCTGTTCCATCCAAACCTATCATGTGTACTTTTAGGTCAGCAGTATTCTTTTCTGCGAACTGTAGGTACAGTTCGCAGAAAAGAATACTGCTGACCTAAAAGTACACATGATAGGTTTGGATGGAACAGATTACCGTGGACATCTATGTTGTCATATTTTTGGTTTAATGTTGACGTGGAGATCTTCAACTATACCTTTGTTATTGTTATATGATCAATATGTTTATTTTATTACCTATTACTGATTGAGTTATTAAATACTTGTTGTACCTTCCCCACCTTGATTGAGTTATTATTGGACTTCTGGTACCTTGTATTTGACTTGTGGTTAATGCAAACATTTACCCTCCTTCATTTTTTTTATACCACCTTGTTGAATTTTTGGTCATATAGAGTACTTGACTTTGATCACCTGTGATCAGTTGTGGTGTGTTGATAATCACTTCTTTTATGCTGAGACTTGGTTGAAGTTTATAATTTTTGTGATTTTATTTATGTTGAGTTATGTACCGTGCTTGACTATCATTGACCTAATTAGCTCCAGTCATTTCTCTCTCTCTTGTTTGTACACACCCTCTTGTAGGGTCAGCTAGTTCGTAGAGAAGATTGGCCTCTCCGAGGCACAAACAGTGTTTTTTGAAAGTAACACTTCTGAGTATATTTTCAAGAATAGTTTCACACCCAGGTTGGTATCTTAAACTATATCTCTATTTTTGTTATATGATATATATGTTTATTTTATTACATGTTATTGAATATTAATAGTTTATCGTTTTAGTTTGCTTGTCAATGTAACTCATTATAACAGTTTTGTAACTCATTAAATGTTTTTTTGCACATTGACTTTTTGCTCACATCATTCAAGAAACGTTTATAACCCTGCACTATAATCATAGCATCTAACTACATGGAAGTTGGGACACTGTTACTTTATCACATGTGCATGTGCTCTCTATTTTCTACCTTTGAATGCAAATGACACAAAAACCTATCTCGGTGGTTACAAATATGCATTTGGATATTTGTATACTGGGGTAAATTGTGAGGTGCAACATGTAGTCATGTCCTTCAAGGCATTGTTCATGCTATGTATTGATATTCAACATGGTGCTTAATAATTATGTATTTGCTTGTTTTAAACATATAAGCTCGCAACTAAATTAGTGAGGTTTATATCTATAATGATCTAAAAACTTCTGAAGGCTCACTATTGTCCAGGGTCTCGAACACCACCTTTCAAAAGAAATTAGCATTTCTTTAGTTCATTGTGCTGTCAGTTGAACATAAAAATATTATATATATCCTGGAAGGGCAAGGTAGAATCAGTTGATATTCCTTGCTCGACACCCAATTGATTACCTGGACTTTTCCATTGATAGGAAATTAGGATCATCTCCATTTAGGGAATCTTATAGCAGTGAGTCCCCTAAGGGGGGCTGTAAGTGATGTGCCCACTGGTAATGAACCAGATCTTTGCTTCCAATTGAGGGAAGATGGTCCCTTTGAAGATAGAAGGCTTCCTCTAATTGTATCATGCCTTGGCCTTGAGACAGGAAATTCAATGAAATTGGTAGTCCTTGATTGAGACTAAACCATTTTAGTGGAGAGATTTCATCCATAACTGATCATAGAATGAGATATAGACACTATGGGAAAACACATGATGATGTTGATTTGTGTGTGATTGCATATGCAGCTAGAAAATATATAGAAGGTGGCATGAAATCAAATGAAATTCTGAGTAACAACAAGTGCAGAGAAGTTTCATGTGTCACATAAGAAGATGACAATAGATTATGGAGAAAATCCCATCTCCATGAAGTGTTGTATGGAGTCAGAAATATTTGCATGGGAGATGTAAACATGGTTGTGATACATGTAAAATTGTGTAATTTGTCTTTGTTTGAAGTTGTTTGGTCTTATGTGAATACATCTTCCCATTTGAGTGCATGGTAATTGCATTGTTTGCATGTGGTGCCTATATAGTTCTATGGTATTTTTGGAAAATCCTGTTACATAAAGTGCACTTGATGGTACTAATTTTGGATGGTTGGAACTACAAGTTGTATGTAGACACTGTCTTGGGTAAATGGAAGGAAAAGAGTAAGAATCCCTTTGGTAGTGGGTTGTTTCCCCTAACTTTTATGGGATCCACTTTAACATGATTTGAATTTATCCTAGAGTAATATGGAATATTGAGAGAAATTATCAATGATTGCTAAGGAAGGAAAGATAGGTCGTTCTGGTTACTTTTTCATGACTATAAGTATTTTCAATTTACAACTTCTCATCGATCTCCAAAGAACAATTTGGAATTGCAAGATAGAAAGTCACAGACAGTTTTCTGTAGAGACGAAGAAAATGATGACCTTTGTAGTTTGGAGAATCTAATTTGAAATATGTTTGTCAAAATATTTGATGAAACAGGAAAGCATGTGTTTGAAGTTTATAGAGATTGCTTCTTCCTGGAGAACATCCTTAAGCATAATTGCAAAAAACCATCATTTCTTAAACGATAAAATGGCCAAATAAGTAGCAAAGTACTACCATGTTATTGTTGGATAGCAATTGAGAAAATTACAAAGAGATCATATGCACCTTCCTCCAAAGCACTGTTCAACTTCTCCAAGGCCAAACCATCAAGCATGATTCTTTACTATAATTTGTATTGTTTTTCAGTTTGTTGTTGCCAATCTTCAATACATAAACACTTGGTATCTTATGTCTGTAATCCCAATTTCTTTTCAGGGCATGTATATCAGGGGCTTGTGGTGCAAATATTCTGGTAATGTGTGATAATTTATGTGGAAATTTCACTTGTTAACGAGTGGATGTATTCTTTCATTATGATTTTATTATTGAAATCTTGCTTAGTGGTGCTAAGCCTCGGGAAATTTGGCATCAAAACAATTACTGCAGTTTTGAGTACTCTGAGTTCGATGATATGGCAGGTGCAAAGACATTTAGCTTAGTAGGATCTGGAATCGGCAAATGCAATAGTATTGCGGTGGATGTGGTTTGTGTAATATCGGTAAGTAAAACTAAACACAATATAGGTAAGAAGCATTGGAGGATTTTTAAAGAACTACAAAATCAAATCTTGTTACTGCTAACAAGCGTGAAGGTATAACCAGTATTATGTCTTCTGAAGTTAATACTGAAATAGATTTGTAGTTGGTTGGTAGATTAGAAATATGTCAACTAGATGATTTGGTTGAGCAAGCTATGTGAAGAAAGAACCAATTTATGATCTACGAAATAGGTGAATTACTATAAATAGTTGAATTGTGGCCTTTCAGTCAATGGAAGACTTAAAAGTTAAAACATTAAGTTGGTGGAACTTTTTCCAACAAATAATCCTAAACTTGTAAAACGTATCGGGTACTGCATTGAAGATGATCAGAGGCTTCTTGTCTATGAGTTTATGCCATGGGGTATCCTGGAAAACCATCTTTTAAGAAGTGAATAGAGCTAATAAGTGAATAGAGCTAAGGTATAATTCTTTGTAAGACCATCCTCATACATTGGAAACCATCTTTAAGCATACTTGTTTACAGATTTGAAAGGAATCATTGAGATGTAAGAGATAGTTCATGAGAAGTGCTTCCAGTCTATCTGAAGCCAATCTATGACTGTATCGTCTCATTCAAATTTTATTTTTTTAAACTCCTAGGTATCGTCTCTATATCGACGAATGTCAATGTAGGCTATACAAAATATTTCAACGCAGTTGCTGAACCTGCCACGAATGTTTGGGAATGCAACCATGGATACTGCGACAATAATTCGTGCAACTATAAACGCATCTTCCATGCAGGTGCTGAATCTGCCATGAAAGATTGTGAATGGATTCGTGTATATTGCGATGAATATTTGTGGAAATTTATAGGAGTTGTGTGTCGATATAGAGACGAAAGTTCGTGGAAGGATTCATTATTCGTGGATATGAGAAGTGGTGTGTTGTTGACACGTGGCACCAACGAAACGTTGCTATTTCCATGATTTGAAAGTTTCATCCCTATGTCCACAGATTTCTTTCCACAAAAAAAACAAACCCCAATCGTTGAAACAAGGAGGAAAATTCGTGGCTATTACAACGAAATTTTGTGGCAAATTACACCATATGTAGTAGTGAAAGCATATTCATCCAACAACAATAATAAAAACTATGGATCAACAAATACTACGGGATGACTTACAAAGCATATGCATCCAACAACAATATACTAACAAAGTAAATAGAAGGGTTGACATGGGTTCTTAACATTTTTCCGGGGGAAAAGCAAGGACAAGGAAGCTATGGAGAAGATGAAGAAAAAAAAAACTTTCATCAAAGGAAATAGGGGTTTTCAGACAGCAGACATAGAGGATAAAGCCACGCGGTTTATCACATAGCTATTAGCCGAAATTTTTTTGAGAACATGCAGACCATTGGAAGTACCTGCAGGTGCAGTACTACTTGGCATCGCAGTCAATGAAGGAGAGCAGTTCAACTGGTGTCAATACTTGTTGAAGAGTTCCTCGAGGAACTTAATGACAAGCAGATCAATGGAGGAAATTTCCATTTCACATGGATCATAGTATTGATCGCCTTCGTGGGGTGGAAGGACCCGAAGGATTATGTGGGCATAATTACGGATACCAATGATTACAGAGGAGCCCGCTATTCAAACCTCTGGGAAAATATGAATTCACAGAGATAGCATGTGACTGCTGAGGTTTTCTACCAGTATTGTACCCAGCTACATGACGCAATCATAAGAATTCCATGGATAACAAAGCAGGTAACCATTAAGTACATTCGCATTGTTGATTTTTATGCTGACATGCGTAGTATTCATATTTCATCCAAAGCACAGAAGAGGAACGTGGAATGGTTCACAAGAAACTACCACATGTATGAAGAAGATATTGATAATATCATGAAGGAATGGCCTGCCGAGTTCAGAGTGTAAATTGTATATGTTCCAAGCGACTCCGACGAAGACAAACCTATTCCATGTCCTATTATTGAAGAGAAGGAGACGGGGAAAAGGAAAGAAGCTGAGAGCCCAGGACAGAAAAAGGGAGCAAGGAAGAAGTAGAAGGCTGACAAGAGCCAGTCAGATGCAGTCCTCCACAATGAGGATTATGAAATAATCACCATGAGGGTCACAAATTCAATGGAAGACCTGATGACCGACAAGGAGAAGAAAGACAAGGCAATTCAGGAAAGTCTGCAGAAGAACCTGAACACGCTGCAAAGGATTACGCAGAAAATTGAAGAAGTCCATAAGAGATTACCCCTGCCACGGGAATCAGAGTCTGAAGGGAAGTCGGGAGGAACTTCACAGCAAAGAACAACTCAGTTAACCATGATCGTTCCTGCAATGTCCCGTATTGTCCATCTGGATCCATTGAATGTAAGTCTTCCATTGCCAGAACAACTCCTGTTAGATATGAAGGATGTCAAGCGTGTGGAGCTCGCTCTTGCAAAGATACCACTTCCTGGGTTACACTACTTGCATTTGCAGTGTGTCGAGGAAATGCATGAGAGAACCACTGACATGCTGAAAGGATAGGCTAAGATGCAAACAACCAATAAGAAGTTGGAGGAGTCTAGCTCATGGAGAGCTATGGAACTACAGGATGAGTGTGATCGTCGGCAAAGACTGGAGTCCACGATCACCGCGATCGTGGATGACATAGAAGAGTTCGAAGTGCAGGTAGACCCCGTGGACACTATCGTTAAGATGGGTGAATTGGTTAACACCCTTAAAGGAACAGATAAACCCACAGACCCCACCAGATGAACAACAGTTAAGAGCAAAAGAAGTGAAGGCCGCATCAAAGAATATTGCTGCCGAAGTGGCTAAGTGCCAGAGTCTATTGGAAGCAGCGTCAAAGGCATTCACTGCCCTTGAAGAAGACCCAGGATTACTGGAAGTAAAGAACGTAGTGAAGGATAAGCAAGTTGCACTAGAGCAATTGGATACATAAGTAAAAGCTCTACTACTAAGAGATAGGATGCAAAAGTACAGAGAGATCAATGCACTAAAGAAAGAAGTGCAAGCCTTAAGAGAAAAAGAGACTGAAATGGGCGACGAGTCGCAACCCTTACTAGAGGATGCCAGCATGATCTTGCAGGAGATCGAGGAGAAGTTAAAAGAGTTGCGCGAGAATCAAGAATAGGTGGAAGGCCAAATCGACGATGAGATAACGTCGAAGATGTTGGATACAGTCAAACAAGTCGAGCAAGATACGAAGGATGTAGTCGAAAAGCTTATTGGCACATACAATGAGTTCGCTGCGAAGTTAGCTCTACAGCCGAAGGAACAGCTTGGAGAAGTTGTTGGTGGCTCGGGGATGAGCCACATGTAAGTGTTAGGGGCCTATTGGGCCTGGCCCAAGTGGGGTAATTTTGAGCAAGAAGGAGTTTTGGAACTGCAGAGTTGAGCGCAGTTCAGTTGAAACATTTTTGTATAAGTTTTTGGTATGCTGTGAAGTTGCGTGCAGTGCAGTGTTGGAAGAGGTGCAAAGATCGGTACTGTGAGGAGGCGTTATTGTGGTGTGTCTAGTCTGCGTGGATCCGACAAATCAGAGTGTTGGACGGAAGATGACAAAAATTACGGTTAGACCAACGGTGGTCTATTTATGGGTAAAGATTCTCCAGGAGTACCAAGTGGCGGGTAGGAGCAGAAGAGGAAAGAAAGTGACTGGTTGCACATGCAAAAGAACCACTACCTGAACCAGTCGCATGAGACTATTAGCGGAAGAACAACTCGGTGAAAGTGACCTATTGGAATGCGTGCGACAGGAAGGCCGATAGCGACGTGGCAAAGCATTGGAGGCAGGCCACGATGGAATATTTGCTACCAAAAGCCAACAAGCTCGATGAGCTGGAAACTGTAACAGTTTTGTAAACCTAAGGGTTTTTCCCTACAGCTTGTAAAGACATGACCTGCAAGCATGATCTATAAATATGCATAATTTTGTATGGGAAAGGATTAATCTTCATTGTTGATCTTTCGGGTTATGAAGGAGTCTCATTTTGTATTGTTCTTATTATCAATTTGATAAACTTATGTTGAAGAACATTTTGTCAAGGCTCTACAGCTGTGTGCACAGAGGCCGAGAGAGAGAGAAGAAAGTTTGCAAGCTGAGTGCGCATACAAGAACTGTTGTACCCTTCCCAAAGACTACTATAAAAAAATTTCTTGTGGACGTAGCCTCCATCCGGGGGGTGAACCACATTAAATACTGTGTAGTGTGATTGTTGTGTTTCTGCATTTGCTTATTTGCCTACTTTGAATGTCTGGATTCTCATTTATAAGCTGTATATTAATGCTTTTATATGTATTCACCATAGAGGAAAGATGGGAATAATATGTTAATTCTTACATGAATAGATGCATGACGAATGCACAATATTCCAAGTAGGTGGAAGTATCTGTTTATTGGTTAATCACAAGAGTGTGTAACATTCAGATTGAATAACCCTTCAATGCACACAGCAGTGACTCACAAACAGCACATTAGATTAAGGGGCTAGGGTCTTAGATACTTAATGGATTATGTTACATTGTAAATATTAGATTATTGTACATATTAACCTAGAAATAAACTAAAGTGTCACTATGAAGTCCAAAGGACATCTTGGAAGATGAAAACCAAAGGTCATTCTTCCATGTATTTATATGTGGTTCTCAATAATGCAAAGCATCCCAAGAAACAACTTTTATTAATCAAACATAATACAATAATACATGTATTACATTATTTGATAAAATACTTGAAAACGCGTTCTCAAGGAATATTTTGAGAGGATCCACACTTATACTAAAGTGTATAAACCTTGGCAAATTTTAGTCATTCTTAAAATTCCAGCTATAAAATTATTGGCTACATTTTTCTAAAAAATGTTAAGAATTTTATATAGTTTTCTAGAAAAATTTTGCCATCTATACAGTAAAATAATTTTATTCTATATAATTTGTGTCAAGAATTTTAACAAAAAATAGAAATTGGCAATCACTTGTTTTAGAAAACCATAAAAAACAACTAGCCGCTGAATGAAATTTCCCTATTTCCAATCAAATTTATTTCAAATATTATCACACCCCTCAAAACAATTCATAAAAATATATTGTAGAAATAAATAATGGATCCCTTATTATGCATAGCTTTTATGAATAATAAAAGCATATGTTGACACTTTCTAGTTTCCAACATTTTATAAACAAACCCTAATCTAAATCATCCTTAAAAAACATAAAACTACTGCAATAAGATTTCTACAACTAGTAAATGACAGGAAATGAACACACAATTAATTTAGTAAAGTAGCTAAAATATTCTTTATCGTTGATAAAAACATTGATTATAGGAGCCTTCCTTGTCCATGGCAGGTAAGGGAGCTACATAAATTACTTCCTTGACATCTATTATGCACTGAGAAATCTTAGTAAATGATAGAGATGTTGAACTATTAGTAAATGATAGAGGTGTTGAACTATTAGTAAATGATAGAGGTGTTTACAAGATAAACCCAAGACGAGACATACCCATTGACTCTTGAAATCCTCTATTTTATCCAATGACTAATGGAGGTGGGCAATAAATGATCCACTACCTCCAGTTAAATAAAAAATCACTTTTTAAATTTTACCATTTACCCTTAAATAATTTGTTAATGAGCATAACTTGTGAGCATAATAACCCAGTTGTGTTCACACACAACCAAATCCCAATAGGCCCCCACCACTCTCCATTAACTTGTACTCAATTCAACCAAGGAATATAGGTACAATCTCGAATCCTTAGCCGCAATTGCTACAATAGTCTCTAGCAAAAGAATTTTGTCCTCTCTCTAATCTTATTCTAGATGTATGAATCTAAGGCATCCTGTAATTGCATATCAATCACCATCATTATCATCCATTTCTACCCGCAAGCAAGCACAACCATCCCCAAGTCCACTGCTCAAAGAATCTAGTCATCATCTCTATATGCAATGATTAAATAACAATTCCTCCTACTGAGAAGATACCATAGCTATTAAGGTAGCTATCCTAATGTACACACTCCTAAAAATCCATCCATGTATAAACAAGTTCAAATTTCTAGAGCTAAATAAAGGACATCAATGGCATGGTGGGGCAAGATAGTGAGAAAAATCACCTCACAACAACTACATATTTGTAGAACTCATCTCAAATCAAATTCTCAGTGCACAAAACCAATGTCCTTATTGATGTTGCATCATTCAGCGCACAAAACCAATCTTCTTACTCATGTTGCATCATTCAACGCACACAACCAATGTCCTTACTAATGTTGCATCATTCAGCGCACAAAACCAATGTCCTTACTCAAGATGCATCATTGGAAACTATAGTTGAACACTCTAAATCCACAGTGGCATAGCCACGGATGAAAAATCATTCAAGAATAGCAATCAATACTAGTCACTCAATATTGAGATGCATATAAAACATGACTCAAGTAGCTAGATCTTTCAAAGATAATATTAAGATTGATTTGAATGCAACCAAATTATAATGACCCTTTAACAAGCCTCTTCAAGTAGTTATCCACATACAATGGATTCCATGTCATCTAATGCAAAAATACAGTTGGGAGCCCACCATGCACGGATGATCCACAACCCCTAAAGCACATACCAAATTTCATCATGGAAATTTTTAATAAATGGTTAAGGTTCATCATAAATAAAAAGCAATGGAATTGAATTTACACAATTCAAGTGAGCAACTCCAAGCAAGCATAATCATCTAGTATCTCCATAATCATCTAGTATCTCCCGCAACAACCCATGAGATTTCTGCAACTCCCCATGGCTATTCCACAACCTTCCATATGCACAATCAAACCATGCTTCAATTAACCATTTCACAATAGTATCACGGTGAAAAACCCTTCTAGAGTTCTGTATAAACTCTAACAAGTGCATATTATAGGCCACCACTTCTTCTAACCCATCTGCAACCATCCACATCTCTCCCATGCATGATGTTATCACCACCAACAATTAAAGGTATGATGAACATATCTCTCTCTCTACAAACTTCATCCAAGGCACTTCCAATCAAAATAATTATGCGACTGTGTATGGATTTCTGTTATAATTCCTTCCACAACTCTTTCAAGAACACAATAGTTTCACGACTATTAACAATGAATATGCAGCCTAGACATGCAGTCTTTTTAGCATAACCAAATTCACATCAGTTTTTCTCTCAAGATCAATTTGGTCCAATACAAGAATGTTACAGGTTCTGCATCGATGCATTAAATCAATCCATGCAAATATTATTCCATTCATTTGATCCTCCTCCATATCCAAATCAACAACCACAATGGATGATGGTACCATACAACTGTTTGAACTCACAATCTCCTTGACACACTTGTAGCACACAAATCACTATGGTAGTGATCATTTTGATTCTGGTCAGATCCAAATCAGGTCACGTCTCATAGATAACTACTTCCAAGTCGTCGATAGCTAGCCACAAGCTTCTTGAAAATTCAAATACCGCCCAAGTTGTGATCTAGTGCACGTGGATCTCATTCAGGTGGTAAGAGAAATAACTTGTGGAGAAGGATACAACTATGAGTTTTCATGACACTATCAACTGTCACAACCTCATGTATTACCCATGGTTTATTAATCTTCCAATCAATTGATAACCAATTAGTGTTCCTCAGCAAGATACAAAAGCCAGAGTTCCCAAACAACATTTTTATAGAGATAGGGTGGACCAGCCTCCATGAACCATTTGCATTAGGAAAACCTACCCAATAATGTTGAATTCTTTTTTTAAACAGTGTGGTGATGGGTTTTTTAGTAACTATCCATACTTTGTCAGTAGAGTAGATATGAATAACCATGACTTAAGAATCTAGATCTAAATATGGTGCTATTAGAAATAGTTGCAAACAACAAATAAAAATGGTCCCTCATTCCATTCGTTACCCCAGGTTAAACCAATGATCCTTCTCCCTTGTTGCTACTGCCACCATCCCAATGAACAGAAGAACATGGTCCCTCATTCCATCCATTACCCCAGGTTAAACCAATGATCCTTATCCCTTTTTGCTACCACCATCCCAATGAAGGAAAGATTCTTGATTGTAGTTCCCGAGTGATGCAAATTGTTGAAACTTTTGTTGGTTCTAACATTTAATTAACAAACCCTAATCTAAATTAGCCTTAAAATGCATAAAACTAGTGCAATCATATTTCCGCAACTAGTAATGAAAGGAAACAAATAAGAAATGAATAATAAAGTAGATTAGATTTTCTTTATTATTAATAGAAAAAATGGTCACACGAGACACCCTTCCCCTCCCCCTCCATGGGAAAGGGAGTTGCAGAACTTACTCCCTTGACTTCTATTATGTACATGCAACTCTTAGGAACTTAGAGTGGTGTTTGAAGATAAATCCAAGAAAATCCATGTCTAATAACTCTAAAAAATTCTATTTATCCCATACCTAATGGAGTTGGGTAGATCTATCTATATAAACAATTACTTTTTCCATTTTTCCATTTTCCCATTTACACTTGACTAATTCATTAATGATTATAACTTGTGATGACAATAGCTTGGTTCTATTCACACACAACTAGGACCAACAACCTATAGCTTAAAGTACTAATACATGTATGAGAATCTATAAAATAGATAAAACATTAATCCATGTTATTTGAAGAGATGTATAGGATCCCATACTAATTTATGTAATGAAATGTGTCATAATAATATGTGTTTCTATTGAAACAATCAAACAAATTAAAATTACTGGTTTGGATTCATTGTTAATGTGAACAAAGATATATATTTGTTTGAATCACATTTTATATACCTTTGTATTCCCATCAATCTTATTCCAACTATTTACATAAAAGGAAAATCCAAAAATACCTTGTTGAAGAGGAATCATCCGCAAGGATTACACACACTTTTTATAATTTTATAATTTTTTGGTTGTTTATTTTGTATGGTATTGATTCTTCTATATGTGCTTTTAAGACTATGGTATTCCTTTTAGTATAAGTCTCAAAATAAATTAAATATAAAATATAATATAAAATTGAAAGTTTGAAAATGCTAGGTCATTCGTTAGAGGATTCATCATGGAGTTTACTAGCCTTAAATATGCCACCCAAGATGAAATATATGAATGGGTTCCACCCTATGCAAGTTGTAGATGCACAAAATCCTATTGGAAGAGGGATGGAATTCTATAAATTAAGTAATCACTAGAGCCTTTAAAAAATATTGATGAAGTTATTGCACATATTTTGAATTAGCTCAATCGAGGGTTAGGTCAACCCTTGATCTAGGGTTTTTTTCTTTTCATGGATATCTAGATAAGGTTATCATGCTCAGTTGATTTCTCTACTTGAATGAATTCATGATGTCAATTGAACTCCTTTAAACACAAAAAAATGTGTTGTGAAAGCAATTTTCCTAAGAAAAACCTAGTCACTAGTAGATGCCCACAGAGCTATAAGAAAACAATATGTCAAAAAAATAAAAATTATATGGGCCTAAGTGAGAGAACATTTGAATTATTTCTATAAATAACACATATAAACATGTTAAGGCCTCTATATCTCCCCAAGTTTACCAACCTAGGGCCCCACATTTAAATTTTACGAAGGCTTGTTAGCCTAACTTCAATCCTTCTTAGCCTTTTTTTTCCTAACTGAACTTGACTAAGGTATGTCTTTCGTTGCAATTTATTTAATTGAATGTTCCTTTAATTCATATGGTGTCTCATGTAATTACATAGCCATTAGTGATTGCATCATTAAATTGGTGTCTCATGTAATTACATAGTCATTAGTGATTGCATAATTAAATTGATTTTCCTACCAATTTCTTTTACTTGCTTTCATCATATTGCATGCATCTTACTCAAAAAGTCTCATGTAACATATTACTTCGATATGAATATTACAAATTCAAAGTGATATGTAACTATGTATAGGATTTTTAAATTTTTTTTACAGTATCATTCATTGGCCTATAATTGAGTTGCAATAGAAGTGACACTTTCACTAGGTGTTGTGTATGAGGTGCACCAAATGCCAACAAGCCTTGTTCTCTGATTACGATGTTTTATCCATTCATGGATTTTTCCAATGTCAATTAATGTCTTGAAAGTATGTATAACTGAGATCAGAAATGACCTAACAAAACTAAATTGAATCAAAGCATTACATTATAGAAGGTCTTGACTTTTGTTAAAAAATCATTTTTGTGTATAATTTCACGTACAAGTAAGTTTGACATTTCAATACCCAGGAAAGTTTCTCTGTAATTTGTTGGGATTGCAAACTTAACACCACCGTAGGAATTCAATTTTGAATCCCACAAATATGACAATGTGCATTCAATGCCCATATCTAAGAAAGCAATCACAACTTCACTGGTTGTACAAAGGACATATTTTGTTGAAGTTTAAGACATAATCACTATTGTGAGGAGATATTAATACAAAGAAAAGAAACATATACCAGATCTCCCAATGGCTTAGTGAGGGACATTGCCAAAGTTACAAGTAGATATTAATACAAAGAAAAGAAACAGAGATCAGATCTCCCAATGGCTTGGTGAGGGCCATTGACAAAGTTACAAGTAGATTAATTAACAATTCTCCTAAGATCCATTTACATTAATTTCAGAAGACTATGAGTTAGGGTGAGAATAAAGAAGATTAGTTGTTGTAGCATGACCTTTGGAGAAGCCTTTCACTTGTAAATCCTTACTATTTTATATTCCTTAATCTCTCCAAGATACCAACATATTCATCCACAAAATACTTTATCTACTCTTTTAACAACAAATCCAATGAAATTCATAGAAAGTTAAATCTAAATGCATACCAAAACAATTATAACAATCATTTAAGGGGAATCACATCTATTTATATTGAATCAAAGATATAATAGAAATATTATAACCTTGTCCTTCAAATTTCTTATTCCTCCTTTGTTTAGGTTCACTCCTTTACCCGCTGCCTCTGATCACCAAAGCTTGAAGAAAAAGAGTATTTTTCAAATCGTGCATCATTTATTTTCTTTCCCAATCCTTCCCTAATATTCACCACAAATGGATCCTAAACATCTTTGGGATTTGAGTAAGGAGGTTGAGAATTAGAATGTAGGATAGGAATTCAATTTAATTGCCATTTTGTTTCCTCTAATTTCACTAATTCTCCATAGTTTTTAAGAATTTCATTATGAATTAATCCTTTTGCAATTAAAAGACATAGCTCATGCATTTTCAACCACCTGAATCATTTTATATTTTGATTGTTAGCTCATGATAGGCATACAAAATACTTGTAGTTGCTCCTTTTTGGGCTTTGTCAGTAATCACTTGTAGCTTTCTTCTAGGAAAGAAGTAGTTAGGCTATGAGGTAGTGTCTCTCTAGTGTTTCATATCAATCTTCTTGTTGGGGAAAAAACATTAGTACCTGCTTTCAAGGCTACACGATTAGCTACACTATTAATCGTGTTAAATATTACGTTAACAATCACTCATTAAAATTTTGTATGCTCCTTTACACATCATAAGAAATAATTTTCCAACTAAAGGAAAAATATGAAACTATAGGGGGTATTTGGATTCTATAGTATTCGTTCAAAGTCACAAACTTACCATGAAACATATCGATACTAAATGAATATTTGCAATTAAGAAATTTTCCTATTAGCCATTAAAAGTGTTGGATATACAAAGGTTGTAGACACAGTGGAAAATGTTGAAGTCATATTCATCAATGCATGTGGTTCAAGGAAATGTTGAACAATTGGTGAAGAATGTTGGATTTCCTGAAAATGCAATTCAAATATATATCTCCCAATCGGGGTATTTTTTAAGGATTCTAATATTATACTTAAGTATAGTATCATAGTCGATTATTCGGGATAAAAAAAACATGTATATAGATTGGTAGGCGAATATTAAATATGAAACATACAATTTATTAATGAAATGTGTAAATTTTGGTAAATATTATGATTAAAAAACATATTTTATGTAAATATAGGCGATATTAGAGGCTAAAAATGACCAAATAGTGAATTTATTTTTTGAAAAAAAAGCCCCAAAAATAGCCAATTGGTAAAATTTCACCCCTAAAAATAACCTTGCCCCCAAAGGTAAGGATTTTCATTATGACATGTTGTTCCTAACAGAAGATCCATGGAACATCCATAAGAAGCACTTACTTGCCATTGTAAAGTAGAAATACAACTATTCTTGAAAGAATATAAAATATTATTCCTAAGGCTGGCTTAGGAAATGAGTTTCTATGTGGATTGATGAAATATAAGAGGAACATATTTATCATTTTGTGATTACCTAGTGACATGAAGTACTAATTACTTCAAAGACTCTTATTTCATATCACATTGATTTAAAGGGTTTCCTTGTCTTGTTGGTGAAGGCCTTGATGGAGGTTAAAGAATTTTTTATCAAGTATTTAAAATTAGTGAAATTTACAAGGACATTTAATTCAAAAGGGGTCCTCATTAAGATTAACTTCACAACTATTTTATAAATATTAACATGTACATATTCATAACCATTATTCACGAATTTGGAAAAGGTGTGAAGAATGAACATTACTTAGAAAATATGTAGGTTTTGTCTCATTGAAGCATTCATAAAGATCAAAATTTCGTCTTCATGCGATCCCAAACTTTTAAATCATGATATAAAATTAGAGAATGGGAAATTGGAGAGATATAATAAGTGTCTTTCTAGTCAACAATGCACATCACTTGTGGGGAAATCTAAACAAAATCTAGATGAATGGATGCAATTGTTATTGAAGGCAATGGAGGTTAAGAATTACAATTCTAACCCCTTATTCAAGTCCTTAAATATCAATGTTGATAAATAGTTGGTACGTTTAGATGGTTGAATTCTTGACCTACCCACAATGAAGTCTTGCAATATTGAAGAGGCTACCCGGAATGGTAATTGGAATTTCAAAAACAAGACTATTGTTTGGGAAAGAAAATTTTTGAGAATGGGAAATTTCATGTTCCATTTCAAGAATTCATTCAAATGAAATAATGAACATGGGACTTGAACTTCATCAAATTTGTGCCATTATAGTATTCATAATGGCTAACTATTTGATAGTTTTTTAAGAGATGACAACAGAAAGGAAATAGGTACCTTGTTGACAAGGTGGAAAGAATGCTAAGTCGGATGAAGTCTAGGCTTCTAAATCCACCTCAATTTCTTCTATGTGTCTTATTAGAGAGGAAGAACAATGATCTTTATGGACCTCGGAACATGAATTTCCTTTCAATCTTTGGCTTCATTAACTAAAGTATTGTCCCATAAATGTGAAGAAGGTCAATGATATATATGTGGGATATTGGAGGGAGATATAATAAGTCTCTTTCTATTCAACAATTCATATCACTTGTGGAGAAATACAATCAAAATCCATATGAACAGATGCAAGTGTTATTGAAGGAAATGTATGCCAAAAATTACAATTCTAGCCCATTATTCAAGGTCTGAAATATCAATGTTGCTAAATAGTTAGTATGTTTATATGGTTGAATTATTGACCCACCCACATTAATGTCTTGCAACAATTATCTTTGTGGGCCTTGGAAGAGGAATTTCCTTTCCAATTTTGGGATCATTAAAAATTTATAGCCCCTTTAAATGTGAAGAAGGTCAATGATATACATGTGGGAAATTGGAGAGATACAATAAGTGTCTTTCGAGTCAATGATCCACATCACTTATGGATAAATACAAACAAAATCCATATGAATGGATGCAAGTGTTATTGAAATAAATGGATGCCAATAATTACAATTCCAACCCATTATTCAAGGCCTAAAATATCAATGTTGATAAATAGTTGGTATATTTATATGGTTGAATTCTTGACCCACCCACATTGACGTCTTGTAATATTAAAGAGGCTACATGTAATGGTCATTGGAATTTCAACACAACACTATTGTTTGGGAAACAAAAATTGGAGAATGGGAAAGTTAATGTTTCAATTCAAGAATTCATTCAAATGAAATAATGAACATGGGATGTGAATGCTGATAATGTTTTGCTAAAAGAGTATTCTTAATGGAAACTATTTGATAGTTTTTTAAGAGACAACACAAGACAAAAATAGATATATTATTGATAAGGTGGAAATAATCCTAAGTGAGATGAAGTCTAGACTTAGGCCACCTCAATTTCTTCTATGCATCTTATTAGAGAGGAATACCAATGATATTTATGGGCCTTTGAAGAGGAATTTCCTTTCCATATTTGGGTTCATTGATCAATGTATTTCCCTTTAAATGTGAATAAGGTCAATGATCTATATGTGGGAAATTGGAGGGATATATAATAAGTCTCTTTCTAGGAAACAGTGCACGTCACTGGTGGAGAAATATAAACATAGTCTATATGAATGGATGGAAGTGTTATTGAAGGAAATGGATGCCAATAATTACAAAAGACTTGAAACATCAATGTTGATAAATAGTTGGTATGTTTAGATGGTTGAATTCTTGAGCCACCCACATTCAAGTTTTGCAATAGTGATCTGGGCCTTGGAAGAGAAATTTCCTTTCCAACTTTGTGGTCATTAATCAATGTATTTACCCTTTAAATATGAAGAAATCCAATGATATATATGTTGGAAATTGGAGAGATATGTAAAAATTATCCTTCTAGTCAATAATGCACATTAATTATGGAGAAATCCAGATAAAATAAAAAAGAGTGGATGCAAATATTATTGAAGACAATGGGTTTCAATAATTACAATTCTAACCCATTATTCTAGGCCATAAATGTTTTTTTTTTTAAGTAGTCATTATGTTAATATGGTTGAATTCTTGACCCACCCACATTGAAGTCTTGTAATATTGAAGAGGCTATAAGGAATGCTCATTGTAATTTCAACAACAAGACTATTTTTTGGGCAGCAAAATTTGGAGAATGGGAAATTGCATGTTTCAATTAAATAATTCATTTAAATGAAATAATTATCTTGGGAAATGAACTTCAACAATGTTGTTCCAAAAGCGTATTTGTAATGGTCAACTATTTGATAGTTTTTTTAAGTGACGTCGGAAGTCAAAAGTAGGTACCTTGTTAACAAGGTTAAAAGAATGGTAAGTTAGATGAATTCTAGACTTCCATGGCCACATCAATTTTTTCTATGCATATTATTAGAAAGGAAAACAATGATATTTATGGGCCTTGGAAGAGGAATTTCCTTTCCAACTTTGGGGTCATTAATCAATGTATTGCCCCTTTAGATGTGAAGAAGATGAGTGATCAATATTTAGCAAATGTGGCTTTGAAAAAAGTTGAAAATGTTGGTGGCCTCAAATTTGTGTTATCTATGTAATTTTCAGGAAGTATACCTAATATATACACAAAACCAACAATTATTATTGGGATGGATGTTTCACATGGTTCTGAAGGAAACTAGTGTGAGGTAGTTATGGATAGTCTTAGGGAACATTGTTAGAGAATATATAGTAACCTATTCACTTTCAATTTCTTGTATTAAGCTAGATTTAATGCTCACACAGATGGCCCTATATCTAGTTCAAACATTTAAATTTATCATTATATCTATAGGATTATGATTAACTTTGATCTAAATCCTAGTCACAAATTCTTTCTTGTTTTAAGGAAAATTTTCAAGATGCAACGTCGATGCATCTCTATAATATGTTCACCCTTTGTGAATCCATCATTACTTGAGATATAAAACTAATACAATAGTTCTTAAAAAACACTTTTTAATCCACCTCTTGGTTAGTCATCCCTTCAATCATTGTATTTAAGCATTAATTGAAGGCTCCAATTCTTGTGTAAGATTCCTTAATAGAAAGTGTTTTGAAAAAGGCCTTGGTGTGTATGTCCCATTTTTCACCTATGCATGTGAGAGTTAATTTGGAACTCAATGGTTATTAAATCTCATCCACCTTTAATAAATTTTAATCTTGACGATTCTCAATTGCAAAGCTTCAACATAGCAAGTGAATTGAATTCATTGAGAGACACATTCAAGTTACTTTGTATTCACTTTATGATGCGAGTGAAGCACAAGAGAGAGATTTCAATGAATGGGCCTTTACAATAAAGTGATAATTAATCCTATGGCATCATTCACTCTTCAATCCAACCACATAATAACTTGAACATAAGTTGTGTTTCAAGTTGGAGACATTAACAAGGGATGAATACCTTGGCAATCACATTTGTACCTCTCTCCATGAAATATAAACCATAATTGGTATGTTTTAAATAAGATATATTCTACCACCACAATAAAAAAGCAAGTGTCCTAATATGAAATCGTGCCTTTTTAAAGAAACTTCATAACTTTCTCAAAATTCACCCTAATATTAGACCAAGTTAACGACATCCCATATGAGTTTGATTTTTTATACATGTTTGGGTCATATAGGTCAGCATTAAGCCTTAAGGACAAGATAGGGAATACATTCTTTTTGGCGTGTATGGACCATATTAACCCCAACTTGTTCACTCGAAGACTCCACATTATTAAAATCGTAACACAAGAGCTAATCAAACTTTAGTAGATACTGATTAAGAAACTCCCACAAGGCTACTCTCTCCTCTAGTTTGATGTGGGAATGGAAGTTGACAATGACAAGAACCTTACTATCAATATTGAGGAGTACCTACACTAGTCTTCTAGTCGAACCAATTATTCAACATGATAGCTTATGTGAGCTGAGAGTGGGAAATTTCCTTGATACTTCTTGCTATAAGATAGAGAACATAACTAAAGTAGGAAAAATTTAATTGATGAACATGTTTAACAAAATAATCAATCACTTTCAACTCCTACAAATACCAAATATCCAATTATGAAACAAATAGATGAACTCTATAAACCATCAATTTCCTCATTGGTTTTGTAAGACCATTCACATTTCATAATACGTTCTTCATTTAGATTGTTTCACATAGACATTCATATTCTCCCCAAACTTACCACTTAGCATATGGTAAGAGTTTGGAGATATAATTTATTTGGTCTCTAGTGTATGTGTTAGCCACCTATATATTGCATAGGTTTTATTTTTCAATAATAAATATCATCATAACTTGATTACTTATATTTATTCAACAAGCTGTTATATTGACTTAAAAACTAGCGCTCATCCTATTCTCGAGAGAACTTTGATATCGTTTAGTCTAGGAAACACCCTACGTAAAGGTTGCAAGACCATATAACAATACTCGTATGAATATTGTAACTTTAGACACACTTTTCAAATTGATTGATGATGGTAAAGAACATAGAGGCATATATATATGCTCATACCTACCTTGCCACTTTAACAAGCCTCACGCAAAAAATTGATATATTTATTCATCCCTGTCAATGTTTGTGCAAACCTTTGGTACATAATCAACATGGACTTCATGTCTCATATATATATTCACTAAAAATAACTGCAAATATATCTTTGTGGCCATTTTTAAATTCCCATAAAATAAATCAAGTATAACACCAAGTATTCTCAAGTTTTATTATTTCATGTGTCGTTATAGTTTGGATTATGAACATATCCAATATGTTTAATCATGATTAAGAAAACCTATCAACGGGATTTCATAAATTCCTTTGAACCTTTCCTTACACTAGATTTTATAATTGATTACATTCCATATAATACTTAAAATAGTTGAACCTTTCCTTACAAATGATTACATGCTTGGGTCTACAACTTTCAACATTGCATTCCAAGCTACATGGTTTACACCCTTGTAGCATGAGAAAACAAAATTTCACTTGTCATCATATTTATTCATGCAACTTTACAATCAATATCTAATTATTCAACTTATATATTTGATAGTCCTTTTACTTGATTCAACTTTACATGTTTTAATTTCAAATATCGGTTAAGAGAAGTGGTTTACATATATGTACGACAAAAAGAAATGCTATTAGATGTCCAATTACATCATAATTAATTAAAGTTAGTGAATAAATTCGTGTTTATGTTCTTAGGATTATTTATTGTAGGGTGTTCCTATGAAGATGGGTAACATTTTTTTGGCAAGATGTGGGTACAAATTCCCCGAAACATGAGGTCAATCAAGGGTTATTTAAGCCTTCAATCAAGATTTTACCAATATATTGATATAAAAGGGTTTAAATAACCATCGATCGAGCTTTGGAGCTCAATGGAAGGTTATCTAAACCCTAGATCAATCTATTCAATCATAAAAAAATTAAATTTTACATGGAAAACAAACTATTATCTCAGATAGCTCGATCGAGCTATTTGAACTAATATTATGTTTTCCCTCTAAAATGTAAACCTTTTTATGTTTAAATAGCTCAATCAAGCTACTTTCTTAACCACACATAAACCCTCGATCGAATTATTTTAAAAACTACTCAAACCCTCTATCAAGGTTTTTAAATACCTTAATCGAGCTAATAGATAGATCAAGGGCTTTAAAAATATGACCCAAACCCCTTTTTTTGTAAATTTAATTTTACTATCCTTTTTGAAAGGTATAGTCCCTATAATTGATTGCACCTTAGGTGGTGGACTTGATGTTGGTGGATTCATCAACGATTCGTCTATCTAGTGGCATATGATTTACACATTTTTTGAGTTTGTATGATATTTTTTATTATATTTTAAAAATTACACTTAAAAACCCAATCCACAACTTTGAAGGAGCTCAAAGAAAACTCAACAACATAAAAAGTACACAACCAAAAAATTTTAAAAAATATATATGCCCCACATCGACACGTCATCTTCAAAAGTGTAAATTTTCTGGTTTTTCAATTTATGTAAGTAGTAAAAAAAAAGTTTACATGCACAAAAATGTTTACAAAATGTAATTTAAATATTCAGTTGTCAATTTAAAAAATTAATAAAAAAATATAATTTCCCAAAAAAAATTTAAAAAAAAAATTGTATGCCCCACTATATTATGTGTAGATCATGTTCATATTTTTTTTGAAAATTATAAATTTTGCATTAAATTATTTTACGTGCACATAAGACACTTGTTAACTTTCCTGAAATTTCTAAGGAAGAACATTTATTAAAAGCAATTTTTACACATTAAATGATATCATCATTTTATTTTTTAAATATCATTGGAAAGACAACATAATTCCTCATGCCGAAATTCATAAGGCATATATGAGTTTTTTGGGCTTTGATTTAATAAATGAGTAAAATATCAAAATTTCACCATCACTTTTGGCCAAAACGTGTTGCCCTTCTTCATGGATTCACCCATTATTTCTAATGAATTATAATGGTTCAAACTGTGTATTACTGCTTTATGTTGATTTACATTGTGTCCATTCTTTTTCATATCTTTGACATAGTATGAGACTTAGCAAATTTATTGATATTTATTGCCTTTAGTCATTCCATCGCATCAATGCTATGAAAAAATATAAATGAATTTTGATACAAAATATTTTTCTATCAATGTGGGTTCAATTAGTATATGCAAAACATATTTTGGTTTATTATGTCCATATGTTTCACAATCTACCCCCCATTCCAAACAAGGGACATACTTTGCCACTTTAAATGACTTGTTGAATTTGCATTAGTTTTAACATATATTGGAAAAAGGCGTTTTGTATTGGATTTGCTTTTAATATAATCCATATGAATTATGCTTGAATAATTGATAGCTATGTTTAGAATTAATCCACATGAGTTGTGATTGAATAATTGATAATTAGATTTTGCATAAATCCATATGAGTTATTATTGATGGTTATACTACGAGTTATGATTGATGGTTTATTAGGGAAAGTAATAAAAAGAAATAGAACATAATATGATGAAAGAAATTATACTAATATTAGGAAATGACAACAAAAATAAACCATGACAAGACTTAAGTGAAAAAGTAAATCATGGACCTATAATAGAATTTACAAATCAACAACGAATATAGTTCTAAAGTAACCTGCAAACACCTCCATCCTTATCAACATGGAAATCAAGTGCATCAATGATCAATCAATGCTATCAATTTGATATTAATATTGTTATCATTTATCTTCTTTGGACGTAATGTATTAACAATACAATTTTTACATCAACACTTGGGTTTTGAATTAATTACATTGGTATTCATGTTTTTCTCTATTAAGTAGTTTTAAAATGCATAAGTACAATTTTAGTTGCACATAAGATGTTAATTCATTCTAAATATGTGTGATATTGTGTATAGTAATTGTCAATTTAAATGTAGATTGAATAAAACTAATGATATTTGCACATGATTATCAAAAAGTGCAACAAGTAATCAAAAGTATATATAAATTCTAAAGTATTAAAAATACTCATCATAAATCCTAAAAGGTGATCATAAAATCGATATATAAACTATAAAAGCAATCACATACATAACATTCATATATAGTACAAATGAAAACATCATGCTAGTACCCCTATGACCATTGCCACTTCCACCACCACCATTGTTGCATGCATCAGGACCACTATAACTAGGAGGAGAGTTGAAACCTTGCATAAAATGGTCCACAAAATCTTGATCTAGAATTGCAAACTGCTCATTAAATTTACAATCAAGTTACATATTTTTTAGTGCAAAATTTATTAATTGACTATATTTTAAATTTTAACCAAATGGATCAATTTACCTAGGCCATGTCAAATGAAAATTTCCTAAATAGGATTTAGGTCTATTTACATAAACTTTATGTCAATTCACCCTAGAAACAAGAAATAAAATGATTATTAAAAACATAGATATCATTTAAATTTAACATGAACACTTAAATATGACACTATATACACCTATTTGTATTGAATCATACATGTGCGTTATATCGTGGAATCCTTGATGGGCCATCATTAGGATGTGAAACAATTGCATCCTAGTAAATAAGTAAATAAGTCAATTAGGGTAAACACTCAAATTAGTAAATACATGTTTACTATGATCATAGTTTGAAAACTTGATGCATTTAAATCGGATTTGATTGAAGTGAGGAACAAATTGTATATGATCAAGTAAGGGGGTTGGACTACAAATGGAGACTCGCGATCAAGCATGTTCCTGACTGTAAGTGTGATCTTAGTGATATCAATAATGCCTTTACCTCTATCCATCTAAATATGGGACATGTGAAGAAAGGATGAAATCAATAACTGTTAACATGTAACTACATACATAATTTATATTAATTGAAACAATTAGAATTCAATCATACACTAACTAGGTATCCTCTATATATTGCATCTGGATAAGGAACTAATTGCTTGCTACCATAAATATCATCCAATAATGACAACCTATGAATGTTATGAAGACAAAAGAATATTGCATAATGTGTTGATTCCACATGTATCAAGATGATCACTTCATTAATGCTAATATAGATAATTTAAGCATACTATAATGTACAAAGCTATGCCTTGCCTCTAGGTTCTAGAGCTGATATCTCTCATACAATAAAAGTACACATCTCTTGAATTGATATCATACTACAATAACTACTTGAGAGGTAGCAATTAAAGTGTTTCATTGTTGGTCCAATACAAATCAAGCACTTCAGAAATGTGGTTGTCTAGATATCTCCCCAACAAAGGAAGATGAAACATCACCCAATGATTTATGTATGGTTTCCCCCATCACATACATCACCTCAACTCCATGGTATGATGGCTCATCTAGCGCTTGATATAAAAATATACTCCTCTGAGGAAGTGGTACCAATCTCAAAGGAGGTGTCCTATCGCAATACGGTCTTTACGAGTGTTAAGATGTTCATAATTATGTCCCTTACTAGTACCATACAATTGTGATAATGTGGAAGTGTAGTATGGCTCCATGTGAAACACAAAATTTGCATATATGTGTGTCACAAAGTCAAATTGAACCTCATCATGGTGGGGAAACATGCCCCATTCTCTAATAAATCTATCATAAACAAAAGGTGCTACAACCTCAAGCTTAAAATATTTGGGTTTAATAGGTTTCATCCTTGGGTAATTAGGAGGGATCTAAAATAGAATATCCCTCACATTACACCCTCCCATGTTCTCTTTCACCACATCTCATTTGTCTTTCCCCGATACCTCTCTCCTCCCACTCAAGACAATATGATATGAGAGTTCCCTCTGTGGCATCGACATATGATACGATTAAATAAACTCATCTAGATGTTCTCAATAATCATCGACATAGAGCATCTAATGGGGATATCATGAGATATGGGAAGTATCTCTCTACAAAATTAATTGTGTTGAACAATGATATCATCAAGAGTCACATGTGAAATATGATTATCCAGTGGTGATGGGGGTGTAGAAGGATTAGCCTATCCACTTTGGGACTTTGCAAGTTATACAAAACCATATACTTATTAAAATATATGCTTTCTTAAAAATTTAAACTTCCAAAATTAAATACATGTATGAGTGAACAAGAATAATTTCCTTATATAATACATGGGTCATGGAAATTCCCTATCTCTTGTGATGTTGAATGGATGATATGGTATGGTGGAGGTGTACTGCATCTCTAACTCCCACTACCGTGAATACCACTAGGTGGTGTTTCCTTGCATATAGAATGTGGAATCCATGTGACAGTAAAATTATATCATTCCATATAGTTATAATTGACTTATATGTAACTCAGTAAAAACAATTTTTTTTTCAACATATATGTGTCCTCTATTGATTGGTAGAAGGAAAAGTTATATCCTATCGATGAGGAGCCATAGACTATCTAGAGCTCCATCTCTAGCAAACAAAAAAAACTTGGTATAGATAATGATATTTAAGAGGTTAATAAATTTTAGATGCTCCAAGAACTAGACATTATCAGTGTAAGGGTTTATAAAGGTTATTAGGGTTATATTTTTAGGGGTTTAATGTCATTAAAGTTAAGATTAAGGTTTATGTAGTTTATTCATTATAAGGACTAAAATTTAGGGGTTATAGGGATTAGGTATGATGGGTTACAAGGGTTAATATTACCTACATGATAAACCCTTCTCCCCCTTCTCCCCATTAGAGGCATTTTACAAAATCAAGTATATTTAAGATGCATACTTACCTCCAAAGAAAAAGAAAAAAAGCAAAATAATATAGAATGAATATGTGAATGTGTATGTGTGTGATCCTTTTATGGATCCAACTAATGAAAACCTATCTCCTTTGATGGATATTTAGTACTTTATTTCCCCCTTGTGGGGAGTTTCCTAAGATAGAATACCCAAAATGGAGATAGTGTTTGAGTTGGCCTAATCCATGGGTTGTGTATGAAGATAGTTTAAACTAAATGAGGGATTAATTGAGAATATTAGTTAAATAGGAATACTAAGTATGTATCTCCAGGCCCAGATATTGTTAAGGGAGGAAAGAAAAACACATGACGTCTAGATGGGACATGTGTCCCCCAAGTGCAAATAGTAGGTTTTAGAAAACAAGATATGTGTCATGAGATTCTAAACATGGTCAATGAAGGAACATATTCTATATCCACTAGAAATTGGTTTTCCATGCATTCAAAAGAAAATGAGAACACCTCAAACTAGCACACATAACCTCCTAAGTGAATTCTTCACTTATGAGTAGGCATCTTGGTACCATTTGATTTTTTGATAACCAAGTATCAGTCTTGAGGCCTTCACCCATCTCAATTGAAGAGGCTATGACATTGGCAATAAAATGTATCTTATAGGGCTCAAGGGCCATTAGCATAACCTCAAACCACCATGCATGACCTCTTTGTGGGATATTTGACCAAAATTAATTGGTGATATGGGAACCATCATAAGGTATTGAGCACCCATAGTATATTGTGGGGCCATGGACATGTTCAATAGAGGAAAATTTGGAATCAAAACCTAAAATAACCTTCTAAGTATCAAACATAAAGAATAATTCCTCAAACCACCATACCTCACCTATTGGGTGTATCATATGTCTCTGAGTTTAGATATGGGCACCATTAGGAGGTTTTGATCATTATATATGTGTATTGGTAACTTGGATATGGTGTAAGGAGGAAACTTAATATTTAAAGGAATTAAAGGTATATTTGGAGGTTTAAGTGCCATGATTGAGGCCTTGAACCACTAGACATGCCTTCATCCTATGAGAGGAGATATGTGATTCAAAGAATTTTTTAGCACTAGGGATGGGAAATGTGGACTTGGACATGGTTAGAAGATTAATAATAATCCCTCATACCTAAATGAATCTCTTAGGCATCTAAGGCCAAGACCGACAACTCAAAACATCACACATGATCTACAAAGGGTATTTTTGGCCTTAAAGTTGGGGTATCAAGACTCCCATAAGGATATTTTTAGCACTAGGTATTGGTGTAATGATGTAACCATAGTTAGTGGAGGAAAATTAGGCATTAAGCCCTTAAGGAAACTTATAGGGCTGAAGCTCCATGAATAAAACCTTCACCACCATATATAACTTGTTGAGGAGATCATTTACTTTTAAGTGGATATATGGGAATCATTAAAAAAAATCAAGAACTAGGTATGCGTTTTGGGACTTAAACAAGGTAGGGAAGGATACCCAATCATTTTTGCTTATAGGAAGATTATAAGCATCTATGGTTAAGAAACATATGTCAAAATATCAAAAAGGATTTTTCGAGGGTATGATTAGCCTTCAAGTGGGCATATTGGTGTGATTAGTACATTTTCAACAATGAGTATGGGTCTGATGGCCATGGACATGCTTAGAAGCATAAACTTAGACTGGTTTCGTCATATAGATACTTCTAAAGATGGGTCCAATCACCACTTCTTGTAGTATGTTGTAATACTACTATAAAGTAAGATACCCATGAATGATAGGGTGACATCTTGAAGAGGCATTCTTGCTAATGAAAGATGGGAATACAGATGATAGAGACAGGCACCACACCACTCTAGGCTACTTATTATCGCAATTAAAGAGGGCCCCTATAAATATATTTTGCACACTCGAATTAGATGAAACAAACAACCTGTGATATGAATAGGGATATTTCAAAATCCCTTTATTTTCCCTCCCTATCTATAAATAGTCATAGCCTCGACGAAGAGAGGGTAGCATTTAGAGCTTGTAGTTCTTCTGGTGGGGTCTCCTTTTGGCCCTAAATGGATATTATAGACTTCTAGGGCCAAAGAAATACCTTGAACACCACATGTGACCTATCAAGGGCATCCTTTTCCCATGTGTGGCAATATGGGTGTCATTTGTTTTTTAGCACTACGAATATGTCTTGGAGATTTGGACATGGTTGTGGGAGTAAATGGTGGCCGTAGGTCATAGAGAAATATTTTAGGCATATGGGGCTAAGAAGGATTCCTTGGAGAACCATAGATGACCTCCTTAGGGTATCCTTCTATTATGAGTCACGGTTGGTGTTGTCAAGTAGTTTTGAGTGGTAGTTATGGGTTGTAGGGATCTATACATGATTAAGGGATATGGGTGTCATTGGGATTTTTTATGGAGAAGGAATAGATCTTGAGGGCTTAAACATGGTCAAGGGAAGAAACATAGGATTTTGAGTCCCTAAGACTCTTAGTTATTTAAAGGATGTGTACATGGAAATTTCAATATTAAAATGTCATCTTTGTCCATGCTTAACCATTCCTCTAATAAGAATGTGTTGAAAAAACCTATACATCAATATCATGAGTGAAAAAATAGGTACATGCATTTTGAATAATTAAAGAGTTTATATTTGAACCATTTTAAGGACAAATGTAATGCTTCAATGTATAAAGTTCAATCTTGAAATATCACTGTAATGGTCCAAGTTTTTGATGCAATGTTTGATCCTTTAAAACTATCATCATATTTTAATTCTATTGTTGTATGAATTGGTCCATTGATACATAGACTATATAATGTATTGCGCATTTACGAAGGATATATGGAAGGAGGATGTATCATTTACAATGAGGTAGGAAAATGGGAAGGACTTTCTCTTGTGGATGGTACGAAACAATTATTAGATAATACATGGATTGTGGATGGAAAACCCCTTATTTGCATTATCTTTTGGTCGATTAAGATTAATAGAGAGGCAATGATATTTTAGGATAAGCCTTCTCTCCATTAGAGGTATTTTAGAAAATCAAGTATATTTATGAATATGCATACTTTCCTTTAAAAGAACAAAGCAAAAAGAATTGAGACCCCCACTCTAAGTGATAAATATAAAAACTAGGGCTCCTTTGATTGAGAAAACCAATGAATCTCTAACCCTTGCACAGCAGGAGTGTTGTCCCTTAATGACATGTGCTATACTACCTTCAAGCTATGTCTATGTAGGGGATCCAATAATTGGGTATAGATTTGAGCGCCTTGCTAAATCTTGTAAAATTTGGTTTGGAAAAAGGCATATCCAATTTGCAAGTGTTTGGGGGTCCACAAAACTAATGATTTAGTGGATCAAAGGAGCCTTTAGAATGACAAAAAATTTTGTAAGTTCCTTATTAAATCTTGTACAATCAATTGTAGCTTAGTTTGAAGATATAGTTTTCTCCCATGTAAAAATATAGGTTATCAAAATTGTTAATGAGTCTCTAAACAAGTCATGTTGGGAAAATAGGATGTTCTTAAGGAACATGATCATAGGGAGGATGATCCTCCTCCTCCTATTCTTTAATTTAGTGGCTCTCTTCTTCAATCGTAGTTTGTAGATATAAAATAAACTTACTTAGGGTGATAAGGTATATCTCATTTCATTATTTGACAAACTCTAATACTTTTCAAATAAGTATAAGAACACAAATCGATCATTAAATATAGTATTTAATTATTCTTTTAACTTCAATTCTATTAGATATAACTATCCTCACCGTTGGAGAATATGAGGATGATGGAATATGGGGGGATTAGGAGTCTACATGGCCAAAAAGCAAGACAACTTTCTAAAGGAAATATTTTCTATTAATTTATCAAGTGAAGGAAAAGAAGAAAAAAATAAGATAAAATTTCCAAAAGGGAAGAAGGAAATTATTCTCAAGGTTGTTAGAGCACTAAAAATGCGATCCTCTTCTTGAAAATGATGATAATGATCTTCCATATTAGAAGATAAGGTTTTCCCCATTAAAAAAATCCCTAGGGAGACTAGTTAGGATCCATGAAAAAAATATGTTATTACTGTAAGAGACTATGATGGAAGGGGAGAATGGAAATTCTTTGCTATCATCTCTACTAAAGGGATAGTCTATTGTTTCTTTGAGTCTATATATAATTCATGAAATGTGGCAAATAGGTGGCTATAAAGTTAAACTAACAAATTTAGATCTCATAGCCTATGGGATTTGGATTGAATATCATCAAAATTAGCTAGTCTAACTTCTTTATTTTTCAATGTGTATGTGATTTATGTGAGTAGGTAGATGTTATGGGAGCATCGATTTGGTCATGAAAATCTAATGAACACCTAGTAATAAAAGGGTGTATGAACTTTTTTTAAGGAAAATTAAATTCTATAGGGAATCATATATGATGGACGTGATGGCGTTTCTATTGGACAAATTATAATATTAGAGGCTCTATGATTTTGAGAAATAAGTGTTCATTTAAGGTGTTTTAGGTGTTCTTTTGAGGTTTCATTCTAGAGTTCTAATTTTCAATCTTCCATGCAATATAACTAGAGGATTGAAAAAAAAATGCCAACATTTTTGTGTGCTAACACACCTTTTGAAAAAAATCCTTGGTAGTGCTACCAATTGAAATAAGAATTGGTTAGTAAATTTAAAAGGAAATCAATTTAATTGCATAAATGAATAGCAATTATATTTATGGAAAAACATCTGGAAGGAGACGACAATTTAAAAAAATCAATTAAATATTAATTTTTAATCTATTAAATTTAAAAAAAAAAATCAACCAGCTGCTTGCGGTTGATGCCATTGGGACAATGGAAGGTTGATGACAGAAAATGGGAGTAGGTGTGGTTGTCACACAACTCAATCGAGTATTTACGATCATCCAACCAAGTGCTCGCTTAAGTGTTCAAATGGTAAAAAACAAATATTGTTTTTTCTATATATAAAAAGAAATAATTGGATGGACAGAGTTCTACGATTTGATCGATCTTTAGAGTTCGATAAGCTATTTAATTAACTTGACATCCACCATTGGTCGAAACCGGGAGCTCTGTGCCCAGCTTACCAAGAACGGTTACACATTTTTGTTTTAATCCTGCTCATAAGCATATTCTTGTTTGATATATATTAAATAAGAATATATGAAAAGAAAGCATAAATTAAGAAGAGCATACAACATTACATAATTATATAAATATAATTATGTACATGCATAAATCAATTCATCTTATTTAAAAACTTTGTCTTCTTAAAATAAACTTATTTAATATATATCAAATAAAATCAGTTAAAACAATCATATATATATATATAACCTATCAAATTTACAGGATGAACATTTTATTGTAGGTCAACAACCACAAGGCAAAAACCATTCAAAATAATTAGAATGTAAAATTTCTATCACTAATTTAACTCCTTTAACCCTTATTTTCAAAGGAGTTATTTCCTATAATAACCACTCCGACCAAATCATGATACTGGCCACACTCCTAGAAACAAAATGATAAATTTGTTAATTAAACAAAAACTAATTTGCTATCCTTGGAAACCATAAATGGCTTCTTTAAACCATTATTCAAATATTGGACAAACTTCTTGAACAAATGATTTCAAAAGAGTTATTTCCTATAATAACCCCGCTCCTCCACATATTCATGATAATGGCCACACTACTCCAGACAAAAAAATGATAAGGCTGATACTTCTGGTGGTTAATGTAAAAATAAAAGTCTGTTATTCGAACTAGAAATACGACTATCAGAAACTGGAAAATAGATAAAACCTTAACTCGGCTTAATAATGAAAACGCCGTCAATTTTACTGGTTTGCACTGAGATTTTTTTGTCAACAATCACTAGATATGCTACCGGTGTAAACCTTCCAGAGGTACCCATGCCGAATTCATCGATTTTGAGCCCAATGATCCAAAGTTCCAAACCATTACTAAAGCAGGCCAAGGGCAGTTTCTCAACATTAATAAAGAAGTCAGTTTACCCACAACGTATATAGGAAATGAAAGAAACGTATAAAGCAAATGAAAGACATTTCAGAAATGTAAACGTTTGAAAATATCTTAGGTTGAAATAGAGCAGAAATGTGGACAGGAAACATTCTACGTCTTTGCCCAGAACGACTGTAAATTTTATTTAGATACGGTGAAATACACAAATTATGAAAGGCAATCTTCAGGTAAGACACATTAATGTTATCTGTGAGATGTAGAACAGTGGGCAGGTAATGGTTAAGACACTCCTAAGCTGAAACGTGGCTGGTTCGAATTCCAGCCAATACTAAAATCCAACCATGCTAAGGATTGGTGCAGTCCAGACAGAGTGTGATCCCCCAGTAATTTTAACTCCTTAAATGCCCCTGGTTCTTAGTCTCTCAACCAATAACTAACCCTGCTAATCAAGACTACTACCAATTGCAAAAAACACTCAGCTGTCACAAAGCTGCAAAGAGTAAAACTAGTTTACCTGAAAACCCATACGTAGCTTCTACAAACTGTCGAACTCAGAGAATGCAATTGATGGCCAGAGTTTGTCAAGCGTTGAGTCTCCAATGCTTTCCAGTGCCTCAAAAACCTGATATTTCGAGGATATATAATCAGGGATTTGGATGGGCTGAACCAGCTCCAATTCCTCAAATATTCTAACATCGCCAAGATCTTTGTCGCTCCAACAGTTGCTGGCGGTAGCGTTATCATCAATAACTGCAGACTCCGAGGTCTTCCCGTCATTCAAGGTCTGCAATCCATCTGCAAGCTTCGGCACCTTAGAAACTGGAGGACTGTAGTGATGATTATCAGAATACAAATTCATTTCTTCATGTTGACCGCCGGAAGCCGAGGATCTCGATCTCTTTCGTCCAGTGAGGGACTGAACAACTGCACGAAATTCGGATACGCTCGTTTCGACCATGCTAGGGTTTGAGATATAGACTACCCTCACCGGTCGAGACGTGGATCCATTGGAATTGCAGGATCTTTTTGAATTGCTTATCCGTTTAGAAACATTCTCTGCCATACTTTTCCAGTAGTTCCGAATTTCGAAAATAATGAATTTGTAACAATTATGTACAGGTTGTATCAGAGACTCTAATTGTATGCAAAACCCTCCATTCTCAATCTTGGGACATGGCCAAGTCTATATACAGAATCCCCGTGCTGAATTCATGAGCTACGGAACTGCAGCTTCTTTGAATGTAAACCTGTAACTTTCAGGCTGTTGGTCTCGGGACAAAGGGAAGCCGGAGTGAATGTAAGAGGAATAAGTGAGATAGGTAGAATTTCGTTTTCGAAAGTGGGATATTTCTCGAATTTGTGGCCATTGCTGATTCGTGCGAGGACGGTTCGTAATTGGTAATTGCGTACTGACAAAGCTGTATGTGACGTTGTGGAAATACCTTATCTCTAAGCTTACGCAATGTTTACGTCTGGTTTTGCCCAATTTGAATCATTATTTGTAGAAGTCAACCTGAGTCTAAGGGTAAATATTACATATATATTAATACCAATTTCCATTTGTTTTGGAGAAGTCTACATAGGTTATTTACCACTATATTAAGAACAATTTCCATTTGTCCACTATATTAAGAACAATTTCCATTTGTCCCATCTAGGATGGAGATTGATCGTAGAAATTCTTGTTCTTTGCAGTTTGAGTTTTTTTTATGTTAATTTTTATTTTTTTAATTAGTTTGTGTGTATGTAGTGTTACATTTAATAAAACATAAAAAGTGATAAAAATAATTAAAAAAATTCATGTTGGCTCATAAAATAAAAAATTATGGAAAATATTTTTAAAAAAATCCATGTTGGTTCATAAAAAAAAATTATGAAAAGTAATTAAAAAATAGATGTTCTTTAATGAAATAAAATCTTAAAACTTAAACCCGGATCTATCAATCAAAAGAGATCAATTTTTTTGAGTTTAAATTTAAAAAAAGAAATACACCTCAAGAAATTGGATCCCTCTTGATGCTTGATAGATACGGATTTAAGATAGATACGGTTTGAAAATTTTTAAATAATTAATTGACACATGTTTTTTAAATTAAATAAAAAATAAGCTTTTATAGTTAATATTAATTAATTTATATTTGAATATTATTACTAAAAAATGATTAACTTCTAAAAATAAGCTTCTTATATTTTATATAATTGATTAACTTATATTTGAATATTATTATTAAAAAATAATTAACTTCAATTATATTAATAAGTGTTTATATCCTAGAATTTGGGATGGACTACCATCTATGTTTTTTTACATTAAAAAAGGAGGAGATAAGTATATTGTCAAAATTGATTTTATGATCATCCTTTAACTCATGTATAGATAACTAACTCTTAGCTCGTGCATCGATAACAATTACTATGATTGATAAATACTAATTTTAAGCATCATGGATAAAAGGCTTATTTATGGGTCTCCGAAACAATCGAGTGGAGGGTTCATGCTATGGGGAAGAACATTGAGCTGGTGCTATCTAGTTTTTTCAATTTGTTGGATACGAATTATAGAAAACAACCCTTTTTTCCTTTGTATTCTAATAAATTTATTTTTGTTTCTTAAGGTCCGGGGCATATAAACTCCTTGGAGCCTATAAATTATTTTCTTATTAATGAAGAAACATGTCCTTTCTTATTGTTTATCATTGATTCTCTATCATTACCGATATCTACATGGCACTTAACTTGTAACTTGTTGGTGTTTAGTGGTCACAAGTTAAGTAGTTGTACAAGTTAAGTAGTTGTATTAGTATACTATACTAAAAATATAAAAAGAAGTTTCTTATGTGGTATGTCAATTGCTTTATAGTATTTTTGAATATTAAATATCTAGTAATTAAGTACAAGTCTATAATTTGTATTTAGTTATTGAACTGTTGTTAATTATATAGAATTTTTTATTATTTAAAATAGATTTAAGATAGTTATAATTTTATTTAATTCTATAAAATTTAAAATTTATAGTAATGAAAAATATAATTTTGATTATTATTAAGATATTAATATGTGAAATGTAAGAATTATTTCATTTAACTATGATATTTATATTTATGTGTAATTCTCTTTCAATTTTGATTTAAATTGATCATAGGGTTATTTTTAGCATGTGGGCGGATTTCCTTAAATTAGGCCTTATGTATGACTTATGCATGGACCAACCCTAGCTTAGGTAATTAAGTATACACTTGTCATTATGGGTTAGTTATTAGCATGAATTATTAAACAATTTGAATTATTTTCTTTACGAATTCAAATTGTACATATGTACAAAATTATTCATTCTTTATAAGTGAAAGGAAATAAGGGATTATTGATTAAGATTTAAGTGTTTTTTTATCTTTTTACTCTTTTTATTTTTCCTTTGTAAAATTGATAATTAAATTTTTAGACCTAGTTATGGTCTCTTGTAGTGATCATAAGATTTTACATGGTATCAAAGCCATAGGAGAGATAGCTCTATCCACATGGCCTTATAGCTACATGGAATCTAGGAGAAGAATATACTTTATTTTGTAGGAAGAAGACATATAAGAGAGCCACAACAAATAAGATGGGATAACCCCAGCATGTGACTCGTACTCTATCCAATTACTTTGAATGAAGTTTGAAACCAACCTCATCTTGAAGAGTGAGGGTCTTTATAGGATTACTATGTGAATAGAAACTAAACCAAATTTTGTAGTGGAGAAATCATAATGATTTAACAAGATGGATTAAGAATTTGGATTGATATGGTTCTTGATTTCTCCTGACCTCAAATATCTCATGGATACTGAAGAATCTGCCATTAATGTTTGGACCAATCTCGATATACTCTTTGGACAATCGAATGAGATAAGAGGACACCAACTAGACAATGAGCTCAATAATGTGAGTCTAAGAACTATCTAATATTTCTCTATGGATTTTGAATCATGCCATCTTAATGGGAGATAATGCACTGGTTCAAATTAGCCATTTAGTTAAGGGAGATGATACATTGGTTCTAATCCACCATTTCGTTGAGGGATAACTCGCTATAGATCAAGTTCTTATTAATGGAGATATCATTTATATCTCTTCAATTACCTCATGTAACATTTCAGTTTGCATGTAATTTAGCTATCAACATTGATGATAGGTTATTGTAGATCTACAAACCAAATCACTTTGGGCACAACATACTCTTCATGCAATGTAGTTCACTATCCAACATATACAGTGTGGACCCACTCACATTGTCATAGTGATCCTCATGCACTCACATTCCTTAAATCCCTTGATGCTCATCCATAGTGACATGGTCAGTATAGGAGATCCACCATCTTTTTCAAAAGCAAGAGGAAATCCACACCACCATGAACGAGGAGTATCAGTCTCTAATGAAGAACCAACCTTGGTAGCCATATCCCTTATTCCTTGGTAGGATACTTTGATGGAGCAGTGGAAGTCTTGATCAAAGTTGGAAGAAGGTACAGAAGAGAATGATCATGGCTGCAAATGACTGTTAAAGACCACTTAGCACTATCTTATTTGTTTTAGGAGTCGCGGGTTTCCTACTAGGTTTTCCCACTTTTCCCACATCTAGGGGATATGTTTAATGTACTTGTGTATCTAATAGGGTAGAAAATTGTGGGACCCATTTTTTATTCATTAGTTTCAATGAGTTGGGCTTGTGGGGGGTAGGTTAGAGCATATTTATGGTCTTATTAGCATTAATATCTCACCCAGGCACTTTAGGTCTTGGTATCAAATTCCAATGGTATAATTGTGACTTAAATTGACCAGTTGATTCATAGGAGTGATTCATCCATATATTCAAGGGAGAAATTTGTTATTCCTAGCATGTGAGAGTCATTTTAGTGATTTTTTTGCATGTGAGGGAACCTTCCTTAAAGTAGGGCCTTTCCCCCCTTTTTTAAGTGTCCTATGTTGCATGTTAGAGTTCATGGAGTGATTCTAGGAACTTAAATCCACTCATGGAAATTATGGGTCCATAACTAAGCTAAGAAAATTATGGATCCTTAAAATTTAAAGGGGTCCATCCTAGAAATGGTTTTCCCTTTTCATTTTGTTCACATAATTTTCTTCATTCTCTAGTTTTCATCTCTTTTAAGTGTTCATTATTATATTAACAATGTTACTTTCTTCTTTTTTGACAAGAATGGATAAGTATTTTACATTAAAAGGGATTCAAAAGGGTATGGAAAGATCATCCAACTAGAAATTACATACAATTCTCATTACCCAAAAAGGCTCCGTGAATTGAAGATATGAGCAAAATTCTTCCACAAAATGCTTATATAATGCTCGACAAACTAATTTCCTAGAAAACCTATAACTAAACTACCTTACATATTGGCTATGTAAAAAAATGCAAGTGAAATACATAAAAAATATGTAAAATCAATTGAAATTATGGCCATTGTCTCCTTCCTCCATATATTGGTCATCTTGATCAGGTATTTGGATAGGTTGAGCGAGAGGATGTTCAATAGTTTCAATGGAAGTTTACTAGACTGCTAAACATCCTCCATGAGATTAGAACTAGTGAAAATTAAAGTTTGACCTATGGTAAGTTGGGATACATTGAAAAATCCATGTCATAATGTATCTCGATGTCATTGGCAAGTTTGCCAATTTTTACCCCCTTCTATTTCACATTCTTCCTCATTTCTTCTTGCTTTGTTTTCTACTCCGTATGAAAGATGAGATAATCAATCCCCCGTCTCATGCCTTCTAGTTAATTCTACGTCCTCCTAAGTATTTTCTTGATCTCTCCTATTTGTTCATTTCCAACTAGATCTATATTCAAGGGATTTTCCATACAAATATTCTTTCAACAAAGAAAAAACTTGAACCATAAACATAGTATTTCAACAAAAGAAAAGACCTAGAAAAATTCTAGAAGGATAACCAAGAGCATGGAATGAAGAGATAGGAGACCATAGAGGGCTCAACTCCGAGGTTCCAAAAACCAATTATGACATAAAACCACTAGTCTGATGTCACTATAGAATTTAAAAACTAGAAAATTCAAGGTTGAATACCTTACCTCATTCAATGTATAATCGCCACGTTACAACACTTCCTTGGAAGCATTGACTTGTCATTTGAATTGGGTACCATTTTGTACCTCTAGAGCCATATGAAACCATAACAAGCTACACAAAAATAATCCCATCACGATAGGCATAGACACAAATAGAGGAAACAAAGGAAGTCATGCTTGGTTGTGAATGCTAAGAAGTGACAGAACCAAAATCATAAGGGAGTACAATGTCTCCCTTGCATGACTTAATGGTGAAAAGACTCTCCATCCTCCAAGAATTTTTAAATGGACATATATGGTGATGCATATTAATGCTACAAAAGGATATGTTGGTGTAAATTAAGTCCAACATTTTGTTAATCATTGTAATGCTACGGAAGTCACATCTATTTGATAGGGTCCCCATTTTTTTAAAAGAATTCCTTATCGAAAGATACAACATCATTTGCTAAATAATTGAAAATGGAGTTATTGAAGTACCAAACATAAAAGAGATGGACACCAACCAGGCCTAAAGGTTTCAATTTATCCTCTTAGAGGTTCTACCTATTATGTAGGGTCCCTTTAACCATCCTCATCCTCACATAGCTCATTACTTCCTAAAATGCTTTTTTATTAATTAATTTTGGCTTTTCAACAACTTTCAATATAATCCGCAGGGTGGATAAATAAAATATTTCTTCTCAATTATTAAGTGATATTTAATATAAAATAAAAATATTAATCTTTTATTTAAAATAATTTAAACTTTAATATTTAAAAATTATTATAAATTAAAAATATTAAATTTTTATTTTAAATATTCATCTAAAAATGTCATAATTCAATTATTTGTCTTCACCATTTTTCAAATAATGACTAAGAATATATCTTAAGTAGAGATTATTCCTTAAATATCTGCCATTTAAGGAAGGGCCTTTTTGTTTTAACGTGGTGAGTTGGCAGGAAGGCCATTTTCATTGATAAAAACATGAAAGGGATGTATGAGATGTGTCAAGGTTTAGGATATCAAGGCGGCCTCTCCAATCACTATTAAAGTTGTTTCAAATTTACATTATGGATTGACCCAAGTCAGTAGATTCTCGTGCGTCGTGCGACTTTTGCTGAACATTCAGCCGCCTTCAAGTTGGCTCAATATCTGCTCATTCTGCCAAAAATAATTATTGATGTCAGTAGCTTGTCAAGGTTGGTTACTTCTTACGGTCAAGACACGCGCTCTTTCAATAAATTCGCGGCTGAATTGGTAGCTATATGATGACGATGTATACTTTGGCCCTGTGTAGACATGAAATTTGATGGAATATGATATCCTTGGATTCGCTTTCATGTAAAAAAGTCGAATGTGGCAAAAAATTATTGGGATACCCTAGTTATATGGATTTTGATTTGTTAAACTTTAATTAAAATTACAAAGTATTAATTAGTTTGATTTAACAATGAGAAAATATTTTTAAAAAATTTTGATTGAAAAAGCTTCCTATAATTAAAATACAAATATATGTATTTTTAAAATTTTCGAAAATTCAAAATTATGATTTGATCCATCTTAAGAGGCAATTGGTGCCATCAATTAGTGCCTAGTCCTAGTTGATTCATTAGTGAAATCGCAGTCACATCGACTCCATCGATCATGTGGATTAGTTGATTCATCGACTTGGTCAACCTTGTGGCTTAGTCAATCCATCGACTCAGTCGATCTTGTGGCTCATTCGATCCATCGACTCAATCGGCCCTACAGCTCAGTCGATTCATCGACTTAGTCGACCCATGCAATTTCCTGCAAGATTTGTTCATCATACATGCCCTACGGCATTTGATGACTCCAACACATGTCAGACGACATTCTATGTAGTCAGATTGGATCGGGAAGACACCATCAACCTGGCAACGATGTATCTTCATCTTCTTTTAGCTGAAAAATGGGAAGAAGATAGTTGATCTCCTCAATCAAAGTGTAACTACTTCTTTGTAACTGAATCGAATTGGATAGACCCCCAAGCGTCCCTTAGATTTGTATAGATACATGTAAGCTCGAATATGAAAGGGTTCCTCATTCTTGATTGCACTAAGACGGGTCCCATAAGAGAAGGCTTGATTGGTTCCTCATGGTTCTTTCATTCGACCTTCGTTCATGTAAACGAATCTTTTGACTCAGCATGCCTTGATACAAGATTGGCTTATGGACTTAAGTGACCAACGTACCATAGATGACTGCTCAATAAAACCAAAGTTTTCACCTTTCAGGTTTCTCCGTTATCGATTCCTTGCTTGCACTTTCATGTGATTGGTTATTTATTACTTTTATTCATTTCTATTTGCTAATTATCTACATTGGTTTTCTTATCCAATCTAAGTATTATTTGGTTCAACTATAATAGAGGTTGAATCATTTAATCAACTCTGTTGTTTTCCTGTTCTCCAGGTGAAACCGATCATTGGTATCAGATCACTCTAGTTTGATCTAGCACTGCTTAAACAATACTTGCATACTGAGTAAACTTATGCATGTTCATACACACTCTAAGACCCATCTATTTAATTTTTTCCTACCTTCGAATTTTGAGTATTTATCTTCTCAAAACCCTAGACCGATGGTGATAGGTGAAAGGGAGGAAAAAACTCCTCATTGTGAAACTGAACAACTCATAGAGCAAGTACTTGCTTGAAAATGAACTAAAATGTGTGAGCATTTCCATGAGATTCTTTCTCGACTTGCAAATCCATTTGGCTCTAGCTCGGTTAGTATCCCAACAAGAATTTCCTTTGACAAAGTTAGCCTCTTTAAGGTACAAATAAACATGGACATATTGAATTTGGATGGAAAGATTGATGTAGAATCCGTAGAGAACTAGCCTTACATCAATTAGAATCTTGTTTCTTTATGAACCAACTTTTTGAGGTTGAGAAATTCACCATTGCATCTTTGAATATGTTGACTCATGTACACTGTTACGAGGAAAAACAATTGATGAAGAAAGAAGAAAAGGGTAACCCCATTGGCACATGGGAGAAATTTGTTGAACATGTTAAGAAGGAATTTTATCCACCCAGGTACATAGAATAACAATACAAGAAATGGTAGTAGTTAAGACAATGGAAATATTATACAATATAGAGTTATACTAATGAATTCCATTGACTAAACGCTTGACTTGGTGTTAGGCAGGAAGAAAAATTAATTGTTCTGAAGTATATCATTTTTTTAGCTCCTTATATCCAACAAAACATGGAATTTCTCACTATGGCACTCTCACAAATGCATTCCATTATGCTATCAGCTTGAGGTGAAATTAACAGTGAAAGGATAGTTCTTGACCAAATTGACAGGTTGACCTTTCGACAAGAAACCTCAATTGAATGTTGATTCCAACAGGTCAAAATTGTTGCCATGTCCCTAATCCCCTCAGTTTCCTTTAGAGTGATGGGGAAACAACCTGATATTTTTTTTTCCAAACTTATCCGCAACTCTACCCATTTTACACAACCGCAATGTCTTCGGTCCGCAATTCCGTAATCCGTGATCTGCAAGTCGGAAGTCGGAACGCTCAATAAATAGCGTCGAAGAAAAAAATGCCTCCGACTTCTACACTCCGCACTCCGTAATGTTGGAGTTGGAAAGTCGGAACACCAAAATACCCGGCGTCAAAGAAAATACGATCCTGACTTTTGCATTCTGTAGTGCGGGATTTGGAAGGTTGTGACACCCAATTCACCGCTCCGGGAAAATTGCTCCCCTGACTTCCGCACTGCGCAATCCATCTTGCGGGAGTCGAAAGTCGGAACTCCGAAATACTCGGCGTCGAAGAAAATATGATCCCGACTTCCACATTGCGTAGTGCGAGATTCAGAAGGTCGGAACACTCAATTCAACACTCCGGGAAAATTGCTCCCCCGACTTCTACACTTTGCAATCTGGTTTACAAGAGTCACAAGTCGAAACTCCGAAATACCCAGCGTCAAAGAAAATACGATACAAACTTCCACATTTTGAAGTGCCGGAGTAGGAAGGTCGAAACACACAATTCACCGCTCCGGGAAAATTGCTCCTTCGACTTCCACACTTCGTAATCCGGCTTGCGGGAGTGGGAAGTCGAAACTCTGAATTCTCTGCTCTGGGAAGATTGATCCCCCGACTATGCAATCCAGCTTGTGGGAGTCGAAACTTGGAATTCTGAAATCACAATGCCGAATAAGACACACCTCCGAATTCGGCATTCCGCAATACGGGAGTCCGAAGGTCGAGATGCCAAATACATGGTATCGAGGAAAGTACGCCTCCGAATTCTGCATTCTGCAGTGCGGGGGTCAGAAGGTCGAGATTTCAAATACACAGCATCGATGAAAATATGAATCCGAACTTCCGCACTATGCAATCCAGCTTGTGGGAGTCGGAACTTGGAATTCTGAAATCACAATGTCGAATAAGACACACCTCCGAATTCGACATTCCGCAATACGAGAGTCCGAAGGTCGAGACACCAAATACACGGCATCGAGGAAAGTATGCCTCCGAATTCCACATTCTGCAGTGCGGGGGTCAGAATGTCGGGATTTCAAATACACGGCGTCGATGAAAATATGAATCCGACTTCCACATTCCATAATGCGGGTTAGGAAAGTTGGAATTCGTTCATACCGCTATTACTTCCAACTTCTCAGGCTGATAACTTCCTCATCCCGAGCCTAATTTTGGAAAACTCGGTACCCCTGTAGATCTCGGTGAGCTATATGCAACTGTGTGATCCTATGCCACACCTGAGAAATCCGAATTTTCCACTCTTCCAACCAAAATGATGCCCCAGAATCCATCAATGCATCTTTACCCCACTGTCAAGAGCCCTGGTATCACCCTGTCATGGCCCCTCCACCCCTCACGATATCACCTGAGAAAAGGGGGTGTCTAATTCATTTCCCAAGCCCAGATGATGAAATACAAACTTTCTAAGGAGGTGTGCAATGCATAGTAAACATACATAGTGGAATTAAATCTGGTTAATGCATCTACATCATGTAAGACTAACAACATATTAACACAAGCAAAACGATGAAACAAAAAAATGAACCATCCTCATGGTCAGGCTCATACACAGAATTCCTACTGATTAATTCCCTATGATCATTTCATTCAATTTGACTTGAAATAACAAATTAACACAACATATGAAATAACATCATTTAGGACCACAAAGAACACTTATCTTATAAGATGAACTGTCCAAGCAACTGTCTATGTGAGAGCAACGTTCCACCCAACCATAGGTCTTTGTCAATCCTATATTCTTTCAGCTGAGAGACCACCCCCGATCTGGACTGTGTATCAAGTAAGGAGGAACTAAACAGGATCACTCACAGCCATGGCTTCACACAACAAACATGCTAAGCCAACACACAGCTAGGTTTATCAAGCATTTGAGGAACAATGGAGGAGGATTCTAAGCCAGTGATCTCAACCTTAGAGCTACAGGCCTCTCAATTCTTACTCAGACAACCTTGGCACCCATAATACCTACCACACACAACACAAGGAAGGTCCCCTTCTTTGCTGCACAGTCCCTCAGGTTCCCCTTCCCTCCAGTGCTCTTCACGGTGGGAATAGAATGTTCCAAGCTGCTGATTCCTTGAGACTCTAGAATTCAATGGGTTTATGAAGCAATCCCACCTTCCGTTCTATTTCTTCTCTTTCATTCCCACTTGGATTTTCTCAATTTCTATGGCCAAAGCGACTCTATCCCGTAGCTAGGTTATCAGCTATCAACTCATGGTTTTCTCACTAGTTTCTGAGCATCTCACACTTTGTTAATTTTCCCTAGGGTTCAGGCCGACGGATCCCTTGTTGGATTGAAATTCCCATACGAATTTCTGGGTGAATTTGGCACTCTAAATCAGGGTTTTCTCATAATCACAATTTTTATTTTCTCTTCACTATTAGGTTCGGTCCTGCATGAAAAATCCCTCTACCCTCAACTTCCCTCTCCGGTCAATGATGGAATGGGGATGATGGAAGACAAATTCCTAGGAGGTAAAGTGACTTGTGGATAAAGGAAAATAGAGCCCCATACCTTGCCATCCAAAATTTCAGGGTTTCCCACACTCCATCGACCTCATGAACAGTTTTCTTCAACCCTTCCTTACATCAGAATTAAATGTTAGAAATGAAGGTCAAAGGGGTTCTCAAGATGACATTTGGAAGTCTATGGTCCAATCCCACAACCTCCTCACCTCTACCTAGTGGATACACGTGGCCCCCTCTTATTAGTTGCCTCCATAGCCATTTTTTTGGGTATTTTTATTTCAGTATTAATATTTACATCATTTCCAATGTCACATGGCTTAATAACACATGGATAATAGAATATCTAATACTTTCCTTTTAAATAAAAACCGAGCATCCACGAGTGGGGCCTTGGACTTGAGATCCACACTAGGAAAACATACATCACATGTATACAATATTTACATTGAAAGTGAATATGTTCTAAGGGTCAAAATGGGGGTATGACATTTTCCTCCCCCTTAGAACAACACCATACTTGGTGTTCTCAAAACTGAATAAAAACAAGAATGCCTCTCTCATGGCATCCTCCATCTCCCATGTAGCCTCATCGAGACTAAGGTGCTTCCATTGCACCTTCATCTGTCTAATAGCTCAGTTCTGGAGCAATATGCCCTTCTTGTCGAGGATGCGCATAGGCTCCACTTGGAACTCTCCCTCGGGTTCCACCTATATCACATTCCAATAAATTATGTGATTAAGATCATGTACATATTTCTTAAGCAAGGAAACATGGAAAACATTATGATCTATCATGTTAGCAGGAAATGCAATTCTATATGCAACTGGCCCTATCCTATCAAGGACTTCAAATGGCCCACAATATATTGGTGCCAACTTGGCACAACTCCCCAACTTTAGGAATATTTTCCTTGGTTTCACTCTCAAATAAACATGAACCCCAATCTTAAATTCCTTATGCACTCTTTTCAAATATGCATAACTCGTATTCCTGTCTTGAGTGGCCTTTAAATTCTACCTGATTTTAACAATTTCATGTTCCATTTCCTTGATCATCTCTAGCCCAAGCACTACCCTATTCACCGGACTATCCCAATTTACTAGAGTCCTGCATCCTTTTCCATACAACACCTCGAAAGTAGTCATCCCCAATGATGCTTGATGTCCATTATTGTATGTAAATTCTACCAAGTGTAGGTAGTCCTCCCACTTGGATGGTTTGTCCATCACATACATTGTCAGCATGTCTTCAAGAACCTGATTCACCCTCTCAGTTTGACCATCTATTTGAAGATGATATGTTGTACTAAATTCAGCTGAGTTCCCAATTCTTGAAATAGTTTGTAATGTCCCCATCCAAATAAATCACATGAAAGGAAAATTCCACCAATCTACGGAAGTTCCACACCAATTTTACACTACGGGTGCTACGAAAGTTCTGAAAATTGCATTTTAGCTTAGTATCATATGTAACTTGCCTCTGGTCTTCATCTTAGCATGCAAAATTGTACTCTAAGCATCCTTAGATCTGATTCTACCCCATTTTCATATCCATAGCATCCCACTTATCTCCAACATAATGAGATAAATCTTGACTCATCAAACAACTCAACATATGATGAAAGGAAACCGACTTTAAGACTCATGGAGACAAGCTTTGAGTTATAATTGGTGGGTGTGACACGTCATTTGGATTACTCATAATATTTTAAAGTCATAATTAAAAATTCGACAGTTCTGCAGTGCCTGTAGTTTAAACTTGGATATTAGCATTGTAAAAGTTTAGGAATTTTGGTAGCGCCTCCAATTCAAAAATAGAGCATGACGCTACGGAAGTGGACAATCATAATGAAACGATAAGGAATGAATAAACATAGGTGATAAAACTTTGATTTAGACTCAATATGGAATTGGTAATATTGGAACACCACCTTACACCCACCATAAACATGATCATGATTTTTTAAGCTTGACTCAATATCACACAACATGCCATATACATGATTTTACCTTTGAAAACTTTGACCTAGAAACAACCAAACATGGACAAAATCCCTAGCAAGAACTAGAGTAGAATGATTTTAACTTGTGTATTTCTAAGTGCTAACATCAGCTCCAACTAGGGATGCTATCCTCAATGTGATTTAGCAAATAAATCGCTGAACAAGTGCCTATTTGATCCGGATTTATGCAGGAACGCAACAGAATACACAAATACCCATAAAAACAAAGATGCGGCAGAAATAACACTTCATTTCATTAATCAAAGAACTGAAACTTGTTTACATACATGATGGAAGTAAACGAGCTAGAGTGCTGGTAGCTTATCTCTGAGGAGAGATGCAGCGGCTACATGCCTTTGAACTCTATGTTACAATGAGGCTTGAAGGCCTATATATTATTGAGAAACAAAGGAAACCCTACACATCCAAAAACCTAACCTTAAGAGGTGAAATGCCAGACTATGGGCCCCATTGGGTAACTTGGTACATCAATTTCCTGGGGTCGTAACTTTGGCATACTACCTCCGTTTGACGCCCATGATACATCATTAGAAATATCTATTCAAGGAATACATCTATAAATAGAAAATATCGAGTCCGGAAACTCAAAATGAAGACCAGAGGCAAGTTACACATGATACTAAGCTAAAATGCAGTTTAGGACCTCAAAACGTCTCCGGAAGTTTAGGACCCAAAAACTGCCAAAAGTAGTAAATTGTGCTACAATTAAGGAAACTAAAAAACTGAAGAAACAATGGTGGGGGTCCAAGTGGAATAGGAAGGTGGACACCAATATCCTCTTGGATCACTATTCATTGGACCATAAAGCCAAAAAATATTCCTTGCAATATACTTCATAACTTGCCCTATAACCAACTGATTTCTACCATTTGAAAGAGTTTGAAATGCATATTGAACTATTGTTGTAACCTTGCCATAAACTAAAATCTGACAAATGCTGCAAACTAATGAAAATGATGCTCAGAGTGCTGAGATTATTTAAAACGCTCCTACCTACTTTAAATTGGTCCTTGAGCTACCTGGTCAGGTGAAGTCAAAGATCCAATGCAACCATGCAAGTATTTCATCCATTGTTTGAATTCCTAGCAAATCTTTACTCAGAAGAAAAATGAAGAATCTTCAAAATGAAACTCAAACTGAAATTTAGTTGCGACTTCAAAACTCGTCCACTCTGAAGAACCTAATCCCCTGATTAATTTTAGGCTAACCCCCAAAAAATCTTTCTCTATTGTTTCCAACAGGGATTCAAAATGATCTTGAAAAACATAAGTGAATACTACATGTTGGTCAATAAAAACGAAGGAAAACGAAGGGACTGCCTGTGTCCATAGTTACTCTTTTTTTTCACAAGCATATAATAACATACCAGCCTCTTTTTTCATAATTGATGAATTTTGTTCTACGTCTTGAATTCCAAGATCATTCTCAGAGCAAATGGAAATAATATGACCACTTTCCCAATCATACATGTCAAAAAGAAAACTCATGTATTTTCGACATTTATCAATTGGAACATCTTCCAACTGCTCAACAAAAATATGGTCTTGGCTGCTTGGAGATCCTGGGTTTATGTATTCAAACGATGTAAAACTTTGCATGGTTATTTCTTTTTTAAAGGGAGCTAAGATAATATGTCGTTCTTGAATGTTTTCTTACAAATGTGCTATATAACTATCATAAATTGGTTGACTTGGTAGAGTTCTCGGGCATGGAATTTCAAAATTATGGCTGTCATAAGATTTTTTGAAAATTTTAGAAAAAGAAAAGCCTTAAGACAACATTGAATGACTATCCTATCCTCTCTCCTCATCCTCTAGAGAAGGAACTTGACTTTCAACATTAGGTTTTGGGAGGTACTGTTGTTGGTTTATCTCATTATCCATTTCCAGAAACCCTATATGATTTTCCAAAAATTGAAATTTATGTGCTTCATTAGTAATCTTAAAACCTCCTCTCAGTAACTCAAAAGAAGCAAAGCAAAAAGGTAAGGTATTACCTTCAACAGGCTCATTGTTTCCCTCATTTGCAGTGTTGTGACCACGTGATGTATGCTGATTTATCTCAATAGCTGGTTGAAAACTAACATGTTCTGATGTAGGGCTAGTAGTTGGTTTCTCAAGAAAACTATTTATATAGGCATCCTCATATTCATCATACATAGGTAACTAGAGGCTTCTTGAAAGCCATCAACAAAAAAATTTGTGACAACAGCTTGTTGATCATAATCTTCAGTAAACACATCATTATCACATTTTCCTAGCACATCCCTAGGATGATTAGTCTTCTGCTCACAATGAGAAGGATTGGAATTCGAACCAACCGATCCTTGCTCATGTTGTTTTTCTCATTCTAATTCCATGTCCACTCTGTCTGCCCTCCATTCATCATCATATGTTAGGAACCCGTGTCCACCCTTCTCTTTACTTTGTTAGCATACTGTTGTTGGATGAATATTCTTTGTAAGTCGTCCCATAGGATTATATGTTCCATGGTATTGATCCATAGTATTGCACACATATACTTTTTCAATCGTCCTGTAGTATTATATGTTTCATGGCATTGATCCATAGTATTGGATGCATAGACTTAATATATAAGTACATTTTGAGGCCAATGAAGGCATCCACGAGTTATTTGTATTGAGCTTGCTAAAAGGAGGTTGCCCCCTCGAAGTAGCCTGCAATCAATAAATATCTTCTATGTTCTGTTATTTCTGATATATCGTGCATTTTTATCATTTAATTTTCGTAGGTTCCTCACATCTGGTATCAGAGCACTTTCTTGGGATCGTTGGGTGGAATTTCTGCCAAAAACAAAATTTTGCAGTGGCCTCCAACCATTGTGATTATTGCAATACTCCTTTTTCTTTGCATCTGTATTTGTTCCTTTCAATTGCAGGTTCGGATCCGGTAGTAATTGCTATCCTCTTAACTGTGGGAATTACTTTGGAATAACCCTAAAACTCATTCTGAGGAGTACCACAGGAACCCCGAAGTAGCTGTCCTATTGATAGGACCTTCCTGATTGACTAGTTCCCACCCGTGAGGTAAACCAAGAGATATCGTTTGTGGCAAAGCGGTTATCAGTTTTACCTGAGCCGTGGAGTCAGAGGTACTACCCCAATACGCAAGTCGTTAGACAACATTGGTGTCTGAGTGAATCCCCTGAACCTTGAGGAAGCCATGCATACCTGGGGTCCATATCTATTGCGAGTTGATAAATAGAAGATTACATATGTCCATAACTGTTGTAGATCAATTCTGAGTTGCTGCAGATCCATTTCGAAAAATAAATAATTTTTTTTCCACCATATCTTCTTTGTTTTAACTTTGTTTCCCTTGAAAATTCACTGACACCCATGAAATCCCATTCTGTATATTTCATTCCTGAGGACCCTATCCCAAATTTCACTTCCCGAAGCCAAAAATCCCACATCTATCTATTTTTAGGGTTTGCCATAACTTCTTCGATTTTCACCCAATCACCTTCAAATTTTTTCATAGTGTATTTCCTATTTCTGTTTCTTTGTCCCTCTTTGGCAAATTTTCTCATTCTTTCACCCCACTTCTAAAATCCCCATTTTATGCTTCCCTGTCCATTAGAAAGTGTCCAAAACCTAGTCAAACTGCAATTACCCATCATAGTTTTTCCCAAATCCATATTTTCCCTTACTAAAGAAGTTTGTGCTTTTGTTTTTATACCCATTCAAAAAAAAAAAAACTCATGGTTATGGTTCGCACCCGCACAAGAGCAAAAAACATGGAGGAAGAACTTGCAGCCCTCAAAACCAAACTCCAAGATATGGATGAAAAATTTCTCGACCTCCATCTTCAGCAATCAGCCATGAACAATAAACGGCAACCAAAGTCTTCTGCAGACATTGGGTTCTCTTCTTCCAGCAATTTTCATGGGTCGAAGCTTGATTTTCCTCACTTCAATGGTAGTGATTCGATTGGATGGGTATACCAGGAAGAACAATATTTCAGTCTACATAATACTTTTGATGTCGACAAAGTTCCACTTGCATCCTTTCATTTGGAACATGAATCCCTTCAATGGTACCATTGGTACATCAAGGCTCATGAAGAGCCAAAATGGACAGATTATTTCCAACTCCATAACATTCTACCCAACACTAAAATATATCCTATTTAAGAAATATTCTAGGAATATTTCGTATTTTGGGCATAACTTTTCTCTCGTAACTCGGAATTGGGAGAACTTTGGACCATTGGAAAACTCTTGAAATTGTCTACAACTTTGATGTTTTTCGTTTCTCCAATTCCTTATGGTTTGTGAGATGTAGGCATTTTAGTAAAAAAAAACATCTTTCAAAAGATGCTTGTAAATATTCCAGGAATCTTTCATACTTTGAGCATAAAGTTTTGCTCTTAGATCGAAATTGAGAGGACTTTGGACTGTTGGAAAGATCTTGAAATTATCTACAACTTTTATGTTTTGATTTTTCTCTTATTCCTTACCGTTTGTGAGATGCGGGCATTGTAGTAAAAAACAAATCTTTCAAAAGATGTTTTTCTAAAAGCATCTCTTGAAAGATGATTTTTTTACTAAAATGCCTGCATCTCACAAACGCTAAGGAATCAAAGAAAATACAAAATATCAAAGTTGTAGATAATTTCAAGATATTTCCAATGGTCCAAAGTAAACCCAATTCCAAGTTACGAGCGAAAAGTTATGCCCAAAGTACGAAATATTCCTGGAATATTTACGTTTTTTCTTATTTATGATACATTTTGGCCGAGGTAATTCCTTATGTCCTTTTGCAATTATTTGGTCCTAGTGCTTTTGATGACTTCATGGGATCACTTACTAAACTTCTCCAAATTGGAACTGTAAGAGAGTATTAGACAGAATTTTAGAAATTGGTCTATCACACAGAAGGATTTCCTGATGAATTCTACAGGACTTGTTTTATCAGTGGTCTAAAGGATGCAATCCGATCTGAGGTTAAAATGTTCTGTCCCAACAAAATAATGGAAACCCTAGAGTTGGATAAGTTGGAAGAGGACAAGATTGCAACTCAACAATGCTCCAAATCCACTTTTGTTCCATTCAGAAATATGGTTTCCCAACAACCTCCCATCACGCTGGCTCCTCAACCAACTCTTGTCAAGAATTTTTCTTAAACAGAGATGTGGGCACGTAGAAAAAAAGGGCTTTTTTATAATTGTGATGAGAAATTCACTCAGGGACATAGATGTTTTGATCAACAGCTCTATCTATTAGATGTGGATTTTCCACCTTCCTCTGAAATTGGTGAATAAGCTTCAGATCCAATAGATTATTAGGTCGACATTCAGCAGGTTGACCCTCTGTCTCAAGATGACCACCCAGAGATATCTCTCCATGCTTTAGCCGGAGTCACTACCCCACAAACAATGCGGGTCAGGGGTTACTTCAAGAAGCTCCATCGTACAATACTCATTGATTCTGGTAGCACTCAGAACTTCATTAACCCTCAAATCGCCAAACACGCTGATTGTTTTGTCCATCCTTGCTCTAACTTTGAATTCATGATTGCTAATGGGGGCACCTTACCTTGCAAGGGGAAGTGTCTCATTTTGCGTATCTTTATGGGAGATTATAACCTGCACTCTGACATGTTTTCCTTGGCCTTAGGAGGATGTGATGTGGTTTTGGGCACCCAATGGTTACACACACTTGGCCCCATCTTATGGGATTTTGCTGAACTTTGGATGCAATTTTTAGTCAATGAAAAAAAACACACATTGACGGGATTACAACCAAGGTCTCTCAGCATCATCAGTTCACATCGCATGGAAAATCTAGTTAAGAAGAATTCACATGGTGTCATCGCTTAACTCCATTCCATTCAGATGCACCCATCAACGGTCTCCAATACTCCTTTGGATCTACAACAAATTTTGGATAGATATGCAAGTGTCTTTGATGAACACCCCATTGCGTTCACCATCAAATCCCTTTTTGGTAAGAATTTAGCCACCTCTACATATGAGAAGAAAATGATGGCTATTTTGCATGCAGTACAGAAGCGGCAGCCATACCTATTAGGGAATAATTTATGCATCAAGACTGATCACCATAGTCTAAAATATTTCTTGGAACAACAGGTCTCCTCCCAAGCACAACATAAATGGGTTAGAAAACTCATGGGTTATGAATATGAGATCACTTACAAGAAGGGTAAGGACAATCTTGTGGCGGATGCTCTTTCTCACGCATTTGATGACCAAGTTTCTCATTTAGCTATTTCTATGCCATTTCCAAATTGGTTGCAATCTGTTCAACAGGGCTATGTCAATGACTCCTCATTATCTCAAATCATCCAATGGTTGGCCAACAACCATTCTACTGCACCACATTACTCTTGGGATGGTGCTTCCCTGAGATACAAGAGTCGCCTGGTGCTTCTCCAGAGCATAAATATTCAACAGGTTGTCTTCTATGAACTCCATCGGCAGGGCACTCTAGGTTCCTCAAAACATATGAGAGGGCACGACGTAACTTCTTTTGGAAGGGAATGAAAAGGAAAATTCAACAAATGGTGGATGAATGTGATACCTACCAGCACAACAAGGGTGAAATGACACTCCTTCCCGAATTGCTCGAACCCTTTCCCTTCCCTACACGATTTTGGACAGATATTTTTATGGATTTCATTGAAGGGATCCCTACATCTAGAGGGAAGATAGTGATTTTGGTTGTGGTTGATCTCTTCTCCAAATATAGTCATTTTTTTCCCCTCATCCATCCCTATACCGCCTCCTCAGTCGCACAAATTTTCCTAGACCAGATCTTCCGTCTTCATGGAATCCCTTCTACCATTGTCTCAGATCGCTATGCAACTTTCACCAGTCATTTTTGGAGAGAACTATTTTGCCACATTGGCACCAAACTAAAGATGAGTTCAGGGTCTCACCCACAAACAGATGGTCAGTCTGAAATTATCAATAAATGTTTGGAAACTTATCTTCGTTGCTTCACCTCCGAACAACAACATCAGTGGGAAAAGTGGCTTCCTCTTGCTGAATGATGGTACAATACCTCCTACCACACTGCATCTAAAATGACTCCATATGAAGCAGTCTATGTTCAGGAACTACTAGTTCTTCTTCCATACACCCCCAGCAATTCACCAGTTCAGGTAGTTGACACGGTTCTTTGAAACTATGGTCAGATTCTTCGCATTTTGCAAGACAATCTTCACATGGCAATAAATTGAAAGAAACAACAAGTTGATCAACACCATTTTGAGCACACTTTTCAAGCAAGTGATATGGTTTTTCTTCGTCTACAGCCTTACAAGCAATCCTCCCTGAAACTCAAAGGACGTCATAAGCTCGTTCCAAAGTTCTATGGGCCATATAAGGTTCTTCATAAGATTGTTTATGTTTCTTATAAATTGAAAATTCCTCCTTCTTCCCGCATTCATCCAATATTTCATGTATCTTATCTAAAGAAAGTTCTTGGCACCAACATTAGAGATCAAACTATTTTACCAGAACTGGATAATGAAGGATCCATCATTTTGGAGCTGGAGGCCATCCTCCATAGGTGCCCTCGTCATATTTTCTCTCGATCTATCACAAAGATATTAATTCAGTGGAACATAATACAACTAGAGGATGCTACATGGGAACCACTCCTTCAGATTCAACAACAATTTCCACATCTAAAGCTTTGAGGGCAAAGCTTTTTTTAAGGGGGAGGGGATGTTAGGAACCCGTGTCAGCCTTTCACTTTACTTTGTTAGTATATTATTGTTGGACGCATATGCTTTGTAAGTTGTCCCGTAGTATTATATGTTCCATGGTATTGATCCATAGTTTGTATTATCCCATAGTATTATATGTTCCATTGTATTGATCCATAGTATTGGATGCATATGCTTTGTAAGTCGTTCCGTAGTATTATATGTTACATGGTATTGATCCATAGTATTGGATGCATAGACTTAGTATATAAGTATGTGTTGAGGCTAATGAAGGTAGCCAAGAGTTATTTGTATTGAGCTTGCTCAAAGGAGGTTTCCCCCTCGAAGTGGCCTGCGATCAATAAATACCTTTTGTATTCTGCTATTTCTGATATATCATGCATTTTCATCATTTACTTGTTGGAGGTTCCTCACATCATCATCTTGCTATGATAGCTTCCTACATGCTCTGAGATTATCCTCAACCTCTAGGGTATCAACGAACATTTGTTGTAAGGTGAAAAAATTCCTTTCCAGAAGAAGCAGGGACATGTTTGGAGGGAAAGTTGATGCATAATATAGCTTGGAAGCATCTTCAAGTGGTTGGATCTCTTTGGGAATTTTATAGTATAAACTGAAAAATATCCTATTGAACATTGAGATAGTTTCATTGCCTTGTTTCTTCATGAAATAAAACTCTGAAAGGAGTTGATCCCATGACTTTCTCTCACTGCAAAATCTAAGGAAGTATTCCCTCAATTCATCCCATGAGATAATTGACTGAGGCTGCAAATGTCTGAACCATGCTTTGGAATATTCTTGTAGTGACTGAGAAAAATCTCTTGTACAAGCATCATCATGCTCAATCTCAAAGAAATCTACAAAATGCTCAAAAGCTTGGCTATGTTTTTCACCTGTAAGATTTTATCCATCAAACATAGGGATGTACTTATAATGTTTTGGAGGAAAGTCATGAATAATGGAAGGAAATTTAAGATTAATGTGCCTTTCTTAAATCTTGGAAAGTGCAAGATTAAGGACAGAAGGTACAAAATCAGTTTTGGTTTGATTTTTCTTACAAGAATAATTATGAACATCATGTGATGTAGGAAAAGGGTCTTGGTCAATATCAGCGATACAAGAAGAAGGAATGGCCACATTTTTTAAAGAAGGATATACAATTGTATATCAATGGTCTTTGTTTGAATCCAGTAAGTAAATAAATATTCTTTTGAAAAACTCGGTGAAGGACACGAATATATTGATAAAACATAAAAGCACTTCTTAAAGAGAACTCAAGCTCGAGTACCTGATTTCTCCATACTGTCCTTCCATATTTATCTTCAAATAAGCTAGTCCTCCAATGGAGTCTGTAAATTTGATTAAAACATGAGTGGAGTCGCCAAGTGAAAGGTACACAACCTTCTTGTGTATGACTATTGTTCACCATCAGCAATCGGCTTTGATTCTTTGTCATTTTTCACAGGGAAGATTTCACCTTTGCTCCCCGGCAATGACGCCAATATGTTATCACTCTAAACTTATTCCTTAGTTGTGGAAGTAAAAACCCATAGGTAACCTTTTCAACCAGATTTAGGTTGGATTCTATCCCTTCCAACCAAAGGGGGCTCTCTTAACAATCTGCTGACTAATGATAAATCAATACAATGCTCAAGAACTGATAACATAGGCTATATATGCACGTAAAGATAGTTTTTTTTCTTCTTTAAATTGTGGTTGATACATTTAGAGAAGAACCATTGGGCATGGAGTCAAAGAAATGATATTTTCTTAACTATTGGAAACCAACATAGAGTTTTCCACAGAAGCAAGGTAGGTGTCACACCACATACAAATTTATAATTGCAGGGTCAAAGTAGAACAAAGGAGACTATCCATTAATATTGAGCATCAAATAAAGATGATTTCAATATTAAATTTAGAAGAAAGTTATTAATATCTAATTCTAACAAACCAGAGCATAAAAATATGAATTTTGATCCACACACGCTCACTCAGATATGAAGAAAAGTAACAAAATGGGATATGGACAAGGAAATATAAACATTTACAAAAAGAGATTTTTTACAAAGTGCAAGATAACAACTCATGAATCTCTTCTATTTCTTCAATACATTGGCTCCCAAATTCTTTAATAATCACATAAAATGATATTACATTCATAGTGGTCTCTTCCTCTCTCGGGTCACAATCCTAAATACTCCCTTTTCATTCAATATATAGTATACCATCTACTCTCCCACTAAGGAGGTCAAAATCCTTCTTTAGAAAGAAGTTACAACCGCTTAGGAAAGAAGTAGTTCCAAAAATTAGGGTTTATTTATTAATTACATCTAGAAAAAATATGGTGAAATAGGGCCCAAACATCCCGTCTAATCTCCCAAACTATGACACTTGTGAAAAACCTAAGAGATTTTTTTATACAAGAACATGTTCTTGAGAAAAACCTCTTTCATTTTGTTGATATAAATCACCATATACTTGAAATCTATGCCAAAAGTTGATGACTAAAATAGGAAGTTATTTAATGCTGAAATTCTGGAAAAAATGGCTTCAAAGATCCATTCGAATATCCCAAAGCATGACATATGTGCAAATATTGAAGGAGGTTTTTTTTTTTGAACCGTGTTTCAAAATCCTCCTTCGGTTTTCAAAAATTCTTTTCCCTATTGTCAGAGTATATCTTTTTAGTTGAATACAAAAACAATCAGCTACAAAAGTTACGTAGCGCTTTCCAATTTTTTTACACTATGGGCGCTATGGAAGTTCTGAAAGCTGCATTTTAGCTTAGTATCATATCTAACTTCCCTTTGGTATTCATATTAGCACCCAAAATTGTACTATGTACATCCTCAGACCTGATTCCACCCCATTTTCATATCCATAGCATCCCACTTATCTCTAACACAATGAGATACATATTGACTCATAAAAAACTCAATAAATGACAAAATGAAAGCGACTTTAAGACTCATGGAGACGATCTTTGAGTTATAATCGGTGGGTGTGACACGTCATTTGTATGACTCATAAGCTTTTAAAGTCATAATTAAAACTTCGACAGTTCTGCAGTGCCCATAGTTTAAAATTGGATATTAGCGCTGCAAAAGTTTAGGAATTTTGGTAGCACCTCTAGTTCAAAAATAGAGCATGATGCTACGGAAGTGGACAATAATAATGAAATGACAAGGAATGAATAAACATAGGTGAGAAAAATTTGATTTAGACTGAATATGGAATTGGTAACGTTGGAACAACACCTTACACCCACCCTAGACATGATCATGACTTTTTAAGCTTGACTCAATATCACACAAATTGCCATATACATGATTTGACCTTTGAAAAATTTGACCTAGAAAAAACCAAACATGGCCAAAAGACCCAGCAAGAACTAGAGTAGACTGATTTTACCCTGCTAACACTTACTTTCAGAGGTAACTCAAAATATCCTTGTTTTGGTTTAGAATAAAAGATAAGGGAATATTTTGTAACTCCAATGTGATCCTTGGTTGGATACACAAGAAATATGTTTTACTTAGCAGTTGATTCCTTGCATAGGTTAGGGTAGGCAAGGTATATATCTAAATAATTTCATGGTCTAAAATTTAGTCGGTTATTTTTAAGCCTCATTTCTTCTGTTTTAAATAATCATTGGCTCGAGTAATATCACAATATGATTTTTTTGCAACAAATTTTTCTTTGGTCATGTCAAAGTATTTGGAGTTAAGTGGTTACAATATGTCATCATCAGAAAATCACTGGTCATGTTGAGTCAATGTTTGGTTTGAGTTATGTTATAGTTCTATGGTCAATTGTCATGCCCGAATCTTGATGTAATTAGGATATTTAATAAAAATCCCAAGTGTAGGTTCATCCCATGTATTTCAACTAATTTTTGTAAAGAAACTAATGAATGAATACAAATGAAATAGACTCGAAGTCTTAGGAAGTGGGAGTTCATCAATGGATTTAACATTCAAATACAGACTTACAACAAAATTTCCAAATTGAAAACATAAATACAAACCAAATGCAATGCAACAAGCCATCATAAGTTGAGAGAATAATCTTATGCAAGTAAACAAGAAATATTTATCTCTAATGAATGGAGGCTTGGTACATGTATGCAAATTTCTGTTGAATAATACCCCCTAGGGAGAAAACTGAGATTCCAAAAAAATGTGCTTAATGGTCTCTGGTTTGGAACAATTAGGGAATTTATCATCAATGAATTCAATTTTTTCCAACCGGGCTTGAGAAGGAAACCCTTTAAACAAGATCAACTACATAAAAAATTCAAGTTTATACGAGAGCCTGTAAGACCAAACATTGCACATCCCTATAATCCACTTCAACTTTGCATAAGGGTGGGATGCAAATCTAGCTTCTTGTGCAAGACAATAATATATAAGTTTTTATGTCATACTAAAATATAGGCTTATCATAGGACCATCTCCAATATCTCTATATTGGGCCATGAAGAGCATTGATGCATTTGGGGATATATTAGAAATAATATTTTCAGGATCTATAGAATATAATACTTACTCTGTGTGAGGCCATTAAGTCCCTTTTGTGCACAAGATTTTTCCAATATAGCCATGATCTATTTTTTGTGTCCTATTAATTGCACCCACAATATATGCACTCTTTTTTATTACCATTATTTCTTTAATACATTGGATTTAAACAATACAGTTATTCCCAACGCTCCAACACCAAATGTGATATGAAAGGAAAGTCTCAACCTCTTATGCTACTTGAGTAATCCCATGGTTAAAAAAACATGCTAAGATGCTAATGTGTTATGCTTTCAAATATGGCTAACATACTTAGAATATAGGCTTAATTGAAAAAAAACTCGCTTCTTATTACTTCAAACATATAGAGATTTTATTGTGCCATTACAGGTGAAGCTCGTATGATCTGCAGGTTCCCATCCTCTCGATCCCTTGTTTTGTCTCATTCTGATATATGGTGCAGCAAATTAAGCAATGGGATTTATGATATATTAAACATTTTTAATGTACATGTGCATGAAATGTCCTAAAGTGAATGGTTGTTGTTCACCAATGGAAATGCAATCTTTAAACTTGGGAGTTTTGTATCCCTTCCCCTGGATTCGATATCCTCTGGAAAGGTGAGTACTTGTTTTCTTAGTTGTGCATTGTGCATGCTTCTACATTATGTTCTAGAATGCATCTTATAATACTCTACTTACTTCAACCATAAAGGGTGGAGCATTTTTATTATTGAATTGCATGGCGTGTTTTTATTATTGTGCAGGTTTTGTTCTCTGCCATGCATAGAAACATCCATTGTTTCAACCTTCTATCCTATCATTCTGGATGCATCATTTATGGTTGCTTTATAAACTTTTTATGTTGGTAGATTACCAACAGTTGTCCTACCAGAGAAATTTATGCATTTATAGGAATTCCTTCATTCTGGTGCTCAAGCTTGACTTCCACCTTTCTTGATGAGGTAATATCCCTTTCACTTCTCTCTTAATCAACATTGAGAAGGATATAGTCAACATCATTGCTTGATGTTGAATCCCATACACTGATGTGAGCTTCACGATTCAACATTCCTTAATCATATGTAGTTCTAATCACAGGTAAACCTGCATGAAATTTCTTCTGACAGGTAGGAGTCATTTTGCAATGAACAAAATGGGGTGCACCTTCTTGCAAGGGTTGACTACAAGATGTACTTTTATCCTTTTCATTTAGAACTGGCCCTACTTTGATGAGCCTTGAACAATGCTCTTCGATTTTTCTTCCATTTGAAGAAACAAGTTTCCCATTACTTGATTCATGAGACAAGTCTTCATCAGGAAAACATTCACTAACAAGCATAGTCTTTTCCTCAACACAACTTCAGATTCCTTGCACGCATCATTTTCTTCAATTCTGCAAGGCATGTTCATGTCTGCGATTGCCTCTTTCCGAGGAGAACCCATAGGAGTCTAACATTTATGTGTTGTTTGAGGACCATCATTTTATTTAACATGTAGAGATGTTGAGCCAGTTAATTTATTGTCCTAATGTTGCATAGCTAAAGATACCATAAATCACCGTCATTATGTTTTTCCTCCCCCACACAATGTTCAACTAATGTATCAATGAAGATGGGCAATGATTACAGATGAACTGTTTTTGCATTTCCTGCTCTAACTATGAAAGGCTTATATATTTTACTAATAATGTCATGGATAACATGTTTGCATATCCTTGAGACCTACTTATCAACTGCTGCATTAGACTGAGCACAAGCAATCACTCTTGATGTTTTTTCTTCAAAAGGATTGTATGCAAACTTGTTATAGTATTTCAATTTTCATCAATTCCCTAGAATTATCAACATCTTTCCATTGTGTTGGTGTTGTAGCAGACTGATTCATTTAAAATTTCTCTCTAGATGGAATTTAATTAGAAACTTGTTGTGTATAGACATTGTCCCTTGCAATGCCACCACTTGATTTGTTTGATATTTTACTAATGGAAAGCAATACACTCACACTATCCAAAAGAATTCATGTTTTCTCAATGCCTGCACATTAAATCATTTACTCATAAAAAACCTCATCAACTCATTGATTTTCTTTTGCAATTGAAAAAGCATTCAAAAAATAAAATGTATGTGAAAGTATTAAAATCAACCTAGGGGGGATGAATAAGGGATATTCCACAATTCTTTTATGAAACATTTCTTTGAAGAACAACACTAATGGCTTTGAGTTGAATCTCATTGAAGGCTTCCTTTAGGTACTCCTTCAATGGATTTGGAAACAATTTCACATCTTCTCCTTGGGTACCTTGGGTGTGAGTACAAAAATATGAAAATTATGTTGCATCTATGTGTGGATTGATGATGGAAGGAAATAAAAGAACATATTTGACAGCTATGAGTGCCTAGAATGCTCTGAGGTGAGGTGTAATGCTCATAAAATGGGTCACACCATTTACTATGTACAATTAGATGTCTTCTAGCCTTGGCTAGATAGGAAATACCATATTGGAGGTATAACCTTGATAACATAGTAGTTGACCTGCTTTTAGAATCTCCCTCCCTTAGTTCCACCTACAAACCAATATATGTTCAGAATTATAGAGAATATATGCATACTGACACAAAGTCCAACACAACAATAAAATGCTCAGTTCTACACTTTCTTTCCAATCATATGAACATTCTAGGAAACTAGATGGAAAGGTTCCCATGAAAGCAATACCAATTCATTTTTTAGAGAAACCCCTGGCTGTAGCATCTTCTCTAGTATCTGGCATAAACCACCCAAGGTGGAACTCATCAAATTTCTCTAAGGAAGTTGCAAGTGCAGACTACAAAACCACGTGTCTTCTGGTGAAGATACCTCTTCAAATGAATGTCTCAATTGTGCTTTGAATTCCTCCAAAACCAAAGGCTGGAAAATATCCATGTAATGATCAGGTGAGAGAAAATAAGTAGACACTTGTGTCAAGTTATTTGCCTGCAAATTCTCAGTTTCATTTCCAAAAAGACTAATTCCAACCACAGGTAAATAGGTTAGTTCTAGAATTCGTTTGTATCAATCATCTAGTCTAGGAGGTTTATAATTTCTCATCCCACTTTGCAACCTATCAAATCTACCTTTATTGTTCTCCAATGGGATCTGAAGGTGGATCAACTCACGTTTTGGAGGAGCTGGAGGCTTTGGTAATAATGTTTGCACATTTATTGAAACATCAAATGCAACTTCAAGAGGATCATCCCTACTAGAAGACACCATCTCCTTTCAGAGCAAATCATCACTAGAATTGTAGACAGTTGATGCTTTATGCACACTGGATATTCTAGCTATATTTTCAGCATCATATTTTTCACCCCCAATGCCATGAGACTCAACCAATTCCAACATTTGTTGCATCCCCGGTTCTATTTAAAATATAGCTTTTGTTAAATTATTTGAAGCTTCCTTGTATTTTCTGGATAGAAACATGTTTTTCATCACCAACAGTAGGTAAAGATGACAAATTATACTTTGATACTGCAGGATGTAGAGTGCTGAAAGTAACATTCAAAATCATGTCATGAGGTTGTGGGACTATACTTCCTCTGTTATCAAACTGTTCACGTGTACATGGAGGCTCTTTTATACCGAAGTTACTAGACCCCATAGTAGTATCTATAGTAAAGATCTTGCTATAGCTTGTAACCAAGAAAAATTCATGTGTCCTATTACTATAAATCTTATGATTATGATCATTGCTTGATATTTTAAAAAAGTGTTGCCCTCATTTTCATCAGAAAGATGGCCATGGAGTTTGACTGATTATCAGAGGTTTTTTTCCAATTATAACTATAATTACATTCCTAGCTAACATAGAAGAATGAAACATTTTATTCTCTATGGCCTTGGATGTTGGTAGAGATGCAATTTCCAATATTGGTGACTTGGAGAAGGGACATACCTCTCAATATCCTTCCTTGATCCCAAATCATAGTTCCAACAATTCACGATCTAGTGAATTTCCATTCAACCTGAGAATCGACGAACAACCAAGAGGAATTAGGGGACCAGCACATGGAAGCATAGATAAGTGGAATCATGTTGAGCATTGTTTTGCTAAATACACTGGTAAGTTGAATTCCAGTAACACCTCAACCCCTCTAGTAGCATTATAATATTGTTTCATGTAACACTAGTGTTTACGTTTCAATTACAAGACTTATGTTTGATGTTGGCTACAATTATGCTAAAGCCTTTATCGAGTGCAAGTCATTCTCTAGAGGACATTATTTAGAGGAATATTGGTTGGCATTTGCTCTATTGACTTGGATAATGAGGAACGAAAACCCCATCCCCCCCTTCAAGCAATTGCATCTTAGTTCAGGCTATGTTTCTTCAGTAGATCTCCTTCAATTTTTGGGGTTTTCTTTCTTGTGATAACCTACTTGTATGCCTACACTTATGTCATCCATTTCCATGTTTATCTTAAACTGATTTTCCATTTCATTTCATTTTAGAATTCTTCTTGCACTTCTCGTTTGTTAGGATATTATTGTTGAATGTATTCACTAGTCCCTTCGCCTATTTTTGTGTTTAATGGACCAATTCTTAAAGGGTTCTAGCTCAATGGAAGAGTGCCTTCCTTATAAGCATGGGGTTGGGGGTTTGATTCCTCCATGCCATAATGATACTGCAATTTTGACATTTCTAATAAAATATTCTTTATGATGATTTATATTAATGGCTACTAGGGGGGTTTATAATTTCCTCAATAGGAATTTATGGGGAGGGTTCCAAACTGCCCCTGTAGGTTTGACAGAGGGAGTTTAGAGTGGTTGTAAACTACCCCCATAGGTTTCTACAGGGGGGGTTCTAAACATCCCTCTTAGGTATCTATAGGGGGATTTCAAAATGCCCCTATACATGACTATATGGGGGTGGTTCTAAATCGTCCCCAAAGGTTTGTAAGTGAGAGTTTTAGGGGGGGTTTGAACCGCCCCATTAGGTATCTACACGATGGTTTATAAACGCCTTCATTGGTTTCTATCGGGGGGGTTTCTAAAATGCCACTGCATGTGTCTATTGGGGGGGTTTGGAACCTACCTCAAATATTTGTCAAAGGGATTTTTAGGGGGTGTTCTAAACCGCCCCCATAGGTGTTTATAGGGGGGGTTTGGAACTGTCCCCAAAAATCACTTTTGGGGGTTGCTAGGTCTCTTCAAAAACCACCCCCAAAAGTTTAGAATTTTAGCATTGGTGCCTTTGGGGGTATTTTTTTCAAGACCACCCCTAAAGCAAGAAATGCCCCCAAAATTCACTTTTGGGGACGGAAGAAAACTGCCACTAAAGGGGTAAATTGTTGTAGTAATAGGCTCTCTAGATACTTGCAATCTTCTTTAAAATGCCACTCAACTCATTAACCTTCACCTTCATACTGTTGAAAGTTATATACTTTCTTGCAAAGGTCGCCTCTCACCGTCACCTCTTGCTCCTACTGTTGTGAATTATTGTAATTCACATGTGATCCACTAGATTATAAATCTTGGTATATCTAGGGAATATCGCTTTGATATTTTGGATATTTTAGATCCATGTTCGATTTCTCATCAATCTGAAATTCTTATCCATCTTACTTGTGTGGCCTTTTGAGGGAAAAATGCTGGATACCCAACCATTAATCCATTAGGTTGAAGATCCACTCGTAGCTAATTTGAGAAACTATTGAATCGTAATCAATTATGGGGATGATAAAAGCTTCATATGATAAGAATTTTCAAGATATAAATTGACCATTGAGGCATGCCCTTAACTTTAGATTCTTTGCCAATCAATCTGTTCTTTCACTAGTTTTATTTTGATATGATATGCTTCAACACTGCTCACCGTTCTGAGATCTATAACATATTGAATTCAAACTAGACATATACCCACATTGGGACAGATCTATGTATGGATCAAACAAATTTTGGAGCTAGATGGAACATTGGATTGCTATAGATCATGGCCTTCACCTTTAAATTGTGAACACTATCTCTCTCTGATATAGATCTGTGGCTCTCCATGGAGGCATAATTGGGTCAATCTAAAACAAGTCAGGGTTTGTGTATCAACTGCTATCACATTAATTCGATCACTGAGATATGTATAGGGAAATTTGATATGGATCCATTCTTGTGATTCATCATTCTTTAGTCTTCAAGGCTATTGTGCTTCCATGGTACCAAGCTATCATATATCATAAGATTTAATTCTTAATCCACTTAAGTAATTTCATATCTCATAAACAACAGATAGAATAGTGAATACAAAAATTAGAAAAAGATCTAATTTGGCTAATGAAGATTGATAGAGAACATCTTATTTTTCTTTTGAATCCTTAATTGTGTTTTTCAGTATTGAGTCTTACAGATGCAAAAATTTATGATCGTTATACAATCTCAAAAACATTATCGATGATACTTGTCATATTGCTGAGAGAAGGCACTGATTTCATCATTCAATTTAGTACATGGAGTCATGAATCCCTTCATTGCATGGTTCAATACCATGGTCTAAAATCTCTCAACCTTTCATATACAACACCATGAAATATCTTTTAGGCCTCTTCAGACTAAAAGACAATGGCTCTGATACAATGATAAAATATGCACAAGAACAATAACATCAATATGAATTAAAAGACTAACAAGCCAAATCTCATATTCATTATATAATTCACATGAAATATACATATATATAGTACAATGGGTTATGCCACCTCATAGAGATATTTTCTCTATTAACACCTTGCATGGTGACTAGGCTAGGAAATCCTAACTACATCTATTAGTCATCAATTGAGGATAAATCACTATAATCCTAAATGAATAATACAAATAATGCTGACAATAATGCATTGTGATTGCTAAAGCAAGGCATAAGTTGACATCTATAGATACCACTTATATGCATAAATTCATGGAATTGAAATCATCCTTTCATATATTCTCTCTAAAGAAAATATGCCAAGTGTTAATGGGAAAACCATAGATCAAATCTGTGGAATTGCCTGATGGGTTGGAAGATCACATATGAGATGATGAGCTAATCACCTCGTTCACTTGAAAGGGTAACACAACATAATCCTCATAAATTATCCAACATCTATTTTTCTTTGGTGGATCTTATGGGGTTTTAGGGAAAACCCAAGGTATTTAACTTACGTGCACCAATATTTGATATAGATCCAAGAAGTGAAAATTCCTTTGATTACATGTAACAATTGGAGAGGGGATGTATTTGTTGTTATCACTTTGCTATTTGATAGTGATGTAGACCTTTTGTGTTTGTACAAATATTTGGAAAACTTTTGATCCCTAAGTTGGATATGCAAGAAACCCCTTCATTCTCTTAATTTTCACTCTCCACACTCTTCTCTTTGTTCCTGTTGGGTTGAATTTCTAAAGGAAGCCTTCAAAATTTTTCTTCCCAATGTCCACTCAACTAGCAGTGGTGGAAAAAGTTCATGGCATTCGTGTATCGAATGCTTCAAATACTCCTTTCCTCCATCTACCTTTGATCTTACTATTGGTTTGGGGAATTCCTCTTTTCCTTCCTCTGAAGACAATCTGGATTTTGGTATGTGGCTTAATTTTCCAAACAAGAGGCCACTCAATGGAATTTATTACCACATAATGAACATCGAACCAAGTATCACTACCAAAAAACTAGTATTGATACCACCTTCCTTCCTACAATAATGACAAGCAAGGGATTACTTAAGCGTTGTATACATGTTGGCCTTCTTCTTCTTTCTTTGGATTACTTGCTTTCTACTTCTTCGAAGTACTAGCATAGGAAGAGTCTTTTAACTTTCATCATTGTTTCCTTTCTACAATCTACCATGAGGATGGTGGAATGGGAGTATGCTTCTTTATTCCTTCACCATTGTACTTTCCCCTAATGAACATGCCAACTATGCCATGTATGTTTCCTTCACAAAAGTGATCTTGGTGTTCATGGCATTTTCCTCTCTACCATCAAAACCTAGGCATTCATGCTTGAACCTCTATTCAACTACAATGGGGTTGAATATGACTTGTCTTGTCTTTCCTTACCCTTGTCCATCATAGCACATATGCCTTAACAATTTGAACCAGTTTCTTTTGTATGTTTTTCAAATTCACCAAAAGGTTAAATAAGAAATGTCTAAGGAGGTTGAGCCTACTAGAGTTGTCTTGATCATGGTGCTAGATTTTAAAGTTGCAATGGAAGGTGTCTTTTCTTCCTTGTTCCCTTCAATGTTTACTCTTTCAACATTTGAGTCTTCATCTATGTTAGCCTATTCTGCTGCCATATATTCATTTGGTTGACCTTTATTCCCAATTGAACTAGTTGAAATATACACTTAAATAGCAATGTATCATAACCATAGTGAGGGAGCCCTTGTATTCACCCAATCTATTCATGAATTGTGGAAACAACTTTATATAGGTCTCAAGTTTCCTTCCCATCTCTTCCTGTTATGATTTTGATACTTCCAGGATAGTTATGTTAGATCTTCAAACAATTTATATATATTATGAAAATAACCTTATGGAATAGGATCACTAAAATATAGAAAAGCACATCATACAAAAGAGACACAAATATTTACCTTGGGAAAACCCTCTCACAGGAAGAACCCAACAAAAATTAGTCAATATAGATTCATCAGAAAGTACAATGTCAATCTCGTACAATAATCTGAGAATAAGATAAAATAGAAACCCCAATAAAAGATGTCTTCAATGTAGCTACTATTTCCCCAATAAAACTTGTCTTTCTTACTTTACTCATGTGAACTTGCTTGAGTGAGTGATGCACCAAATGAGCTAGGCACAACTCTATTTATACTAGTCACAAACTGGCCTTTTTACCTAACTTGGTTGACTTGAATTTCCCTAACTGGGCCAACTTGATTGGAGCAATTTTTCCCATTGTTTGGGGTAGACTGCCAATTGTTTGGGGCAATTTACCCACTGAGCCGGTCAGTTGTCTATATTACATTATTTCTTTTAGGGTTTTTACATAATCAAATACAATATGAATATTTCCTGAAGGAAGTACAATAAAAATACAATAAGAATATCTTCTGAATTTACATTCTTCAACACTCCCTCTTAACAAGGAAGGTATTCTTCTGGCTCTATCATCATCATCACTGCTGCTACAACTCTGTACTTTGACCATTGACTTTTGACATATGTCTTGAATCTATACATCACTAGATTTTTTGTACCATCTGGTGGGTCCATCCCAGGAACGTACATTAGGTCGCACTCTGAAACCACCTGCGTTACATCACCCTGCATTTTGAATGATCAAGCCATCTGGTGGGTCCAACCCAAGAGCATACATTACATCACACATTGCGACCACCTACGTTACCTCACCACGTGTCTAGATCATCTCATGAGTATAGCCCAGGAGACTCAATTACGCTACATAACACATGACTACCTTCTACCACGTCACATATCATCATCAAGAAAACACAACTCTGTGAGTTTAACCTAGGAGAATCAATTACGTTGCATAACCTGTGACTACCCACTACCACGTCACCTCATGTGGAGAACTACCCCCATCTGAAACCTGCATCTTTGCACATGTGCATTGTCCAACATAGCACTGCGGTCAGGAGACTCAATTACGTCACACACAGTGACTACCTACTACATCCTCATGGGTGTAGTCTAGGAGGCTTAATTGCATCACATGGCCCGTGACTACCCTCTACAACCCCATGAGTGTAGTCCAGGAGACTTAATTACATCACATAACCCATGACTACTCGCTACAACCTCACATATCAAGTTGAGACACACCCAGGAGCTCAATTACATCACTACGTGACTACCTGCATCTCACATATGCTATGTTACTCATCACTCCCTCTTGATCTAGACCACTCCAAGCTTGTCCCTGAAGTACTCAAACTTCACTCTTGACATAGGTTTGGTCAACACATTGGCTATCTACTCCTCTGCCACTATATATTGGAGCCTCACTACTCCTCTATTCACCATATACCTAATATAGTGATACCTAATCTCGATGGGATTCGACTTGTCATGAAATACTGGTTTCTCAGAGAACTTCGCACAACTCTAGTTGTAAAAAATACTACAAGTTGCCTCTAATTCGAGATAGAACAAACCTGCAATTTCTAAAGCCATATTGCCTTGCAGCTTGTGGAACAAGATGCCATATACTCTGCTTCATCTGTACTGAGTGCCACACTCATCTACTTCCTACTGAACCTTGAGATCATACCAGATCCCAAACTAAAGCAACACCTTGATGTGCTCTTCCTATCTGTGACACTATTGGCCCAATCCACATCAACATAACCTTGCAGGTTAATATATTGATATGATGCATATATGAGGCCATAATCAACCGTAGCCCTTAGGTACCTCAACACATCCAAGTTTTCCGAAACCAGGTTAACACATCTCGGATCTACCATGTAATGACTAAGTGTGTTCACCGCAAAGCCTAAATCTAGCCTTGTGTTCATTAAGTACATCATTGAACCAATCATCCATCTGTATATCGTGGCATTCACCATCCATGAAGAAGTATCACACAACAACTTCAAATTCGATGCTATTGGTGTCGTCATGGCCTTGTAATCCATCATCCAGAATCTCTTCACGATTTCTACCACATATTTTCCTTGACTCAAGAAAAGTTCTTCTGGATTCTGCCACACCTCAAGACCTAAAAAGTAGTGCATCATACCTAGGTCTTTCATCTCAAACTACGCAACAAGTTTCCTCTTCGTTTTTGCTATGAGCTTCTCATCACTTGTCAAGAATAGGTCATCTACATACAAAAGTAGTATCACTGGTTTCCCATCCTTAGCCTTGAAGTAAGGGTTGGAATATGTTTTACTCTTGGTAAATCCCAAGCTCATCAAAAAACCATCAATCGTGTTGTACCATGTCCTGGGTTCCCGCTTCAAACCGTACAAGGCCTTTTTCAATTTTCACACATGATTCTTTCTATCATGTGTCTCAAATCTTAGTGGCTTCTCCTCATACATGACTTCTTCTTCTACCACACCATTCAGGAAAGCAGTCTTCACATCCATCTAGTGTACCTTCCACTTCATCAATGCATCTATTGCAAGTATAGCTCTAATTGAAGTGTATATTTCTACAACGTCTCATCACAATCGAATCCCTCTTTCTAAGAGGAACCATGAACCTAGCCTTGTACTTCCATAGTATGCTTTATTTTGTAAATTTGCTTGAACCTTCATCACTTGTTCTTTGGAACAAGTCTTATCATTCTTCTCTTGTAGGTCATAGCACACGATCTTTCCTACAAGTCGAATTTAGTCATATGATTTGTAACATTCTATGTAATGACAACTTCTTAGGAATAATGTACACAGTAACGTAACCATGCATATTCGCCAGTGCTTCATCACAACACTCATTCATATCCAATATACACATGGTAACTATCTAGATGCCTTCCATCTATACCAGAACATACTATTAAGAGCATGCATTGCTATTAATATGTTCACAAAAAGGTTTCATCCTAGACTAGCTCCATCTAGGACTCGTGAGATGTTGTGCAACACTATAGGCCACTTACCCATAACATGCTCTACCTGAGACTATTGCTAGTCAATCTTAGTCATATATAGGTGCATAAAAGAAAAGAGTATCACAGATCTACACGTAACTGTTATGAGCAATATCTTCCAAAATAAGTAGGAATTCAAATGATAATAAATACGTATCTTTCATGTGTTTTGTAAGCTCCCTCTTGGTTTCTTCCTCCTTGCAGAAGTTACTGTAGTTTTTGGAAGAGTACTCTGCTCCATCTTATGAGATTTGACTTCTAGGTGACCTAGGGTTTGTTAGAGAAACCCTAACTTTTCAACTTTAGAATATTAAAAACTGAATGGAGAGAGAGATGTACCTCCCTAAGGTTATTTGAGGAAATTTCCTTTTCTTCCAAATCTGTCGACAAAACTGCCAAAAATTGGAAACCCTAATTTCTACACATGCTGGAAAATTAGGTCAAATTTTGAAAACTCTCATACTTGGAATGTGTCTCCATAGAAAGATGTGCCCTCTTATGGAAAATTAGATTGACCTCCCTTTCAAGATGGTCTATGGTGAAAAGCCTCCGGAACAAAAAAACCCTAGTTTTCACTTCCAACAGTTTTGCACAAGGTCTTCTTTGCTAGCTCTGAAACCATGTTAGAATTTTGACACTTCTAGGATGGTTATGTTATATATTCAAACAATTTATATATATTATCATAATAACCTTATGGAATAGGATCACTGAAAGACAGACAAGCACAACATATAAAAGAGACACACTAAAAACCCAACAAAACTTCTTCAATATAGATTTGTTAGAAAGTACGATGTCAATCTCATACAATAATCTGAGAATAAGATAAAAAAGAAACCCCAATAAAATATGTCTGCAATGTAGCTACTCTTTCTTCCAAGCAAACTTGTCCTTCTACCTTTACTCATGTGAACTTGCTTGAGTGAGTGATGCACCAAATGAGCTAGGCACCACTCTATTTATACTAGTCACAAACTGGCCTGTTTACCTAATTGGGCTGACTTGACTTTCCCTAACTCGTTCGACTTGACTCGGGTTGTTTTTCCCATTGTTTGGCGCAATTTACCCACTGAGCCGACTTGTCTATTTTACATGATTTCTTTTAGGGTTTTTACATAATCAAATACAATATGAGTATTTCCCGAAGGAAGTACAATAAAAATACAATAAGAATATCTTCCCAAGTTAGATTCTTCAACACTTCCATATGTCACTCATACATTTGGACCTTCTCCTTCAAGTGAAGTTGAGCATTGAGGACCTATAGGCCTTCCAACCTTACATTATTTTCTTTAGCCATACTAGGTTTGCAAAGTTCTCCTAGTTGCATCATTGTCAAGGATTAAATTGCTCTATACCTTATGATCTTTAAAAAAAGGACTTATAGCCCACTCACTCAACCAACAAAGTTAGCTTACAGAATTGGATTATGGCCTTTGATCCTTCATCTTATGCATATAACTCTTCCTATTAATGGCTACAAGGAGTCCATGACTATTCTAAAGTGTAACCTACACACTAAATAACCATTTAAAAAGAAATAACAACCAAGGCCTTGAGTTGATTTCTCTTGGTTTCTAGCTGTCTTCAAGATCCAGTCAATGCTATATTCTTTGGAATTTAAACAACCCATTTGGCAAAGATGAAATCAAAGCCTCCTTCTGCATCAATAGGAATTTTCATTTTTGGCTACCATGCTTGAGTTATCTACTTATAGTGCTAAGGTCAAAGCTCAACAACCCATTGACATCAATCTATTTTTATTTATTTGTTACCAACAATGAAAACAAACTCTATTCTTTACAATTTATCAATCTAACACTCTAAATTCTATCATCCAAAAAGAACTCCACAAAGCAAGTACCATATTCACAACACTCTAAATCTACCCATTCACAAGGTGCAAGTATCAATCATATACAAACATATCTTAGGAAGTTTGTATGAGTTCAATGTCAATAGTTTGTAGGAGTTCAAGGTCAATAATTACACCCATAGATGTTAAGATATTATCTGAGATTTTGGACTTTCTTGAGTGGATCAACAAGATTAACCTTAGCGTAACAAGTGTATAGTGGGGATTCATTTCATTGTCCTCGTATCTTGTTATGCTCAAATGCATCTTGATTAATATTTAAATAAGCTTCAATTAAGTAGTGGTTAAGAAAAGTGATATGTTTATTAAATAGTATTTGTTTTATGTTTATATTAATTAATTTAATGTTTATGTTAGTTTAATGTTTAGCCTTTGTTTAACAACCAATGATCTCCACAAAACTAAGTGGTTAGCTACACCTACAGGTGTTCACTGGCCATTGTGACTGTGCTACTTAATGAGAAGCATGGTGGTGTGCAGCTACTTCCTGATATTGTTGTAGGTGAAACACTCCCTGAAAAAGTAGAATGCACTCCTATTCAAACTGCTGAGCGGTTTTCTTCTTGCTCATCAATATTGAAATTGAGAAAGTGGTTCTATTCTTGCTCGTCAATTGGATAGACAAAGCACAACACAAGTAATGACATTAACCCAACAATTAAAAAAACTCAGTGTTGAACTTAACTCTGCTTATGGAAACTATAAAATTCAACCCTCTAATTTATTATAAGCCTGCCAGTGAAGATGGCCTTGAGAGAGCGATTTCACTTGTTCTAGCCACCAATCAATAATTGGTACTTATTCTTTAATCCAATAGCCCGTTAACCATATGAACTGTTGTGTGCGACCTGATCCAACAGCCCGTTAACCAAATGAACTGTTGTGTGCGAGGGTTCATTCCAGCACATCCTTTAGTTAACTAAACACTGTGGTTAATTACCTTAATCGCAAAGGAATGGGTTTTTAGGTTACACATACTCCCCATACATTGAATTGACGATGTAAATGCTGTGTGGTCAATGGAATATAAAATATGGGGACACACAGAGTTCTTCAAAGACCCTAGTTAGCAACCCAACCAAATAATGGAAGGCTGCTGTGATCCAGTCCACAAATAGTGGAAGCTAGCAATTGAATTTTTGTCTTATAGCTTGTGAATTAAATAACCCAATGAGTTTCAATTGATGCAAAAGCAATGGGGCTGTCAACCATGACACGTTATCTAAAAGGGACGGACAATAAAAGACAAATGGATTGACAGAGAGAATTAGAAGTTTGGCAAACTATTGCAACAGCGGGTACCTAACAACCATTGATCTCGATGCTGATCACACAATGAATGGTTGGTTTTTAATACAGAAAAATCTATTTCTGAAGGTGAGATATCAAAGATAATCGGAGCTTTACATAGCAATCCATTAAAATGCAACTAAAATTATAACAATTACACAACAATCAATATAAAACACATAATTGACAGAGAAGTGTTAGCTTCGAAACTTAAAGAGGAAAAGTAGCGTTGGAATAGTTTTTCAAACTCTATTTCGGTAATATCTAGATAGTTACAGTACAAATCATGGCCTTTTGTCCATCATCATTCTGTCTCTGGCCAACCAACAAGCAGAAAGCTACTTTGGAATCAAAATACAAGAAGATAAAAGAAACATGAGGTAATGCAAAGGCCAAAATACTCATCCATTCTTCTTTCATAGCTCATTTTTTGTTTTTCTCTTTTTATTTTCTTTCTTATATTTAAAACTTGTAACGCCCTTTTTAATTTTATAATCTCATTAATTTTCAGAGTATACTTCTTCCATGTTTACATTTCGGATCAAAAGTTATTAATGATTTTGCGAAATTCAATATAAAAATAACATATTCTGTAATGAATTTTTCAGTATTTTCTGTATTGAAAGAAGTCGGAGGATAATATAAATGGGGTGTTTTTATTTAGTCCAAAGAAATTATTGTTTCAATTTTTTTTAATGGAAGATTCAATGTTAAAATAACTCTAAGCTAATTATATACACTAAGCGTTGCTATTCCCATCAGAGCCTCCCTCATGAACAGATATCATGGTTACCAGAGACTTCCACATGAACAGATATCATCACCAATGCAATATTGCAAAAGAAGTTAAACAAAATTGAGCTAATGGTGAAGCAACTATGTGGATAGAAAACATTAAACGTTACCAGAGACTTCCACATGAACAGATATCATCACCAATGCAATATTGCAAAAGAAGTTAAACAAAATTGAGTTAATGGTGAAGCAAAGCAACTATTTGGATAGAAAACTATGTGAATAATGTATTTTTAAAATTACAGTAAAGCTACAGATCAATTTGGTGTATGAGAATCTTTGTTTCTGGGACAAGCAACCCTTCCATTCAAGAATGTAACTATTAAAGTTTACAGAAGTGTACTTACCCTATCCCTCAGAAAGTCTAAAAAAGTGTGTATACACTTTCCCATCCAAATTTAAACCTATAATCTCTTAGAAAAATATCCAAATTTAAACCTATAATCTTTTAGAAAAAATTACTTGCTCTTCTACAACCCCAACTCACTCCACTAAACACTCTTAATAAACTCCAGCCCCAGGACCCTAATACAGATTCTCAAACTCGGGAAACAGAATCGATGGGGAGAGTAAATGCATCGCGTCCACAAAACATTCCTGTGTCTCAAACAACTGATATTGCCGGGGTATATAATCAGGGAATTCAATGGGTTCAGCGTCCAAATCCTCGAATATTCTCACATCGCCATGATTTTTTCCATTGCAACACTCGCTCACGGTGGGCTTATCATGATTAAGATCATATTCCGAGGTATCCTTGTCCTTCTGCACGCACTGGAGTCCATCTTCAAGCTTGGGTATCTTGACTTGAGGACTGTTCTGATCAGAATACAAATCCAAAGCATAATCATGAGAGGCTGAGGATCTCTTTAATCCAGTAAGGGATTGAACAACAGCACGAAATTCAGAAGCGCTGGTTTTGACCACCGTCGGATTTGAGATATGGATTACCCTAAGTGGGCGAGCCAGTGTTGATCTTTTAGAATGGGAGGACCGTGCTGCCGAGGTTATCCGTTTAGCATTAGCCTTCTCCGCCATTTCCAGGTACGTCTGAATTTGGAAAAGAATTTTTAACAATTCTGTGCAGCTTTTTATATAACAGGATCTAACAAAACTCATAACAAGATGCAAATATTCAGAACAAGCGCACGATTTATACAGAGCCGTCACTTATTTTGAATAGCAGGTTCGCCGAATAGAAACACCCAATATTCTAGATGCAGGTTTACGGTGCAGAATGAAACGCGTCGAGATGTGGACTAAGCGAAGCGGATGAGAAAGTTAAGAAACGACATCCGGTGACTTTTGTGTTCCATGAATCAAATTGAGGTAAAGACTCACCATTGAGTCTCAGAGCATTAAATGTAATGGCTTTGTGATTAGTAACCTTTAGATGTGAAGATTTTCTAAATTTAATGATCACCAATCACTGAACTACCATATTTAATGCTTTGAGGTTAGGTAATTAGATTTGAAAATTTTCTAAATCTAATGATCACTAATCACTAAACAACCGCATTTAATACTTTGAGGCTAGGTAATTAGTCTTCGCCTCAAATTGACGGCCAGGTAATCAAACCTAATTAATCCAATGGATCGGCTGCAAGATTATGTAGCTTCAGAACTCTCGGAGAAGCTCCCACCTGCTCCGGTTAGGGTTTGGTCAATAATCATCATTTCCCGGATCAATCCTTAGTCAAGGAGGAAGGGGATATAATAATTTATTTTGTCTCTTTTTGACAGCATTTCATGATAACTAGATTGGGATGGAATGCGGAAAAAAAAATTAATTCTAAAATTTATTGATGTGATTTTTGATGGAATGCTCGGAAAAAAAAAAATCTAAAATTTATTGATGTGATTTTTTATTATTATTTTAAATATAATATATATATATTTTAGAATTTTTAATGTAAAAATAGTAAAAATAAATATATAATTTTATATATTTTAAATTACAATCTTATTTAAACTAAATATTTTAAATTTATCTAAATAAACAAAATCTCAATTTCAACAACTAAACAATTATATATTTATCAAATATTAAAATGATGTATATTTATTAAATATTATAAAAATGGTTAAATATGAAATAAAATGTGCCCTATATTATTCATGTTACAGTCTCACATTTAAATGAGCATTTTAAATCCATCCAAATAAACGAAACCTCAATTTTAAGAACTAATTAAATATATATTCATCAAATAGATATATTAATTAAATATTAAAAATATTTATGAAAATTAATAAAATGAACTTTCCTATAATATATATTTATCAAATGTTGAAAATATTTTTAAATATAAAATGAATTATGCCCTATACTATAGTGAATAGTGATGTTTTGTAATTAAATTTTCATTAAAACACATTTAAAATTGAAATGATTGAATAGAATTATGTTCTACACACTCATATGTGGTTTGAATATATCTTGTTATATAATTTCATATCTTTTAATTTGTTGTTAAATTTAATTGATTCAATATAACTATTTTCTACATTCATGAATGGTAGTAGGTGTGTTCTGACAATGAATGGTTTGGACATATATTATTGTATAATTTATAAATTTTTAAAATTTATATTTAAAAATAAATAATTTATTTTAAATTTTAATGTTTTAATAAATCTTAATTTAAAATAAATAAATATTATTATTATTTTTTATAATTTAAAAATATATTTAATTATTTTATATAAAATAAATGAGTTTGATTTGATTATTACTTTATATAAAATAAGTTTAAATATAAAAAATATGTATTTTTCTTAAAAAAACTACAATAATGATTTTTTAAAAACCAATCGTATCGGGGTGGCAGGTGCGGGTGGGGTCTTATTTGATCTCGGAGGAAATAAAATTGAATCTATCTCGTGGGGATTAGGAATCAAGACAAACAATGAAGCTGAATGGCTTGCCCTCGTCTTATCTTTCAATATGATATCCTCCCTTAGCATCGATAATCTCAGAGTTTATGGGGACTCCAGACATGTCATTCAAACAATAAGAAGGGGCGCCGCCCCACATGGATCTAGAGCTTACAGGTACATGCAAAGAATAAAATCTAATCCTCACTTTTCTCAGACTTCTTTCTTTCACATCTGTCAAGCAAATAACAAGTTAGCAGATGAAGCGGCCAACAAAGGAACATTGCTAGACATCGGGCACATGGAGAACTTAAATGGTGCCTTGGGATTTCAATTTATCCCATAATCTTTTTCAATGGTTAAAAATATTATGGTTTTGGGTTTGAAGGGGCTTAGTAGATTGAGGGTCCCCCTCCCCCCCATCCCCGTCCTCCTCCGTAGTCGACGTTTTGCGTGCCCCTGCCACACGCCCTCCTCTCCACAGCGCATGGCACTTGGGCCCTCGTGGTGTTGTCAGCTCCAACGAACTGCACTTAAATGGGCCAACTGCCCCTCCCTTGCTGTATAACGTAATGGCTCGACCTCTCTCCAGTGCGATGAACAGGCTTTCCCTCGGCGAATTGGGCTCTCCATCCTCCCGTCCCGGACTGTTATTCCACCACAGGGCGGGTAATATGCAGAACATTATGGCGGCCATTGTCGCGTTGAGTCGCACCATGGTCGACATTAAGCTGTCTGTGCGTAACACCTACAACGAAGTTTGCACAAGCGTAAATCAAAACGAGGAAATGGCCAAGGATTTGAGCTACACTGTGAACCAGCTCGCTTGCCAGGACTCCAGAATTGATGACCTGGAGAGAAACCTGTTCGAATTGATGGGCAAGGTGGATAATATGCAGGAAGATATTGCAGTGCTCACCGGGAAATCGCAGGGAAGCTGCGTCCATGGCAGTCTGGCGGTTAACCAGGAGATTAAGCAGGAAAAGCCGGATGCGGCTTCTGTCTACCTCAAAAAATATGGATAGTTTGCAGTTTCAGTTCAGGTTCCTCTTTTTTGATGTTTAAGACTCTATGTTTTTCTGTATATTCCTAAATCAGCAGTTCGTCAGGGTTTATCCCTGCTCTACTTTGAACAGATTTAGTCAGGTTTTGTTTAGAACTCATGCAGGTAGACAGATAGAAACTTCAGTTATAAATTCCCAAGCACTTGTTACTCTGTCAAATTTTTGTGAAAACTTGTAATGAATGGCTGTGCACAGCCTTTATAAATATATCTATTTCCCCTGTTCTTGTTAAAAAAAAAAAAAAAACCAACCGTACCAAAAATATGTACCAAGTGTAAATGCACTTTTTTAATGTACATGCACTTTTTTAAATATGTACCAAGTGTAAATGCACTTTTTTAAATATGTACCAAGCGTAAATGCACACATGGGGTGTTGGAAAATTGGAGCGTAAATTACTGAAATTAAATTTAATGGTCGATTACGTCAATATAACACATGCAAATACCTAGAAATATCAATACTAGAATCTTTGGAAGTAGCTATCATATCATATCACTTCTATAATGTCACTGTTTTTCAACTATAAGATGACATGATGCCTTAATCTTGCACGTGAATACTCAATCGAGACTGATTCGAGAGGTTAACAAAAAAAATTTAAGCCAATAAAAACAAAAGAAGATTTTCAAGGGTTATTCAAATTTTAAGATTAAATAGGAGTGAATTTTCAAAGAAAGTGTTTGAGTTTTGGATTTATTTATTTATTTTTAGCGAAATGGCACCCAAAACCCACGAATACTTCTCCAGGACTCAAAGCTCTCGTGACCTCCTCCATACCGAGAGAGAGTATGCGCATCTTACTATTCATAATATATATATTATTATTTTAAATATAATATATATATTTTTTAGAATTTTTAATATAAAAATAAATATATAATTTTATATATTTTAAATTACAATTTTATTTAAAGTAAATATTTTAAATTTATCCAAATAAACAAAATCTCAATTTCAACAACTAAACAATTATATATTCATCAAATATTGAAAAGATGTATATTTATTAAATATTATAAAAATAATTAAATATGAAATAAAATGTGCCCTATATTATTCATATTACAGTCTCGCACTTAAATGAGCATTTTAAATCCATCCAAATAAACGAAACCTCAATTTTAACAACTAATTAAATATATATTCATCAAATAGATATATTAATCAAATATTAAAAATATTTTTGAAAATTAATAAAATGAACTTTCCTATAATATATATTTATCAAATGTTGAAAATATTTTTAAATATAAAATGAATTATGCCCTATACTATAGTGAATAGTGATGTTTTCTAATTAAATTTTCATTAAAACACATTTAAAATTGAAATGATTGAATAGAATTAGGTTCTACACACTCATATGTGGTTTGAATATATCTAGTTATATAATTTCATATCTTTTAATTTGATGTTAAAATGATTCGATATAACTATTTTCTACATTCATGAATGGTAATAGGTGTTTTGGATATATATATTGTTATATAAAATATAACTATGTTCTGATAATGTGGATGGTTTGGACATATATTATATTATTGTATAATTTATATAATTTTAAAATTTATATTTAAAAATAAATAATCTATTTTAAATTTAAATGTTTTAATAAATCTTAATTTAAAATAAATAAATATTATTATTATTTTTTATAATTTAAAAAATATATTTAATTATTTTATATAAAATAAATGAGTTTGATTTGATTATTACTTTATATAAAATAAGTTTAAGTATAAAAAATATGTATTTTTCTAAAAAAAACTACAATAATGATTTTTTAAAAACCAACCGTACCAAAAATATGTACCAAGTGTAAATGCACTTTTTTAAATATGTACCAATTGTAAATGCACTTTTTTAAAATCCGTACCAAAAATATGTACCAAGTGTAAACGCACACATGGGGTGTTGGAAAATTGGAGCATAAATTACTGAAATTAAATTTAATGGTCGATTACGTCAATATAACACATGCAAATACCTAGAAATATCAATACTAGAATCTTTGGAAGTAGCTATCATATCATATCACTTCTAGAATGTCAGTGTTTTTCAACTATAAGATGACATGATGCCTTAATCTTGCATGTGAATAAAAAGAATTTTATTCACGAGGTTCACAAAAGAATTTTAAGCCAATAAAAAGAAGATTTTCAAGGGTTATTCAAATTTCAAGATTAAATAGGGAGTGAATTTTCAAAGAAAGTGCTTGAGTTTTGGATTTATTTATTTATTTTTAGCGAAATGGGGCACGTTTCTCTAGGACTCAAGGCTCTTGTGACCTCCCCCATACTGAGAGAGTGTGCGCATCTTACCAATTGAGCTAACCTTTGGGACTTGGATTTTTCATTTTACTAAAAAGAGATATTATTGCTCCGAGAGGCGTTTTACAGTCCAGTATGGGGGACATCTTGTAAGTCAAGTGTTTAAATTAGAGACTTTACTTTTTACTTTTTAATACAAAGTAAAATGTAAATATGAGACTTTAGAGTGTTTGTCTAGTAACAAAATAATACAAAGTAAACAAAAAATAATAATACAAACTAAAATGTAATACATATTATGTCAAGGAGAGGTTTGCACCTCGGGAGATTTGATCCCTCTTGGCTGATAAAATCTAGGATTTGGATCTAAGCTGGTTTTATCTTTTTTAATAAAGTCGTGCTTATTTATTTTACTAAAAAGAGATATTATTTTATCTATCTATATTAATAAAAAGTGATGTTGAAATAAAATATTTTTGAATAATTTAAATATTTAATTATGAAATATAATTTATTTATTTTTTAAGGAAAAAAAACATTCATTTCTATTTAAAATGAAAATAAAGATTTATTATTATTATTATTATTGTTCAATAAAAAACAATGTTCATAAATCTTCTCTCCCATTACTTTTTAAACTTAATTATATTTAGATCTATGTAAATATAAATTTGCATAAATAGAAAGATCGCCTTCATCGAATATGAACATTCAATAGATACATCTTTTGGCTCTCAAGTTGAGTGAAGGAGTTTTTAGTTATTATAACAAACCCAAAAATCCAAGTTAGTATTACATATTTCGTTTTGTGTGGATTCTACCTTGATTAAGAAGATTTACTCGTTATAACATTAGTTGAAACTAACTTAAAGAAAACACCCTTCCTTTATTACTATGCCTCCACCATAGAAGTAATCTCTCACCGGGTAATAAACCATACTAGGGTCTAGTCACTACACTATAATTATCATATGCATTATCTACCAAATATCATTAACTCTCGAAGAGATTTGTTTTTACAAAACCAATCATTATTATGAAACGAGTTCTCATTGAAATTTAAGATGGTAAGGAGCTTCACAACTTCACAATAAAATTCATTTATCCTTGCAACGACATAATGACGACATAATATTCAAGCATCCATATATCATCATACATGTTAATTCTTAAGGAAGCCAATACCTTTATAGATTTTATTATTTATACAACCAAACTTACTAGTTTTATATGAAATAACTTTTGCATGTCTAAAAAAAACTTAATGATAGATGCATCTAGTTTAAAACAACAAAGTTATCAAATTTATACATATGAGAAATACCGATATCCATGGTTCACCCGAATATATAAGCTACGCAGAGAAAGAAATGTCACATCTTATACTATATATCCAAAATAGAAGATTACATCTTGCAACACAGTTGTTACAATTCTTACTTTCCACTTTCTCAAAGCCTCTCTCATCGAGAGCATTCTTCAGACGCTCAACGCTAACCTAAAAACTATGACAGAGATCTAAAATAACTCAATAGAGTTCTTTCCAGGTATTCAACCAAAACGTGAAATGCATAGATAATATACATAAACAAATTCAACAGTATTCAAGCTTATTAGCTCTCCTTTATTGCGATCTACCTCACGGTGCAAAAATAATATATATAACATATATAAACTAAGAAGAACTCAAGAGTTGGATCAACGCTTGCAATTAATCATAAATATAGTGAACCAGAGATGAATCTTGGTAATCTCTGTATATATATATATATATATGCGTTCATACTAACATGTAAAACGCTGACATTAAATCATAAATTAAACAGAACTCAAGCGTTGGATCAACGCTGGCATTTAATCATTAATACAGATATATTCAATTACCAAGATTCATCTATTGTTTACTGTATATATATTGGCATTCATACTAACATGTAAAATGTTGGCATTAAATCATAAATTAAACAGAACTCAAGCATTGGATCAACGCTGGCATTTAATCATTAATATATAGATATTTAATAACCAACATTCATCTCTGGTTTACTATATATATATTGGTGTTCATACTAACATGTAAAACGAGCTAGCATTAAATCATAAATTAAACAAAACTCAAGCATTGGATCAACGCTGGCATTTAATCATTAATACAGAGAAATTCAATTACCAAGATTCATCTCTCGTTTACTATATATATATATATATATTGGCGTTCATACTAACATGTAGAACGTTGGCATTTAAAACATAGAGAGCGCAGAATACAAATAAGATAGGGTTCAAACCGATTCTAAATGCAGCACAAACAAATGAAAACTCGTCGGGGATCATGACTGGATCTACGCTGGCATAAATATCAAAGTCTAAACATAGCTCAACAGGGTTTCCATCTTAAGAGCTATTCCCTACGATCTACATCAATACAATGCAACATTTTAAACGAAGTATATATAATATGCAACTACGCAGAAATCCACGGAATATATATAAGCAAACGACGCAACAATCCACAGAGTATATATATGCAAGTACCCAGCAATCCATCGAGTATACATATGCACTACACAACAATCATAGAGATCCAACAGGCAGTATTTATACAAATGGAAATCCCAACGAAATCATGGTAGCCACATTATATGCACAGAGATCCTACATGGATCAAAACAATTTCAAGGAAGTAATGAAATATAGCATGGATTTTACAGGGATCAACGTTTTGTGGCGACAATGAAAACATAGCAGATATCCCCAAGCATCTGCGTGATAGACAAATGCCAGAACAACATACAATATCAACAGGGTGTACAAGGATCGAGCTTTGTCAGCCTTCCCTTCCCACAATCTCTGCGTAGTACCTAACACTATGCAAGAATACATACACGGAGTTTCACTTCCTCCCATCACAACAACAATATATATATATATATATTACTTCCTCAAATCGCAAGCAGTAACAGGTATAACAAAAGGAAACCAAGCTCTACATTCAAAATCCCCTAATCATAAAAAATAAGCCCTCATTTCGAAGGAGAAGACCCTCTAAATGCTCCGCGAAAATAGTATATAAGCATTCAGTTTCACTTCCTCTCCTTGGAGAGTTCGCCTCTGCTAGAGGAATCTCCTGCCAGACAGAGTTCCAATCGATAAATAAGGGAAAGCTTTGTTAGGTGGCAGCAGACATATATACGCAGAGATCCTACAACATATAAAATATATATACAAAATTTAAACAAAATAGTGATCAAACCTTTGGCTATCCCTTCCTTAGACGCCTTATAGAATCACGATGGCAGAGACTTTTTCACAGTATAAAAAATATATATATATATATAATCATTGAACAGAATAGGGATCAATCCTTCGGTTATCCCTTCGTCAGAAGCCCTACAGAATCAGGATGGCAACGAAGTTTTCACATTATAAAATATATATATAATCATTGAACAGAAAATGGATCAAGCCTTCCGCTATCCCTTCATCAGACGCCTTACAGAAACTCCATGCGGAGATATCTCCAAACCGTATATCCCCACATCTGCTCGACTTGGTTTCTTAAGTAGGTTCCAAAAAGGTGCTTCCCCTGGGCTCGACGGTGGTAGAGAGTAGTAACCTCCGCTAGTGGGATAGATGGCGAGTTTCAGAGTTCGGTGTTCCACTTAGTAGGTGGTGATGTAAAGGTTCGGGTGCTCCACTAAGGAGACAACCCTCCTATAAAACCTCTGAGCGAACCACCACGGTAACACCTTCAAAAGGTTTGATCACTTAAGATCCGTTTATCATATGGTAGTTTTAAGTGAGATATAAGTGAGTATATTTTTACTCATTTATAAAATAGATCCACTCTTATCTTTTATATATATATATAATTTATATGTTTGTTTTAACTCTGGCCTTATATATATATATATAATTTGCATGTTTGTTTAACTCTTAGGATAACCATGTATACTAATATATTAATTAATAATATCAGCTTTACCAAATATATCAATTAATAAGTTAAGCTTACCAAATAAGCTAAGCTTACCAAATACTAATATACCCATTAATAAGCTAAGCTTCTCTTAGCTTTACTTGTGTTCTCTAGCACTCTCTCGTAGGAGTAGGATTAATATATAGAGTAATTAGGATAATTGTTTGAAAATCATTCATAACGTATAGCGTCATGCTAATGCATAGATCATAAATGCTTCCTATTCGTTTTGTATGGAAAGGCTAATATCCTCTGCTGAGGATGTCATATAAAAGTCTTAGGGTAATAATCATATTTATACTCTTTAACCCTCAACCAAAATAATTAGGTTACCTAAAGGCATCATAAAGACTTCTAGACAACATCCTTTAGATTCTCAAGGTTTCCCTTAACCTTACCTCTCCCCTAGTGGATTCAGTTGTCGTCGGTTAGTTGCGTCATTGCTCTAAGTTTACAATTTACAACTTAGGAATTAAACCATATAAGTTACAAGGTTTACTAGTGGGGTCTTGGCCTTGAGCTCCTCACCAGTAAACAAGTACAATATTCATTTACATTTACTAAATAATAGGGGTATAAAGAGGGATATTACAATTATTTTCCCCATTTCTATTGAAATTGTCATCCAACTATATAAAAACCAATTGGTCACACAACAAAGTTAAACCATTTCTCCTGGAGATAGTTACTTCTTCTTTCCTGTGAGTAAATATTAGTTCAAATAGTAATTATTTTCACTTATGGCATTCTTCACTTGCCTCCATTGCTAGGGTTTTCTAGCAATAATTCAAGATATTCAAAAGATGTTATCAAAGATTCAGTCTAGGACATGTTCTCATCATGTTGTTGGTTCCTTAGACTCCAAAATTCACCCAACAAACATCTAGTAGAAACATCAGAAGACTTGTTTTTGGCTCAAAGCCCCACCCAACTGACAACATAAGTGCATTTGGGGTTTTTACAGTCACCCTCCTATCCCTAAAATTTACCTCTTTAACCTATTCCCTAGGTTTCATGCATCACCATAAGTTAGATCAACATTCACTTGATCGACAATCACTTCCCACCCCCTCACATGTTTTTCTATTTCAATTGTGCCCTGGAACTATACATTCATGCATAAACAAAAAATATCACGAAATATGAAATCACAATTTATTAACCACCTCTTTCAATGGATCCATGCTTCATATCACCCCTCCTTCATTTGTCTTGAGACATAGCTCACACTGGGTAAATGTCATGGTGATCTCACTGAAGAAGTTAGTTGATGATTGAATCCATGACTTTCAAGCTTCTTTGTAAGATAATCCTCCCTTCGGACAAAGGATGAATGTCTATTATGGACAAACAATCATCTAGAAGTCATAGCCCAATCCTTATGGCTTCATATTTCTACCCCAACCACACCAATCCCTATCCTTTAGTGGGACACACTCTACCAAGCCCTTTGGTAGTGTTTTTATCTTCTTAGATATCACCAAAATATCATGAAAAATGGTTCCAATTATTTCCATTGCATGGATAATTTGTTAAGAAATATAAATTTTCCATCTTCAACGAACTCTAGATTCATTTACATATTTAGGACCCTAATTGAGTACTTATTATCAAGTTTAAAATATAATTCTTATCAATTTTTTGACATGAAGTAGATATTTTTGATATCTCTACTCTAAATCAGGTTTTCATCGATGTTTTATCCATTTAGACCAAATTCAACTAGCATAGAAACCTCTCTCATCTACCTTTTCCATCCTCCGCACCACACCATAACACTATGGCTTCTCTTCCATGTCATAGATGTAACACCCCAATTTTGACCTCGTTGCATTAAACATGTAAATGATGTAATATAGTTATAAAATCATGGTGAGGAGCTCAAGGCCAAGGCCCTGCTATCGACTTATCATTTATGTATCGGAAATTAAAAATCTATGCATGTGGATCGTGTACTAGACTAGCACAATGGAAATTATAAATATGATGTAAATATGTATTTTAATAAAAATACCCACAACTAGCTATGCAAGGGAAAAAGAGTACGGGGGCATGATTTTTACAAGGAACGGGGAGGGAAATATTAAAACCCTTGAAACCAATAATGTCAATCCAAGTGCCAATGAGAGAACCCATGAACCTTCAACTACCCATATTGAATATTGCACCCAATCATTTAATTCTTCCAAGAGGTGGTTGAGGTAGTTATTGTTTAAGGAAATAGAGAGTATGGCTGTCCAAATTTTGTGTATGGGAAAGCCATCATTTTGGAAAAAACGTTTTTTCCTTCCTAGGCAAGAAAAGACCCACAAATTTGCTTCTCAATCCATTATTTATCCATGAGTTTTGTTCTCTCACATCCCTCTTGCTTGTTGCGTCTTTTCCTCCACAAATTTACTATGTTTTTCTTCATTTTCCAACTGTGAAATCAGTCTTTGGTGTTGTAGAATGATTGGGAGGAAGAGAATTCGAGTTGGAGGGTTGATAGAGGCCGATTTTTCCTTTTAAAAACTGGTATACCTATTGGACAAATCATTTTTTCTCCGTAGTGTTTGATTTCCCCTTTCAAGTTCATTTTTCTATGCCCAACAATTGTGCATTGCTATGTGTGGGATATTTTCAATTATTTGGGTATATGTTTCCCTTGTTTTGGCTTGAACTTGTGTGTAACCAACTAGGAGTAGACAAGGATTTGGAATTGTATTGATAAACCTAGTGAAAGGTGTAACCTCACTAAAATATGATAGCGCTTTGGCTACTTTTCTATGTACATCCTGAAGAGCACTAGAAGGGAAGGTATGGCCTGAGGGACTGTGGAGAAGTGAAGGGGATGCTTCCTTATGTTGAGTGTGTCTAGGTATTGTGGGTTCCAATATAGCTAAATCTCGTAGAGGTACCGATAGATCTGTGGTTGAGCTCATTAGCTTATCAATTCCTACCTTTCTATTGCCTTGACATCCTCATAAACCCAACTGTGGACTAGCTTTGTTGAGATGTGGTATATACTTTCTATGCGTGAGTTTGTTCTTCTCTTTTCCTTACGGAAATCATACCCAGCTCAGAGACAGCAGATGTACTGAGAGATTGATGAGCACAATTGGCCTATGGTTGGGTGGAATGTTCCAGTTGCATAGCCAGTTGCTCGGGACAACTTCATATCAAGATAAGTATTCTCTTGTATTAATTATGCAATGTCTTTAATTGAAACTTGTTATGATTATGCTGATAAATGCATGTTAGATGTGTGTGGATATAGTTCAATTCTAATGTGTATGTTATTTATGCATCTTCACACATGTATTTTGCTTGTTATGAATTTGTAAAATGAATATGGGGCGAAATTTCGAAGCTCGGATTTATTTCATGTTCTCTCCCTTATGTTGGATTGATGGAAGGCGACCTGATAGTAGATGTCTTATAGAAGAACACTTAACTTCATGATATAAATATAAAAAAATCCCATAGATACAATGCAGGTTATTGCCATTTTCTCCAACAACACACAATACCCTTAACTCTATATCATGTTCTTTTTGGGCACTTGCACGAAGATGGTACCCAAAAACAGATGCAATAGAGGAATGCGAGCACTAAATATCAAAAGCATGCATGTGCTCCTGAAATCGTGTAAACACTTTTGGTCTGGCATATGCCGAACCTCAACTAAACCAACTATGTCGACACAAAAGTGTGCACATGCTACTAATGTGCACACACTAGTAACACACACATGCTAATAGCAGATGCACGATTCTCTGTTTATTAAAAATTGGCCTGAGGCCCATTTTCATCCCATTCCATCCCTATTTCACTAGTCAAAACACTTCCAAACAGTAGAATAATGAACATGCATGTGCCCCTCAACTTCCCACATCTCCAATGCATCATCTATGTAAGATTTGAACTCTAAATTTTATTTTTTATTGGTTTTTTCAATGATTTAATAAAAAAATACATTCTAAACATTGTAAAAAATCAATCAAAACTTAAAACAAAATCATTTTTTTAATTGCATATTATCTTTACCCCATCACAATGGTCAGAAACCAGGAACAAAACCTCCAAATATACAACTTTGAGGATAACCCAAGCAGACAAAACCCCAAACCTAATCATGAAGTAAACATTTACGCTAAGGAGACCCAAACTACATAAGGACAAATTAGGCAACATTTAAACTAGTTAAGAATCTTGGTTCAAGATCTTAGAACCGCTAGAGAAGAATCGAGACTTTCTTAGCCACATCTATTAAAATCATCATTTCCTTAGTTGAAAATGCTCACAGTTAATTGTTTAACATAATTGAGTATAGGGCCAGAATGAGAGATTATTATTTCATTCATATCGGTAAAGACCAAATAAAATATTTAAACATCTCAAAATAGACTCTAGTTAGTTTTTTCATTGAGCCCAGGACCAACCTACCCCCTAGTCCATGCAAAAGGCGAATTTGCATGGATTGGGTCACATATGAGCCATGGAAACAAAACTAGATGAGTCGATGGTTTATGGTTTTTGATGAACTTCATTGCAGCAATAGGGAGGTTCCACTATATTTTGTTTGGAAACTATATGCAGAGTTTGTGTTGGGTCTAGATTTCAACTACTTCAACATTAGTGAGTTTCAACAGGTGGTCTTGGATCTTCCCAAGATCGACCCATTTCTATGCATAAGCTAATGAGAGGGACACTTGCTCCTAGGAGTACACCTACCCCCCCATATACACATTAGTTACTAGATTTCCTAGATGAGACTGCCATTACCATATTAGAGCTTACACAAAGTGTACTATAGCACAATGCATTTGTGGAATCATCCAAGAACAACCCATAATAGAAGTAAAGAGCACCGTCAGGGTTAGGTCCTTCAGGCCCATTAGTCATGGACCATCCATGACATCTAGTGGGGAAAATGATCGTTTTCATACGTGATCATTACCGCATTGGTGGAATCAATGTGGCTATACATGTCATGGCCCTACGAAGGATCCCACATAAGATGATTTTATGTCTGAGGTTAGTACATGATTTGTAAATGATTGTAAATGATCGATTATATTTTTAACTGTACATTTTACAATTGTTAGATAAACATTTCTTAGAGTATTTAATATGTAAGTGATGTTTTCGGCATGTAAAGTTGTTTTGAGATGAAACAATTGAATCAAGGTGGGAGGACATTACTCCTCCCAACCTTGATTCCGCCATGGCACATGGATGGATATTACAACACCTCACATATAGGTATTTAAATGAGTGTATGATTGCAGGATTTAAAAATCGATTTAGTTGTAGCTATCAAAGTTTTTATGAGAAACAAAACTTAATGTTATTGAGTTTCCACAGGTGCCTGCCGAAGAGATTGACCACAGATCTCCACTTGGGCTGAGCAAATCACCCATCATTTAGGTAACTTGTGTGAAATTAATTATATATTTGATCTGAATTTCATTGTGTTTGTATGGTTAGTTTACATATTTTTTCTTCTAATGAAATGTATTACATATATTTATGTAGGTTCCATCTCCCACAATCTGATTACCATACCCACACATCCCTGCATATATTCCATCTAGTTCATTTTTCCACAGTTCATGCCGAGTCTTGTGACTAGGAAATTGCCCCCCATGATTGTCATGCCCATCCCCCCCTAGGTCAATTGTAATACCCCCAGTTTAACCCTTGTAATGTATTTAATCACATTATGTAAATGATGTAAATATGATAGTGTGAATTCCTAGTGTAGATCCCAAGGCCAAGGCCCGACTAGTGAATGTCTAGGGATGTATGATGTTTATATTTTATTTGGACTGTTTGGTTGGTTTTATGCTGATTTAGAATATATGTAAATATTATGTGCATAAATAATCAAATGGTCCAACAATGGTTGTGTAAAGAACACCAAAGGGGCTATGATTCCACTATAGTGGAAGAGGAAAGGGGGCCCATGGGTGACTAACTCCTTACTGCCAAGTGTCAACCTTAGAACTCACACCTAAATTCTATCATGTGCCTTGAATAAGCCAATTATCTTCTTTTTTGACCATTTTCCAATCATTAATGCATGTGTGGTTGGTGGGAAAAGTCAGCTCATGTAGTTATTGTAGTAGGGGACTACTGCACTTTTGTGACAGTTCTATCATGACAGAAGTCAGTCTGCAGCTGCCAGGAGTCCTTTCTTCTACTGTTAGAAGATATGTCAGTTGTCTTTTCACCATTTTCTAATATCCTTTGGAGTCAGCACTCTTTTATCTCATTCTTACATGTAGATTTGGAGGATGCTTTCCATGAACTTACCATGTTGTTTTGAACCCAGAAATTTGAATTTGCAGACCATGTTGCAGATTTGGAAGTGGGTATTGTGGTTGTAGGTGAGCAGAGAGGTTGGGAAATCTAGGAACCCTTACCCTTGAGTTTTGTTGCTCATAGGTGCTTGAGAAGCCATAGATTAAGGCTGCAGGAGGTTCTATAGCAGCCAATACCAGGTTGGACTTCTTCTATGCACACACTAGAAGCACCGAGCAAGATGGATCATCCAAGAGAACCGTGGATCAGTGAAGGGGATGCCTGAGCTAGAAGGGTGTTGTGTGGGGTAGGTATTGTGGAAGCCAAGGCTGTGAGGGCTGAGTGAGACCCCTGTAGAGCTCTGTATGAGCATTTGGCTAAGCACAGAGAGAAGAATGGGTTGTGGGATGAGAGAAAGAAGCATGTAGGTGTTTTCCTTCACCCTGGTGGCCTCATAGCCCAGCTTGGGGGTTGGCTCCTAGCAGAAAGATTATATGATGGATGGAGTGCCTATGGTTGGGTGGAAAAGCGCTCTTACATAGCCAGTTGCTTGGATATGCATTTCTTAAATATAAGTATTATCATGTACTTGAATCTGAAATGTTTTATTTGATGCATGTAATTTTTATGCTTGTATTTTCATATTAGATGTGTGTGGATAGTTTGGAATTCTATTGTGCATGTTTATTTATGTTCTGCACACATTTTGTTTGTTGAAATTCGTATTATGGAGCTGGGGAAAAATTTGAGATCCCATATTTGGTCAACGTCCCCTCCTGATGGTCAGACTGGGTGAGGGGGACATTACATCATCCATTGTACATCCATTGGGTCTATATCGCCACCCACACCCATCCCTTCTTATGGTTCCCCCACATGTATAACATTTGGCTCCATTTGCTCCATCCACATCATCTCCATAACTTTTGTGAAATTAATTATATATTTGATGTGAATTTCATTGTGTTTGTATGGTTATTTTACATGTTTTTTCTTCTAATGAAATGTATTACATATATTTAAGCAGGTCCCATCTCCCGCCATCTGTTTACCATATCCACACATCCCTGCATATATTCCATCTAGTTCATATTTCCACAGTTCATGCCGAGTCTTGTGACTAGGAAATCCCCCCCGATGATTTCCATACCCATCCACCGTAGGTCGATTGTAATACCCCCAGTTTGACCCTTGTAATTTATTTAATCACATTATTTAAATGATGTAAATATGCTAGTGTGAATTCCTATTGCAAATCTCAAGGCCAAGGCCCGACTAGTGAGTGTCTGGGCATGTATGATGTTTATATTTTATTTGGACTGTTTGGTTGGTTTTTATGCTGATTTAGAATATATGTAAATATTATGTGCATAAATAATAAAATTTTCCAACAATGGTTTTGTAAAGAGCACCAAAGGGGATATTATTCCACTGGAGGGGAAGAGGAAAGGGGGCCCATGGGTGACTAAATGCTTGCTTCCAAGTGTCAACCTTAGAACTCACACCTAAATTATGTCATGTGCCTTGAATAAGCCAATTATCCCACGTTTTGACCATTTTCCAATCATTAATGCATGTGTGTGGTTGGTGGGAAAAGTCACCTCATGTAGTTATTGTAGTAGGGGACTGACTGCACTTTTGTGACATTTCTGTCATGACATAAGTCAGTCTGCAACTGCCAGGAGTCCTTTCTTCTATTGCTAGAAGTTATGTCAGTTGTCTTTCCACCATTTTCTCATATCCTTTAGAGTCAACCCTCTTTTCCCTCATTCTTACATATAGATTTGGAGGATGCAGAGCTCTCCATTGATTTCCATGAGCTTACCATGCTGTTTTGAACCCAGAAATTCGAATTTTGAGACCATGTTAAGGATTTGGAAGTGGGTATTGCGGCTTTAGGTGAGAAGAGAGGTTGGGAAAGCTAGGAACCCTTACCCTTGAGTTTTGTTGCTCGTAGGTGCTTGAGAAGCCACATATTGAGGCTGGAGGAGGTTCTATAACAGCCAATACCAGGTTGGACTTCTTCTATGCACAAACTGGAAGCATCCAGCAAGATGGATCGCCCAAGAGAACTGTGGATCGGTGAAGGGGATGCCTGAGCTACAAGGGTGTCGTGTGGGGCAGGTATTGTGGAAGCCAAGGCTGGGAGGGCTGAGTGAGACCCCTGTAGAGCTCTGTATGAGCATTTGGCTAAGCACAGAGAGTAGAATGGGTTGTGGGATGAGAGAGGGAAGCCTATAGGTGTTTTCCTTCTCCTTGGTGGCCTCATAGCGTAGCTTGGGGGTGGCCTCCCAGTAGAAAGAGTATATGTTGGACAAAGTGCCTATGGTTGGGTGGAAAAGCGCTCTTACACAGACATTTGCTTCGATATGCATTTCTTAAAGATTAGTATTCTCATGTACTTGAATCTAAAAATTTTTATTTGATGCATGTAATGTTTATGCTTGTATTTGCATATTAGATTTGTGTGGATAGTTTGGAAATCCACTGTGCATGTTTATTTATGTTCTGCACACATTATGTTTGTTGAAATTCGTATTATGGATCAAGGGGGAAATTTGACAGCCTAGATTTGGCCAATGTCCCTTCGCGATGGTCGGATTGGGCGAGGGGGGCATTACAACATCCCTTATACAACCGTTTAGTCTATATAGCCACCAACACCCATCCCTTCTTTTGGTTCCCCCACCTGTCTAACATTTGGATCCATTTTCTTCATCCACATCGAATCCATCCACATCATCTCCATCCATTTATCCTACATCAAACCCCACCCATTTACCTACAACATCCCCCTCCCTCGTACCTACATCATCCCCCTGCCCCCTACCTATATCATGCCCCTCCACTACCATTTCCTTAGCGCAAGTTGTCCAACCTAGTGCTCCACTTCCTATCTAGGAAGGGAAATCTCCTACATTGCCTCAGATATTCATGGTGAGATTTATAAGTTCATCAAAATATTATAAAGAATTAGTGAAATTCATAAAATAATACATTTTGATTTGTATGTATTAATTGATTTTTGTAATTGTTGCAGGGAGGTTTTGTTCAGAGACTTGGATTAAAGAGATGGGAAACCCCATTATGACATGTTGTATGATCTCAAGTGAGTGCTCAATATTTTAATTCTAATTGTGTTTTCTAAGTGTACTAATTGATAGAATTGTGGGAAAACTGATATGTTGTTGTTTCCCTTTTAGATCTTGGAGAGACAGTCTACACCCAGACGTGGGGGGGATCAAGCTTCCTCTATCTCAATGAGGAGGAATATTAATTTTGGAGATGAGATTAAGGGTGTCAATGGTGGCATGGTTGATTGAGACACCCACTGTGAACATTATCCATGATGTGGCATTTTGGGCAGGAGATGTGTATTTGTTTCTAGGCCATGAGCTTCCCTTATTCAATTTTTTTGCATGAGCATCCACTATATGTATTGGGAATGATGCTACATTTTGTATAAAAATGTATTTTTAGACCTATTTCCAATACAAATACAGGAATTTCATCTAGTGTATATGACAAAGTGTTTATGGATTTTTACATTATTAATGTGGATTTGATGTTATATATTATGAATATTACATGGTTCATGGTGAATGTGTTTGATTCATGTTTTATGGTTCAAGGTGAATGTGTTTGATTCATGTTTTATGGTTCAAGGTGAATGTGATGTTATATGTATTATGACTGTTACATGAAATCTATTTTATATCACTTACATGTTCCATTAAAAATGGGAGTGTTTTATGATGAATACAATCTTATCCAAAAAAATTCAATCAAATAACGTGATCACCTTATATAACATGCATGCATTTATTATCCCTTTTCCAATCCACATCATAGAATCTTATTAAAAATATTTAGGATTGAAAATTATGTTAATTTGTATTATATTAAATTTTGATTATCTATCATTTATCCCTTGAGGGCCTTAGCAAGGTCATGCATCTTAAATTCCCCTTATGAGGTCTATGGGGTGGTCTAGGGATCTTTGCGTTTCCCATAAATCCTTGAAGAAATATTCTTGGGTCTATGTACTTAGTTTTTGTCCTCCAATCATGGCTAAGGCTATGAGACCCATGCATGGTGCACAAAAACTTTAATTGGTTCCCATATCCTACTTATAGACCAAATGATTTTGTCTACATGACCTATGTAGTAGTTTGGGACTCACACATAGAACATAAGTTATAGAATCAAGTGATAAATCCAAAGTAACTAACTTTTCACCCTAGATTATGGAAGCTAAGGCCTCAAGATCCATCCATGGATTGCAAATCCTCAAAATGGTCTCCATGTCCCACTTGATGACCAAATATTACATGTGGATATAGTGTGTGGTGGTTGAAGTTCTTATGCATGGCCCATGAGTTAAGTAATGATAATTAGACATGAGTTTTCATTGTTGAGCCATGGCCATGGTGATGCAACCTCTACCTAGTCTACAATTATTTCGAACTAGTGTTGATATTACACTTGTAGGCTAATTATTATGTATATAGAGTGTGTGTGGTGTTTTGAGATGTTGTGCATGACCCTTGAACCCTAGAAGCATGTTTTATGGACCAAGACTTTTGTTTTCATCATTGGACCATATCATGACCTTAAAATCCATGCCTTGTGTGCAAAACCACAAAATAGTGACTGTATCCCTCTTATAGGCCAAAAAGACTCTTTATAAGATTGTCGGTAGTTCATGGCCTTGTACATGGGCCATGATCCCTAGAATCATTTATAGGTATAAGATATTGGTTTTTATCATTATACCCTAGGCATGGCTTGGAGACCCATATTTATTGTGTAAAACCTTAAAATACTAAACATGTCTCATTCACAAGTTAAGTATGCTTGCTACACAACATTCTAGGTGCCTTTGGAAATTATGCATGGCCCATTATCTAGGTGTTTCCATCCTTGGACTATACTTTGGGACCTTAGATATTTCCAGTATAAATCCCTATACCATACACAAGGAATGTTTTTGTCATCTGCAATCTTATATGTTTTCTTAGTTTTCATGGTAATATTAATTTAAGGATGTCCTAAAACTAATTAGTTTGTGATACTTACTTGTGGAGTAATTTCTATTATCGTTCATTCAAAAAAACTATAAGGGGAAAATTATATATGTTGCAATCTTGATATAAAATAAAGTAAAGAACTAATACATTCTTTTGAAAACTTGAATTTATTTTTAATTTAATTTATTATCCTTGAAAAAATGCACCTAATTTAACATAAATTCTATACATTTGTTATATCATATGTTGACCTAACCTAGATAAACTAAACCTATACTTTCCTACCCCACTAGACAACCCTAATATAGCCTAAACTAGCCTACCATGCCTACACTAACCACATATCCTACTTTAACCAACCATACCTTGTCCTACACCACTCTAATATAATACTTGATTACTGTTAAATTTAAACTACCATAACCTAGCCTAGCCTACCTTAACCATAAACTAGCTTATACACTATGGTATGCTACCTTAAAGACTTCCATAATCCCTAGAGTAACATTTCCTAACCTAGCCTCAACATACCTCATATACACTCCATTACCCTTATCATCCTAACCTAATCAAGCCTAAACTACCCCACCCTCACATACTAAACCTTTTAAACCTAGACTACCTTGATATAACCTAGCCTACGCTAACCTAAACCACCTAACCTATCCTTAGTTTGTATCCTAAAACCTAGTTTGTATTCTAAACCCTAGAAACCCTCTTTTGCGACATAAACCCTAGTCCGTATTATAAACCCTAGAAACCCTATTTTGTAACTACTTGTTGGGTATCTGTTATATTATTTGCATATGTATGGGGGGGGTGCACCTATCAGCGGTGCGCCTAACAATCCCTTCGACAAAAATTTTGGCCTGTTTTCGGCTATTTTGGGGGAATTTTCTAAAAATATGTAATTTAATCTTGGTTAAGATATTGGAGTATATTTTCTAATCCAGGTTAATGGATTAGGTTATTGGATATTGTGGAATACCTATATTGTATTGTGAGTGATTCATAATGAGAATGAAAAAATAAGAGGTGTGACTCTAAGTTTTGCTGGTTTTCCCAGTTAAGGGTTTCTAGGGTAAATCTATGTGTATTATGTGTGAATGTTGTGGTTTAATCTATGTTTTGCTTAAAAGAATCTATATGCTTTTATTCTCTAAACAGGGTTAAAACTGACATCTGGTATCATAGATCAATTATTTGGTTTCATGGGGACACCTCTGTTGCTCAGGGTTCGATGCGGTTGATAGATCTTGGGTCTGTGATAAAACTGGGTTCAGTGGGAGATTTTCAGCTTTGATTTGTGCATTGAAAGAGAATGGAAAGTAGTTAAAGAATTGAGATTAACAAATTTAACGACCAGAACTCTGAGCTATGGAAGCTCAAATTGGAGGATCTTCTTGTAGATAAGGAATAGTGGATTTTTGTGGGTCCGGGTACAAAACCCACTGCAACATCGAAAGAATATTGGGATAAATTAGATAGAAGAGAGAGGAGTACAATCCGACTGTTCTTATTGGACTTTGTGTTGTTGAATGTATCTAGAGAAGAGACTGCGGTAAACCTTTGGGCGAAACTAGGGAGTTTGTATCAATCAAAATCCCTTGTAAACAAGTTGTTTCTGCAAAAGAAAATGTTTCACCTCAGAATGGATGACAATGACACAATGATAGAGCATTTGAATGTATACAATACTCTGGTAAGTCAAATAACCTCTATTGGAATTAGAATGGCTGAAGAAGATAAATGTATTACATTATTGTGTTCTTTACCAAATTCTTGGGACAACCTAATTGTAGCAATAGGGAGTGTTATTCAAGCGACTTTAAAATTTGATGAAATAGTATCATCCTTGCTATTCGAAGAGATGAGGTGGAAAACCATGGATGCTCATAGCATGGATGCCTTGTTTGTGAGAGTCTTCCCCTAGGAGAGAAACAAAAATAAGGGATCTGAGGGGAGATCTAAATCCCCAGGAAAATTTAAAAGGACGTGTTGGAAATGCAGTAAAATCTGGGCACTATAAAAAGCATTGTAGATCTAAGAATGTGGGAAAGGAAAGGGATTAGAGGATACCTCTACCACAGAGGCAAATACTTCATTAGAAGAAGGAGGGGATGTGTACCTAGCTTCCACTGGTAATAATTCAAAACGTCATATATGGTTGATTGACTCAGGTGCATCATGTCATATGACCCCTCATAGGGATTGGTTCTGTGAATATGAAAAGTACAATGGAGGCAATGTCTTCATGGGAGATGATTCACTAGCCAATATCATTGGGCATGGTAGAGTCAAGTTGAAACTCTAGGATGGAAGGATTAGAACTCTCCCTAGAGTACTACACATTCCAAATCTAGCGAGAAACTTGATATCTGCTAGAAAGTTGGATTTTGCAGGTGTAAAGATTGTGTGTGGAGATGGTGGTTGTAAAATGGTTCGAGGATCAATGGTATTGATGAGGGGAGTTCAGTATGGAACTCTGTACAAAATATTGGGAAGAACCATCATTGGTGAATGTAATAGTTAAGTTGTTCCTAAGGGGGGAGATAGAGAAGAAAGAACCCTGACTGCATCAGGAGGAAAGACAATGCTATGAAATCAAATATTGGGGCATATCAGAGAAAAGGGGATTTGAGCATTACAAGGTAAAAGTATGGTTGAAGGTATGACCGATTGCACTCTAGATTTTGATTTCTATGAACATTGCATATATGGAAAACATAATCAAGTAAGATTTGCATTTGGTGCTGCAAGAGTAGAGGGAATTCGAGTTAATACATAGTGATGTGTTTGGACCTGTGCATGTTCCATCACTAGGTAGATCTGTGTATTATGTTTCATTTATAGATGATTTCTAAAGGAAAACATGGATTTATTTTCTTCGAAATAAATATGAAGTATTTGCTAAGTTTAAAGAATTTAAGGTTCTTGTAGAGAATCAAATAGAAAATAAAATAAAGGTGTTGAGGACAGATAATGGTGGAGAGTTCTATGGGAATTAATTCAAGGAATTTTGTAAGAAGTGAAATATAGAAAGGAAGAAGACTACTCCATACACACCTCAAAATATGACACTGATGGAAAAGGAAAGAAGCATGCTAAGCAGTGTCGGGATAAGATGAGAATTATGGGAAAAGGCATTTGAGACATCATGTTACTTGGTAAATCGATCACCCACATCAGTATTGGTTGACTAAACTCCACAGGAGGTATGGACTGGTAAGAAACCCTCTATTAAACATCTAAAAGTTTTTCGATGTGATGCTTATGTACATGTTCGAAAGGAGAAAAGGAGTAAGTTGGACAATAAAGCTGAAAACCGTATCTTTATTGGTTATAAAGCTAGTATGAAAGTTTATAAGCTTTGGAATATTGTAACTAAGAAGACTATTTACAAACAAGATGTTGTGTTTAGAGAGGTCAAAGAACTTCCCAGATAGGAAGTGACTCCAATGGAAAAAGAACAGGAGAAGATGGAGTTTGAGTTAGAAGATGAAAAATATGACTCAACGAAATAAGATGATGAAGAAGAAGAAGAATCTCATACCCCAATTTTGAGGAGATCATCTCGAGAAAGAAGGAAACCAGAAAGGTATTCCCCTCATGATTTTTGGTCTAGTTTTTCTTAATCTATTACTGATGATGATCCTAGAAATGTGAAGGAAGTTGTTGGTTCAAAGGATAGTGATCTATGGAAGAAGGCCATGCTTGAAGAAATGTAAGCCTTGGACAAAAATGAAGCGTGGTATCTAGTTCAGTTACCTGCTGGAAGAAAACCCATTAGCAATAAATGGCTATTTAAAAGGAATTTAAATGCAGAAGGTAAAGTGGAGATGTACAAAGACCACTTGGTAGAAAAGGGATATTCTTAGGTAGAGGGAATTGATTTTGGTGAAATATTTTCTCCAGTTGCAAAATTATTAACTTCCATTAGATTTATTCTTTCTATTGCCATTGCTTTTGATCTTGAAGTAGAGAAGATGGATGTGAAAGCAACGTTCTTACATGAGGATCTAGAAAAAGAAATCTTCATGAAACAACCAGAAGGGTTCACAGTAAAGGGAAAGAAAGAGCTGGTATGTAAACTAATGAAGTCCCTTTATGGTTTAAAGTAATCTCCAAGGACACGGTACCAAAATTTAGACACATACATAATTGGATTGGGGTTCGTGAGAAGCAAGGATGATCACTGTGTATATTCCAAACAAGTTGGTGATCACTTCATAAAATAGTATTGTATGTTGATGACATGTTTCTTATTGGTAACAACAAAGATATCATAAAGGAGGTGAAGTCTCATCTATCCTCCAAATTTCACATGAAGGATCTTGGTGCTGCAAACTTCATACTAGGAATGGAGACTAAAAGAGATCGTGCAAACAGGAAGATCTGGTTAAATCAAAGAAAATGTCTTGAGACAGTACTACAGAGATTCAACATGAAGGAAAGTAATTCGGTCAAGGTTCCCGTATGTGTAGGTGTAAAGTTATCTATAGATCAGTGTCCCAAGACATAGGAAGAGGAAGAAGATATGGCACGAGTTCCATATGCTAGTGTAGTTGGCAGTTTGATGTATGCAATGGTCTGTACCAAAGTGGACATTGATCATGTAGTGGGAGTATTGAGAAGATATATGTAAAAACAAGGGAAGGAACATTGGACAATTGTAAAGAGTGTCTTCAGATATTTTCGTGGCACTACATATTATTCAATCTTCTACCAAGGAAGACCTAAGCCATACATAGTAATAAATGTACATGGATTTGTCGATGCATACTCGGCTAGAGATCTTGATCACATAAGATCTACAAGTGCGTATGTGTTTAACCTATTTTGAGGAGCTATGAGTTGGATGAGAAAGAGACATGATGTAGTTGCACTCTCAACTATAGAAGCTAAATATATGGTAGCCACTCATGCAAGTAAATAAGTTGTATGGTTGCAGAGATTATGTTCAGGTGTTGGGTTTGTAAAGAGAGTTGTAAAGTTAGATTGTGATGGCCAAAGTGAAATCTTCCTAGCAAAGAAACCTGCTTATCATGTGAATACAAAGAATATTGATGTGCAATATCACTTTGTGAGAGATATGGTTGAAGACAAGAAGTTGTTGTTGGAGAAGGTTGACACCTTGAAGACTGTTGCAGACTCATTAACAAATTTTGTCAGTAAAGAGAAGTTCTCTTGGTGTAGAGAATCTATGGGTATTGATTCCTTGAACCTATGACTTTATCCATACATGATTCATTGTTATGCAGAGAAAACAACAAGTGGGAGAAAGTAGGGTATGTGTTATATTTTTTGCATATGTATGGGGTGGGATGCGCCTATCAGTGGCACACTTGACTATACCTCCAACACCTTAACAGAAATGGTTGTTAGGTCGTTTCCGTTCGAAAACAGATGATAGGCCGTTTCCAATACGAAAACGATTGATAGGCCATTTTTGTCTGCGAACCTAGCAAGAGCAAAACGTTTTGGGTTGTTTTCGGCTATTGTTGGGGAATTTTCTTAAAATATATAATTTAATATCGATTAAGGGATTGGGGTCTATTTTTTAATCCAAGCTAACATATTAGGGTATTGGATGCTGTGGAATACCTATATTTTATTGTGAGTGATTCATAATGAGAATGAGAAAATAAGAAGTGTGGCTCTAAGTTTTGTTGGTTTTCTCAATTAACGTTTTTCAGGGTAAATATATGTGTATTATGTGTGAATGTTGTAGTGTAATATCTGTTTGGCTTAAAATAATATGTATACTTTGCTTCTCTACACAGGTTTAAAACTTACACCATTAAGCTATCATTGACCAATATCTAATATCAAATGTAATGTCACCATTGACCAATATCTAATATCAAATGTAATGTCACCATTGACCAATATCTAGTATTAAGTATTGATACATTTACCAGTTAATCTATCCCTAGAAACCTAATTGAGAAACCTAATCTAGGCCTAGAAACGTAATTTAGAAACCGAGAAACCAAATTTAGAAACCTAGAAACCTAATCTAGCCCTGGAAACACTAATCTAACCCTACAAACCTACAAACCTATTTTAGAAACATCGAATCCTAGAAACCTAATCTAGCCCTAAAAACCTAATCTAGCCTTAAAAACCCCATATGTATTCTACATTCCATAATTGTTGATGGGTCACTATATGTATTCTTCATTGTAGGATCGTCAATTGGGATTCCTTAACAGTATTGGTTGCACATGTGAGATAAAGGGTGCATGCACATGTGGTATTGGAGCATGCACATGCAAGCTTAGAATATTTCTGTGCATGTTTTAGAATTTGGTGTGCAGAGTGCCACTTCCACCAATTATTGAATTTTTCATGTCATCATTACATATCATGTCATCATTATTATTCATTGGTAAGCGGTGTTAGAAAAAAAGGATTGCAGAGCAATAACAATAAATAGAAATGCAAATATAATCACACACACATTACAAGAGAGACACTGATATATCGTGGTTCACCCCAAGATGGGATATGTCCACACTGAAGTTGCTAGTCCTTATTATTATATCATCCAACAAAGTGAAGGGATACAACCTGCAGCACAACTGCTGCACTACCTCTTCACTATCTCATTGTCTCTCTTTTGATCTTAGAGATCTTTACAATGCATAAAACCTAAAACATCAACCCTAGCCGTGTTACACTGTCTTTCTTTTATAAGGGAAATACAATGGGAAAATGCCACGGGTTATCCAAAACCATGGGCCCGGACCCCCTAAATGTCGTGCTGGGATCATAACCAAACCTGGGGTTCAAACACGGCTGAATCATCATCTATGAGACTGGAAGATCAGGCTCCACAACCAACAATCTCCCACTTGGAGACTGATCACAACAACTCCACTGCTATTGCACTTACTGGACTTGGACTTGAAAAATTTCTCCTTTTCACCTTCATGCTAGAAGGCCAATTGAAACCGAGCAAGAACTCAGTTTCTCTCTAGTCACTACCTTTGTGAATATATCTGTAGGATTCTTGCTAGTATGTATCTTTTCCAGCTTCAACAGTTCATCTTCAAGAACAAAGTGTATGAAATGGTACTTGAGCTATATATGTTTAGTCCTGGAATGGAATGCTAATTTATTTGCAAGATGAATGGCACTCTGGCTGTCACTATACAACCTGCTATCCTTCTGCTTCTTACCCAATTCCTCCATAAACCTTTGCAACCAAATCATCTCTTTACTAGCCTTTGTAACAACAACATACTCTACTTCCATTGTTGAAAGTGAAACAACCTTCTGCAGTTTCAAAATCCAACTTACTGTTGTTCCACCTATAGTAAACACATACCCTGTGGTGCTCCTCCTGCTATCCTTATCACCTGCCATATCTACATCAACATATCCCTGTAGAACAATGGGTGAACCTCCAAAACATAATGCCTAAGTGGTAGTACCTCTCAAATACTCGAGAATCCACTATACTACATTCCAATGTTATTTACCTGGATTGTTCATATATCTGCTCACAACTCCCACTGCTTGTGCAATATCTAGTCTTGTGCACACCATGGCATACATCAAGCTTCCAACTGCTGATTGATAGGGAATCTTGGACATGTAATCTATCTCTCCCTGTGTCTTGGGACACATATCCTTACTTAGACTGAAATGGCTGGCCAAAGGTGTACTAACTAGTTTTGCATTCTACATTCTGAACCTCTCCAACACCTTTTGTATGTACTCACTCTGAGACAATGTCAATTTGTCATTTTTTCTGTCTCTCGTTATTCCCATACCAAGGATTTGCTTTGTATCACCCAAATCCTTCATCGCAAATGAATTAGCTAGCTTCCTTTTGAGCACAATATATCCTTCATGTTAGACCCTGCAACAAGCATGTCATCCACATACAATAACAAGATAATATATCTTTCATTGTCTAGCTTCTTGAAATAAACACAGTGGTCAGAATGACATCTACTATAACCTTGTTCTATCATAAACTTGTCAAATTTTAGATACCACTGCCTTGGAGCTTGCTTCAAGCCATACAAGCTTTTTTTCAACCTGCACACCAAATTCTCCTTCCCTTTGACCTCATACCCTTGTGGTTGCTGCATATATATCTCTTCCCCCAAATCCCCATGGAGAAAGGTTGTTTTTACATCTAATTATTCAAGATGCAAATCTTCTACTGCCACTAGACTTAGAATAGTCCTAATTGAAGTAATCTCAACAACAGGAGAAAATGTAATGTCCCCAGCTTGACCCTATTGCATTAATATTGTAAATGATGTAAATATTGTTATTTAGTCATGGTGAGGAGCTCACGGCCAAGGCCTCGCCATTGATTTATCGTTTTATGTATCGGCAATTAGAATAGATGCATATGGTTCTTGTGCTAGCGGAGCACAATGTAATTAAGACATCATGTAAATACAAAATTTAATGGAAAACCAACAGCTGGCTATGCTATGCAGCAAAAGAGATAGGGCATGGTTCTACAAGGAAAAGGGAGGGAAATTATTCAAACCCTTGAGCCAATGGAATTAATACATGTGTCAATGGGAAAACCCATAAAACCACCAACTACCCATTTTGTCTCATGCACCCAATCATTTAATTCTCCCAAAGATTGGTTGGGGCAGTTAATGTCTTGGGATTGAAGAAGTATGGCAGCAAAATTCGTGCATGGGCAGGCCATCAACTTGGAAAAACGTGTTTTGTCTCCTTGGGCAAGAAAACACCCACGAATTGGTGCCCAATGCCAGGCTGAACGGTTAGCCTTTCATCATTCACGCAGTGGGAGCTAGCTGGGTCTTTCCCTACTCGTTTTCATCCCAATCCTGCATTTTTCCATGCCTGGGAGTTCGTTTTTGCATATACATTAGCTGGGGAGAGAAGGGCCACGACTTGGGGGACTGTATGGAGGTCGTTTTTGCCCCAGAATGCCCAGGGACGTTTTTCTAAAAACGGATTTGGCTTCCCAGGGTTATTCCCCATCTTCCAATTTCGTTTTTGTGTTTCTCCACGTTTTTCTGAGTGAGTTGAAACCCCATCTCATGCATTCCACTGTGGAAAACGTTTCCCTCATGCCCAACACTTACACTTTTGCTGTTATATGCACCCATCTCTTAACAGCCTGAGAAACCCAATTTCTGATTGGCTTGGCTGATTTTGACATACCTTTGGCTATGTGAGAGCCTGTTTTCCCCTTTTTCCTTGTGGAGATCATGCCCAGCTCGGGGGTGGCAGTGGTGCTGAGAGATTGAGGAGCACACTGGCCTACGGTTGGGTGGAACGTTGCAGAAGCGTAGCTAGTTGCTGGGGACTACCTTATTGATATAAGTATTCCCTTGTGTTAAATTTGCAATTATCAATCGATGGATATCTTGAATGTGTGATGAATGTGTATTTAAAATTACTTCCACTGTGTTCTTAAAATTATTATGCATCTTCATATGCCTGTTATAATAACTGAATTCTTATGAATAAGATCATGGGGCTAGATGCCCAGTTGTAGCACAATGATCCTCTCTATCATGCTGGTATGATAGGAGGGGACATTACAGAAAATATTTCATCAAAATCTATACCTTTCTTCTGTGCAAACCCCTTTACAACAAGTTTCGCCTTGTACCACTTCTTACCTCATTCTTCTTCCTTCAACCTGTAAATCCATTTGTTCTACAATGCTCTTTTACTAGTAGGAAAATGAACCAAATCCCAAGTCTGGTTTCCTACCAATGAGTCCATCTCCTCATTCATGCCTTTCTCCCACTTCTTTCTAGTTTCCACCTACATTGCTTCTTCATAACATTCCAGTTCACCAGAATCAGTCATCAATAAATAATACATTGAAGGAGAGTATCGTTCAAGGAGTCTACTTAACCTGGTAGATCTTCTTGCAGTTGCAGGAGTTTCAAGCACTTGCTGTTGTTCTTGATTTTCTAGAACCTTTGGAGTTTCATTTTATGTAATTTCATCAAGTATTGTATACTTTGTGTTTTCCTTTTCCTGTTTCTTTCCCTGCAACTGATATTTATACATGACCTTTTCATTGAATATCACATCTCTACTCCTAATGATTTTGTTATTTTCATAATCCCATAAGCAATAACCAAAATCATCAACCCCATATCCAATAAAGGTACATTTCTTGGATTTAGCTTCAAGCTTTGTTCTATTATCTTTATCAATATGGACAAATGCTTCACAACCAAAAATTCTCATAAATGAGTAGTTTACCTTTTTATCTGTCCATGCCTCATCTGGAATACCACCATCCAAAGCACTTGAGGGTCCCCTGTTTATTAAATAAACAACAGTATTTACAGCATCCGCCCAAAACTGTAAGGGAAACCCTGCATGCAATCTTATACACCTTGCACACTCCATGATCGTTCTATTCATCCTTTCTGACACACCATTTTCTTGTGGTGTTCCTGGGACTGTCTTCTCTCTACGAATCCCATGGTATGAACAACAACTATCAAACTCCTTGCCGCAATACTCACCTCCATTAGTAGATCTGAGACACTTCAACCTTTTTCTTGTCTCATTCTCAACCAAAGATTTCCACTTCTTAAAAGTAGCAAACACATCAAATTTCTGTCTAATGCAATAAACCCATGTTTTCCTAGTTGCATCATCAATAAATGTAACATAATAATGAGAGCCACCAATAGATTGTACCTAAGTTGGTCCCCATACATCTGTAAGCACTAGCTCTAACTTTTCATTCTTCTTATGTTTTCCAACCCTGAGAAATCTATCTCTCTTCTGTTTTCCATAAACACAGTTCTCACAGAATTCCAAACTTACCTGCTTCATATATGGTAGCAACTTCCTTGAGTGGAGAATCTGCATCCTCTTCTCACTCATGTGGTCAAGCCTATGATGCCACAATGCTGTATCTGCTCCTGTGGAAGCTAAAGAGATAGAATGGTCAATATTATGAGGACATAAATACAACGTACCTACAGTGTCTCCTTTTGCTATCACCATTGATCCTTTAGTGATCTTCCACCACTTTTCTCCAAATGTAGATAGACAGCCGCCATCTCCCAACTGCCCTGTTGAGATCAAATTTCTTTTCATAGAAGGAATATGCCTAACATCTTTCAACAGCCAATCAATTCCATTCTTAACTTTTATCCATACCTTACCCATTCCAACAATTTTACATGGCTCATCACCACCTAATAAAACATGTCCAAAATCGCCTGGAACATAATCATGAAAGTATTTCCTATGGGGTGTAGCATGACATGAAGCCCCTGAATCTACTACCCAATAATCACTAGTATTATCTAATGCAAGAATCAAAGCATTTTGTAACACATCACCTGCTACATTTGCTTCCTAGGTAGTTTTCTTTTGTGTATCTCCTTTCTTCTTTAGAGATCTGCAGTCTTTCTTCAGATGTCCTTTCTTTCCACAGTTCCAACACTCTATCTTTCCCAATCTGGACTTGGATCTTCCCTTTTAGAGTTGTTGCGATTACCTTGGCTCTTTCCTCTCTCCTTTTGTCTTCCCCTGCTCTCCATGGTCAACGCATTACCTGATGTCTCACCTGTGCTTTTTCTTCGCATTTCCTTGTTAAGAATAACACCAATAACATCATCAAATTTCAAGGTGTTTGAACCAGAGACAGAGTTACTTACATCCATGACCAAGCTATTCCATCTTTCTGGCAATGAACACAAGATTAGAAGAGCCCTAACCTCATCATCAAAGTTCACACTTACAGAACTTAGTTGATTTGTAACCGTATTAAACTCATTTAAATGATCAGTAACAGATCCACCTTCAGACATCTTCATATTAAATAAACGCTTCATTAAAAATACCTTGTTGGAGGCCGATGGTTTACCGAGTGCACTCATCAAACCCTTCATTGTCATTTCTTTTGAGATATTGAAAGCCACCGATGAAGCCAGGCTCAACCGTATTGTTCCCAGAGCCTTTCTATCAAGAACCTCCCATTCTTCATCCTTCATGGCCGCTGACTTCTTTACTCTTCCTCCCAATGGTAGGAATAGATCCTTTTGGTACGGATAGTCCTCCATTTGCATCTTCCATAACTGGAAGTTTTGGCCGTTAAACTTCTCTACCTTAAACTTTCCTTCTTCCGCCATTTTTCCACTCGAACTAGAAACCCTAGCTTCCTACGGGTTTGTCTGCCAAATAGACCTTTGGCTCTGATACCAATTGTTATAAAAACAGGATCGCAGGGCAATAACAATAAATAGAAATGAAAATATAATTACACACACATTACAAGAGAGACACAGCTATATCGTGGTTCACCCCAAGATGGGCTACGTCCACACTGAAGTTGCAAGTCCTTATTATTATAATGTCCAGCAAAGTGAAGGGATACAACCTGCAGCACAATCGCTGCACTTCCTCTTCACTTTCTCACAGTCTCTCTTCTGATCTCAGAGATATTTACAATGCATAAAACCTAATACATCAACCCTAACCGTGTTACAATGTCTTTCTTTTATAAGGGAAATACAATGGAAAAATATCACAGGTTACCCAAAACCATGGGCTCGTCGTGCCGGGATCATAACCAAACCTGGGGTTCAAACACAGCTGAATCATCATCTATGAGACTGGAAGATTAGGCTCCACAACCAACAAGTGGAACACATGGAAATTCCTTCACCGAGGGGTAAAATTCCATGGAACCCACCATGAAATCCTCTGATCAACCTGAACAAATTTGCAATGCCCAAATACACGTGACAAACTTAAAAAAATTTATTCAGATACCATGGTGGTATTTTTAGGCTCCAGTACCAATTTGGTATGTGTCCCTGAATGACTACATGGGTGTACTTGCAAATAGACATAGAATAAAAACCATGGATCAGATCATGAAAAATGGATTATGTCTGATTCCTGGCATCAGATTATAGGTATGGTTTTCTAACTCTTGTGAGTCCCATGGTCGGAGCCACCTTCTATTCAATCGAGCATGACACTAGGATTTTTCTCAGTGGAACACCTGATAAATCTTGCATTAGGGCATCAAAATCCAAACTGGGAAGCATAACTATATTGCATCAAATTCCACTACAATGTTTGTCCATTGTGGATGTGGTCATGCTTCCCACAATCTCCCATGATATTTCAATTAAAAATTGACCCCCTTGTGCGAAATTGACATTGTCCCCTATTGAGAAAAATAGCAGTTCTAGATATGGTATAATTTATGACAATTTCTGGGTAATTAAATCACTATAGAGGGGTTCCCCTAGCTAAAACCCAACATCTTAAATCCATCGGAATCAACAATTTCACGATCCGAGTTATGGTTTCCATTATAGGCCAATCAAAGCTCACCCCTTGGGGCCATTCAAGGACAATTTGTAAATTCGCTCCAGGGGCATGAAATCCAAACCAGGCAGCATAATTGGGTTCAATCATCTCCCACATTTGTGTTTGGCCATTTTTGACATGGTAACACTGCCCACAATCACCAGATAGATTTCAATTCAAAATTGACCACCTTGTGCAAAATTTGCATGGTCCAATAACAAAAACATGTACACTTTATAACCATCCTACTATACTTTGTATCCATGGTTGGTGTATCCCTTCCCAAGTACAACTATAGGAGATGACGGAACTAATTTATGTTGCTCGTTTAGAATTCTATGCCCCAGGATCGGATTCACCATGTGTCCTCGAAAGGATTTAGGCTGTGAGTTTCAATTGGCCATAGATGATGATAAGGGATAAAAAAGGTGAAAATTCAAATCTATTGGATTTGTGGCATTAGAATAGTGCTAGGGGTGCCTCTCCCCCGTAGGTCCATCGCTTGGAACTTGTCTTGTTTGATGATTCCATAATGTAGGGATTTTGTCAGTAAGAGGCAATGTCATTTCTACACTAAGGGATCAACTTTGGAAATTCCTAGACTATGAACTCATTGATAGGATTCCCTCATTGAACCTCCCCAAACAAACTTGCAGGATCTCATGGAACTCAATTTTGCTTCTCGGCTTGAATCATATGCCCTCGTCATAGATTCACCATGTGTCCCTAAAAGCATGTAGGAGGTGAATTGAAACTGGTCATAGAAATATGATTGTAGCTTGAATAAAAAAACCACTGACTCTGTTGGAACAAGGACATCCAAACAATGGTAGGGGCGCCTCTCTCCCATGGGTCCATGTCCTAGAGCTAGTCCTTTTCAACGATTTTGAAAACTAGGGTTTTTTTAAGAGATAGTGCAATTTTTTCACAAAGCGGTCAACTTTGGAAATGCTTCAACCATAAACACATGGTGTTCCCACATTGAACCTACCAAAACACACTTGGAGGATCTCACAAAACTGAACTCTCCTGCCGAGTTCAAATCCTATGCCCGTGATACAAATGATTAAATTATAAAAGATTAAAAGATTAAATTTAGAATATGCCTGTAGGTTTATAAAATAAACTCATATTTTTATTTGCTAAATGATTTAGAACTTTAAATGATGGACTTATAATAGGAGTTAGAGTAGCCACAAAATTGTCCATAGTGATCGAATTAGAAAAGGTACCTTAATGAAGATTAAATATGTTATATGTCACTACAAACACTTAGCAAAACCTAGGATGCAAAATCAGAATTTTCTTTAAGTCTACCTATAAACAAGAAAACTTTGTCAAAATAATCCAAAATACCTTGTATGATTTTGATTGGAATCTTTGGGAAATAGATATGGAAATAGTGTATTACTTGAGGAAAATGTAGATATAGGAAAGAAAAAGGATGGATGATGTAGGCATATGTATAGAAAAAAGTTGACAAACTATGACATTGGCAAGGGGAGCACACATGTGTTATTTGCATTAACTCTGCCAATCTAATGTAGTAAGAATCCTTCCACATGTATTATGATTATGTGATAATGTCCACTGAAAGTGATAATTAAGTTGCATTGTTATCATTCTTTAGTGACACAAAGCTATGTACCTCAATCCAACACTTAAATGTTGTCCCAATTTCAACTTGATAATATGATGTAAAAGATACAATGAGGGATGCTTATTGACTATAAGACATTGTTATATAAAGTAGGGAATGTTTTTGTTAGATTTTTCATTCCATAGTATTCATTGGTTGACTTTGTCGCCAAGATTTTGCATATATTTAGCTTTACTTTAATAATAGTCAACTCTACATCTCCAATAACTACCCTAGGCATACCTAACATTGGTGAATTTAACATTACAACAATTGTATGCGAAGATGTAGGCCTTGACATAGCCCATACAATTGTAGTATTATGCCAGTACGTTCAGACAATGGTTTTTGTATAAACGTGACTTCACATGAGAGATTACGTTGGAATGGGAGGTCATGCAGAGGGGTATCATACAGGCCCTTGTCTCACAACAAATACAATACCATTATAACACAATGTTCTCCACTCTCACTAATAAAAAACGCATCATAAGTAGATCACATAATGATGAGGTGATCCTAACATGGGACATATAAAGATCTACATATTTAAGATATATCTTTCCTTTGGAACACAAAATAAAATATATAATGGTATTTTTATTTGTCTAAATTCACCCATCATATGCAATTATTAAAGGTGTATTTTCCTTGTAATCACTGTGTTCATTAAGGACATAGGTAAAAAAAATTTCACTTAGGTTCCTTAGAAGTGTGAGCTTTAAAACTAGGGTCGCAAACACTAACAACATCTATTTTAGCCTATAAACCCCAAGAATTCAAATGAACCAAGTTGTTTTCACTTTATGAGATACTTATGATGCACCTATGCATATGAGTATCTATCTACAATAAAATAAACAAATTTCACATTACTAAGAAAAATCCTAGCTCTAGAAATTGTTCACTTCGACCAAGCCATGCTTAGGAGGTTCAATTCAACCAAGCCATGCTTAGGGTTCACTTCAACCAAGGAATCATTAGGGTTTGAAACGATTTTTTATGAAGAAATGTTGGCTTATTAAGAAATTCGGGGCTTAAATACCCTAAATTGTAAAAACTAGAAACTGGGCCCGAATGAGAGATCTAGGGAACAATGCAATTTTTTGCATCATGGGTCCAAATTGGAAACAATTGATGGTGAAATCCTTAGTATGGAATGACCACCTTCTCTAGGCCCAATCACAAATGTTAAAACTCACAAAACTCTATTATGTTGCTCGGTTAGAATTTTAGGTCATAGGAGAAATTTCCCATATGTCCCTAAATGGCCTTGGAAAGCGAGTTGGAAGACCCCACCAAACACAAAATTGGAGTCGGATCACCAAAACATCAACTCCATTTGATTCAAAGAATCAAAATACAGTTAGGGATGCTATCATCTTGCAAGTCCCATGGATGGAAGTAACCTTTGTATGATGAGAGGAGAAACTAGGGTTTTGCTCAATGGGCCAATGCCAATTCTACACAAGGGGGGTCAATTCAGAATATAAATATCTCGAGTGATTGTGGGAAGAGTGACCATTTCCACAATGGAAAAACACATATATGGGATATGACAGAACCTAATTATGCTGCTCGATTTAGATTTCGATCCTTGGAGCAAACTCACAAATTGTCCCTAAATGGTCAGAGTGAGTAAGTTGCAATTGGCCAAAGAAAAAGAATTGTAATAGTAACTTAGGTGGTGAAACCATCAATTCCATTGGATTTAGTATGTCAGGATTATGCTAGGGGAAACCCTCTATCATGATTCAATTTCCTAGAAACAATCCTATTATACCATCTTCAGAACTAGCATATTACTTAGAAAGGGACAACACCAATTTTGCACAAGGGGGTCAATTTTGAATATAAATCTCTCGAGTGACTGTGGGTAGCATGACCACAAACAAAATGGTCAAATTCATATGTTGGAGCTGATGGAACCCAATTATGCTACTCATTTTGGATTTCATTCCCCCGGATCATATTCTCAAATGATGATGAGAATGGTGAGGATGAGGATGATGATGCCAATGCTAATGACAATGAGGATGATGATGCTGATGGAAATGAAGATGATATTTATGTTGATGACATGAAATGATGATCATGATGAGGATGGTGAGGATGAGTACGAGGATTCCAATTCCAATAATAATGAGGATGACAAAGATTTAGAAATGCCTATTCATGTTGGTGCCACAACCAAATGAATGCCAAAACATAGATAATTCCCATTGCACCCAAGACTGTTATGGAATCCCAATCAGTAATCCTATAATGAAGAATACACATAGTGACCCATCAACAATTATGGAATTGAAACACCTTTAACAACTCAAATGTACTCTACTGATAATGTACTCTAATGTACAAATCTACTCTAACGATAATATATTCTAATGGTGGTGGTGACAATGGGCATGGTGGTGGTGAAAATGGGCAAGAGGATGAGGATGGTGATGCTGATAATGAGAATGGTGATGGTGAAAATTAGCATGAGGATGATGGTTGATGACAAATGATGGATGAGGAGGATGAGGATGGATGAGAATATTATGGTGTAATTTGATGAGAGAAAAAAAAAGACAACAAATCAATGACGAAGGTTATGCAATTTATCAAGTTATTTGTGAATATGAAAAGTTGAACCATACTAGAAACAAATTGTATTTTTCTTGGCAAGTAGTAGGAGAGGTACTTTCTAAGAGGTATTGTCTCAACCAACAAAAAAAAACCTATTCATGTTTCACCTATGGAGACATTGAGGATGAGGATGAGGGTGGATGACAGATCATGGATGAGGAGGAGGATGGTGACAACATGAGCATGATGATGATGAGGCATGATGGTGATGATGAAAATAGGCATTGTGATGATGAAGCATGATGGTGATGGTTATAATGAGAATGGGTATGGTGATCATGAAGCATGATTGTGGTGGTGACAATGAGCATGTGGATGATGGTGGATGGAAAATGATGGATGAGGAGGATGATGGTGGAAACATGAGTGTGAGGATGATGAGGCATGTTGGGGATGGTAACAATGGGCATGGTGATGGTGACAATGTGCATGGTGATGATGCAGCATGATGGTGGTGGTGACAATGAGCATGGGGATTGTGATGGTGACAATGAGCATGAGGATGTGGTGGATAAAAGATGATGAATGAGAAGGATGATGATGGATAAGAATATTATGGTGTACTTAGATGAGAGAAAATAACACAGACATAAAAATCCATGACAAAGCTTTCGAAATTTATTAATTTTTTTATGAATATGAAAAAATGAACCATACTAGAAACAAATGTGATTTTGCTTGGCCAGTAGTACGAGAGGAACTTTTTGAGAGGTATAGTCTCAACCAACAAAATTGACCTATTCTTGTTTCACCTATGGAGACAATGAGGATGAGGATTATGGTGGATGATAGATGATGGATGAGGAGGATGAAGGTGACAACATGAGCATGAGGATGATGAGACATGATGGTAATGGTGAAAATGGGCATGGCGATGGTGACAATGCATATGGTGGTGATGAATCATGATGGTGATGGTGACAATGAGCATGGGGATGGTGATGGTGAAGCATGATGGTGATGGTGAAAATGAGCATGAGGATAATGGCGGACGAAAAATGATGAATGAGGAGGATGGGGATGGATGAGAATCTTATGGTGTACTTAGATGAGAGAAAAAAACAAAGACAACAAATCGATAATGAAGCTTGTGAAATTTATCAAGTTGTTTATGGATATGAAAAGTTGAACCATACTAGAAACAAATGTTATCTTTCTTGGACCATGTTAGAAACCATGTACATAATGTAGCTAGTGTTTTCACACTATCTTGTGCTAAAAATCACCTACTAAATGGGAATGCATGCACTTAATAAAAAATAGTAAAGAACAATAATCAAAATCTAAACTATGTGAAGCAAATGCATGGAAAGCAAATATAATTTAATATTTCTTTTTGTAATCTTCATCAAACAAGAGGGTAAGAGAAATAATATTTTTCTTTTATTATAAAAATGGCCTTTTACAGACCGAGAGTTACCTTGAAATAATGGAGCTAATGGGGAGGGTCCTTGTAGTTGTCTGAAGAAAGAGGTATTTGGTCTCCAAGCAGCTTTGGTTTCTCTCCGGTTAGGGAAATAATTACAATGGGTGAAACAAGAAGGCATGGAAGAGGCTTCAAGGGTTTCAGTAAAAATTTCAGCAGAGTGACACTAAGGTAGAAAATGGAGTAATCATGATAAAATGAGGGACCTTCACCATTATAATATAGGAAAATGGCTCTAGGTAATAGCTTGTGGTATTTGAGTGAACTGTGGTATTGGACCTTGGTATTGTATGGCATTTAGGATTTTCCCTCTATTTTTTACTTTTCTAAATGTTTTCCCCTTTTTTATTTTATTTTTTGTATTTTTTTGGGATTTTCTCCCTATTTTGGGAGATTTTCATTTTTTTTGAGGAAATATGCAAATCACCTTATGTTTGGAGAGGGTTCAATATTTAGAAATAATAATTGAGGGCCAATTTGGGGGTTTTAACTTTAGTACTTTGCGAAAGTGAAGGTTTTATGTAGAAAAAATGAAGAATGTGATGATATGGCTAGGGGATGAGAATGGTATGCAAATTTTAAGTGTTAACACATAACATGAAATAGTTACCTCAATGTGAAATTTTTCCATCACAGATACAACATTAAATGAGCATCTCATTCAATTAGTCCTTTTGTATCCTCTCTGTTGCTAATTGTCTCCATCAATCTCTGTGCTATGCATGAGGTAGGAAGTAGCGTACCTTGTTCGATATATTTATAGAAATTGTATGTATTTGGATGTTTGTACCAACAATCAGGTTCGTCAAGTGATACACCATTGAACCCATCCTATAATCCACGTATACACACCCATTGGTATTTCTTGAATTTTCATCTAGTATAATTTATTCACCTTGGACAACCATCAAGCCAATGGGAAATTCAATTCCTTCACTATCAGCGAGTGATGCATTGAGGGTATGCTTCACTTGGTTGCATCATTCCAACAATTAATCCATGCCACACTCATTTTCTTATGGAGAAACAACTTCATAGATGTGTCCTACAGAAATGTTATGTATCGTCAAATTCAAACAGGTAGGTGTTCGATAGCATGGTTAAATATAAAAACATGAAGGGATCCAAAATATGATTACATAAATATCTATGTAGTTGTAAAAGATCATAGTTGATCAAAATAGATGACTGGCCATCCTCTAACAGGATTGTTTCAACTAACACATGTGGGTATACTGCAAGTGATACAAGATCCCGTTCATCAACATAGTCCATTGTTTCACAATCATCTCATTTGCTGCTACTATAGGGGCCACACAATTAAGCAAGTTTCCACATCCATATTTCAAATAAAGGGTTGTTTGAGTTTCAAACATAATGAAAACCATGTATTCATTGTAATGTGTTGAAACTATACAAATGTGATCAATCTATATTGACCACTTACCGAATATTTCTTACTATGTGTCCGATCCCTGTTGATGTCCACTTCTCATTGGTTTGATTTGACATTATTGAATAATACCATTGAACTATGGATTCTGCATCTCAAATATGAGGGTTCATTGTAAACCTCATCTCCTCCCTTCATAGGGTAGTTTTTATGCATGTACCATCCCCATCATGCTCCTCTTTCCCATGCCTGATCTCAAAATAGTTCCAAATAAGTGGGACATTGTATGTCTTGTGAAAAATACTCAACCATCGGAATACACGAGCATTTTTGAACTGGCCCATAGAACCATCTGAATATATAAAATGTTGATCGATCTATATATCTCTCTCGTTCAGGTGATCATAGAAAATTTGAAAGAAATGTTGCACATAATGTAGGCCATGACACCTGTCATCACTGATGTAGAAGTTTGTCTCCTTGACTATTATCCTCTTGTCATTGCTGCTCTCTAGCCCATTCCTATATGTGATATATAGCATTATACTTACTTGGTTCAAATGGTAATATTGACTTTGAATCTCATTTTGCGGCTAAAGGGTGTAGTTCTTAGAAAAATCCACAATCGACAATATGGTGCCTAAGCGAAATGTGTCCCTGCATTTTCTATATTGTTCATCTCGTCATCGCACTACATGCACATGTAGAACATACTACTAGGTATTTTTGTAAAATTCCTTCATGAAAATGTATATTCGTACATGGTGCCATGAAAAAAAGGGAATTATTACAATGTGACATTTAAATGATATATATGTAGAAATTAAATGTACAATGAGAATGTTTGCAATATTCACTTACCTGTGACTTCACCAATGAAATATTTTTGTTTTCCTTTGTACTGTCTACTTCATATGTAACATATTTGAAGCTCTGCATGTCTACTATCATTCTCCTAAATTCACGCTCCTCGCTTTCATGAATGCAACGGTTCAATAATTCAATTCCACTACACTTGGAACATGTCCCATATAGACATGTTTTTTCATAATATTTTTGTCCTTCTACCCCTAGATACCTGATGCTATGGATAAATTCTCTCGATGCATTCGGTGGTAGTATGGAAGAGCATCATTGCACAATGTTAGTATGCAAATAAAAAAGGATATGTTTATATGTGTTATAATAACATTCAAAATCTACATGGTATTTACAACTGTAATACCCCCAATTTTGACTTGGAATGTATTCAATCAAAATTATGTAAATATGTTAGTATGGATTCCTAGTGTGGAGCTCAAGGCCAAGGCTCAACTAGTGAATGGCTAGGCATGTATGATATATACATACACATACACATACACATACACAAACACACACACACACACACACACACACACACACACACACACATATATATATTATTTGGACCATATGATTGGATTATCATGCCAATTTGAAATGTATGTAACTATTATGTTGGAAAATAATAAAATGGTTGTGTAAATATCTCTAGAGGGGATATGATCCCACCAGAGGGAAGAGGAAACTGGGCCCTATGGGGAAATCCAAATCCTATGCTGCCAATTTTCAACCTTAGAACTCATCCAAATTCTTCCACTTGCCTTAAATTAGCCAATTACCTTCTTTTAACTATTAAACCCAATCATTGAATGCATATGTGAGGTTGGTGGGAAAATTAACTTCATGTAGTTATTGAAGCATGGGGTTGTGACAGTTATGTAAGTTGTCAACAACCCTATTTTTTATATGGTAAGAATCTATGTCAGTTGTCTTTTCACCCTCACCTCATATCCTTGGATTCAACACTCTTTTGATCATTCTCTCATGCACATTTTCTACACTACATAGAGTTTTCCATTGTTGTTCATGTCCGTTATCAGACTATGTTTTAACCATAAATTCGAATTTGGAGACAGAGCTACATGATCCGTACACACCTAGGTGCACGATGGGGACAACAGTTCGATTGAATGAATCAGTATTGTTATGGAGGAAGAATAATAATAAGGAAAGTAGTAAATACAGTATGCACATAAACATACACACACACAGACGATATGCATGAATGCGAACTAATCTTGTCTTTATTTTCACATTGTTATCTTCCTTCCTCCTCTTTGTATATTACAATATTTTACATGCTTAAATAGAGTGCTGATAATGCTTGGGTTTTCTGCCCATTACATTTAGTTACAAAAGAAGATAGAGCGGTTTCTGAAGTTCAACCATTATGGTCGACTGGAAGATACAGAGACAATCTATTGTAGTTCGTAAGTCGCAAGTCGACGATGCATGTCAAAGTCGATGACTGGTCGAAGTCATTGAACTTGTCGAAGTCGATGAATGGTCGATGTCGATGATTGGTCAAAGTCACTAAACGGGTCGAAGTTGATGTTGGCATCCAACAATAATTCGAACTGCTGGGTGGACCATACCTCCTTCCGTAAAAAAAATGGTCCCCATTGTTTGCTTGTACAGATGAGGAAACTTATTGGTCAGTTTAGTAGTAGAGTACCATTTTCCTTGTGCGGGGATCTGTTCATCTTTAGCCACCTGAAACAAGGGAATTGTGTTCGTCCTTGTATGGTGTACTCGTCATCCCACAATGGTGTCGCCAGGAAGAGGCTCCTGAACATCTGGATTGATGTATTCGGGTTCTGTTGTCTGCAATTCGTTATGTTCCAACAGTGGTGCATGGTATGGTCGAAGTATATCCACATTAAATACTGGATGTAGACCCAGGCATGAAGGAATGTCGAGCTAAAAAGCATTTTCTCCAATCTGCTCAAGAATACTATATGGACCATATCATAAAGGATTCAGTTTCTTATATGGACCAGTAAAGTGTTCCTTCTTGATATGTAACCAGGCGTGATCCCCAGTTTAAAATGAATGAGGGATACAATTCTTACCATGTCAAGCCTTAGCTTTCGCATTAGCTCGTTTCAACATTTCTTGTGCTTGTTTCTGGATGTCGCAGATTTGATCTCGAAACTTCAATGCTTTGTCAACTTCTCACTGGTTATAGTTGGTATCATTCGACTGTGTCAAGGAACTAATCACGTCAATAGGAGCTGAGGGTTGAAATCCATAACATATCTCAAATGGACTCTTTCCCGTAGAGTTGTGCTAAGCACGATTGTAGCTGTGCTGTATATATGGGAGGCTTTCATCCCATGTTAATCGATGCTTGTGGTTGTACATACAAAGTAGTTGTACTACCAAGCGATTCACAACTTTAGACTGTCTATCTATCTGAGGATGGAAAGTTTTCGATAAGGAGAGTCTTGTATCGATCTGTTTCCAGAGATTCTTCCAAAAGATGTTGACAAATCTAGAATCTCTATTGGAAATAATGGTTTTCGGTAAATCATAATGTTTCCAGACATGTTCAAAGAAGAGTTGGGCGATCTGTTGTGTTGTCGTAGTATTCTTGCATGGAATGAGAATGTCCATCTTGGAAAATCTATCGACTGCTACTAATATCGCGTCATGCAGATGTTTGGTAGTAGGATATCTCGTCAAGTAGTCGATAGAAATAGATTCCCATGGCCGACTAGGAACTGAAAAGGTGTGTACAATCCCTGTCGTCGATTAGGTGGTTTAGCAATGGCACAAACCACGCATGATCGAATGTACTTGTTGATGTTAGTTTTAAGTGAAGGCCAAAAGAAATACTTTTGGAGAATGGCAAGGGTCTTTGCTACTCCATAGTGTCCTGCAGTCTCGCTGTAGTGTGCATCCCAAATGAGTTGTCAATGCTCACTTGTCGATACACAAAGATGTCCAAGATTGTATAGCAAGGTGTCTTTCAATAAATAGTTGGAGGCCCCGACGACTTGTCAATATGAAGTTGTCGATAGACTAATGGACATTCGTTGTCTTCTTGATACAACTGAGGCCAACTGGTGGTGTCATAACCTTGCATACTCATCATTGTAAGAAGGAGAGTAATGGGTGGTCGAATCAGACAATCGGTGGCGGCATTGGCTGTACCTTTACAATACTTAATTAAGAAATGAAATTATTGCAGTTAATTAATCCATTTGAGTTGTCGAGTTGTCTGTAACTTTGACTGGGACAGGGCGAACTATAAAGGCTTGTGGTAAATGAGAATGACCATCTCCTTTCCAAGAATATAATGTCTCCATTGCTTAAGATCTTGAACAATGGCATACAATTCTTTTTCATATGTCGAATATCTTCTAACAGCGTCGTTAAAATTTTTGGAATGAAATGCGACTGGGTGACTAGACTGAGTGATCACTGCGCCCAAGGCAGAGTCTGATGCGTCCATCTCAATATCAAAGGGTTGATGCAAATCAGGAAACACAAGTACTAGTCCAGTACAAAGCTTGTGTTTGAGCTTCTCGAAAGCTTCTTGTTGTGTCAATGTCCATTTGAAGACAGTTTTCCTATTTCCCTTGGTCAACTGATTCAAAGGCCATGCTATGTGACTGAGCTGAGTAGGAAACGTCGATAAAAATTCACCAAACCAAGAAAACTTCTTAGTTCATCAATGCTTTGAGGAATGGGTCATTCTTTAAGAATTTTCACTTTATCTGGATCGACGTGAATTCCTGTAGAGTCAATTACATACCCCAAATATTTGATGTTGTTCATTGCAAATGAACATTTGTCCATGTTAAAGTAGAGTCGATGTTGCTGGAGAGTGTCGAGGACTTGTCAAAATTGTCCAACATGTTCTTCCCATGATCGACTGAAAATCAATATATCATCGAGGTAGACAATGACACATTTGCTGATGAAAGGTTGAATAAGGTTATCCATATATCGCATGAAGGTAGCAGGTGCATTGGTTAAGCCGAAAGGAATGAATAACCATTCAAACAATCATTCCTTGGTATTGAAAGTAGTTTTCCATACATCTACGGTCTTGATTGGAATCAGATGATATCCCGACTTGAGGTCGAGATTAGTAAATAATTTAGCACCTTTCAGACAGTCTATGAGCTCATCTATCCGTGGTAGAGAATATCTATTCTTTATTGAAATTTTGTTGAGGGCCTGGTAGTTGATGCACATGCACCAAGTCCCATCTTTCTTTGGAACGAGGACGACTAGACTTCCACAAGTAGAGGAGTTGGGTTGGATATGACCATGATTGATCAAATATTGAATTTGTCTGTGAATCTCTTCATTTTCGATAATGGATCTTCTATAAACAGATGCGTTAGAGAATGAAGAACCAGGAGCAAGTTCAATAGAGTGTTTTACCTGACAATGTAGAGTTACTCCATCTAGCTCTTGGAATGGGTTCCAGTACTCATCAAGAATATTGTCGATATGATGCTTCTGTCGAGAGATGCACTGGTCAATGAGTCGACTGGTTTATGTAGTATTATTCGAATGTTGTGGCTTAATCATGATCAATGTGAACTTCTGAGCATGGTTGATGAGCTTCTTCATCTGTTTAGCATATATTATTGCAACCATTGATGTAGGTCGTTGCTTTGGTATGCCGTAACATTGGTTTTGAATTCTGACAATCGCCTTCTGAGGTTGTGACTGGTAACTTCCATGTCGATCCCATAAGTAAGGTTTCCCAAACAAGGCATAGACTACGAAGAGTGGTGCCATGTCGTAGAGTACTTCGTCCTCAAAAGGATTAATGAAGTAGGTGAGTTTGCATTTTTGGGTGATCCTTAGATCATGTCCATCCTTCATCCAACCAATGTTATAAGGTTGAGTATGTGGAGTGGTAACAAGATCTAGTTTCTTCACGATATCTTCATAAACAAAGTTCTTGTAGCTACCATTATCCATAATCAGATGTAATGGATTGTTTTGAACCCATATTTGTGTATGGAATAGGCGCTCTCGTTCCTCCTCATCGACGATAGTCGAGGCTGCTGGAGTGGTCGATGTCGATGTCAAAAGGGTCATTGCTTCTACGTCAGCTTCTACCATAGTTTTGTCGAACAAGATGGATGTTGACACTTTTGCCAAAAATGTCTTCCGAGCTTTGCATTCAAACGTATCATGCCATGATGAATTGTGGTAATCATACCATTTCCTGATAGGAGGTTGTTTGCTACATTCCCTTTTGTCTTTTTGAGAATGATTTTTTCCATGATCTTGCTTTGGCATAATTAGCTGAGAAGATCTTGACTTATCGAAGTCGGCTGGTAACTTCTTGTCGGGTGGTCATCCTGTCATCTTGGTTGCGAAGCATGCTTTTCCTTTCTATTTGGCTTCAAGCTTACTGGCATAGTGGAATGCATCCACAAGCATATTGACAGTAAAAAATCCATCTCCTACTGAATGTACGGGGAAAATTCATTGATGTACTTCAGAACAAGCAATTTCTCTTCTTCTTGAATGCCAAGTCTAGCCATTAATCGGTAGAAATCGTCGGTGTAACTCTGTACGGACTGGTCTTTCCATTTCCTTAGCAGCCTCCACTTCTTATGCTACTATTCAACGTACTTGGGTGGGTAGAACTCCTTTCGGACATATTCGACAATTTCTCCCATGTCTCTATGGGGTCTCCAATTTTCTCCATCTTTTACAATATGTTCTCCCACCATCAGTGCAAAAATGTTGACATCTTTAAGGATGAAATGGTGATCTTTTTAGTTTCTGAGAGTTGATTCACAGAGTAGGAGGATTCCAATTGTTGTACCCAATTGTCGATGAATTCCATGTCAATATTGCCTTCTAGATTTGGTGTGTCCAAATTCATTTGCACCTTGAATGGAATAATTTTGTCGGAGTTAGATCTTGTCGAAAATCCTCCTGATGTTGAAGAAAATTGTGTGAGAATCTCATTGAACTGGGCAAAAATTTCAGTTCGTTGTCGATCCAACGCTTGCTCTATGAGTTGCTCTGTCTTTTCCATTGCATGTCTATTGTATGTTTCTCCTGCCATCTTTGAAGGTAGTGTCTGCTTGTATTGCTGAGTTTGCGAGCGTGCTTTGACAGGCATAAGTCAGGTAACTTGGATGGAAGTGTCTACGCACAACTTAAGCATGAACAATTCTCTGAATAATGCTCTGATACCAATGATCCGTATGCACCTAGGTGCACGACGGGGACAATAGCTCGATTGAATGAATCAATATTGCTATGGCGGAAGCATAATAATAAACAAAGCAGGAAATACACTATGCACATAAACATACACACACACATAAAATATGCAGGAATGCAAATTAATATATTATTTATTTTCACTTTGTTATCTTCCTTCCTCCTCTCTGTATATTAAAATATTTTACATGCTTAAATAGAGTGCTGAGAATGCTTGGGTTGTCTTCCCATTACGTTCAGTTAAAAGAGAAGTTAGAATAGTTTCGGAAGTTCAACCGTTACGGTCGACTGGAAGACAAAGAGACAATTTGTTGTAGTTCGCCAGTCGCAAGTTGACAATGCATGTGGAAGTCGATGACTGGTTGAAGTCGCTGAAATTATTGAATTCAATGACTGATCGAAGTCGATGACTAGTCGAAGTCAGTCAACTAGTCAAAGTCAATGTTGGCATCTGACAATAATTCCAACTGCTTGGTGGATCACTACATTTTTGGAAAGGAAAATAGATGGATGCAGGTGAGAATGGAGGTTGGGAAATCTAGGAACCTTTACCCATTGAGTTCTTCTACTTTTGGATGCTTGAGAAGCCATGTATTAATGTTGCAGGAGGTTCTCCAATAGATTACAGGGGGTTGGAATCTTACTACACAGACTGGTAAGCACTATAAGGGTTGGATTTCCTGAGGGAACTGTGGATCAATGAATGGAAATGTCTTCCTTGTATTATGTGGGGAAGTTGGAACGAGTGCCATGGATTTGAAGGCTTATTGATACCCCTGTAGATCTTCCTGGTATCTTTTGGCTAAGCATAGAGAGGAGAGTGGGTTGTGGGCTAAGAGAGAGAAGCTAGTTGTAGATGTTTCTTTTGCCCTGGTGGCCTCATATCCCATACTGGGGGTGGCCTCTCAGTAGAAAGAGTGTATGTTGGATATGTTGGAATATTTAAAAACCAATTCCATACTTAAGATATATTTTACTAAGTCATCTAGATTAATTTTCCTAGGTGTAGACTATGTAGTTGGCCTAGTTTTCTCTTCTATGCCTCCATATGACATACTAAGTCACAAAAATGAATTTATATAGATTCTAGATAAGATTTCCTTGGATTCTGTCTGATTTTATTCCATTCTTGAATTAGAAAGACACTTTCCTAATTTAGACATCTTTATCATGTTTTTTCTACTTTCTAGTGGATAAGGTAAAGCTAGTTGACTTGGAAACTCTCTCCACTTGACCAATTTGACATCCACCACTTTCTTCTATCATAAATTCATCATTACATTCCATTTACATTAATGATGAGATTCCATACCATATTCAACCAATTCGTGAGTGTTTAGACAGTTTTGGAAACAACATTTTCCACCTAGGGGTTTTTTATGTTTTTAGCAAGCCTCAATTTTTTATGCTTTACAACTTGCCTTTAAGGCATTCTATTTTCTCTCTTGAGATGTATTATATATGGTATTCATATTGAAGAATAATACATGATATGATATTTCCATCAATTTAGTTTCTTCTCTTATGGTTTTCTCTCAATATTTCGTCTTCTTATTCTTGTGAGGACTTCTTTGCTTCAAGATTCTTGGCTATTAGAATTATTTCATGGTATTCAACCTATATATAATTCTCACCTAGTTTTAGAGCCTTGAAGTTCTTAGTTAAATTATTCTTCTAGTATAAGTTTCAGAGAGTTTGGTTTATAGGTACTGAAGATCAAATGGAAGAAATTTATTATTGAAGAAGAACTCAGATATTTCCATCTCTTGTCATTGTTCTCCTCTTACACTTTAGATATTGAGGATCCTTTGTTGTTCAATGGTATCCAGGAAGGTGATATATAGTTATTTGGAAGTTAGTACACAGTTGAGGTTGTTGGTTGTGCCTTCACTTCCTTTTTCCATGCTCTTGCTAGTTCCTACATGATTGCCAACATGTTTTTCAAGAAGTTGGAGACATCTCTCAATTCTCTCAAATGTCTTCTGATTTAAATCATCAACCAGTTGTTGCAGCTTATACAAACTTAGAACCTCTCCTTGGTTTGATTTTTGGTGTGTTATTGAATACTATGGAGGCAAAATTACACTTTGGAGTGACTTGTTTCAATCTCTCTGTCTTGCTTCTGATTCATTACATGATTATTGGCACCTATTGCACATAATAAGAAGGACATCATCAAGTCTCATGGACCTGATATCAGGAAGCTCAAGTCTAGTGAGCACATTTCGCTTCTTCCCAAGAAGAATATTCCTCCAGAGATTTGACCAAGTTATCACCTACTTGGAGTTTGGAGAGCATTATTACGATGTATTCCATGATCTAGAGGGGAGGGTTTCTTCCCAAGTGGTTTTCCTTCTTTCCTCACCTACATGGAATAATATGTTTTTGTAATGGGGTGACCATAAGCCTTGTTCCTTGGGCCCTATATTTCTGATATTTTGCCACATACACTCAGAATTAAGGGGGGGTGTTGGAACATTTAAAAACCCATTCCATACTAAGGATATATTTTACTAAGTCATATATTTTTATTTTCCTAGGTCTAGACTATGTAGTTGGCCTAGTTTTGTATTATATGACTCCATATGCCATCCAAATTCACAAAAATAATTTGGATAGATTCTGGATAATATTTCCTTGGATTCTGTCTTATTTTATTCTATTCCTGAATTAGAAAGACACTTTCCTGATTTAGACAACTTTATCCTATTTTTTCTACTTTCTAGTGGATAAGGTAAAGCTACTTGACTTGGAAACTCTCTCCACTTGACCAACTCGACCTCCACCACTTTATTATATCCTAAACTCATCATTACATTCCCTTTACATCACTCATGATCTGTCATACCATATTCATCCAATTCGTGAGCCTTTAGACAGTTTTGGAAACAACTTTTGCCACCTAGGGGGTTTTTATGTTTTTAGTAAGCATTACTTTTTTGTGATTTACAACTTTCCTTTAAGGAATTCTATTTTCTCTCTTGAGATGTATTATATATTATATTCATATTGAGGAATAATACATGATATGATATTTCCATCAATTGGGTTTCTTCTCTTATGTTTCTGTCTCAATATTTCTTCTTCTTATTCTTGCATATCTTTGAATAATTCTTTTGAGGACTTCTTTGCTTCAAGATTCTTGGCTATTAGAATTATTTCATATTATTCAACCTATATATAATTCTCAAAGGATAGAGTGCCTATGGTTGGGTGGAAAATCACTCTTACATAGATATTTGAGTGGATCTTCCTTGTTTAAAGATAAGTATTCTTATGTACGTGCTGTGTAATTATTTTTATATGTATTCATGTGATAATTATGCCTATAAATTGCATGTTGTGTGTGTAGATTGAGCTATTCTGTAGTGTGTTTTTGTTTTCATATATTCACATGCATTTTAGATGTTGTGAATTCATGATTATAATTATGGGGCAAAATTTAGAGCCCCATATTTAGTTAATGTCCCTCTATTGGCTAGATTGAGGGATGGGGACATTACAACAACAACATGTACTGCAGATAGTGCATATTCTAATGTCCCTGCATATTCATTTCTCAAAGGCCTTTGTCCCAGGTTCAATTGTGTGAGATAAGTCTCGATCAATCTCTGATAGAGTTCTATTTGTGTCATGTCAATGAAGTGCTTGACATGGGGTTCACGTTCATTACTACCTTTTCTCAACTTGAGCATATCTCTTTGATTGGATGAAGGTCTAGTATTTTCGTGCCAAAACTTTTAGTTCTTTGACAAAATCAATTAGATTCCTATTTGAACAAGGAAACCTACTAACAAAGGCCCAATAATATTTTTGACCTTGTGAGTCAAATTTTTCTCTAATAACAAAATAATTTTGAAGATTATTTCTATGTACTTTAAATATGTGAGATGTGTGTGACAGCAAGGGACATTGACTTGTAGATTTTCTTAATATTGATTATGATAATACACGATGTGACACATTAATATATTTTGTATGAGACATCTTTCCAATCAAGTTAAATGTAGGTTGAATATTTCTACTAGCCTCTAAACTTCTAACTATATTTATGCATAAAATTCTCCTAACAACAAATAAACAATGTGATTTTAACAAACCCAGTAATAATTGACATTTGGATGCATCACTCTTAGATTCAAAAACTTATTTGATGATTTTGGTACATTTCCAATAAATACTTCATTTAAGTAACTTACCTTCATGGCCTTCTAGAGAACTTTCATCCACATGAATACATCTAGGAGTTATTCGTCGTGAACAAGATAGTCCAGGTAAGGGAGCTGGACACAAAGTATGAGTCCCATCACCATTTTGTTGTGGAACTTTGTTCAAATGTTGGTCCATAATGGGAATGCATTTGACATGTGTGTGGTATTCTTGGGGAGATTGCAAGTAAACAACTCCTTGCACTTCCAATTCTGCAGACTCAACATCTTCCAATATTTGAATGTTTTGAAGCACTTCATCATTGCTTGTAGATAGGATTATTGGGTGGAGGTTGACTTGATGATATAATTTGAGTGGGTTCCGTTGGATGAATCCACTTCACCTGTGGTGTTGAACTAGAGGTCATTGTGTCATGCATTGTTCTAGTATTTGAGGTAGTGAGGTCAAGATGTCTATGTTTTTCCATTCCCAACTTGGCCTTTTCTCTTAGATCATTGAACTTTCCAAGGGAACATCCTTCCTTCTGGAATTTTTTTCTCTATTACATTTGTTTCGCATTTGCAAATGGTTCTTTAAAAAAACAATATTAGTACCCCTACAAAAATAAATAACAAATAAGAGATTAATTTTCAAGTATGAAGTGATGATCATTCCATTAAATTGCCAAAGTAACTAGGGCATGACCCACATATTATAGAAACAATATAATCGAGACACAATGAGAATATAGAAACAATATAATAATGTACAAATCACATAATATATAGCCTAATTATATGAAAGCTAAATCACCCTCTTTAAATAGTGAAATGCATGGCAATGGCCTCAATTTCAAGCCAAAATCATATTGATTTGGTTAAGGAATGAAAACTCATAGAATATTTATGTAATGGGTGAGATTATGGTATCAAGGAAATAAATGAGGGATATGAAATTCAATCTCATAATTCATCCCCAAAATTGGATTCTTTATTCCATCAAGGAAAATTATTTGGGATAGGAAATTCAAGCTTATAATCCATGCCCACAATGGGATTCCTTATTCCATCAAGGAGATCAAAGTGGGATAAGAAATGCAAGCTCAAACATCATGCCTACAATGGGAAATGATTTTTTCTTAATCAAAATCATTATAACCAATAAGAACAAACCTTGAAATGGTACCCCAAAAGAGAAAAATATATCAAATTTAAACTATAATTGACTCATCCTCAAAAGACAATTTCTTTTCACTTACACTAGTTTTAGGTGTCATTTATCCTCCTCCTCGAAGCTAATTCATGGCATAGGCCTATGTAAAAAGGGGATTGAACTAATCAACTATGGGCTCCTTTTGATGTGCTCAACTAGTTCTCAACATAGAAGGGTCCTCTAGTTCAACTTGTTTGGTGGGGTCCTTGTCAAAAGGGATTCATTGGTCGACTTGATCGGGTCTATCGATGCAAGGGCCAAGGATTTAATAGTTTGTATGTTAACCTATAAGATATATATGATATATGTTAGTATTCCATATATATGTTATATTGTATATTAACATACATAACATATATACCATATAACATGTGTATAATATTTTTTTAATTTTTTTTAAGGAAAAAAACCAAGGCTTTGAATAAGGGCTTGAGTGGAGAATTAGAGGCCATGAGTAAGGCCCTAAACCATGCTATATCATTTACAAGTGAAACTTTTTGCAATAACAGTATTATGTGCCCCGTTTTAAGTACTTGGACCAACATGGTTGCTTCATGTGACCAAAAGCATGGTTTTGCTATGAAAATACGGATTTAGGCCATAATCCATGATTTCTTAGGGCCAAGCTTGTCTCATGATTGTTTCATTTCAATTCAAGCATTATCTATGTGAGAATTTATGGTCCATGATTGTTTCATTTCATTTCCTATGCATTGAACTCTACATATTTCATGAAGACTAAACTATTTGTGAGAGAAATGGATGTATTTGATGATTGTATTGAATTTTCAAATGCATTGAACATTTCATATTTGTGAATGGAGACTAAAATATAACTCATGTAGAGGGCATGTCACCATACCTTTCTAATTGATCCTTGCTTGGAATGAAAAATGAATGTTTCAATGTGTCCAAGAGATATGAGAATGTTCAAATATGAAAAACAAAGTTCTAGGAATTGTAGTTGGTGTGTCCAAGAGGTCTAAGCAAGTTCCAATTTTCCAAAACAAATTGTTCAATATGTGTGTTCGAACAAGAAAATAAAAAAATCATGTGAACAAATATGCATGTAGGAAAATAGGAAGGAGTGGTGCATAGGGAAAGTTAGTTTGTGTCTTATTCAGACATAGAACACAAGATCTAATAGTGCACATGCACTACTAATGTGTGTACATTCTTGCATAATGTTTATAACATTAATTTTCAAAAGTTCACATCCTTAGATGCATGGAGAGGTAGAGAAAAAGGTCATTTAATAACATGCACGCGCTAACAATGCATGCACACTAATAGCACGTGTGTGTTGTTTAACTTCCTTCTCTTCGTATTTACCCCTCTCGGAGTAATTAATTTTGTGAATGTGGTCGGAGAGGGGTTAAGTGATAGGGGTGGGGAGGAAGGGAGTTGTGAGAGAAAGGGGATGACTGAGAGATGGGTGTGTGGTTATGGGTATGGGTGTAGGAGCGGGGTTGGGAATATAGAGGAGGAGGGAGGGTTAGTAGTAGGGGTAGTAAGATAGAGAAAGAGATAGAGTCGTGTGGTAGTGGTAGGGTTAGGAGGGTGAGGCATGGGATGGATAGGGGTTTATAATTAATATATATATATATATATATATATATATATATATATATATATATAGAGAGAGAGAGAGAGAGAGAGAGAGAGAGAGAGAGATGGGGTTAGGTATTTACATAGAGAAAGAAAAAAAAGATATTGGAAGTTAAGGGTTTAAATAGAGGGATATATATATATGTGTGTGTGTGTGTAAATAGAGAGAGACAAAGAGAGAGAGAGAGAGAAAACAATTGAGATATAGGGCATTGCTAGTGGTACGGGGAGGGGGATTATGAGAAAGTGAGGGGGTTAGGCGTATGGGGGGTATTGAGATAGAGGGCATGTAGGGTTAGGGATTAGAGAGAGAGAGAGAGAGAGAGAGAGAGTAGGGGAAGAGGAGAGAGTGAGGAAGACATAGGGGACTTAGCGAGATAAAGAAATTATGGGGTTAGGATTTATGGTATAGTGAGAGATGGGGCTTTGAGAGAAAGAGGGGGGGTGGGGTTATAGAGAGGTGGGGGGGGTTAGGGAAAGGAGGATAGAGAGAGTGGGGGTTTGTGTTAGAGTGAGGGAGGGGGATTAGGGAAAGGTGGGTCTAGAGAGAGAGAGAGAGAGAGAGAGAGAGAGAGAGAGAGAGAGAGAGAGAGAGATGAGGGTTAGCGAGAGAGGGAGAAGGGGGGATTGGGTAGAAAGGAAGAGATATGGGGGTCACAGAAATAGGTGAGATTCAAGGGGGTGGGGTTATAGAGGGAGGGTGGTTAGGGAGAGAGTGAGATAGAGAGAGGGTGGGTTGGGTGGAGAGGAAGAGAGAGGGGGGATGGAGAGACAAATAGATGAGATATAGGGGGTGGGGAGAGAGAGAGGGGTTAGGGTTTAGGGTGAGAGAGGGGGGGTTAGGAAGAGAGGGAGAGAGAGAGTTGGGTGTGAGAGAAAGAGAGAGAGAGGGGGGGTATAAATAGAAAGGGATAGATAGTGAGAGTGGGGAGGGAGAAATGATATACCACTATTAAAACACTATATATAGTAGCGCATTCTTGCAAGTAGCACGGGCATGCTAGTAGCATGTGCATGCTAGTAGAGCGTGTGTTCTAGCAATGCGTATGCCCTATTAGCTCACATACGCTATTAATGTGCATGCTAGTAGAACGTGTGTTCTAGCAATGCGTATGCCCTATTAGCTCACATACGCTATTAATGTGCATGCTATTGGTGTGCATGTGCTCATGAATTCAAATATTTTTTTGGGATCCCTTCCTTTTTCCATCTTCATGGAGAATGAGTTGGTAGGTTTGGTTTTAGGTTTGGAATGCCAAACCTTTGGCTAGGATTGCATTATAACAAAACAAATCATGTTTTGTAACTTGGCGTTTTCAGAAATTGATTTTGTATATACTCACTTGTCCACTTCTAATGAAACGACACACACTTATAAAACTTTGTCTGTAGATTCCAAATATATATATTTTTAATAAATATGTTATTGCTTTGTATTTTTTTCATTTTTATTTGCACTCATGTCATATTTATTTAAACCATAGGTAAAATGTATTTTGGCTATAAATTTCAACTAACTCACCTATTTCAGAAATAGAAAAGAACCCATGCAAGTGTATATGAAGACCTACACACTAAAAAAAGTTGGTTTATTATGTTAAAACCATGATAGCAAGGCATAACACTCAACCTTATCATTTTAGGGCTCCACCCACTTCCTTAATTTAAAAAAAATATATATAAAACTAACTTTGAAAATTTTGGAAAAATAACACTGTACAAGAACTAGTTATCTAGAACTCTAGATAATTTTTTTTTCACAAAATTCAACAGTTTACATAGAAAAACCGGGGCTTAACGCAAACATATGCATTATGTTTTAGAGAAAATAGCATAGCAATCTTATAATAATTTCATTTTTTCGGATTTATACCTAATTTCCATAAATAAAAGTTATATATTCTAGAAGGTGATCTGATTGTCTACGTTTCATATTTTTACACCATATTCTAAAAATTTGTGTAGGTGTCTCTAATAATTCATTTTTAATGGTTGGATTTATGTTTTCCCGGAATTCCATTGGAACTAACAAGTCATAAATGGGTATCATTACCTTGCAACAACCCCTCTACAATTTGACCCCCAGTCCTCACAACTAGACATCTATACTTCCACATCCCAACTTTTTAAGCATAACTCCCAAATTAAATATTACATCATTACCCTCCTTCTTGAGAATGCAATTCAGCATAGCATGTTTTTGCATGCATTGGTACATGATCAACAACTCCCCACCTCTCCCCATCTTGATCCCTATCATATCAAGTGGCTACAATCTAATGGTCCTCAAATATGGTGAATAGTATCTATGCTATCACATTTGCTATCAATTAGTCCAAGGATACCCTCAAGTGTGATGTTGCATCCCTGTGATGTTACATCCCTTGAGTGTTGTGACCTCTTTTGGTCCCTTCCCCACCAAATTATCTGCCATGATATTTATGATACCAAATTCCACACCTACCAATTGTTCAAATTTGAAAAGATATATGAAATAACCTCTCACCTTATCACCCCCCCTACATTTTGTCCCTGATGTTGTGCACTGTTTAACATCTTCCAAATAACATTTCGTTTGCCACATATACACCCAACAAAACTAGAGAACACCAAAGTTAATGCAACACTTTCCAACTGAGTCCGATAATTCTTTTGATGTTTCTAATATCATATTACTTATTCACTACATTCAACATAATATTAATTTGATCCTAGGATCCCCACTTTTGATTGATCCAACATACCACCTTACTCTCTTTGAATCCACTAAGGTGCAATCCCAAAGGGAAAGTTATTTCATTGATCCACTTCTGTAGATCTAGCTTAGTACTTCGGAATGTGTCTCCCAAAATTTCATCATCCCTAAGAAAGAACAATATAAATGATGCCTCGTGAGATATTATAGATATCTCAACAAAATTATCGTAAAACATAGATATCCTTTAACACGAATTGTTGATATTCTAGATCATCTCCAACGTTCCAAGTATTTCACAATGATATATTTGACATCATTTTGTTGTCAATTGAACATGGATGCTAAAGATACTTGGAAATCACTTGTAAAACCAAGTTGAGATTGTATGAATGGTTAGTGGTTCACTTGAGGACAACTAAAATTCAAACCACATTTTTTAGATTAATTTATGACATTTTGTACTCCCATGTACGAAAATTCATTATCATCTACCTTAATGATATTCTAACTTTCGGCCAAACTTAAGACGAAAAAATACAACAACTCCATATATAATTTGACCTCGTACGCACATATTAACTTCAAGTTGACAAAAATAAATATTGGTTTGGGGAAAAATAATTACTTGGGATTTGTGTTCTCACAAGAAGGCATCCATCTAGATCCTGCCAAAATTCAAATCATTACCATTTAGCCAGCACCTACATCCACCTCTTGCCTTTAGTTTCTTCTTGGGAATTATCAATTTTGACATGCATTTTATTCCGCAATTATCCCAGGTGGCTAGACCCTACATCATCTCACAAACTGACAACCATATACTTGGTCCATAACTACAAATTCCAACTTCCATAAATGGAAGTCAACAATTTTTTTAGATCCAATAATTTGCTTGCCAAAATTAAAACATCCTTTCGAAATTGAATACGATGCTTTTTAATATGTTGTAGGAGTAGTACTTAAATAGGGAGTCCACACTATATCTTATCTTTTAGAAACGATCACTAATTACAACATGAGTTACAACAAATATGAGAAGGAGTTTCATGGAATAGTGCAAACTATGAACAATGGTGACATTATAGATTAGGAAGGAGACCATATTACATACAAATCATTATTTGCTCAATTTTATGAAATTTCAATCGAATATTTAGGAACAACACCATCTAAAATGGGCCTCACGTATATAATAGTTCCATATGGTCATTGAATACTAGAATGGTTTCTGTAATCGTATGGACGACATGCTTATTCATCCTTCAGATCATGTGTTAAACATGTTATAGGTTCATTGTGTAGCATATGAAGACTAGAAACAACCATATCAAATTGAAACGTATTTTAGATAAGTTTGCCAAGCCCTATATAACCTTACTACAATCAACCAAATTCCATTCTTAAACTACTCCATTAATGATGGTTGGTTATAATGCCACGTCCAATTTTTTTTTCCTAGATGTGATTGAGAACCTCAAATGGACTCATGAAGCACACTTTACTTCCTATGGAGACATTTTGGTATCAATAAGAGTGTTTGTCATTGCAAAAATCACGTAGCATATCACTAGGCTAATCCTATAGGAAAATCAGACTAAGATATTCCCTTTCAATAGGATCCATGGACCAATTCCAATCACTCTTAAGGAAATTGATGGTTAGAGAAATGTAAGGTTTTAAGCATCGATGAACAAGATTGCATTGCCATAGAATTTGTTGTTTATTCAGAGCATCTACGCTAGAGAAATCAATTGCAAAATAATGTATGTGGGTTCCTTTGTGAAAGAGCCAAATCACTAATATATTTAGAATGGATCCATTCACACAATGTGATCAAATCATGGATTATCGAGGTGGATTTCCCCACAAATGGTCTAGATGATGTCAAACGTACATTATCACTAAATATGGTCCATTTGCACAATTAAACATGTTCCAGGTATATAGATGACACTCCTTCCATGAATGGAGAAGATTACATTGGAATCATTGATTCATTAAATATTTATATTGTAGTCATTTTCACAATGTGATAAAATTGTGAGTTATTAGGGTGGAGTCCCCCACAAATGGTCTAGATAATGTTAGATAGATGGGATCATTAAATTTAGGCCATTTATGCAATTGATAATGATGTGTATATAGCGATGTAAATCCAAGCATCAATGGATAAGATTATATTGGAATTCATAATGATGAATGTGTTGGGGTTGTGTTATATTCTTTGCATGAATACCTTTGTTTCGGAAGGGGTTTTGGTGCAAATCCCTCGAGAAGTTGTTTTTTGGTTGTTTTTTGATTTGTTTTTTGTTTTTTTGGAAAATGGTTTCTATCCCATTGTAATCTAATTCCGATTCTGGAATCAAGGTTTCGGAGGTTGGTGAATGGCTATATATTGTATTGTAATAGATTGAATTAATACAAATGAAAATGAAACAAAGAGAGAGATGAAGCTCTAATTTAAGATTTGTTTTCCCTTCAAGGTTTCCATGGTAAATTTATGTGTACTGTGTGTGAAGGTCATTGTTTATATTACATTTCTCTTAAGAATTGTATGCAATGTTATACTTAAATAGGTTCAGAACTTTCATTTGGTACTAAAGCAATATTTGGATTCAGGGGAACACCTTTGTTGCTCAGGGTTTATCTCGATTCTTGGGTATGTAATAAACCTGTTTCAGTGGGAACTCTATAGGGATGATTGTCTTGTTGAAAGAATGGAGAGCATTTATAGAGTGGAATTTGAAAAATTTAAAGGACAAAATTTTAAGATATGGAGGCTCAAGATGGAGGATCTTCTGGAAGATAAGGAAAAGTGGGTGACCATGGATCCATGTACAAAACCTACAACTATGCTGAATGAATATTGGGATAAGTTGGATATAAAGGTGAGGAGTATGATTCATCTTTGTCTCTCAAAATTTCTACAATTGAATGTCTCTGGAGAAGACACTACAAACAAGCTATGGGAAACGTTAGGGAATATGTATCAGTCAAAATCCCTAATAAATAAAATGTTTCTGTAAAAGAAACTTTATCATCTTAGGATGGAAGAAGGTGTCTCCATGACAGAGCATCTGAATGCATTCAATAGTATAGTAAGTCAACTAATCTCTATTGATATAAATATGGTGGAAGAAGAGAGGTGTATTACCCTAATATGTTCGCTACGAGACTCCTTGGATAATATGGTTGTAGCAATAGGTAGTAACTAATCGGTATCAATTGAATTTTTACGATGTAGTTGCATCCCTATTATCAGATGAAATGAGGAGAAAATCAATGGAAAGTCATAGCACTCATGCCTTATCAATGAGAGGTCGTACCAAAGACCAGAAAAAATAAATGTAGCAAGGGGAGATCTAAATCTATTGGAATGTATAAATATACGGAGGAATCATTGAAGAAATTATGTTGGAAATGCAGTAAGGTTGACCATTATAGGAATAAATGTAGATAAAAATGTTTTGAAAGAGGTAAAGGGTTAGAGGATACTATGTCCACGCAAGGAAACTCATCCTCATAAGAAGGAGGGGATGTGTATTAGGCTTCTACAAGTACATAGTTAGGAAATGATGATTACCTGATTGACATAGGTGCTTCCTTTCATATGAATCCTAACATGGAGTGGTTCTATGAGTATGAAATGCATGATGGATGGGATGTCCTTCTAGAAAATGATTCGCTATCCAAAATCACAGGGCATGGAAAAGTGAAGTTACAGTTGAAGGATAGAAGGTTAGAACCCTTCGTGGCTTTTTCACATTCTAGATCTAGCTAGAAACCTAATATCTGTTAGCATAATGAGCGATGCAGGTGTAAATACTATATCAAAAAAAATTGATGTAAAATGGTTTGAGTAATGGCTTTGATGAGGGGTGTTTGGTGTGGAACTCTATACAAGTTGTTGGGAAGCACCATAACTAATGGGTATAACAAATCTATTGTTCATAAGAATACGAGCGAATACAATAAATACCCTAATGTCTCCGTAGGAGATATTATACTGTGGCATCAAAGGTTGGGAAATATTGGACAGAAGGGCCTTCAAGAATTAAAAGGTAAAGCTATCATTGAAGGTATGTTTAATTGCAAACTAGATTTTGATTTTTTGAGTAATGTTTATATGGGAAACAAAATCAAGTGAATTTCCCTTTTGGTGTTACAAGGGAAAAGGAGATCTTGGAGTTAATACCTAGTGATGTGTTTGGTCCTTTACCTATTCCATCAATGGGAGGATTTGTATATTATGTGTCATTTATAGATGATTTCTCAAAGAATACGTGGTTTTATTTCTTAAAAAGGAAATCTAAGGTTTTCAGTAAATTCAAGGAATTCAAAAATCCTATGGGAAACCAAACTTCAAGGAAAATTAAATTGATGAGAAATGATAAGGAGGTGAATTTTGTGTTAAAGAGTTTGATCAGTTCTGCAAACAATGTGGTATAACATGAAAAAATACAACTCTGTATACACCCCAACAGAATGGGGTTGAAGAAAGGATGAACATGTCACTGATGGAGAAGGTGAGGAGTATGCTTAGTTGTGTAGGATAGTAGAAGAATTATGGGATGAATTTCTCAGTACTACATGTTATCTGAAGAATTGATCGCCCATATCAGATTTTGTCAACAAGATTCCTCATGAGGTATGGTTTAGTAAGAAGACTTATGTTGCACATCTCAGATTTTTTGAGTGTGATGCTTTTGTGCATGCTCCTACGGAGAAAATGTGAAAGCTCGATAATACATAAGAGAAATGTATCCCTATTGGGTACAAATATGGACTGAAAGGTTACAAACTATGGAATCATATAACATGGAAAATAGTGTATAGTCGAGAAGTGGTATTTAGAGAAGTTGAGATATGTACCTTCCAATAGCATCGCTATCATCTTCCTTATAATGTTCTTGTCTTCGATTTGGAATCCCTTCATTTCTTTTGATTTGTCTTTGTACTGGAGTTTCTCTAGACATTTTAATAGATTTTACAACTAGACCATTTATGCAACTCATTCTTTTTCCTTGTAAGAAATTGCACACAAGAGTGACATAATATTTATTAATTTATGGTGCATATGCTTATTCATGACCAGACATTCCATTTGAAGCATTGTGTTTGAAACGTTAGTTCTTATCCTTCCTTGTATTTGATGGCACCGACTTTTGGTGAGGGTGGATGTAAGGATTCACTCAAAAACAATTTTTGTTTTATTTTGTCCTATGTGTAGTGGTGATCCTTTAGTGAGGGGGGATATAAGGAGGTGGTCAACATGGTTTTTCCTCTATGTTGTGTGTAGTAGCAATTTTGAACTGCCCCATGTCATAATGAGGGTTCACTCTTTGATCATCAACATTTATTTCTCTTGCTCTCTTTTTGTTTATAGGATATTCTATGTATTATTTCTTGTCTTCGTGATTGCTCATTTTTTCTTTGACGAGTTTACCAACTTCCTTGATTTCATCATCAGTCATTTCTTCTTGGTTTTATTCTTGGCTAGTTTCTTATTCATCTTCATTTTCACTGTCTTTTTCACTGTCTTGATTGAAATGGTTTTTTATCATTTCCTCAAGAAGCTTATATATTTCTTCACATTTCTCCCACATTTCATTTACTTTCACCATTCCTTCAATAATTTATCAAGCGGAGACAATTTTTCCATTTTCGAAGACTTGAGAATTGATCAAAAAATTCACTATTAAAAGAATAATGATAATTATAACTATTATTAAATATTAATAATAATATTATTATACATATATAGTTTTTTCTTGAAAATTAATATGTTATAGTAATAATTATTATTGATAATAATATCACTATTATAATTTATTTATTTTTAAAAGAGGTGGAAAAAGAGTTTAAAATACAATAATAAAAATTATTATTGTTAATAATGTTATCATTATATTTTGTTGGCAAGGTATGAAATTAGGGTTTCTATATGGTAGCTGGTGTAGGGTTGAATGACGAGGATGAGGGTGTGACATCAATGAGCTGAATGAAGGGCATGGAGATAGTTGAATGTAGAGGGTGCTGGAGCACTGGTATACAAAGGAGGGAAAGGGATAGAATGGAGCATTAGAGGGAAAGGTTGTGCAGCCATGGGGAGCATTGGAAGGGTGTGGTGTGAAGGAGAGTAGGTAGTGGCACATAGGTGGTAGAATTTGTGGGGAGGCATATGCATCTAGAGGATTCTTGGAATAAGTGATTGTGGAGGTAAGGAGAGTTAATTCATAGGTCTAGTGAGCAACAAATTGGAGGGAAATGTAGAGGAGTGGAGGGGAATCGACATGTGGAGTGGTGGGTTTGCTAGAAATAGAAGGCATGATTTTGAGAGGAGGATGCATGTGATAGAGAATCGAGGCGTGGGTGGGACAAGAAGATGCATGAGGTTGTGAGAGAGTGTGGAAGAGAAGGATGTGGTAGGGAGGTGGGGTGCAGAGGGCTATGAAATGGAGGGAGATCACAGGGGATGGGAGGAGGTTCAGCTGATTAGAGGGATGAGGAACATTGGCATATGGTGTATAGGGTCTGTAGAATAGAGGGTTGGAGGTATAGTGAAGAGGGACTGCGGATTGTGGATGCCGGTTGGAATTAGTAGGGCACAGATTCAAATGAGTACGCAGAGTGCACGAAGTGGGACTGAGGAGGAGGCACCAAAGGAGTGAAAGGGTTTCATGGAGAAAATTTGAGGTGTGGCGCACGTGGAGGGAGAGGTTGAACAGAGAAGAGGGTTTTGAATGGATGGGAACGGTGGAGAATCCAAGTGGGCAGGGCATGGATGATTGACTCATGTGAAGGGGGGTGATGTGTGAGGGACACGACTTGGAGGTGCCAAGGAAGTGGGAGTGAGTGATGGACACTCGAGAGGAATAGAGCGTGATATGAGAGGGTTACAGAGTGCAACATGGGGAAGGTGTAGCAAGGGGATTAGTAATGGAGTGGTTTCATTTGGAGAGGACGTGTAGACTAGAGAAGGGATGTAAACAATGTGTGGAGGAGCATAGGTATGAGTAATCTAAGGGGTGATAGGTTGCATGGATGACAAGCATGGATGTGTGAGGTTGCATGGATTTCTGTGGAGTGGAGGGAATAGAGAGGAGGGAGTGAATGGAGTGGATCGAGATGAGGGAGCGAATGGAGTGGAGCAAAGGGAGAGGAGGGATTTTTGTGGAGTCATATAGAGAAGAGGGAGAAGAGGAAAGAAAATGAGTGTGTGAGGGAGAAGTGGGAGAAAGTGAACGGGGAGGACCCGAGAGCCGTGATACCACTTGTAAGAATTTTTTATAAAAATATATGTATTTATTGATTTTATGATTTGATAATGATGGAATAGGTTACATTGGTGTGAATAAATATTTACTAATGGGATAAGTTTGTAATACCCTCAATTTTCACTTGGAATGTATTTAATCAAAATTATGTAAATGATGTAAATATGCTAGTATGGATTTTTAGTGTGGAGCTCAAGGTCAAGGCCCAACTAGTGAATAGATACGCATGTATGATGTATATATATTTATTTATACCTTATGATTGGCTTATCATTCCAATTCAAAACGTATGTAAATATTATGTTCAAAATTAATAAAATGGTCCAAGATGGCTATGTAAAGAGCACTAGAGGGGCTATGATTCCACCAAAGGGGAAGAGGAAAGGGGGGATAGTTGTTTCCTTTTCCTTGGTGGCCTCATAGCCTAGCTTGGGGGTGGCATCTAAAAAAAAGAGTATATGCTGGACTGAGTGCCTATGATTGGGTGGAAAATTGCTCTTACACAGCCAGTTGCTTGGATCTTCTTTGCTTAAATATAAGTATTCTTATGTATATGATGTCCAATGATTTTTATTTGTATTCATGTGATAATTATGCCTGTAAATTGCATTTTGTGTGTGTAGACTGAGTTTATTACGCCGCGTGTTTTTATTTCCATGTATGCACATGCATTTTAGCTATATAAATTTGTAATCATGGTTATGGGGAGAAATATTGAGGCCCTGATTTAGTTAATGTCCCCTCTGTTGGTTGGATTCAGTGAAGGGGACAGTACAAAATGGTATCAGAGCTTCTGGTTGCAATATCGAATCTATATGGGCCATGAATGTGAAGTTATAGGCATAAATCAGAAGATACTTCTATAAAGGTCATATTATGTTAAGTGATGGATAAGGGACCAATGATAATTTGGTAATGAGCCCTTATTCCCAAATTAAAAATTTCATACAATCTCAAATTTTATAATTTTTGGTAATTTTATGTGGGCCCCACCAATGCCACATGGACGGGTGACATGTAGGGTCCACACAGGCATAATGGATTATGTGGACCATCCACATAGGACCCGCATGCATGTGATTTCTCAGGATGAAGTGCATAGATGATAGAGATCTAACTGTCGAATGAAAGATAAAATCGACGGTCGCGGCTAGAAACGCCTTGGGAAAGTGCATGATGGTTAGCAATAGGTAGATGAATATCTGACCATCGGATCATATGGAAGATCAATGACCAAGACTCATCGTGTGTTGGTAAAGTTCACATTGGATAAAATGAGACAAGAGGTGCGTTGAGCCAAAACCACTTGGGGCGCATGTCACTTTTTGATTGATAATGCCTCCCTAAGATCCTTTTTCCAAAACCACTTTGTGAGGATGGACTACCAATTTTGGTAACGAGGAAAACCACTGACGTGCTCGTGCCCAAGGTCGGGTAGTATGGTAGTGTGGAGACCTACTGGTTGGTTGAAGGTGAGATGTTCATGCCACAGGGTGACAGGTTGGACTTGTCTGACACCTCAGGAGGCACGTGTCAGGACATGTCATATCCCTACCACATCAGTAAGAAATGGCATTTTTCTTAGGTGGCAGATTGCGCAAAATTGAAAAATTTACAAATAAAAAAAAACAAGGGTGTTTCCGTCGACCCGCACTACAATGGAAGAGGTTGTTAGGGAGTAAGCCCCCTTGAACCCAAGCTTTTTTTAAACAACAAAGTTGGATATGGGGTTTAACAACGGGCATTAGAGAAGAAAAAATTTAGTCATATTTGGGTTTGTGATGGTGTATTATAGAATTGCAGAATTTTCTAAGTCTGGAAGAAGTGGAAAAATATAAAAGTAGTGAATTCCATAATTTTATAGCAGGTGTCTCGAGCATCAGTTCAGAGAACTGAAAATTGTTGAGTATTCCTCATCATATGTATTATATAATCCAATATATAAGTTGTTCTATTTATCCATGGGTGATCTTCTATAGGTGTCTGAAGTTGGCCTCTGGGGTTAAATGAACCTATAGGAAAAGTGCAGAATTTGGGCCAAATTTGACAATTTTGGAGGATTGGAACTTTGAGCTTAGAATCCAGAATTAAACGTGCTTATAGTCATTGGAAAGCTTGTCCAAAGGGGAAATAATTCATAGAGAGAAATTATGAATTGATTCATATTCATATCGGTGATTTTTAAGGGGTCAGCGATGAGTATAGCGTAGTTGGAAAATCTTTGGTCTTGGTTGGGACAAGAAGGTCATTATCATGGATGACGCACATGATCCTTATGAAGTTGAGGCAAATTCAATGGAACAAAATATAAATGTTGAGAATAAAGAGACATAATCCAATTGTAGAAGAAACTAAGTAACTCCCCAAGACATTGTAGAAACTATGAGGAGCCTAAGACTGGAACTGCAGAGTTGTAGAGTAGACAATGAGAGGCTTCTTAGAGCTCAAGAAGATCAAAATAATCTAAATGAATCTATGGTTCAAATTTTGACATATATTCAAAGGAATATTGACTCTGTACATCACTCTAAAAATCAAGAGAAGAGTGGCAGTGGCTCAAGGAGGAATTCTCACAAGAGGTTCCATAGTTCGATAATAGTTTATAGAGGAAGGTCATATAATCCAAAAATATCTTCTAGTGAGTCATATGACTCTAAGGATTCCATTGGAAAATAAAGCTCTTTATATCATAGGAAGAAGAGGAAGGGGTCTTCCAATAACAACTCACATGAAGAGTTTAGGAAGACCAAACCTCCTAAATTTGATGGTGAGATAAAATATGGTCAAGAAGTTGAGGCCTAGCTTCTTGGGATGATGAGGTATTTCCAAGTTCAATACTACTCAGGAAATATGAAAGCAAGAGTGGCCATATTCATTTTGGATGTAAGAGCATCTATATGGTGGGATCACCTTATGGAAGTAAAGAAGATCAATGAAAGCAAGATAGTGCAAAAGCAATTCAAGAAATAATTCAAGCAAAAGTACCTCTTTGATAGGTGCTATGATGGAAAAATTAAAGATTTCCATCAGTTGAAATTGGGCTAAATGACTATGGAGGAATATGCAAATAAATTTTTGGAGCTGCTGAGATATGTCAAGTATATAAGAGATGATAAAGTCAAAATTCAACATTTTCGAAATGGATTACCTCAGTCCGATAAAGATAGAATTGAGTTTGATGAGCCTCAAACTCTAAAGGAGACCCTAAGAAAGGCCAAGTATTGTTATGATCAAGCCAAAATCAAGCAAGATTTCCATAAGGCATGTAAGCACAAGAAGAATGAGAAGTTTGAACAAAGGAAGAAGGGGTCCAAGCCTCCTCATTTAAAAAATCATCCAAGGAATCCCCCACAAATTGTGACAAAGCCAGCTAGGATGATGGGAGACAAGCCAAGAGAGTCGAGAGAGCCACTTCAATGTTGGGGATGTGGAGAGGATAATTTTCTTAGAAATGCTCAACATTGAAATGGGAGTGCAAAGCAAGTTCACAACATCCAAGAAGCCAAAACTGTGGGTCAATTGGCAAGAAATATCCCTAGGATTTATGTTGCAGTAGAGGACTGCCAAGCAGATCATCAATCAATTGTGGTTGATGTTCAAAGGTAAGATTGCTAAGAAATATATTTCTATTTTGATTTACCCTAGATCTACTCACAATTATATCAGTCCTAAAATTGTTGATATTTGTTCTTTTAAGAAAACCGAGCATAGTAAATCATGGTCGGTCCAACTAGCCAGAGGAACCAAGAGAAAAGTTAGTGAAATGATGGAGAAATGTCCATTAGAAATGGGTGGACTATCCACTTGTGCAAATCTAAATATTTGACCACTTGGTTCATATGAAATTCTCATAGGAATGGACTGGTTGGAATTACATAGAGTTAAACTTGATTGTTACAACAATATTTTTGAGTGCATTGGTGATGGAAACACAGGGGTTGTAAAAGGATTTCCAAAGGAAAAATCTGTTAGAAATGTTTTAGCCATGCCGCTGAAGAAGTTTTGTAGGAAAGGCTATCAATTGTATGCATCCCATATATTGGACAAAATAGAAAAGGAAAATTTCAAATTGTAGGACTATCACGTGCTACAAGAATTCAAGGATGTGTTTCCTAATGAAGTGACAGGAATTCTTCCCAAGAGGGACATTGATTTCACAATTGATATTGCGCCAAGAGTTGGACCAGTGTCTAAGAAACCTTACAAAATGAGTACACTAGAATTGTTTGAGCTGAAAATGCAACTACAAGAATTACTAGAAAAGAAATACATAAGGCCTAATGTGTCTCCATCGGGAGAACCTGTATTGTTTGTGGAAAAGAAAGATGGTACAGTCAGTTTATGCATTGATTAGAAGAAACTGAATAAAGTGACAGTGAAAAACAAGTACCCATTACCTCACATTGATGATCTTTTTGATCAAATGAAAGGGGAAAAAGTATTTTCAAAGATAAAATTGAGGTCTAGTTACCATCAAGTAAGGATCAAGGAAGAAGATATTCACAAGACAACCTTCAAAACAAGGTATGGACACTATGAATTTGTAGTGGTTCCATTTGGTATCACTATACACAAGCTACCTTCATGTATCTCATGAATAGTATTTTCCACAAATATTTGGACAAGTTTGTTCTTGTTTTTGTAGATGACATTCTTATTTACTCTATGAATGAAGATGAGCATAGAGAACATTTGAGAATTGATTTGCAATTGTTAAGGGAGCATAAGTTGTATGAAAATATAAACACATGTGACTTTTACAGGAATAAATTCATTATTTGGTTCACATTATTTCAGAAGAAAGAATATTAGTCGATCTAGAAAAGACTGAAGCCATTATGAATTGGACAACTCCAAAGAATGTGACAGATGTGAGATATTCAATGGGCCTTGCTGGTTACTTTAGAAAATTCATTGAAGGATTCTCCAAGGTTGCACACCCAATCACTTATTTGAAAAAGAAGGGAACAAAATTTGAATGGATCCATATATTTGAAGAAAGCTTCCAGTTATTGAAGAAGCTTCTCACAAGTACTCCACTTCTGAAAATTGTAGACCCAGAAAAATAATTTGTGGTGTGTACAGATGCATGTAAACAAAGACTTGGAGGAGTTCTTATGCAAGAAAATAATTTGGTGTGTTATGAGTCTAGAAAATTGAAGGAGGGTGAAAATAATTATGCCACACATGATCTAGAATTTGCAGCCATAGTTCATTCCTTAAAGACGTGGAGGCATTATCTAATGGGCATAAAATTCAAGTTGAGGATAGACCATTGTGGTTTGAAATATTTATTTGAGCAGCCAACATTAAATGCCAAGAAATCTAGATGGATGGAATTTTTTAATGAGTTTGATTTTGAGATCAAACACATAAAAGGAAAAGAAAATAAAGTGGTTGATGCACTCAGCATAAAGATGCATGTGGAAACCATTACAACTTGCCAATCAGATTTAAGAGAACATATTGCCAACTAACTTGCTAGAAATGAATTATATGTGCAAATAAAATGTAATATATAGCAGGATAATTTTGAAAGGAGGTATGAAGGGTATCATTTGGAAGAGGATGGAATACTTATCTATAAAAATAGAATTTATATTCCAAAAGTGGCAGACTTGAGGAGAATTGTTATGGATGAAATCCATAAAATGCCATATTCTGCTCACCCAAGATATCAGAAAACAATTTCTACTGCCAGGAAGCAATATTTTTTACCAGGGATAAAAATGGATATTGCTGAGTATATATCTAAATGCTTGAAGTGTTAGCACGTGAAAGCTGAGCACCAACACCTAGAGGGTTTTTTGCATCCTTTTCCAATTCTGAAATGTAAATGGGAAGTAATTTATATGGATTTTATTATAGGTTTTCCAATGGCTGTGAAACAACATGATTTTATCATGGTTGCAGTGGATAAATTGTCTAAGGAAGAACATTTTATCCCAGTTAAATCCACCTATAAAGGAGATGCCATTGAGAAGATTTTTATGAAGGAAATGTTTAGATTGCATGGATTTCCTAAGGAAATAATTTCAGACATGAACACCTAGTTAACTTCAAATTTATGGAAAATTCTTTTTGCATATTTGGGCACACAGCTGAATTTTAGCACTGCTTACTGTACAAAAATAGATGGACAAACAGAAAGATTAAATTAGGTTCTTGAGGACACGCTTCGTATGTATGTGATGGACAAACCATCCAAGTGGGAAGATTACATACACTTGGTAGAGTTTGCATATAACAATGGACAACAAGATTCATTGGGCATGATTCCATTGGATGTTTTATATGGCAGAAAGTGAAGGACACCAGTGACATAGGATAATCCAGTGAACAAAATTGTAGTTGGGCTAGAATTGCTTAATGAAATGGAACAATAGGTTGCAAAAATTAGGCGAAATTTAAAGGAAACCCAAGATAGGCAGAAAAGATATGTGGATAAGAATAGAATGCATAGATAATTCAATGTTGGGGATGATGTCTACATTAGAGTGAGGCCAAGGAATATTTCTTTGAATCTTGGAAGTTCTGCCAAACTATCTCAAAGATATTGTGGTCCATTTGAAGTGCTTGAAAGGATAGGGCCAGTTGCATGTAGAATTTCATTACCTACTAAAACTAGAGATCATAATGTTTTTCATGTTTCTTTGCTAAAGAAATGTGTACATGATCCTAACCATGTGATTGATTGGGATACGATTCAGGTGGAACTCGAGGGAGAGTTCCAAACTGAGCCACTATGCATCCTAGACAGGAAGGTAACATTGCTATGGAACTGAGCCATCGGATTGGTAAAGGTGCAATGGAAGCATTTCAGTCCCATTGAGGCTACATGGGAGTTGGAAGATGCCATGAAAGAGGCATAACCATTTTTGTTCTGATTTTGAGCAAACACTGAGGATGGTGTTATTCCAAGGGGGAGTGGATTGTAACACCCCCAATTTTGACTTGGAATATATTTAATCAAAATTATGTAAATGATGTAAATATGCTAGTATGGATTCATAATGCAGAGCTCAAGGCCAAGGAATGACTAGTGAATAGATAGGCATGTATGATGTATACTTTTTTATTTGGACCATATGATTGGATTATCATGCCAATTTGAAATGTATGTAAATATTATGCTGAAAATTAATAAAATGGTCCAATATGCCTGTGTAAAGAGCACTAAAGGGGATATGATTCCACCATAGGAGAAGACGAAAGGGAGCCTATGGGAAACTAAATACTTCATTTCCAACTGTCAATCTCAGAACTCATCCAAAATCTTCCATGTGTCTTAAATGAGACAATTACCTTCTCTTGACTATTAAACCCAACCAGTGAATGCATATGTAAGGTTGGTGGGAAAAGTCACTTCATGTAGTTACTAAAGCATGGGGATTGTGACAGTTATTTTAGCTATCAACAATCCTATTTCTTTTATGGTCGGAAGCTATGTCAGTTATCTTTTCACCCTTACCTCATATCCCTTGGAGACAACACTATTTTGATCATCATTTTCTCAGGCATGTTTCTACACTACATAGAATTTTCCATTGTTGTTCATGAGGATTATCAGACCATGTTTAATCCAAAAAATTGAATTTGGAGAGAGAGCTACATTTTTTCAAGGGAAAATAGAAGGTTGTAGGTGAGCATGGAGGTTGGGAAAGCTAGGAAATTTTACCCATTAAGTTTTTCTACTTTTGGATTCTTGGAAAGTCATGGATTAATAGTGCAGGAGGTTCTTCGATAGCTTACAATATGTTGGACTCTTACTGCGCACTATGGTAAGCATTGTATGGGTTGGATTTCTTAATGGAACTATGGATCATTGAAGGGAAATGGATTCTTTGTGTTGTGTGGTTCCATTGGAATGAGTGCCATGGCTGTGAAGTCTTATTGAGATGCCCGTAGAGCTCCGTTGGAGATTTTGGATAAGCATAGACAACAGAGTGGGTTTTTGGCTGAGAGAGAGAAGCATGTAGGTGTTTCCTTTGCCCTGGTGGCCTCATGGACCAGCTTGGGGGTGGCCTCTGAGCAAAAAGAGTATATGTTGGTCTGCTTGCCTATGGCTGGGTGGAAAATCGCTCTACACAGCCAGTTGCTTCCATCTTCTTTTCTTAAAGATAAGTATTGTTATCTATTTGATGTGCAATAATTTTTGTTTGTATTCATGTGATGATTATGATTGTAAATTGCATGTTGTGTGTGTGGATTGAGTTTATTTCGCTCTATGTTTTTATTTCCATGTCTTTACATATATTTTAGCTACATATAAATTCATAATTATGGTTATGGGGCGAAACATTGAGGCCCGATTTAGTTACTATCCCCTCCATTGTCCGAATTGTGTGAAGGGGACGTTGCAAAGTCACGATATTTTAGTAAACGATCGTGACTTCTCACATTTAGATTTAATTATTTATTAATAAAAAATATTAATATTAGTAATATACATTTAGGTATATTACATTAACTCTATGCACCATAGACATTTGTTGTAAATCTAATCATCTGAGCATCATGAAGTAAAAAGGTTTTCCTAAGGTGATACACTAGGATATTTACCTTATAAAGCAAGGGTACCATCCCTTGTCCCTAGAAATAACTTCATGACCTAAAGTGGCATAGGAAGGTGCATCCTATATATCTCTACTTGGCATTGCAACCCTTCTCACATGATCCTTCCTTTCTCTTTACATTTGCATCAACCAAATGTAGAGTGTAATGTCTATATGAAAGAAATGGAAAGAAGAATGTAATAGTATAATATAACGAGAACATATACATAATGAAACATGAATAAGGGCTAAAACATAGGGAATAACAACACCTTTTTCGGCCTTCCATGTAGTGTTGGGTAGCAACCTTCATTCGATAATGTTCCCTATGTAGCTAGAGAAAAAACCTAATAATTGAAATAAATGGTTATATCATCCTCAACTAGTTCCTTCCAAGCCATACTAATCATTTTCTTTGTATTTCCTTAGTGAATTTCCTGTAACATAGCATAGTCGTGACTACATCTTTGTGGTGGCTTGTAGATTCTCCAAGATGGCTATTTTCATTCCCTGCAATAAAACCAAATCTTCCAAACACCTGAAAATTTTTCTTTAAGCATGTATGTCCTTAATAATTTTGGTCGCTTTACTAAAAATATTTATGATAGATATTCCATATTCCTGAGTGCCTTCTAGAAATCAGTATGGAAGTCATTTGGCTATCACTTAAGTTTCTAAATAACATTTCACCCTCAAAGGGATTGATAGATAGAGGTAGTTAATCATAGATTGGCTCCTCTACTCCATGTGTATTACACGAGTCACACTTTAATGTCATTCAACACAATTAAAATATAGTAGTGAACCGTTAGATTGGATTTTTTTTTTTGAATCTTACTTTGGTTATCATCCACTAGACCTTGTTGATTTTGGAAATGGATAATTTTGAAACTGGAAACTTCAACTTTTCATGAGGCTAAATGGACGGATGTGAGAATGTCACCCTATGACTCAAAGCCTAGTTTGAATGCACATTAATCTCCAATGAACCAAATCCTAAGCTTGAGTTTCTAATAAATAATTTCACAAAGATAATCTTTTTTTTATATATTTTTTGACACGTTACATTTTTTATATTTTCAAGAGATTAACACAAGGTCGAACTAGGAAAAGTGCAAAAAAAAAAATATAGACACAAAATAGGAATAACATAACTATGATCTAAAATGAGTTTGAAGTAGTAACTATGTAAATCATGAAATGAAACAAAGTTGTCTTTAATATTTTTAAAGAAGATGAGAAAATGAAGAAAAAAAAGAATAATGGGAGATATGAGCTAGTGAATGATCCTTTTGTATTATTAAATATAAGTCATACATCATGAAACATCACTTGATAGTTTCTGATTCTTCTTTTAATGACAAGCAAAATAGTTGGGAGGGGAAACGGTAAATGTTTACAAAGATTTAGATGTGATTGCTTCAACTCCTATATGGTAGAGGTTGAATGGTGGAAGTCCACTAGAACATTAAAGGTACATACAAGTTTTATACATAAGTTTTTTTAATGAAACTTAATAACGAGTTGTTGGAACAATATTTATTCATGTTAATAACATCATGTGGGTGTGGTCACCAAAGTTAGGATGGATAGGAGACATGAAAAACTAACAAAGAAATAATTTACAAAAATTAAGGAACATAAGGAGAATAAGGAGAGTGAGGGGAATTCTGATGAATGAGACTTTATTTCAATGAAGAACTGATGAATGAGACTTTATTTCAATGAAAAACTTCTGCACTTTTGATTTTTCAATGACATGAATAATGTATGAAGCAATAAATTACTGCTTAATAGTATTATTTATGAACACAGGATGTGGATTTTGTGAATATTTCTATCGTAATCTAGTTATAGTGTTTGCAGATAATGTGACAACATTTAATGGAATGATAAACTCATAGTTTCATAGTTTCCATTTCTTTTTTAATGAATGGTTCTTATGAGTTTGGATTCGTGATGATGGTGCCCATGCTTAGCATACATTACTTTAACTAAAATGTATAATTAATTATTAAATGGAATGAGAATACCCATGCTTATTTCATTTTTCTTTAATTATGATATATTTAGAAATTTATGTCATAGTGATATCTATCCAAAATGTTTAGTGATAATATTGGAAATAGACATATTCAAATACAAATATAAATTCACAATAATGAAATCCAAATATAATTCGTGATTCATTCATGAAACTATTCATTTTCATACTTTTGAAATTAAGAAACAAAATTAATATTTTGCATTCAAAATTCAAACTTTTAAAATTAAATTAATCAATTTGAAGTCTCAAAATTCTTACTTTCATAATTCAATTTTGCATTTCTTAAACACTCATATTGACACTTTCAAACATGATATTTACACTTTTAATGTCTACTCTAACTTATACCACAAAATTTCATGAAATTAATTTTTTCTTCTTATTTAAAGAAACAAAATTGATATTTTGTAATCAAAATTAAATCTTTGAAAATTAAATTCATAATTTTGAAGCAACAATATTCACACTTTGAGAATCCAATTTTACATTTAGAAAACAACAATGATATTGACACTTCCAAAATGATATTCACACCTTTAATGTCTACCCTAACTTATACAAGAAAATTTCATAAAATGCTTTTTTGCAGTTGATGTTCTCTTGTACAATGTCTCGTCTTCTTTGTTTCTCTCCAACTTTTTCTATTTGAAAAGTTCTATGTTCATGATACTAGTTCATCTTTCACATTTTTCATGCATATTATGTTTTGTAAATACTCTACATGCGTTAGCTCCGCTTTTTATTAATGTAAGTTCTATGCTCCTCTTTTCACATGTTTATGTTATGTTTTGAATTTTTCCACTATTCTATATGTCTTAGCCATTGACAATAAAATTAGTCCTCATCGCACACAGAATTTCTTTACCTAATATGAAACCACATATTTTTGTTTATATCTTAGTTTGGATTTCATTCTCGTATTCACATTGCTTAATTAGGATGTAAAGCAAATTTTAATTTTAAATATATATAAAAATAGAGAAGTCTTCGTAATTAAGAATATATATATATATATATATATATATATATATATATTTCGTATTCACTTTGTCCAATTAGGATCCAAAGCAAATTCTAATTAAAAAGAAACTTCTTACAATCAAGTATAGAAGTCTTCCTAGTTAGGAATATATAAGTCTTAGTATTACTTTTGTTAGTCTCAAATTTTAATTAAAAAAACCTTTTATAATAAAGTATAAAAGTCTTTAGTTTGTTGGGGCAACTCATATGGTTTCATTATCATTGTTGTAATCAAGAAGATGCATATTCAAATCTCCCAAATTAATCAACTAGACGTTAATATATAAAAAAAATACAAAAAAAAATGAATATATATATATATATAAACTTTTGATAACCTCAATACTATGTAGTATAGATAATTTATACTAATCCTTTACATTTAATATAAATTTTACACTAGATGTAAATAATGGATAACATAACTTATAACTTATGTACAACTATATAACATAACTTATGTTTATTGAAAAAAGTATATCACGTCATTAAAATTATATATGAGGTTAGATTCATCTTTAGATCTATTATGTGATGAGACATCAAATGTCATTAATAATTATGACCTATTTAATTTTAATTATCTATATATTTTAATTTGTTTTTCTATTATTTTATTTTTTAACCTATATAATTAATTATTTAACATTATTTTATTTTTAAATTTTTTTATATTGTTTTATTTTATTTATTACATTTTGTTATTACGCAAAAGTTATTATTAAATTTTTAATTGCATATACATTGTTATTTTTACTTATTACATTTTGTTATTATGTAAAAATTATTACTCGATCTTTATATCGACCCAATTATTACTTTGTTAAAACTTTAAATTATATAGTATATAATGTAACAATATCTCTCCCATATTTAACTTTAAAAACCCTTATAAATAGAATAAAAATAAATAAAATATAATTATTATTTTATAATAAGTTAGTATAAAATATACTAATTAATTAATTGATTCAGACTTTTACTATTAATGTATTCTAATGGATTATAATGCAATATCCCGTTATAACAATATTAAGAGCTCTCTATATATAATAACAATATAGAGATCTATAAATTTTTTTCTTTTTTCTTTATGTAGAGTTACAAGACTTTAAATTAACATCGATAAATAATTTATCCGAATAGATCGAGTAATATATATATATATCTATATATATATAGATAGATATACCGCTTTCTCCGTAAAACTTGCGTCCATTATTCACCGTCGTGACTTCAGGTTTTCCATATCACGTGGTCTCCCATTCAACGACGCTTAACTTTAAACAGTCCGCGTTTATAGTTGGAGCGTCCCCTTCCTCCGTGACGAGCGATTGACTTGGGATCTTAAGCCGCCCAGAGTTGGTGAAGCATCTTTATCTTCCAGGCGGCCAATTCAATCAAGTTTCAGAATTCTCTCAATTTGATAAATGAAACGAAATTCTCGGATGCCTCCGAAATTTCTTGAAACTTGCTTTCCCACTTCCTTTATTCCCGCATCTCGACAAGTTATCCACGTGTTTCATTCCGCAGTTGTCAAAGCAGGTTTCGGAGGGCCAAGAAGGCTACTTATTTTGCGAAGAATTTTTGGAGAATATGTTGTTCGACTCTGGTTCAATGTATTTTTTGGAGTAGAGTCATTTGGATCTCTATTTTGGCATATGTTTTATGTACTATGTTTGCTTTTTGTAATTGGGGATGAATGAAAAACCATGTTTTTACTGGTTTTTTTGGTAAACAGTCTTGTACTATTTGATTCAGAATTGAATAACAATATCATGTTTTTTTTATAGGAATCCCTAGATCCCTTTTAAATGGAGCTATGCTAGTGTAATCCAAAATGGTTTTATAGAAATTAATTTTATAGGAATTATCTAGTACATAATTCATTATGGAGCTCATGACAGTTTGTTTTTATTTCAGTAATGTTTATTTCCTTGTTTATAACAGTTAAAAGGAAGATATTAAGATAGATCACTTGAATCTTATAATATCTTAATTCTCTATTATCCAATAATTCTTTGTCATACCATATTTTCTTTTTAAATCTTTTTTAAATTTAGATGTAATAATACTTTTATTGTTTATCTTATTCTTGTACATATGTGAGAGAGAATGAGCAATGTTAATTTTATTGTTTATGCTAGTTATTAAAATAAAGTACCTAATCTTATAACATCTTAATTCTCTATTATCCTCCAATTCTTTATCAAATCATATCTTCTCTTTAATTTTAAATGTAATAATATTTTTATTATTTATCTTATTCTTATACATATATGTGTGAGAATAACACCTATTTCATTTTTTAAAAATTACAATTTTAATAAAGATTTTATAATATATTAATGATAAACTAAAATTACAAATTTTTAACCTACTTCGTATAGATATCTATTTTAATATTAAAGATTTTATATTTTACCAAGATTTTGTACTTTATTCTGAGGGTGGGTGCAAATATTTTCATAATTTTGTACTCATAAGTGGCTTATATTTTCAAGGATTTGATGTTTTTTTCACATAGAAGATGGCTTAAATGGATATATACTTCTTTATTTTATTTTAATGTTTTATATTTTCATATTATTTTTTATTTTAAGTTAATAAATTTATATTTATAACATATGAATATGTTAGAAATAGTAATTATTTCTTTTAGTTTAGTTTTTATTTTAGTTCCTATTTAGAAGTTACGATATTAAATTTATATCTATAACACATGAATATGTTAGAAATATCAATTACTTCTTTTAGCTTAGCTTTAGCTTTAGCTTTTACTTTAGTTCCTATTTAGAAGTTCAGTTAATAAAACATGCAACAACACGTTTGCTAGGTTAGATTTCTTAGGGTTTCCATAAATATTTAAATACACATTCAGATTTGGTTTGTAATGCATTAGTTGATGTTCCGTTTATCAATAAAGATTGAAAAGCTGTAACTTATTCTGCATAATCTTTGTGTTTATTTTTGCCTCCAACCTTCACAATATAAATTCATTTAATTACTCTCTTGCAATGCTTATATTTAATTATTCTATCTACAATGTCTTGAACTTAAAAATTAATTTACTACCAATAATAAATAAAATTATCAATGATCTATTTTAATATTATTATTATTATTTTATTTCAAATTTTATAATATATTATAATAAAACTCCACTTTATCATTTAGAAATATATATTATTATAAATTTAATAGAAATTCATGATATATATATATATATATATATATAAACCTGTAATATCTCAATAATTTGTTCTAAGGCGATCATAGTTTTATGTTAAGGCCATCATAGTCTTATGTTTATCCCTGTAACACCTACATAGTATCATGTTTGACCTTATTTGAGAATGTAATTCCCTAGTTGTGGTTGCGAGAATATTTAGGTTATAGTTTTAGTCATAGTTTTATAGTTTTAGTGCTAGTTTTCTAAGTTTTATGTTAGATTAAACCCTCGCCTTCTTATTGTTCAAAACAAAATTTCATTTCATTTCCCTCACGCTGTCCTGGTATTATTGTCTGAGCTTTATATCCAAGTCACTGGAGTCGATGATGTAGCTACAGTCAAGATGCATACAACACTCCACTTGGAAGTTGAAGTATATGGTTTCTCTAGATGGCATGCAAAGCAGTGGTTATGCTATAATTTTGCATCAACGCCAAACATATCGAGCGACTTCCAAGGCACCATGGAAGCTCTACTGAGTCAACTCAGGTGGATAAAAATACTTCTAAAGCGTACTTTCTACATGAACGCACAGACGAATGAGCTCATAACAACAGAGTAAGATGGAACCACTTACCGCAAGGTGGAGTATTCAAGTCTACGACTTCCTTTCTCTTTGCTGTTGGGGTTTCTTGCTCTTCTTTTGTTCGAAGGATTGTTCCTATTGTGATTGGTTGTGTTGCAGCTTGTGTAGGGATGCAAGCCAAGAGAGTGCAAAGAGCTTGTAGAATCGAGTTCCATGATCCCGGCGTCTTCTTACCATTCGTCGTTCATGAGCCCAGCTGTGTCGTCGTTCAAGCCCATCGGAAATAGGCCGGCGAGCTCTATGATCCCATGGCTCAAGAACCTCTAGTTGTCATCATCGACGTTCTTGTCGGGAAGGTTGATTCACGGCGACAACTCGACCAGTGCATCGATGACTCCGCATCTGAGCTTCTGGATAGGCTGTGGTGTAGAGACGAAGCTAGAAGGGGATGCCATGGTTAAAGTGGTTTCCAACAAGAGAAATGATTGTCCTAACTCGGGTTTCTCGTCCCCCATGAGCCTGTGGCCAAATTTCGTGGCATCCTCCACCTCCGTGAGTCCGGGGCGCCACGCCAAGCTGGCCACGCAACTGACCAATACTGTGGTGGGCAAATGGTGTCAAGCTGGCCACGCAGCTGACCAATACTGTGGTGGGCAAATGGTGTTGGATGGGCAAGAATCAGATGATGAAGTCGTTCCCCTCCGCGGCGTCTTCGTCGCCCACGTTTAATCTAATGACGTCTGCTACGCAGCTTCAGCAGGACATTGCAAGGGAAGGTGGCAGGCGAGGAGTAGAGGTTATTATTGCCACTGTTTCAAGAAGGCATGGATGCATCATATGAGTTTTCCTTCAGTAGCGTTGCATTCAAGCTGTGCTAGGGCGTGAGGATTCATGATGATGCGGGGAAGAGATTCAATCCGATGATCTAGAGCTTACAATAGGGTCTTTCAAGTCATCCTCTTCAAAGATAAGATCTGACCAAGAATCCTTGTTTTCTATTGAAGAGTAGCTTGTACTGAGAACCCTTCTTTTCTGTTAAAAGTGTATCTATTTTGCAAGAAGACGAAAAAACCATCCATCATTACATAGGCATTAACTGCAATCCCCTTTTGGTTACTTGATTACAATGTGCAATCCCCCGTTGGCTATTTGATTACAATGTGTAATTGTCCTTCTCCATCTTGAATTGGCTGAGATGATTCATATGGGATTACTGGTTGGGTCGAAGAGATGCATTCTACAGTTTACTAGGGGATGTGTAACTCCTTCAGTGTGTGTTTATGTTAGAGTTGACATGTGTTCTTTTTAAAAAATTATAAAAAATATAAAAAATAACATGTCTACTCAAATTAGATTGTTGAAACATTTTCTGGCTTGCATTACCGGCTGATTGTTTGCTCGACCTACCATCCACGATATGTGAGGAATTTTGTTGAAATTTAAGGAGTTTGTACCTCGAGAGATTTGATCCCTCTCAAGACTTAATAGATCCATTTTAAAGATAGATCTATACTGGTACTAATGCTTCTACCTATGATAACATACATAAATAAGACATGCACCAAGCCAACCAACAAAAAGCACACAGATATAACACCTTGTGTAAGGAATATATTCACTCGCAAACAAGGAAAATCAATCCAAAAAGAGCCCTTTAAACAATGCTCCTTCAGTTTGGAATAGTTGTTTATCACAAGAATAAGGCTCTGTTGCTTATAGAAAGTTTGCTCTGAAACTAGAGAGACTAAATGTTTATGAAAGTTGTTTATCCGAACTAAAATGAAACTAACTGTTAAATCTAAAAATGCAATATATATGTCCATAGATAAAAGAAAGAAATTTGTAGTAGCTACTAAAACTATAACTAATTTAATCTAATTACCTAGAGTATACCTTATCCAAGCTGAGAGTAATTTAAAACTAAGAGATCGTTATGTAAATTTGAGTAAAATATTGACAATGATATGATTACATCCCAAAACAAAGTTTAATAATAACCGCGCCATATTAAAATTTAACTATATGTATCACCATAACAATAAGACATCTATTATCACATGAACAATATCTTATTAAATAAGATTGAAATAAAATGTATCCGATGAGTATATGAACATGTATGATAGTAACAACAAAGGATTATACTAACAATGTATATATAAACATGAAAAAAATAACAAGATTTTACAGTAGTGAGATAAAATTCATAATAATATCAAACATGAAGATGTTGTCACATAATCAACTTGTTATTGAATAAGTTAAAAACAGCTGCACAGGCTACATATCACTTCTATAGAATTCTTTCATGCTACCCTTCGAACTCCCATCGAGATTAGAATGAGTTTTTATTTATAACATAAGACTGTAATTAACTAACCTACCACTCATGCATCAAGACCTGCTCTTTGCACCGAGTAAAATGAGGTGCTCCCCATCTTAGTATGGGTGAGATGTTGTAACATGCCTTTGTTACTAACAAAATAATTAAAAAATTTCATGTCCGCTCCTAAAATAAAAAATTAAATTATGGAAAATATTTAATCATAAAATAAAATATTATGAAAAGTAATTAAAAAATAGATATTCCTTTATAAAATAAAAACTTAAAACTTAAACCCTAATCTATCAATCAAGAGAGATCAAATTTCTTGAGTTTAAATTTAAAAAAAAAATACATCTCAAGAAATTAGATCCCTCTCGGTGCTTGATAGATACGGGTTTAAGATGAATCTATGTCGATTTAGTACAATGACATAATTTACCAATAATATACTCAACATAAATGTCCATTACATATGAGATGATGACACTTCCCGTTGTCGTCATCTAAACACAACTAAATCCACCCAATTTGGCCACATAGATTTTTGGTACGAGATAGTTTGTTGTGAATAATGAGATGAGCGTAGTTGCACTTACACTACAATGTGAGCTGCAGAATATGTCTTTAATGCTATCTTGAGTCTACATAAATGAAACCATGAATCTAGGAAGTTCCTAGGATGATATGGAGGGCATGAACTTCCTCATTAAATGTGACAAAACTAAAAAGGGATCTATTACAAACATTAATTAAATTTAGGGAAATATTTTCATACTAAGAAGCTATAGGAAATTAAGCTACAAGATTTCCTTCGGAAAAATGTAAGTTAGAATGAGCCTACATAATGCATGATTCTATAGGTGTTCTTATAAAAATAGATGAAATGAAATAACATGGAAAATGAAGTGAGGTCATTATGTGTGTCACGGGCTATACAATATCATCTACGTTTTCATGAATGGAATCCTTACACTTCCTCCTAGAGGTCAGCTTATATTTGGGCCACAATTGGTTTTTACTAAACTGGTTGTGGGCCAAAAACGCCTCCCAACTCTCAGCTATCTAAGAGATCTTGTGTTTTACCAAAACCTTAATCAAAATATAGTGGAAAAGGATTATGTCAATGTCACCTATAGTTTTATGAACGGTGATAGACATCTTTTTTGGGCTGCTCAATAGATAATAGGGAATGTCTAGTGACTGACCATTGAACACTAAAATAAACCTCAAATGGTATAAATATGTAGATGATAACTTGCCTTCATAGGTAATATACATTTGGATGAGATGAAGGACGACTTGCCATTTTTTCTTGAATAGGCTCACCCGGACACCATTCCTAACATCGATTTCCTGCCTAGGGTTCTTTAGATATTGCTCCAAGGAGCCCCTATTGATCCTACCTCCTTTGAACCACTTTTCTCCTCTTTGCAGAAGCTCAGTGGCTTGCACCAAGAAATACTCAGAAAGATGAAGGTCAAGATCCCCAAATCGAGCATTTTCACCATCAAATGATAACACGAATGCCTAGGTAACTTCGATATTGAACCCATCAAATTTTATGAGAATGGAAGCCAACCAATCCATTGGAATGAGGGTAGGTATTTGTCATAGGATTCAAGTAACTCGGCTCTAGCTATTCCGAATCACAAGACAGGGGCCATGAGAAAGATTGAGGGTTTGAATAGAGAGTGAAGGATGGGATAAACTAGGGCCAAATTGAAACATAGAGAAACAACCTCCTTTGTCCTTTGAGGCCACATCAAAATATTTCTACAAGAATCATAAAACTTCATTGAACTAAAGATATGAAAATATAGGGAGTACTGAGTGAATGATGACAATTCATGGCTCTATAAGGTTAGAATTAGGGTCTGGTTGATTTTGAAGGCCATATGAATACATGAGCAATCGATTAATGAGTCATCATTACACATTATGGACTTGCCAAATGTAAGTCATAAATATAAATGAGTGACAATTTGTGAATATTGAAATATGAGATTAAGATATTGGGATATTTAAGCATAACATTCAACAATATAGAGGTATGAATTATATAGGTTATAAATCATATTAAATTGCAATAATATACCTCTTATTGAAAAAATATAACAACACTCTTTTACTCAATAAGGAGCCACTTAGGTCTTATGAAAAAATCATCAAGTAGTCATGAGGAATTGAAATTTAGGAGTTGCAAAAAAATTTTAACCATCACTTGGCCACTTGGCCATATAGGATGTCTAAAATAATTATCTAATTTGAGGACAATTTCCGTGGAATTCAACACAGAATATTAGCTAAGAACAAAATTGACCAAGGAATGAATTTAAGAATAATGTGTGTTTTTCAAAGCTACAAAAATTGTTGTTTGAATGACTAATGAATAAAATATTTCTCAGATAACATAAAAATTGTTGTTTGAATGACTAATGAATAAAATATTTCTCAGATAACATGATTGTGGAATCCATTAATAAGTTTACGGAGCTCAGAATGCTGAAATCAGTAGTGATGACAGAGAAGAACGTGAAACCAAAATAAAATCACAAGTCTTTCAATCATAACACATATTTGTTTAAACCTTAAATAACACCTTGTAATCTCATGGCTTTATCATATTAGTCCCATAAAAGATTCGAAAACAACACTTGAAGAACTAAATCAATGAAACAATAGATTTTTTACAACCTTTGCCTATGAGGTATAATAAGAGCCTTTTATAAAATGAAAGGTGCTTGTTCGGCGACAACAATACACAACAACTTCTCTTCACTGCAGATGGATTAAATGCACAAAGTATGATACTAGCCTTAAGTAGATCGCATAGAAATGTATGAATAAAAATTATCCTCACTTTAGATGGATTAATTGCATTGGCCGTGAGACTGGTAGTAGGGGTATCCAAAGCTACCTAGAGAATATATCTAATTGGCCGTGAGACTGGTAGTAGGGGTATCTAAAGCTACCTAGAGAATATATCTAAGAGAGTGTAGGTTTATGGAAAATGGCACGTAGGTAGCAGATAATCATTGTTTAAAATGTGGACATGTAACAACCATTTTCAATGCCATGACATTTGTTTAGTAAGTGTCCACTACCACATACTGTAAATGACACAACTTGTATTGTAAATGACACAACGCATACCCAGGGAGCTGCCCCTACCACCACGTGCATCACCACAACATCTTTTACAAAGAATGCACATTAATGAATTGTTACCGATAACTCTCACGTTTAAATCTAAATTCATCATAGACGAGTATATCAATTATTATGATGCTTTTAAAATTTCAATGAATATGATCTATGCCACCCACGAAGTCAATAAGGGGACAAGGAATTCGACTAAATAATTCAATCTATTTTATGGAGGAAGCAAATAATACCAGATTGAATAAGGAAACCAATCCACAAAATAACCAAACATAAATTACTAAAAGGGATAGACTGTAAAAACCAATCGCAGGAAAAAGGCTGTATTCCGTTCAATAACAGAGATTACAATTAGGAATTTCTACATCCATACATTTCTCTTATTCCTTTACTCCTCTCCAATATTCCATATAAATACATGTGTGAAGGAGTTACGTATGCCACAAGTTAGAGAAACTTCCAACCAACCAACGGTTAGACAAACCATCTTAGTTATTGTTAATGTTAATTAGTTGTCACATTTTCTAACCAGCTCCACCTTGACAACAAATGATCTAATACTTTGTCGAAGACTATTCATCACTTCTTTTTCAAACCAAGAGAAGCCACACACCACCGTAGCTTCTTTAATAACACTAGTTTTGTAAACATATCTACAGAATTTTCTCGAGTATGAACCTTTTTCAAATCTACTCCACCTTCACTAATGGCTTGTCTTACAAAATGATACTTTACATGAATATGTTTAGTCTTACTATGGTAAACATGGTTTGTAGTCAAATGTTGGGCCTTACCCAAGTGGGGCAATTTTGAGCAAGGACTTTTGGAACTGCGAAGCGGAGCACAGTTCAGATAAAGTACTCTTTTGTACATGTTTTGGGGATACTGCGAAGATGCGCACAACACGATAGAAGAAGTGCTGCGAAGATTAGTGCTGTGAGGATGCAGTACTGTGAAGTGTCCAGTCTACAAGGATCCAACAGGGAAGAGTGTTGGACGGGAAGATGGCACGTATTCTGGTTAGACCGTCCGTGGTCTATTTTTGGTAAAGATGCTCCAGGAATGCCAAGTGGTGGGCAGGAGCAGATGGGGAAGAAAGAGACTAGTCGCACACACGAAATATACCACTACCTGAACGAGTCGCACAAGGCCGTTAGAGGAAAAACGGCTCGGTGAAAGCGACCTATTGGCACGCATGCGAAAAGAAGGTCGATAGCGACGTGGGCATGCATGAAGGGCAGGCCACGATGGGATATTCGCTACCAGGCACCAGCTAGCTCGATGAGTTGGAATCTGTAACTGTTTTGTAAACCTTAAGGGCTTTTGGTCTGCTGAATGTAAAGACATGACCTACGGGCATGATCTATAATTAAGGCATGATTTTGTAAGGGAAGGGTTACTCTTCATTTTTTTCATTGTTGCATGTTGTTAGAGTCTGTTGAGGTAGAATTTGTTGTAAAGGATCTGCAACTGAGTGCGCAAAGACCTATGTAAGAGAGAAGAGAGTCCGCAACTGAGTGTGTAGACTAAGAACGGTTGTACCCTTCCCTAAAAGATCAATATTAACAACCCTTCTTGTGAACGTAGCCTCCATCCGGGGGGTGAACCACGTTAAATCTTATGTAATGTGATTATGTGTATGTGTTGTTACTTATTTGCTTATATTGAATGCTGTATCTTCATTTACCAATGGTATATTAATGCTTTTGTATGTATTTGCCATAAGAAAGAGAGATGGGAATAATATGTTAAGCATTGTATGAATGACTGGATGTTGAATTCCTAGTACTCAAGTTTGAACAAGTATCAGTTTATCAAACAATTACAATTGTGTATGAAAGGTCAGATCGTATACTCTTGCGACATACAACATAGGCCGCACACAGTATTATGTTGTTCATCTACTTGTAGTTTTGGTAAGGGCACTTAGCCCAAGATGGTAGGTGATTGCTTGAGAATATCAAGTAGAGACATTGAGTATTTGTCAATTTTGGTGAGAAGGCATGTAAGTCAGTCACACTACCCCTTTAGTATTGTTGTGGCCGAACCGCGCAGTCTCTGGACTCACAGGTATCGCAGCAGTCAGTTGGAGTATCGCGGACCACGACGTAGTCTATTGTCGCATTATCCTTGATTTGCAGTGCCAGTCCATTAGTGCGCTGTGCATCTAGACTGGTCAAACCACTCATCACCCACTGTGGAAACCTGGTTCCGCATTGCCCCCATAGCTACACCTCGGGTGAGACTTCAACCTGTTCGCAGGTTGATGCTGAAAGGGTCGGTGCGAAGGGGTTTTGTTGGTTAAGTAAAACCGCGAAGAACCTGGGTCTATCTTGAAAACCCTTTAGATCAAATTATAAGCCAACATCAAATGTATAGCACTTTGGCTATCACAGAAAACAGGCACACTGTTTTGCAACCTTCCAATTTCTCCAAGTATACCTTTCAGCTAAATTGCCTCTTTGCAAGCATGTGAGGCAACAATGTATTCAACCTCTGTAGTGGATAAAACAACTGTTTCCTAAAGCTTTGACATCCAACTTATAGCTCCACCTACAAGAGTAAAAACATATCCATAAGTAGACATTCTCTTGTCCAAATCACCTGCAAAATCTGAATCAACAAAACCGCATATAGAATCACTATTATTATTAAAAGTGATACAATAGTCACTTGTGCCTCTTAGATAACGAAGCACCCATTTCACTGCATTGCAATGTTCTTTTCTCGTATTTTCCATGTATTTACTGACAACATCTATTGCATGTGAAATATGAGGTCTAGTACACACCATAGCATACATTAAACATCCTACTGCATTGGCATATGGAACACGAGACATATAATCCTTTTCTTCATCACTACTAGGACATAAACTTGAAGAAAGCTTAAAATGGGAAGCCAAAGGAACATTCACAGGTTTTACCTTATAATTCATTAAGAATCTTACAAGTATTTTCTCAACATACTTCTCCTATGAAAAATTAAGTTTGCCATTTCTTTTGTCTATGTGTATTTCAATACCCAAAATTTGTTTTGCAGCTCCAAGATATTTCATATCAAATGCCCTAGCCATCTGAGCCTTCAACTTGTCAATCTCGTCCATTGTTTTACTCACAATAAGCATATCATCAACATACAATACTAAGATAATGAATATGGCATCCATCCTTTTGAAGTACAAACAATGATCATACTCACTTCTAGTATAACCATGGCTCACCATGAAAGAATCGAAATTCTTCTACCATTGCCTGGGTGACTGTTTCAGGCCATACAGTGATTTTTTGAGCTTGCAAACTAATTTTCTTTAAGATGTTGCACAAATCCCTCTGGTTGTTCCATAAAAATATCATGTAAAAATGTTGTTTTAACATCTAGTTGCTCTAACTCCAAATCAAGCATTGCAACTAGTGTTAACATAATACGAATAGATAAAAGCTTGACAACTGGTGAAAAGATCCCATGATAATAAATACCTTCCATTTGAGAATACCCTTTCGTGACCAATTTGGCTTTGTATCTTTCAATCTTACCATCAATACCTTTCTTCAACTTGAAAACCCACTTACATCCAACAACCACTACAACAAAATACCCTTTTGGTGGGAGTTTTGCTACCCCCCCCCCCCAAAAGTTTTTTTAGGTCTTTGGGGGCGGTTCTTCAAAACCCCCCTCAAAAGTCCCGAAAATTGGACTTTTGGGGGTGGTTTTTTAAAAAAACCCCTTAAAAAGACCAATTGTCAGGATTTTTGGGGGCGGTTTTGTAAAACCCCCCCAAAGTCCAATTATTAATACTTTTGGTGGTGGTTGGTTAACCCCCCCCCCCGAAAGTCCAGTTTTCAATACATTTAAGTGTAGTTGTGGAAAAACCCCCCCAAAAAGTCTTCACCCCCTAAAAGTGGCTTGCGATGGTCTTGCTAACCCCCCCCCCCCAAAAAAAAAACCTTTTTTAAAGGTATTTGGTGGCGGTCATTAAAAACCCCCCTCAAAAGTTCTTAGAATTTGACTTCTCGGGGTGGTCTTTAAGAACCACCCTCAAAAGTCCTTGGAATTTGACTGTTGGGGGTGGTCCTTAAGAACCCCCCTCAAAAATCCTTAGAATTTGACTATTGGTGGTGGTTTTTAAAAAACACCCCCCATGTTCAAAATTGGTTTTTTGGGGATAGAGTCTAATAATGTTGCCCAATTAGATCAAGGTCTTCACCAAGGAATACTACTCGCACGTCAAAAAGGATGGACCCCTCTAATCATGGAAGGTGATTCCAAGATAATTCTCCACATGGCTACTGATATGCACCATGGCAAATCAAGCTCCAAAGTGGCGTCGTCATGGCGGTTGGGCGTAGTGCTTTCCTTCTCCCACGTCAAGTTGATCTGTTCACGTGGGACGATTTGACAGAAGCAGTTTTCCAGGATAGCTGCAAAGTTATCCAGGACCAAAACATGATGGTTTTTTGTGCGATAAGACATCATGTTGACGATAATCGAGACATGTAACTCTTGCAGTTGTCCGCATTCGACCTTTAACTCTTTCCTTTTGCAATTTTCTGCATCGACATTTAACTCTTGTCTTTTCATCCTCCTTCGCAGTTCTCGATCAATCTTTTCATCCTCCTTCGCAGTTCTTCGATGGGGGAAATGACGGAAGAAAATCATAACTATACCTCCTTGAGTTATTAAGATGTACCTCCTTCATTTATTAAGAGTTATTAAGATGTACCCGATTCATCATAACAGTCGATGGCAGGCGAGAATATATGGAGGCTCAAGGTGGAAACTGTGATCGTCATTGCTAGTTTTCTGCATGCATGCAAGTTTTGGTTATGGAGAAAGCCTCTGGTGAGAGGATGAAGGAGCCGCAAGATACTAACTATCATCCTGAGGTTGGAGATAATTCCAGTCGCAATAGGAAGAGAGGGCGTGGGGATTCTTGTTAGAAAAACAGGATCACAGAGCAATAACAATAAACAGAAATGCAAATATAATCACACATACACATTACAAGAGAGACACAGATATATCATGCTTCACCCAACTTGGGCTACGTCCACACTAAAGTTGCCAGTCCTTTTATTATACCATCTAGCAAATTGAAGGGATACAACCTGCAGCACAGCCGCTATAATTCCTCTTCACTGTCTCTATCACCTACCCAATTTCTGAAATTATTATTTTATTGGCAAAATACTTTATGTTAAATTTTAATTACAAAGTTTTGTACTTATGACCAAGTTTGGTCAAGGATGAATGTAATTACTGAATTATTATTATTTAATAAATTAAAGTAAGAGACAAACACCCAAGGGAACTGTTAAATGAGTGTTCACTGACCCACTAGGAGGAATGGAAGCTGTTAGAAGGAATGGGACAGATGGCAGCAATTACACTTCACCACTAGCTATTGGTTATGGGACAACTACCCCTACAAATGTGGCATTATCCCCCAGGTGGAGGGAGTGAGTAGGCAACTCATTTAATGACTAGTTATCAATTGAAAAGGCCTAGGAAGCCTACATAAGGCAAATTCAAATTGAGCAGGCAACTCTTACACAATATTTTCTGTAGAAATATTCCTCATGTGCATCAAGTGATGACTGAGAGATTCGAATAGGGAGGCTATGTGAGTGCATTGTAAGTCTGCAAATTATTCTAAGAAGGAGAACCAAAGGTGTTGGTGCAGGTCCCTTTGACTCCTAAGTCTTTCAGACTGGATAACTATTACTACTGCAAGTTGAGGTCTTAAGCTTCTAATTTTCTTCCTCCTGGTGGTTTAGTGAACAGGCTCGAGGGTCCTATGCAAGTAACTTGGCTGTCTTCAAGAATTGGTTGGGTGGAATAGGCTCCTTGGGCTATTTGTTTCCCTATAGATTAACCAGGTTTTGTTATTTCCTATTTTGTTTACAGTTTAATAATTCTGTTTAGTGAAATCATCAAACTCTGTTTTGTAAATGTATTTATTTCTGATTTTTGTTTAAGTCTGAATGATAAGCCTTGTTAAAAATCTGATTAGTAAATCAACTCTATATTTTTCCACATGGTGTTATTTACATCGTACTCTAGTATAGAGAAGCAAATTAAATAATAGATGAGAGATAGGCAAATTTCCATTTGATTGGAGAAATAATTATAGTAAGTGATTTGTTTGCCATTCTGACCTATATCTAAACAGAGTAAGAATTTATTGTATAAGCATAGATAGTGTTATAGGATTTTGTTGTTATTTCATAAAATATAAATCTAGTTTAATTTCTGCACAGTTGTGTATTTTCCTCCTATTTCTATTCAATTAAGATAGCAAACCAATTCAATTAAAATCATACATATCATGTTTCCCAAGTAATAGTATTTCCAAGGTACTTCTCACAATTGCAAGAATTAATGAACTTATAGTTTTCTGAACTTCATACATACTTAAATTTTGCATGAGTTTCATGTTTTGATTTCATATATCATTTGTTTATGGAATAGTCTCAGAAACTAATACATTACAAACCCTAACTTTGTTTTTAATATTTTCTTTCTCTGTGGATTTTCTCTTAACAACTGTAAAAATACATATATTCATTTCATAAAATCTAAGGTTTCTAGTATTTCGTTTTCCTACCATCTTTTCAAACTGAAAGTGAAGTTTTTGATTTCTTTGATCAATTTTGACATTCATATAATTCCAAGATCAAACCCTAAATAGATTCCTTACACACCGAAATACATTTCTAAGTTCATCTCAAAACCCTACTTATCGACTCTTGACTTCTATTGCAAAAACTTTTCAACTGTAGTAAACTTGATTATAGATTTCACATAGCCGAAAACATAAGCTTCAAACTCAGCACGAAATCGGGGCTAGGGTTCTAGCAACCCTACCAAAGGAACATTCGATTTTAGAAACATTATCAATAGCAAAACAACATTCTACAGTTACAGTTTAAAATCACACGCATCCATTCTTCAAACGTAGATTATGAGTGCTAAGTATCAAACCATTGTATTATAAACATAGGAGTACTGAAACCCTGTATAACAGCACAGTTTTTACAAATAATCAAAACCATGTCTCATATCAAGTCTTATAACTGACAACAATTCTTCGAAGATTGCAAAGCTATACTATGGCCAGAATGCCATGACAACAGAGATACATTTCACAACGCAGACTTGAAGCCTCGTTAAAACAAAGCAAAACCTAACCTGTACATTATCTTTGCCTACAACTTAACCTAACTCATCACTGAGTTGTTATCAACATCAAAACTGAGGGCTTATCGTCTTTACAACTTTGTTCAAACAAAAACTTAAAGATGGCCATCACTCCAGTTAAGGATTGCTTTTCAACTCTCGTCATTTTGTTTTCACCATGCCAAAGGTACTTACGAGGGTTTTATGAACCACCGAGGCTTACCAGGAGGGTGTTGCAACATCCTCAGCCTGATTTTTGAACATAGCAAACCTCCAGCCAACTTAAGCTGCCAGTTAGAATTTCAATGGGTTAAAAACAAAGAAGATTCAAGTATCGTTTTAAATTAAAAACACTACTACTTTTGTCATCGAAAGACTTACCCTAACAATGAAACTCCTGACGTTCAACACTTCACACTAGCAAGAAGATGAGCCTTAGTACTTGCAACATTTACGAGTTGCGAAGTCAAGAACAAATTTTATAACAGGAAGAATCGAACTCTAATTCCAAATCACACTCCATCAACTGACAAAAGAACCTCCTCACTCTTATAGTGGTTGAATCGTGGCTCTTCGTCACTAGGATCACTAGCCTGTAATCTTTAATAACTTCACTCACAGGTCTGAGATTTGAAACCTCCCAACAGCAAAAACTTCAAACCCTACATCGTAGCAACATTGTCGGCCCTTGCTACCTTATCACTAACACAAAAATGAATGATAGGGAGAACAATTTTCATTACTTACCCACGCAAAAATAGGGTTTCTTTGTCAACCCTAGATCTTGAGAAGATCAACAGTGGAAGAGTTTCCAACCGACACTGAATTTCTAGGAATAATGGCAATCAATACCACATTGATTGTTAATCTACCAAGTCGCCAACTCAATTGATATGAGTCATATCGAGACACAACGCAACATAGTATGGTAACTCTGTTACATAGAGAACATCCACATAAGCATCCACTTCGCACAACTGATAGGCTATGACACTTTCTATCATGTGAAAACCATTACATGGTTATCCAACATGACAATCCACCAAAGAATTAGATAGAAGCATAAATGACCCAGTCTCTATACTGTAAATCTACCAACTTTTGTTTGTAATGAATTTAATTCATGTACCTTCCATTATCAATACATTAGCTTATGCATTTTTGCATAGTGTAAACATTGCATCGTTAATATGTATAATCGCTACCATATAGGCATTGTATTTTAATGTCTTTACGTTTAAATATTCCATAACATTCTAATGTATGGAATTCAAATTTTATAGTTTGCAATTCTTTTCAGTTTAGGTATTATAATAATAGTAACACATCATTGATGTATGAATGCATAGTTTTTATGTCACATTATATTTCCATTTTAGTGATACATCGTGATATTGTATTGAAATCCAATAGTGATATAACATTAGTTAACATACATAATGTCTGAATATATATTTGCAAAATTATAGTATGCCACCTTATATCATCTCTATAGCTGGTGTTTAGACCTTAGGGAAAAGTCTATTTAGTTTCATGCTTTAGCCGTGCATTTTAAAATCATTGATAAATATGAAACTGAGGAATATTCTAAAGTCTTGTGGATAAAAAAATATATTCTGATAGTTTCACTTGATTTGGTAAAAACACTTTTCCTCGAGATTTCAAATAGAATTATAAATGGACAATTGTAACACTATTTTGATATTTATAATAATAGCAATGTAAACACTTTTGACGACATGATTTCAGTACTTTGGAACGTTGTAAGCCATCTTGGAAATAAGAATAGGAACCAAAATATCCATACCTCCAGTAAAATTGAATTGCATAGAAATACTTAGAAATTATCACAATACAATGACGTTACTCTTGAAAGAATCTTGTACTCTAATTTCTTACTGTTGTAGGAATTCTTACCCGTCTTTCTACACATGGGAAATAGAATTCAAATGTCTTAGCTAAACATAGCTAAGTAAACCCCAGGGTACCTCGTAGGACTCCTTTGACATCAAGGAAGCAAACTGTCAACATTCCTTCAAATTTTCACTTTAGTACAAATAGTGCATAGCTTATATTCACATTTAGAACTACGAATCTCATTACTTAGGATTTATAGTTAGACTTTTCAGTGTCGTAAGTATGTTAAAAGAATTATGATGTGTCGAAATATTTAAATGTCTTTAGCTAAAAAGATTCATTAATTAATTTGTCTTTGCTTTATGGTTTAACTAATCATTGCTACCTTCTTAAGCATTTATTACTTCTGCAATAAAAATGATAACATTTAATGTTGCTTTAAAATTTTAAATTTTTTATGAAATTATCGGGATGTTAGATGTGGTATCAGAGCTCATGTTCGAACTCTAGGCCTGAAAAGGGTCCAAGAACACGCAACAGAAATTTATTACAGCAGAAAATCTTACTAATTAAAATTTTAACTATGGTGTAATACAGAAATTACTTTAAGTTACAGGTATGGAGAACTCAGCTGAACATGTAGAATCCAGATTTCAACCAAACAACCATAGCTCAGGACAGCACTATGCAGAAGAAGGCCATGGGCAATTGAATAACAATTCATCAGAATTGTTATGTGCGTTTCAGGAATTAAAGGAAGAAATTAGATCTGTGAAACAAGACAATGAAAGAATTCTGAAATCACAAGAAGAGTTAAACCAAGTGCTGTTTGAATAGTGCCCAATTGATGAGCAGGAGATAGATAATGAAGATATCTCCAAGGCTGAGGATCTACGTCATGGTAAAAAAAGTAAGAAAATGAAAATCGATGATGTGAACAGTAGTTCGACATCATCAGGAGATGCTATTGAAGCACATAAAAAGAGGCATAACTATTCAAGCAATAGTAGTAAAGGAGATTACAAACCCAGAAAGAAAAGCCATAAAGAGTATGAACAGATTTCTAGGCAGTTGAAAAAGATTAGACCTTTAACTTTGAAAGGAGAAACTGAGAAGGGCGAGACAACTGAAGCATGACTGTCCGACATGAAGAAATATTTCCATATTTATAACTATTCAGAATCCTTGAAAGCAAAAATGGCTATATATAACTTGACCGAAAAAGCGGATATTTGGTGGCAAGACATCAAAAGAGTAAAGGGCATCAAGGATAAAGATGTAAAATGGAATACATTTAAACGATACTTCAAGAAGAAGTTATTATCTGAATAGTACTATGAAGAAAAATCCAAAGAATTCTACGATTTAAAACTGGGAAGTGTGAACATGAAGGAAATGAACAATAAATTTCTGAACTTGTTGAGATACGTACCATATCTCGTGGAAGAAAAACCGAAGATTCAAAGATACTTGAGTTGTCTACCTTTCAATATTAATGACATAATCGAGTATGACAGTCCAAAAACTTTGGAAGAGGCTATGAGAAAGGCAGTTTTCTATTATGACACTAATCGGAAAAGAGAAGGAATGTCAAACTGCAAAAGTCATAAGCCCAACAATTTTGAGCTGAAAAAGAAAAAATTCAGGTTCAGTGGGAATTCCGGGTTCCAAAAGAAAAAAATTTAGAATCGGAATTTTCAAATGATGTCAGTTGTTTGGAGTAAATGTAAAAATGATGTCAGTTGTTTGCAGTAAATGTAGTAAATGATGAGTTTATTTGTAAAGAGGACAAACTAAAATTAGAAGACAAACCTGTCCTAAAGGATTTTAAGGATATATTTCCTGAGGAGATTCCAGGATTACCTCGTAAAAGAGATTTATATTTTACCATCGAGTTAATACCAGGAGCAGTACCAAATTCTAAAGCTCCTTACAGAATGAATATACTGGAATTAAATGAATTGAAATCACAGTTGAAGGAACTGATTGATAAGAATTATATAAGACCCAACGTGTCTCCTTGGGGAGCACCTTTTATATTCTTTAAGAAGAAAGATGGTTCCCTAAGACTGTGCATAGACTATCGTCATCTTAATAAGATGACAATCAAGAATCGGTATCCGTTGCCCCGCATAGACGATCTATTTGATCAGCTGCATAGAGGAACAATATTTTCAAAGATTGATCTAAGGTCAGGATACCATCAAGTACGGGTTAAGGATGAAGATATTTTCAAAATAGATTTTAGAACTCGATATGGACATTACGAATTTGTAGTCATGCCATTTGGCTTGACTAATGCCCCGGCTGTATTTATGTGTTTGATGAACAATATTTTGCACAAATACTTAGATAAATTTGCAATTGTGTTTATATATGACATTTTAGTGTATTCTAAAAGCAAAGAAGAGCATGATGAACATCTACGGATTATCTTACAAGTCCTGAGAGATCATCAACTATACGCTAAGTTTAGTAAGTGTGATTTCCACAAGGACAAAATTCAGTATTTAGGACACATAATTTCTAAAGAAGGAATCTCAGTAGACCCTGACAAGATAAAAGCCATTAATGATTGGCCGGTTCCTAAGGATGTGTCAGATGTAAGATCATTTATGGGTATTACTGGATATTACAGAAAATTTATAGAGGGTTTTTCAAAGATTGCAAACCCCATAATCTCCTTATAGAAGAAAGGGAAGACATTTGTGTGGGATCAGAAATGTTCTGACAGTTTTAAGAAGTTAAAGGAATTGTTGACTACAACACCTGTTCTAAGGATAGCAAATCCTAATAGAGATTTCATAGTTTGCACAGATGCTTGTAATGATCGACTCGGTGGAGTCCTAACACAAGAAGGGCATGCGGTGGCATACAAATCAAGAAAGCTGAAAATACATGAGAAGAATTACTCTACGTATGATTTAGAATTATTAGCAGTAATTCATGCTTTAAAAATGTGGCGTCACCACCTTATTGGTAGAAAATTCACTTTATTGACAAACAACATGGGTCTGAAATATTTATTAGATCAGACAAATCTAAATGCTAGACAAGCTAGATGGTTAACTTTCTTAAGTGAGTATGATTTCGAAATTCAGCATATTAAAGGGAAAGAGAAGAAGGTTGCAGAAGCATTGAGTCGTAAAGAAAAACTGAATTTTATTTCAGCCATCAGTACTTACTCAATAGATTTAGAAAATCAGATCCTTGAAAGCAGTCAAACGGATGAAGAATATATAAAATTAAAGGAAAAGACAACAAACAACAGTTCTGAAAATTTTATGGCATATTACATAATGAAGGAAAATGGACTATTGCTATACAAAAACAGATTGTATGTACCTAACATACTAGAAATAAAAATTATGATTTTAAATGAGATGCACAAAATCCATTATTCTGGCCATCCAGGTTATCAGAAGACCATTACTATGCTCAGGAAAGAATACTATTGGCCCAAAATGAAAGATGAAGTAGCAAAGTACATAACTAAATGTTTGGATTGTCAAAACGTGAAAGTTGAACATCAACATCCTGTCGGATTGTTACATCCATTACCTATACCAAGTTGGAAATGGGAAGTGATAAGCATAGCCTTTATTATAGGACTACCCAAAAATCAAAAACAAAATGACTCTATCATGATGGTAGTAGACAAAATGAGCAAAGCAACACACTTTATACATGTGAAGACTACTCACAAGGCTCCCGACATTGCAGAAATTTTCATGAAACAGATTTTTCGACTACATGGTATTCCAAAAGTCATAATTTCAGACCGTGACTCTAAATTTACTGGAAAATTTTGGAGATCCTTGTTTAAAGGGTTGAATACAACCTTAAATTTCAGCACAGTATTTCATCCACAAACGGATGGACAGACAGAAATGGTGAATCAATTTTTAGAAGACTTACTGAGAATGTATGTTAAGGATCAGCTTGGTAAGTGGGAAGACTACTTACACTTGGCAGAATTTGCATATAATAACCATTATCATGCATCATCTAGACTTAGCCCATTTGAAATTCTTTATGGTAGGAAATGTGATACACCTGTTTCTTGGAATGACCCAGTAAATAGAGTTGTTTTAGGACCTGAATTATTGCAGGAGTTAGAACTAATTGTGAAATAGGTACAAGGAAATTTAAAAGCTTCCCCAATATAGGCAAAAGAGCAAAATAGATCTAAAAAGGACTTATAAAGAGTTCCAGGTTGGTGAACATGTGTTCCTCAAGGTAAGACTGAAAAAGATTTCATTGAAATTGGGAAGTTGTGCCAAGTTGGCACTCAAGTATTGTGGTCCTTTCGAAATATTGTCTAGGGTTGGACCAATGGCATACCAACTAGCTTTGACACCAAATTTAAAAATACATAATGTTTTTCATATATCATTTTTAAACATGTATGTACACGATGCTACTCATGTTGTAAACTAGAATGATGTACAGGTGGGACAAGATGGAGATTTTTAGGTGGAATCGGACTGTATCCTCAAAAGGAGGGAAACTCTGCTCTGAAATCGCACCATTGGGAAAATGAAGGTGCAATGGAAGCACCTTAGCCCAGAAGAGGCAACCTGAGATTTGGAGAGTAGTATGAAGGAAGCATACCCAACTTTGTTATAGGAACACTCAGAGAGTGATTTACCAACATTGAGGATGATGTTGAGACTTAAGGGGGGGTGTATGTCACCTACCCAATTTCTGAAATTATTATTTTATTGGAAAAATACTTTATGTTAAATTTTAATTTCAAAGTTTTGTAATTATGACCAAGTTTGGTCAAGGATGAATGTAATTACTGAATTATTATTATTTAATAAACTAAAGTAGTAGACAAACACCCAAGGGAACTGTTAAATGAGTGTTCACTGACCCACTAGGAGGAATGGAAGCTGTTAGAAGGCATGTGACAGATGGCAACAATTGCACTTCCCCACTAGCTGTTGGTTATGGGACAACTACCCCTACAAATGTGGCATTATCCGCTAGGTGGAGGGAGTGAGTAGGCAACTCATTTAATGACCAGTTATTAACTGAAAAGGCCTAGGAAGCCTACATAAGGAAAATTCGAATTGAGCAGGCAGCTCTTACACAATATTTTTTGTAGAAATATTCCTCATGTGCATCAGGTGATGACTGAGAGATTCAAATAGGGAGGCTATGTGAGTGCATTGTAAGTCTGCAAATTATTCTAAGAAGGAGAACCAGAGGTCCTGGTGCAAGTCCCTTTGACTGCTAACTCTTTAAGACTGAATAACTATTACTATTGCAAGTTGAGGTCCTAAGCTTCTAAGTTTCTTCCTCCTGGTGGTTCAGTGAACAGGCTCGGGGGTCCTAAGGCAAGTAACTTGGCTATCTTCAGGAATTGGTTGGGTGGAACAAGCTCCTTGGGTTGTTTGTTTCCCTACAGATTAACTAGGTTTTGTTGTTTCCTATTGTGTTTACAGTTTAATAATTCTGTTTAGTGATATCATCAAACTCTGTTTTGTAAATGTATTTATTTCTGTTTTTTTTAAAGTCTGAATGATAAGCCTTGTTAAAAATATGATTAGGAAATCAACTCTATATTTTTCCACATGGTGTTATTTGCATCGTTCTCTAGTATAGAGAAGCAAATTAAATCATAGATGAGAGATATGCAGATTGCCATTTGATTGGATAGATAATTATAGTAAGTGATTTGTTTGCCATTCTGACCTATATCTAAACAGAGTAATAATTTACTGTATAAGCATAGACATTGTTATAGGATTCTGTTGTTATTTCATAAAATATAAATCTAGTTTAATTTCTACATAGTCATGTATTTTCCTCCTATTTCCATTCAATTAAGATATCAAACAAATGCAATTAAAATCATAGATATCATGTTTCCCAAGTAATAGTATTTCCAAGGTACTTTTCACAATTGCAAGAATTAATGAGCTTATAGTTTTCTTAACTTCATACATACTTAAATTTTGCATGAGTTTCTTGTTTTTCTTTCATATATCATTTGTTTATGGAATAATCTCAGAAACTAATACATTACAAACCCTAAGTCTGTTTTTAAGCATCGTATTTTCTTTCTCTGTGGATTTTCTCTTAACAACTGTAAAAATAAATATATTCATTTCATAAAATCTAAGGTTTTGAGTATTTCATTTTCCTACCATCTTTTCAAACCGAAAGTGAAGTTTTTGATTTCTTTGATCAATTTTGACATTCATATAATCCCAGGATCAAACCCGAAATAGATTCCTTACACACCGAAATACATTTCTAAGTTCATCTCAAAACCCTACTTATCGAATCTTGACTTCTATCGCAAAAACTTTTCAACTATAGTAAACTTTATTGTAGATTTCACATACCGAAAAACATAAGCTTCAAACTCAGCATGAAATCGGGGCTAGGGTTCTAGAAACCCTGCCAAAGGCACATTCGATTTTAGAAACATTATCAACAACAAAACAACATTCTACAGTTACAGTTTAAAATCACACACATCCATTCTTCAAAAGTAGATTATGAGTGCCTAAGTATCAAACCATTGTATTATAAACATAGTAGTACTAAAACCCTGGATAACAACACAGTTTTTGCAAATAATCAAAACCATGTCTCATCTCAAGTCTTATAACTGACAACCATTCTTCGAAGATTGCAAAGTTGTACTATGGCCAGAATGACATGACAACAGAGATACATTTCACAACGCAGACTTGAAGCCTCGTTAAAACAAAGAAAAACCCAACCTATACATTATCTTTTCCTACAACTTAACCTAACTCATCACTAAGTTGTTATCAACATCAAAACTGAGGGTGTATCCTCTTTACAACTTTGTTCAAACAAAAACTTAAGGAAGACCATCACTCCAGTTAAGGATTTCTTTTCAACTCTCGCCATTTTGTTTACACCATGCCAAAGGTACCTAGGAGGGTTTTATGAACCACCGAGGCTTACTAGGAGGGTGTTGCAGCATCCTCAGCTTGATTTTTTAACATAGAAAACCTCTAGCGAACTTAACCTGCCAGTTAAAATTTCAATGGATTGAAAACAAAGAAGATTCAAGTATCATTTTAACTTAAAAACACTATTGCTTTTGTCGTTGAAGACTTACCTTAACAACGGAACTCCTGAGGTTTGACACTTCACACCAGCAAGAAGACGAGCCTTAGCACTTGTAGGATTTACGAGTTGCGAACTCAAGAACAAATTTTATAACAGGAAGAATCAAACTCTAATTCCAAATCACACTCCATCAACTGACAAAATAACCTCCTCACTCTTACAGTGGTTGAATCCTGGCTCTTCGCCACCAGGATCACTAGCCTGGAATCTTTAAGAACTTCACTCACAGGTCTGAGGTTCGAAACATCCCAACAAAAAAAACTTCAAACCCTACATCGTAGCAACACTGTCGTCCCTTGATACCTTACGACTAACGCAAAAATGAATGACAGGAAGAACAATTTTCATTACTTACCCACGCAAAAGTAGGGTTTCTTTGTCAACCCTAGATCTTGAGAAGATCAACAGTGGAAGAGTTTCCAACCGGCACTTTGAATTTTGAGGAATAATGGAAATCAATACCACATTGATTGTTAATATACCAAGTCGCCAACTCAACTGATATGAGTCATATCAAGACACAACTCATCTTAGTATGGTAACTCTGTTACATAGCGAACATCCACATAAGCATCCACTTCGCACAATTGATAGGCTATGACACTTTCTATCACGTGAAAACCATTACATGGTTATCCAACATGACAATCCACCAAAGAATTAGATAGAAGCATAAATGACCCAGTCTCGATACTGTAAATCTACCAGCTTTTGTTTGTAATGAATTTAATTCCTGTATCATCCATTATCAATACATTAGCTTATGCATTCTTGCATAGTGTAAACATTGCATCGTTAATAAGTATAATCGCTACCATATAGGCATTGTATTTTAATGTCTTTACGTTTAAATATTCCATAACATTCTAATGTATGGAATTCAAAGTTTATAGTTTGCAATTCTTTTCAGTTTAGGTATTATAATAATAGTAACACATCATTGATGTATGAATGCATAGTTTTTATGTCACATTATATTTCCATTTTAGTGATACATCGTGATATTGTATTGAAATCCAATAGTGATATAACATTAATTAACATACATAATGTCTGAATATATATTTGCAAACTTACCATATGCCACGTTATATCATCTCTATAGTTGGTGTTTAGACCTTATGGAAAAGTCTATTTAGTTTCATGGTTTAGCCATGCATTTTAAAATCATTGATAAATATGAAACTGAGGAATATTCTAAAGTCCCGTGGATACAAAAATATATTCGGATAGTTTCATTTGATTTAGTATAAACACTTTTCCTCGAGATTTCAAATAGAATTATAAATGGACAATTGTAACACTGTTTTGATATTTATAATAATAGCAATGTAAACACTTTTGACAACGTGATTTATATACTTTGGAATGTTGTAAGCCATCTTGGAAATAAGAATGGGAACCAAAATATCCATACCTCCAGTAAACTTGAATTGCATAGAAATCCTTAGAAATTATCACAATACAATGACGTTACTCTTGAAAGAATCTTGTACTCTAATTTCTTGCTGTCGTAAGAATTCTTACCTGTTTTTATGCACATGGGAAAATAGAATTCAAATGCCTTAGCTAAGCATAGCTAAGTGAACCCCAGGGTACCTCCCAGGACCCCTTTGACATCAAAGAAGCAAACTGTCAGCGTTCCTTCAAATTTTCACTTTAGTACAAACAATGCACAATGTATATTCACATTTAGAACTACTGATCTCATTACTTAGGATTTACAGTTACACTTTTCAGTGTCGTAAGTATGTTAAAAGAATTATGACGTGTCAAAATATTTTAATGTCTTTAGCTAAAAAGATTCATTAATTAATTTGTCTTTGCTTAATGGTTTAACTAATCATTGCTACCTTCTTAAGGATTTATTACTTCCGCAATAGAAATGATAACATTTCATGATGCTTTAAAAATTTTAAATTTTTATGAAATTATCGGGATGTTACAGTCTCACAATCTCTCTTCACCAATCTCAGAGATCTTTACAATGCATAAAACCTAATACATCAACCCTAGCCCTGTTACAATGTCTTTCTTTTATAAGGGAAATACAATGGGAAAATACCATGGGTTAGCCACAACCATGGGCCCAAAAACTGGTGGCGAAAACAACCGACGGAGTGGACACTCCCTCGGATCCCCCTAGGGTTGTGCTGGGATCATAACCAAACCTGGGGTATGGACACGGTTGAATAATAATATCTCTGAATCTGGAGATCAGGCTCCACCACCAACAATATCCCACTTGGAGACTGATCACAACAACTCCACCGTTGTTGCACTTGCTTGAATTGGACTTGGAAACTTTCTCCTCTTCACCTTCATGCTAGAAGGCCAACTGAAACGGAGCAGGAACTCAGTTTCTCTCTGGTCACTACCTTTGTGAACATGTCTGCAGGATTCTAGCTAGTGTGCATCTTTTCCAGCTTCAGCAGTTCATCTTCCAGAACAGAGTGTATGAAATGGTACTTGAGATGTATATGTTTAGTCCTGGAATGCAATGCTGATTTCTTTGCAAGATGAATGGCACTCTGGCTGTCACTATACAACCTGCTATCGTTTTGTTTCTTACCCAATTCCTCCATAAACCTCTGCAACCAAATCATCTCTTTACTAGCCTCTGTAATAGCAACATAATCTACTTCCATTGTTGAAAGTGCAACAACCTTTTGCAGTTTCGAAATCCAACTTATTACTGTTCCACCTACAGTAAACACATACCTTGTGGTGCTCCTCCTGTTATCCTTATCACCTGCCATATTTACATCAACATATCCCTGTAGAACAGTGTCTGAACCTCCAAAACATAATGACTGAGTGGTAGTACCTCTCAAATACCCGAGAATCCACTGTACTGCCTTCCAATGTTCTTTACCTGGATTATTCATATATCTACTCACAACTCCCATTGCTTGTGCAATATCTGGTCTTGTGCACACCATGGCATATATCAAGCTGCCAACTATTGATTGATAGGGGATCTTGGACATGTAATCTGTCTCTTCATGTGTCTTGGGACACATTTCCTTACTTAGACTGAAATGGCTGGCCAAAGGTGTACTTATTGGTTTTGGATTCTGCATTTTGAACCTCTCCAACACCTTTTGTATGTACTCACTCTGAGACAATGTCAATTTGTGATTTTTCCCATCTCTTGTTATTCTCATACAAAGGATTTTCTTTGCAGCACCCAAATCCTTCATCGCAAATGAATTGGCTAGCTTCCTTTTGAGTACATTTATATCCTGCATGTTAGACCCTGCAACAAGCATGTCATGCACATACAATAACAAGATAATATATCTTTCATTGTCTAGCTTCTTGAAATAAACACAGTGGTCAGAATGACATCTACTATAACCTTGTTCTGTCATAATCGTGTCAAATTTTAAATACCACTGCCTTGGAGCTTGCTTCAAGCCATACAAACTCTTTTTCAACCTGCATACCAAGTTCTCCTTATCTTTGACCTCATACCCTTGTGGCTGCTGCATATATATCTCTTCCTCCAAATCCCCATGGAGAAAGGCTGTTTTTACATCTAACTGTTCAAGATGCAAATCTTCTACCGCCAATAGACTTAAGATAGTCCTAATTGAAGTTATCTTAACAACAGGAGAAAATATTTCATCAAAATCTATACCTTTCTTCTATGCAAACCCCTTTAAAACAAGTTTCACCTTGTACCGCTTCTTGCCTCCTTCTTCTTCTTTCAACCTGTAAATCCATTTGTTCTGCAATGCTCATTTATCAGTAGGCAACTGAACCAAATCCCAAGTCTGGTTTCCTACCAATGAGTCCATCTCCTCATTCATGCCTTGCTTCCACTTCTTTCTAGTTTCCACCTGCATTGCTTCTTCATAACATTCTGGTTCACTAGCATCAGTCATCAACAAATAATACATTGAAGGATAGTATCGTTTAGGGAGTCTACTTAACCTGGTAGATCTTCTTGCAGTTGCAGGAGTTTCAGGCACTTGCTGTTGTTCTTGATTTTCTGGCACCTTTGGAACTTCATTTTCTTGAATTTCATCAAGTACTGTGTACTCTGTGTTTTCCTTTTCCTGTTTCTTTCCCTGCAATTGATCTTTATACATGACCTTTTATTTGAACATGACATCTCTACTTCTAATGATTTTGTGATTTTCATAATCCCATAAACAAGAACCAAAATCATCAACCCCATATCCAATAAAGGTACATTTCTTGGATTTAGCTTCAATCTTTGTTATATTTTCTTTATCAATATGGACAAATGCTTCACAACCAAACGTTCTCAGAAATGAGTAGTTTACCTTTTTATCTATCCATGCCTCCTATGGAATACCACCATCCAAAGCACTTGAAGGTCCCCTGTTTATTAAATAAACAATAGTATTTACAGCATCTGCCCAAAACTGTAAGGGCAACCTTGCATGCAATCTCATACACCTTCCCTGCTCCATGATCGTTATGTTCATCCTTTCTGACATACCATTTTCTTGTGGTGTTCCTGGGACTGTATTCTCTCTACGAATCCCATGGTATGAACAGTAACTATGAAACGCCTTGCTGCAGTACTCACCTCCATTATCAGATCTGAGACACTTCAACCTTTTTCTTGTCTCATTCTCAACCAAAGCTTTCCACTTATTAAAAGTAGCAAACACATCAGATTTCTGTCTAATGCAATAAACCCAAGTTTTCCTAGTTGCATCATCAATAAATGTAACATAATAATGAGAGCCACCAAGAGATTGTACCTAAGTCAGTACCCATACATCTGTATGCACTACCTCTAACTTTTCATTCTTCTTCTGTTTCCCAACCCTGAGAAATCTGACTCTCTTCTATTTTCCATAAACACAGTTCTCACATAATTCCAAACTTACATGTTTCAAATCTAGCAGCAACTTCCTTGAGTGGAGAATCTGCATCCCCTTCTCACTCATGTGGCCAAGCCTATGATGCCACAATGTTGTATATGTTCGTGTGGAAGCTAAAGAGATAGAATGGTCAGTATTATGAGGACATAAATACAACGTACCTACCCTGTCTTTTTTTGCTATCACCATTAATCCTTTAGTGATCTTCCACCACTTTTCTCCAAATGTAGATAGATAGTCGCCATCTCCCAACTACCCTATTGAGATCATATTTCTTTTCATAGGAGGAATATGCCTTAAATATTTCAACAGCCAATCAGTTCCATTCTTAACTTTTATCCATACCTTACCCATTCCAACAATTTGACATGGCTCCTCATCACCCAATAAAACATGTCCAAAATCGCCTGGAACATAATCATGAAAGTATTTCCTATGGGGTGTAGCATGTCATAAAGCACCTGAATCTACTACCCAATAATCACTAGTATTATCTAATGCAAGAATCAAAGCATCTTATAACACATCACCTGTCACATTTGCTTCTTGGGTAGTTTCCTTCTGTCCACCTACCTTTTTCTTTAGAGATCTACAGTCTTTCTTCAGATGTCTTTTCTTTCCATAGTTCCAACATTCTATTTTTCCCAGTTTGGACTTGGATCTACCCTTCCCACGATTACCTTGGCTCTTTCCTCTCTCCTTTTGTCTTCCCCTGCTCTCCATGGTCAACGCATTACCTGATGTCTCACCTGTGCTTTTTCTTCGCATTTCCTTGCTAAGAATAACACCAATAACATCATCAAATTTCAAGGTGTTTGAACCAGAGACAGAGTTACTTACAACCATGACCAAGCTATTCCAACTTTCTGGAAATGAACACAAGATTAGAAGAGCCCTAACCTCATCATCAAAGTTCACACTTTCAGAACTTAGTTGATTTGTAACCGTATTAAACTCATTTAAATGATCAGTAACAGATCCACCTTCAGACATCTTCATATTAAATAAACGCTTCATTAGAAATACCTTGTTGGAGGCTGAGGGTTTTTCATACAGCTTACCCAGTGTGCTCATCAAACCCTCCGTTGTCGTTTCTTTTGAGATATTGAAAGCCACCGACAAATCCAAGCTCAGCCGTATTGTTCCCAGAGCCTTTCTGTTAAGAACCTCCCATTCTTTGTCCTTCATAGCCGTCGGTCGCTTTGCTCTTCCTCCCAATGGTAGGAATAGATCCTTCTGGTACAGATAGTCCTCTATTTGCATCTTCCATAACTAGAATTTTTGGCTGTTAAACTTCTCGACCTTAAACTTTCCTTCTTTCGCCATTGCTCCCACTCGAACCAGAAACCCTAGCATCCTGCGGGTTTATCTGCCAAATAGACCTTTACCTCTGATACTAATTGTTATAAAAATAGGATTGCAGAGCAATAACAATAAATAGAAATGCAAATATAATCACACATTCACATTACAAGAGAGACACAGATATATTGTGGTTCACCCAACTTGGGCTACATCCACACTGAAGTTGCCAGTCCTTTTATTATACCGTCCAACAAAGTGAAGGGATACAACCTACAGCACAGCCGCTGCACTTCCTCTTCACTGTCTCACAGTCTCTCTTCACCCATCTTAGAGATCTTTACAATGCATAAAACCTAATACATCAACCCTAGCCGTGTTACAATGTCTTTCTTTTATAAGGGAAATACAATGGGAAAATACCACATGTTACCCAAAACCATGGGCCCGAAAATTGGTGGCAAAAAAAGCCGGGGGAGTTGACACTCCTCCGGACCCCCCTAGGGTCGTTCCAGGATCATAACCAAACCTGGGGTGTGGAAACGGCTGAATAATAATATCTATGAATCTAGAGATCAGACTCCACAACCAACAATTCTCCAGGGGAGGCGAGTGGTGGTCTGTCTTGTCCCTCTCAGCGGGCACGCAGGGATGCAAATTCCTTTTCTCTTAACATGCCCTTGGAAATCCAGAGGGACATAAATGACTATGAACAACAATGGTGGGCTCGTCTAAGTAGGGAAACCCTGCTAGGGGAGCGTAAGAAGTTGGAGAATTGGATCCTGGATCCCGACAACACGGCTAGGCGCATTAGTCATTACGAGCGCACTGTTGCATTGTTTTGGATGATGAAAAACTTGGTTGGATATGCCATTCGCGATAGGCATCCTCTCAGAGATGACAATGCGCAGCTTCTCTTTGAAGAGTCTCACGCGATTCACCGGAAGCTAGATTTCTTTCTGTCTGCCATGGCGCTTCAACCTCCTCCATGCACTGCTTCTTCTAGCTTTCGTCATCCTGGGAGTTCTCCAGAAGCTCCTTATATAGGTCGCTGATGTCTAGGTGGGTGTTTATTTGCGGGGTTTGGGGCTAGCTAGTTATGAAGCATTATGCTCTTTGGTCTACAAGCCTATGGGAAGAAAGTATTTCGTTCTGTTGTTTTTTGTCTGTTCAAGTAGTAGTTTTGTTCTGTTTTGTTCAGACAGCCATGAGGGTGTGTGTCAATGGGTAAAACCAAGTTGGTTTGTTTTGATGAACAATTCTGAGCTTCATCCAGATTGCTCCTTTTGTAATTCCTCCTTTTAATATAATGCAAAATCTCTTTTTTGTTTTTAAGTAACTATAAGTACCGTCTTTGCTTTTCAAAAGTTGATTTTTGTTTTAGGTATTTTTTTCTTCTTTGGGGTTTCTTCTTGATGTTATTAATTTGTCTAATGCACTTTTCTTCGCCAATTTGAAAGAGCTGATTCATGGATGAGTAGGCTCAGAAATGTGTAATTATGCCATTCCAGATTTCATACATGGGATGTCAAGTTTGGTCATAATTAGGATTAATTAATGAAGAACATATGAAGTTGGTTAAAGAGTCTAATCACATTTGAAGACACCCCATTGACAATCCAAACAAACCATATGACAGTTTAAGCAAACCGATTGAGTGCATAATAAGGATCAGCAGACCAAAAAACCAGTATTGAACTCTTATTGGATTAATTCTGAATGTAACTGTAATCAACCTATAATTTTCTACTAGAGTTTCAGCAATACAAGTGATGCAATTTATGGAATAAAAAGCAAGGAATATAACTGAATGAATGCATGAAATTAGGACACATTCCCTTACAGCTGATGAATTATCTTGAGTTCATAAGTAGAGCATTATCGTTCTTACTTAGTTTGATACTACTTGCTATTACTGTTTAGTTATACCCATTTTGTTGGTTGACAAGTCTGCATTATTTATTTAGGGTGATGGATATTTTCCATTCAGAAGATATATATAATTTTCAAGTTTAAATTATAATTAATAATTATATTAATATATTTATTATTAAGTTAATAATTTTTCAACAAGTAACACACATAAGTAACACACATTTAACATTGATATTGCTGCTTGCACATTAATTCAAATTACATATATGATGTTGATATTGATATGAATCGTTGAGGATGCAATCATAAAATACCAAAGAAGAATGCAATTATCATTTCACTGTTGCAGCTCGTAGTAACACATCTAATGCAATTCCACACCACACAACATGAAAGAAATTAAACTACCTACTTAACTCAACGATCTCTGTGAGAAGGTGAGCCCTAGCCTTCTAACAGAGATGCCATGTCCTAACACAAATTAAAACACCAAGATATAAGAAACTCTGCTCCTTGTGTTAGAAATAATGAATCACAGTCACAGCTCTCTGTTTCAGCTTATACAATTATAAATTCTCCAACCCCAAGCTCAGAACGCCTCTTTACATTTATACCCTGATGACATGAATTCGTTTCACAAAATATCGGGCAGCCATGAAGATCTACGATCTTCAGGCTGCCGATTTACAATGGAACTGTTACAGCCATAAGTAGTCTTGAATGATTATCTTCTCCTAATTCCAAATCAGGGAATAGTGAGGGAAAACTAATCTGAGTCTGAATCCGGTCCCCGTTCATGTTGAAAGGAAAAGTTGAAGGAAATGTCAGGTTCCTTTCCTGCTTCCAAAAACCCATTGCAAGCAGCCCAATATTCCCAGCATTGCTTCTCTTCTGCCTTGGTCATTGTATAATGTCCCTGTACTTCCCTCCTGGGCACCATATCAGTGGAAATTTGAACTTGAGTCCCAGCCAGTGTAACCCACACGTTCTCATGCAATTGACATACCCTGCTACCCTGGGAAGAGCTTGTTTAAAATTCTTAAGGCAGAAAGGATCCCTTTTCTTCAAAGCCGGAGAAGAAGTCTGCCACTTGTTCTTGCTACCCTCTAAGGCAAGATGTTGTTGTTCGTAGATCAGGTCAACACAGGTAGAGATACCTTTATCTTGCATCTTCTTTAGATGTTGAGTCTTTGGAGGAGATAAGAAACATATTCCATAGTTTATGATGAGAGCCCGAGGACATTGGGGTTCACTCCTAATCCATAAATTGGCACTGGCCTCATTCCTAGAGATTTCCTGAAAGGCATCTTCCCACTGCACATGATTATTAACAAAAGAGGCAAAGGCTCTCAACTGAACACCACCTGCATAGGGAACAAGATTAGAGAAAGAATCACCAAAACATGCCATATTGTGCAAATACAATTCACACAACAGGTGTTTCTCAAGAAAACTGCTTGACAAAAAGGTCTCTAGAAACTGGGAAGGGATCAACAACTGATAAGGTCTACCCTCTTGTAAAGATTTCAATTTGAACAGGGTCATTTGCTCATACAGTAATACTGGGTAGGAAGGAGATGGGGCTCTTGAACTCAATAGCTCCAGAGAGAGGGCATACATTTGGTCTTTTTCCTTTTGCATGGATTTGAATTCGTTCAACTCCTGCAGTTCTTTTTGCACCTCTTCCAATTGAGATTTCTGAAGAGTTGATTCCTCTGCCCACTTCTCCCGTAATTCTTTGATAGTCTTCCTATGTTTAGAGAGAGAGACCATCCCTGCTCGACACTGATCAATGTACTTTTCCCATTTAGCTAACTCCACTTGTAACAAAGAAAGTTGTTTCTCCAATCATTGAATCCTTCTATCCTCCACATCCTTCTCATCATCAGAGTCTAAAGCAACAAATTCCTGAGAAAATTGCATTCCTACCCTGCCACCAGATGTTCCAGCTTCCTCATTTTCGGGTGGCAGTGTAGCAACTTCCTCTTCCATCATTGTTGCAATGGCCTCTGCTTGTGTTGCAATCTCAGCAGTTAATTTTGAGGATGCTGGTTCTTGTGTAATAGGATCCTCTTCTTATACCTCAACAGCCTTAGTTTCTATTGCTGAATCAATCATTAATTTCGAGAACACTGGTCCTTGTGTGACAACATTCTCTTTCTGAATACAAAACTCAGCAGCTTCTACCTGAGTTGTAGTCTCAACAACTACTTTTAGGAATGTTGGTTCTTGTGTGGCAACATCCTTTCTTTTCAATTCAATCTCAGCAACCTCAGTCTGAGTTGCAATTTAAGCAAACATTTTTAAAGATGTTAAATTTTCAGAATTTACTTCAATCTTATCTAGGATCTTAACTGAGAGAACAACATGTACAGCATATCTATCGCATATCAATCATGGAGACAATAATGCAAGCACACAAGAGACACAAAGATTTACTTGGGGAAAACCATAAAGGTGAAAAACCCCAATAACTTCCTTAGAGATAGATAGAGCAATGATACAACCCAAACATAAGAGATAGACATATCCTAGCAGCAGATCCTCCTCCTCCATAAGTGCGCCACTCCTCCTTGAGTGCATGAGTGAGAAGTAAGTGAACAAATAGAGTGCCTCCCGCACTCTATTTATACTTGACTTGACTTGCCTTTTAAATAAATCATGTAGGCTCGAACTTAACCACATAACATAATGCTGACTGGGCCGACCCCCAATAGGGTGGTCTAATAACCCTTCGACCCACATGGATGACCCCCAATAGGGTGGTCTAATAACCCTTTGACCCACATGACTTATACAGGGCCGGCCCCAACAAGGTAGTCTAATAACCCATCAAGTATAAGTTACGACATTTACAATATAAATGACGACACTTCCGTATAGAGGAATAATACCATCTCTATAGGAGTACATACAACATACATGTATGAAATACATTCCGAAGTTACATATACATCAACACTCCCTCTTAACTAGGAAGGTATTTCTCAGCACAAGTCTTCTAGCACAAGTCTTCTTCTCTGGATCATCATCACTGGATAATCGTCATCGAGACATCATCATTGTCACTGCTGTTGCTATCTCAATCAATCTCTTAATATACTCGTCATAGGAAGTTCTACAGAGCCAGTCCTTTTTCATAATGGATGTAGGCCCACCACCTACAGGTCTTCGTCATCACTGGCCATACTGTGGAATTCTCAGGACTTATTACGTGCGTCACAAAACCTGGCTGCAGCATCCCAGGCTATTACGAGCACACATCTCTACTTGTTGGATCTCACAGGAGCACATTACATGTGACCCATCACAAAAACCTGGCTGAAGCATCCCAGGCTGTTATGAGCACATGGCTCTACCTGTCGGATCTCCCAGGAGCACATTACATGTGATCTCACCACAAAACTTGGCTGAAGCATCCCAGGCTGTTACGAGCACACAGCTCTACCTGTCGGATCTCCCAGGAGCATATTACATGTGGTCCACCACAAAACCTGGCTGAAGCATCTGGGGCCTTTTTTATCCTGTCCAGATCTACCAGGAGCAAATTACATGTGGTCATGGCAAAACCTGGCTGAACCATCTGAGGCCTTTTTCATCCTATCTAGATATCCCAGGAGCAAATTACATGCCATAGGACAAAACCTCGAAAGAGAATCTTCCAGATATCCCAGGGAAACGAATTACATGCCATAGGAAAAACCTCGAAAGACTATCTGCAGATCTCCCAGGGAACAAATTATATGTCCTCCCAAGCAAAAACTCGAAAGAGCATTTGCTAGATGTCCCAGGGTACGAATTACATGCCATGGGCAAAACCTCGAAAGACCATCTGCAAATCTCCCAGGGAAAAAATTACATGCTTACCTACACAACCTGATCCACAGCCACAAAGTATCATCTGATACTCATCATACATCATCCTGGTGTACACATGATCACCCTGATCATTATCACTGCAACATCCTGCTGCATGTCATCTGGAGAAGCTTGTCATCCACGATCATCCTGATCATACAATGCATCCATCTGATGCACACCACATATCTACCTGATACATATCATCATACATAGTGTATCCAACTGATACATAGATACATGATCCACACAATGTATCCATCAACACACATGATCTACCTGATCATTTCTGATACATATCAATATACGTGATCTACCTGATCATACAATGTATCCACCTAATACATATACAGATACATGGTCCAAGAATCCAACATGATGCATATACAAAATACATACACATGATCCAACCGATCATATTTAACATCCAACATGATGCGTACATACATATAAATGATCCAACTGATCTTATCCAGCATCCAACATGATGCATACATACACACATAAAAAATGATCCAACTGATCATATCCAGCAGAAACCAGAACATCATCCTGATGTTCATCATCCAGTGCTTACATCCACAGCCATGTGAAGGATCCTCCTTCCAACATGCTTGGAATGGCTTCAGAAAATGTGTCCATCACTTATTCCTCGAAGTGTCCTCGATCTGAAGAACGCCAAGCCTCTCTTTGAAGTACTCGAACTTCACCCTGGCTAGTGGCTTCGTCAACACATCTATAATCTGCTCGTCCGTCTCAACATACAGGAGCTTCACGGCTCCTCTCTGCACCATATCCCTGATATAGTGATATTTGATCTCTATGTGTTTCGACCTGTCATGAAACACTGGGTTCTTAGATAGCTTCACACAACTCTAGTTATCACAAAAGATACCAGTAGCATCCAATGGGAGATCAAATAACTCAGACAGTAGCTTCCGTAGCCATACTGCCTCACAACTAGTTGAATAGGCTGCAACATACTCTGCCTCAGCTATACTCAGTGCTATGCAGGACTACTTCCTACTAAACCAAGAGATCACATCTGATCCCATACTAAAGTAGCATCCAGATGTGCTCTTCCTATCTGCAATACTGCCAACCCAATCTGAATCAACATAACCTTGCAGGTTAAGCTTTTGATTCGCTTCATACTTGAGCCCATAATCCACTGTACCCTTCAGGTACCTCAGAACATGCTTTACAACAATCAGGTGAACACTCCTCGGATCTGTCAGGAACTGACTCAATGTGTTCACAGCAAAGCAAATATATGGTCTCGTGTTCGTCAGGTACATCAAGGACCCAATCATTTGACGATGCATAGAGACATCAACCGGCTCAAATGAAGCATCACGAAGAAGCTTCAGGTTCGATGCCATAGGTGTGGCCATGGACTTGCAATCCATCATCCCGAACCTCTTCAGGATCTCTATTGCATACTTCCCTTGTCTGAGGAAGATTCCATCTGCACTCTGCCACACCTCCATGCCAAAAACAAATACTGCATCATCCCTAATTTCTTCATCTTGAACTCGGCAGCAAGCTTCCACTACGTGTCAGCAATCAATCTATCTTCACCTGTAACAAACAGGTTATCCGCATACAAAAGTAGTATCACTGGATTGCCTTCCTCAACCTGGTAGAAAAGGTTGGAACCCGCTTTACTCTTGGTATAGACCAAACTGGATAGAAAGATTCATATCATACCATACCAAGTTCTGCACATATATGATTTCCTGTCATGTGTCTCAGAACCAAGTGGTTGCTCCACATACACTTCTTCTTCAACTACACCATTCAAGAAAGATGTCTTGAAATCCATCTGGTGTATCTTCTATTTCATCACTTTTATATTTCTCTATGCTACCGTTTGCAGCATGCTTGATCTTGATAAATCCATATGGAAGTCACAACAGACTTCCCTTCAGCTCTTGGGACTGCATCCCAAACATCGTTCTTCATGATCGATGGATCATGGCATTTTTCCCGTATCCTGGGAACTTCAATATCTTCAATAGATAATTTTGTTGCTGAACAAATGTTGTAGTTCTTCTTTTGTAGGTGATGGAATACGATCTTTCCTACACAACAAGTTAAATTGCGTGATTAGAAAACATCTCATAGTTTTCAGAACAAATTATTACACATAAATAAATATGTCATACAATCATGCAATTGTCTTAGCCAATGCTTCAATACAACATTTATCCATATCCCGTAACTTTCTAGATGCCTTCCAATCTCTAGCAGAACATTGTTAAGAGTGTGCACAACTCCCAACATGTCAGCAAAGAGGTTTCATTCTAGATAAGTAGCAATGGAATGTTGTACAGTGCCATAGGTCACTTACCCATGCATATTAGTAGTATACTGTTCATTAATGCAATTATTCTAATATGCATAATACACAACCTAATTCTAGGAACATCAGTATATACATTATTGAACAGTATTATTTAAGAAATAGCAATTCAAATACTTATCTTTGTTTGTTCGTTGGGTGGACTCCCTCTGAGTCTTCGCTTCCTTACAGGAGCTACTAGAGTCCTAATCTGAAGTAGCTTCTTCTACATCTTTTTGATGTGGAATGTAGAGAGATGGTCAACTCCCTATGAATATCTGCATCCTTGCAGAAACCACTGGAGTGTACTCCCTCTTGATCTTTGCTTCCTGGATTACTTGTCCTTGAACTTATATTCATTCTCGATCCCTATGCATGCTTGTTAGTATACCATTGTGTTATCCTCTAGGTCTCATACGTAATCAAACATTCATTAGTATAATCACAATAATCTCAATCATGTATAGTCACGATCATTTCAAACACAGATAATAAACATTAGTGTTCAAGGTTTTAGGGAAGTCTTCTTTTACTCATGCATATTCTTATTTGATCATAGGACTCTTTTGGTTAGTTAAATCATCAATCAAGATAAGAGACATAATATGCATAAAATCCGTGATTACTCAAACCTATACCTTCATGATTCTTCTGGTTAGTCATGTCATCAATTACAATATGCATACAACCATGACTATTCAAACCTATGACTTCATGAATAATTATTATCAACAAAACAAAAGTATAAGATCCTAACACAAGGTAGGATTCTATCTTGATATAGGAAAAACATACCTAGATTAGCATGCTAGCTAGTTATGTCTAACATACTCACATGATGTCTTCTTGTTCTTCTTTAATGACTTGTGCTAGTAACCTGTATATCTCATAGGTTAACCATTATAAAACCAAGTTATACATACCTCGTAAATGGATCTTCTATGAGATCCATGACAATGGATGAATCTTTGTCCTCATGTCATCATGATCATATGTTCTTGAACCAGAACATGATTTGTCTTTCTTGGTGTACCTTTCATGTTAGTAGACAACATAAACCTCATACAACACCATAATGCATTAGTACAATCATAAGTGTCAACACCCTAATCAATGAATATTTTCTATCGTGCATTCATAATTTTATTAAGGTGATATGACAAGTCTAAAATCAAGATTGTACTAACTGTAATAACATGAAGACAAACATACCATAAACTTAATCATGAACAAATCTCAAAACATACCTCGATGAGTCATACCTATCGAGATCGCTTGTAATCTTCTTATGTAAGGCCTTAGACTCATCTCCCTCTGAAACAGGAACTTCTTCACTTATGCAGGTGACCAATCCATCTTCTTCTAGGATTAACTCAATCCACTAGATTTGCAAGAACTGGATCTGGAGCTGGATTAGGGTTTGTCAGAGAAACCCCAAAAATTCAATCTTTGAATTTTAAACTTTTGAAAGGATAGAAATATCCGCCTTGATGAGCTGATCACACTGGTATGCTTAGAATTTGAAAACTGCAAAGTTTCACTCCTCAATTTTTCCTTTGAAACTTCCGGATTCACTGGACGTGACCCCGAACTGGGGTTTGATGAAGCCCACTCTTCTTCCCCATCAAAAGGTTTGATCCAAAGCTCTAAGATTCTATTTTTATGAGGAGCTTCCAGCCGTGGTCACAGATTTCAAAAATTCCCATTTTTGCAGAAGCCATAATTTTCCACTTTTCTGATCAAAGTCCCGAACTAGGGTCTGATCAAGCCCGGCCTTCTGCCCAACCAAAAATTCTGATCTTGTTCTCTAAATTTCAATTTTGAAGAGTAGCATCCATCCTTGGTCTCTGATTATAGAAATTCCAACTTTTTTCGAAGCCCTAAATTCCGGAAGCCATGAATGAAGGTACTCAAAAACAAATTCTGTTTTGACAGAATATGTACTTGATTGTTTCTGGTTTAACTCTGAATTTTTTGCTCCATAGGGTCTGAAAACGCTTCCTGTGATAGTCTGACCTGTTATCTTTCCATCCTGACAGGTCTGACCTCAATTGGATTCTCTGAGAAGGCGTTATGCCAAGTGTCGCAACGTGACCTGTTTATGGGATAATACAGGAGAGCGAACTTGTACGGGGTGCCACATGTCACTGTTTCAACTTCAGCCTCTAAAATTTTTTCTTGAGATATCCCAACCTGTTATGATTTCATCCTGACATGTCTGACCGCAATTGGACTCTCTGAGAGAGCATTACGCCAAGTGTCGCAACGTGACCTGTTTATGGGATAATACAGGATATCTAACTTGTATGGAATGCCACGTGTCACTGGTTCCACTTCGACCTCTGCCAAATTTTCCTAAGATAGTACAGTCTGTGTACTACTTGTCACTTTTTACGAAATTTCATTTGGAGCTTCCTAGACCAAGTTATGTCTTTTTTCCCAAGGTCACCTAATTTTGACTCAGATCTGGAAGAGGCAGAAACCCTATATTGTACAGATCATAAATCACAAAGTACAATGAATTAGAGGTTTTTCTTTGGACAAAAGGTACATGGGGATTTAATCTTCGACCTGTAAAGATTTCAGATCTGAAAACTTCGCCAAATCAGATTTATAGCGAAAGTGCTACGATAACTGGTTTTTGCTATATCAAGCCCTAGCATCGTAAGTGCAACAAGTGTCATACATGCCATATCATGCCTTCTTTTAGGCTAGCTCTGATACCATGTTAAATTTTCAGAATTTACTTCAATCTGATCTAGGATATTAACTGAGAGAACAACATGTACAACATATCTACAGCATATCAATCATGGAGACAATAATGCAAGCACACAAGAGACACAAGGATTTACTTGGGGAAAACCATAAAGGTGAAAAACCCCAATAACTTCCTCAAAGATAGATAGAGCAATGATACAAACCAAACATAAGAGATAGACATATCCTAGAAGCAGATCCTCCTCCTCCATAAGTGCGCCACTCCTCCTTGAGTGCATGAGTGAGAAATAAGTGAACAAATAGAGTGCCTACCGCACTCTATTTATACTTGACTTGACTTGCCTTTTACATAAATCATGTAGGCTCGAACTTAACCACATAACATAAGGCTGACTGGGACAACCCCCAATAGGGTGGTCTAATAACCCTTTGACCCACATGACTTATACAGGGCCGACCCCAATAAGGTGGTCTAATAACCCATCAAGTATAAGTTACGACATTTACAATATAAATGATGACACTTCCATATAGAGGAATAATACCATCTCTATAGGAGTACATACAACATACATATATGAAATACATTCCGAAGTTACATATAAATCAACAAAAGACACTAGTTCTTTTGTAGCATCGTCTTCCTCTTGTACCTCAATATCAACAATTGCTGTCTAGGTTGCAACTTCCCCAAATATTGTCAAGGATGTTGGTTCTTGTGTAACAGCATCCTATTTTACAATTTCTTCAGATTGTTGAGGTTGTTCTTGAATTACCTCGATATCTTTTGGATGATGAGACTGGTCCTAGAATAGTTCAGTATGTCCTGCTGGCTGGGGTTGCATCTCCGCATCTTCTCCTAATTCCAAATCAGGGATTATGTCTATCTCTAGCTCATTCCCCTCCATTAGCTCCACTGCCGGTGCTTTTTCTCCTTCTTGCTCTTCTTGTGTAGGATTTTGTGCTACCAAACCCAGCACTATGACGATGTGCCCTGCTGAATTAAATATGTCACCACATTTTGGGCATACCATGTCTCCTTGTTCTTCATTTTCCAAAACAAGAGATGAATTTTTTAACAAATCTGGAGCCTCCACTAATATATTCAAATTCTTCTCTACCTGTTTTCCACTCACTTCCTTAAATTTCTCCAATTCATTCCAAAGCATTTGCACCTCCTCCTTTAGCAACTCATTTTCAAAAAGGAGGTTTTCAATTTGGGGTTTTTCCATAGTAGGTTCTTGTGTAACAGCCGGTGATTTGGGGTTTAAAATAGGAATTTCTATGCCTACCCCGGTTGCACATGTTCCTTCTGCTATGGGAATTTCACTATTTGCCCCAATTGCACATGCTGTTTTGGCTGCTGCAACAGACCGAGTCCTTCTTTTATTCACAATTCCCGATGGCTGGTCTTCACTGCATACTACTGCTGCTACTGTAATAGCTCTAGTTCTTCTCTTCTTTGCTGAGTTAGATGTTTGAACCTTACTCCCTGACATTTTTTTTCTTTTCTGTGACATAGGGGTTTCTAAATTTTCAGAAAGAGGGGTCATTTCCTCTTCTTCAATGATGGTTCTCCTTCTTTCAGGGGAGGATTCGACATCCAACACCTCCATATTTCCTCCTTCTACCACCTCTGCTTGATGCTCTTCCCCTTGCATTGTAACTCCTTCAGCTACAGCTTCCACTATCACAGCTTTAACAATTGCTCCAGTTTCAGCTTCCTTTGTTGCAGCTGCTAATGACGCCATCCCTACTGCTTCAGCTGCCACCCTAACTGCCATATCTATTGGGTCTACTTCTTCCTCTATAGGATTTGTTATTGTTGTAGCTTCAAATATCATTGCCTCATTCGCCACTGGCTCCATCATATCCCCTTCTGCAACAGGGTTCGCTACTTTCGCAGCTTCTCCCATATTTACCTCTTCCACCTGGTCTTCCAATGCTCCACCCCTTCCCCCAACTAAATTGGAGGAACTGATCCGATCCTCATTTACCATCTCACCACCTCCTATTGCCACGACAGGTGCTCGGGGCACCCTTCGCCAAGCAACAAACTCTTCCCATGTCAAATTCTGGTGCACAAGGGCCCTTAAGATTAAGAGTTTAATCAACCCATGGTTTGAGAGGGAAGATAAGGGGTGTCGAGCACCCTTGACATACCGAGCCATAGTTTGCAGAGATTGTAAAAGATAAAACGACATATTTAACAATCTGCGGTGGCATAAATGTGAAAGGAGGAAGAATTCATATATGTAAACCACTTTGTACCTACCTTCACAGGAAATGTAGTTATTTATGAATGTGGCCACCTGGTTCCAAGGATTTGGCAAGGATTCCAATGCTATTCCTCAGCCATGCGGCCGAACAACTTCTCCGGCTGCCACAAATTCTTCTGCTGTAGTTGGATTATGGCACTTCCGACCGAACCATTGCATCGTGGTTCTGGGCAATCTGGTTACCTCCACCATGATTGCTTCTGAAACATCTATTCGGATACCTCAGACCTTTGAATGAGTGCTGGTTAGATTTTGAGAAAAATCAAGTGCGGTTTCTACATGAAAATCATTCAAACGCTGGAAATAGTCGATCCAGCTAGCTTCCTAGAAGATAGTAAAAACCTCTCTGTTTACACGCAGAGGCTCTATGCTGACAGGCTCGTGTCATACCGGGATACCCATATTGCGAAGCTGTCTGTAAATTGTGCTACCGACAGTATGAGTTACAGTCTCAGACATCGAGCTACTGCATGCAGAATGAGCGATGGATAGGAAAAGGTTGGTTCGGGTATTTTTGGTAAAAAGTGGTGACAGGTTGTCGAATAGCAGTTAAAAATCAAAAGTGAAGGACGAATCAGACGTAGTTTCCATCTCAGCGGATTGGCTAAGGATAACTGACATGGACTAACGACAAAATATATTCATTATTGATTACTGCATTTAGTCATGCCTAATGATGTTTATGGTTACGATGTCATACCTCTAAATGTAATGCCAAACCGTCGTGTTGCAAGGTGGCGCCTTTCCACGGTCACATCGCTGATGGAGAGCACAAATATCGATGAGCAAATAAATAACCAGTATTTAATAAGGAATTAGCGGAATCACAGTTGCCAAAAGTAGGAAAAATGGACAAATTTAGGTGTTGGAGCTACTCGAAATAGGAAACATAGGCACTTTTGGAGGTGTCACAGCTGCTGGAAATAGGAAAAAGGGACAACTTTAGGTGTTGCAGCTGCTTGAAATAGGAAAAATAGGCACTTTTGGAGGTGGTGCAACTGCTCAAAATAGGAAAAATAGGCAACTTGGTAGTGTTGCAGCTGTGGTAAAATAGGAAGGATAGGCAACTTTAGTGGAGTCACAGCTGCTAAAGATAGGAATAATGGGCAATTTTAGCAGTGTTGCGGTGATGCGAAATAGGAAAAATAGGCACTTTTAGAGGTGTCGCAGCTGGTCGAAATAGGAAAAATGGACAAATTTAGGTGTTGCAGCTGCTCGAAATAGGAAAAATATGGACTTTTGGAGGTGTCATAGCTGCTCAAAATAGGAAAAATAAACAAATTTAGGTGTTGCAGCTACTTGAAATAGGAAAAATAGGCACTTTTGGAGGTGTCAGAACTGCTCAAAATAGGAAAAATAAACAAATTTAGGTGTTGCAACTGCTTGAAATAGGAAAAATAGGCACTTTTGGAGGTGTGGGAGCTACTCGAAATATGAAAAATAGGCAACTTGGCGGTGTTGCAGCTGCGGTAAAATAGGAAGGATAGGCAACTTTAGTGCAGTCACAGCTGCTAAAGATAGGAATAATGGGAAATTTTAGCGATGTTGCAGTGGCGCGAAATAGGAAAAATAAGCACTTTTGGAGGTGTCGCAGCTGCTTGAAATAGGAAGAATGGACAACTTTAGGTGTTGCAGCTGCTTGAAATAGGAAGAATAGGCACTTTTGGAGGTGTTGCAGCTGCTCGAAATAGGAAAAATAAACAAATTTAGGTGTTGTAGCTACTTGAAATAGGAAAAATAGGCACTTTTAGAGGTATCGGAGTTGTTCGAAATATGAAAAATAGGCAACTTGGCGGTGTTGCAGCTGTGGTAAAATAGGAAGGATAGGAAACTTTAGCGGATTCACAGCTGCTAAAGATAGGAATAATGGGCAATTTTAGCGGTGTTGCAGCGACGAAAAATAGGAAAAATAGGCACTTTTGGAGGTGTCGCAGCTGCTTGAAATAGGAAGAATGGACAACTTTAGGTGTTGTAGCTGCTTGAAATAGGAAGAATAGGAACTTTTGGAGGTGTCGGAGCTGCTCAAAATAGGAAAAATAAACAAATTTAAGTGTTGTAGCTGCTTGAAATAGAAAAAATAGGCACTTTTGGAGGTATCGGAGCTGCTCTAAATATGAAAAATAGGCAACTTGGTGGTGTTGCAGCGGCGGTAAAATAGGAAGGATAGGAAACTTTAGCAGAGTCGCAGCTGCTAAAGATAGGAGTAATGGGCAATTTTAGCGGTGTTGCAGCTGCTTGAAATAGGAAAAATAGGCACTTTTGGAGGTGTCGCAGCTGCTCGAAATAGGAAGAATGGACAACTTTAGGTGTTGCAGCTGCTTGAAATAGGAATAATAGGAACTTTTGGAGGTGTCGTAGCTACTCAAAATAGGAAAAATAGGCAACTTGGCGGTGTTGCAAATAGGAAGGATAAGCAACTTTAGTGGAGTCACAGCTGCTAAAGATAGGAATAATGGGTAATTTTAGCGGTGTTGCAGCTGCTCGAAATAGGAAAAATAGGAACTTTTGGAAGTGTCGCAGTTGCTCGAAATAGGAAAAATGGACAACTTTAGGTGTTGCAGCTTCTTGAAATAGGAAAAATATGCACTTTTGGAGGTGTCGTAGCTGCTCGAAATAGGAAATATGGGCAGCTTGGCGGTGTTGCAGCTGTGGTAAAATAGGAAGGATAGGGGTTCCTGGACTATGATCTGAAGTCAATTGGATATGCCTATAGATCTGTGTGTTAAGCTCATTAACTTAGAAACCTCATACCCTGTCTCCCCGCTTGCTTTCTAGAGCCAGTTGTGTGCTGTATGACCCTGATTCACTATGCCTAAGGCTATGAGTGGACTTGAGTAGTTCATCCTTAGTGGATACATAGCCCAATCTCGGGGGTAGTCTCTGAGTGACATTGAAACAATAAAGGTTAGGCAGAGACCTATGGTTGGGTTGGAACGTTGTATTCCATAGCTAGTTGCTTGGATAATTCAATAAAAATGGTAATTGTTCTCTGCGGTTTATATCATGTGTTTTTATGAATTTGTTCATTGATGAATAGGGCCAAGTCTTGTTGAGGCCCAGGAGGTTCAGAATGTTCGGTCATGACTTTGGGGGAGAAATGGAAACCCCTTATGTGTTCATGTTCCCTTTGTGGGTCAGATGAAGGGAGGAGACATGGCAGAGAGGATTATACTTCCGAATTTCCGAACCCACAGTGCAGATTGCAGATTTCAGAATTTGGAGGTGTGATTTCTCAGCATAGTGCGTTGAAGTTTTGAATTCCGACTCCTGCATCGTGGATTGCGGATCGCGGAAATTGGAGGCCGTGCAATTCTGCGAAGTTGAGACCTTTGGAGTTTTGAATTCCTTCCTTAACTATGTATAGAGCCTCAAGACCCCTAACTACTATTCAAAACCATCGAATGACATATACATCCCTACTCAAACACTAAATATAGTCTCAAGAATCCATGTGTCTTTGTTCAAGTACGTTGTTCTTCTTGGCCATGGATTCTCAAAAGGTTTTTCAGGGATTAAGGCCCAATATGTTTTCTCCCTCGAGCATGTCTAGGGAACCCAATATCTATACCAAGTTCTCAAAAATTTCTAATGGCACTAATATCCCCACTTATATGAATAATATGCTATTGGGAGGTCATGTTTGGTGATTGTAGGAATTGTTCTTAGCCAAATATGCCTGGAAGTTTCTTTTAGGACCTAAGTCCCACTCTTTTCTCCCCAACCCTATCCAAGGTGTTCAAACCTATAATTAGTCTTAAAATTCTCACTGTGCCACAAAAAATCCACTCATAGGCCAAAGATACCGTGGAAAGGTCTATTGTGGTATTTCAACATATCATTCTTGGCTATAGATACCTAGAAGCTTTCTTTAGGTCCTAACTAGGCCTAGTTTCCATTCCTTAACCATGTCTAGAACCCCAAGACCCATACCTAATGCTCAGAAACTTCTTAACAATTTCCATATTCTGACTATAAGGACAAATATCCCCTCAAGAGGTTAGCTTTGGTGGTTGGAGACATCATTGTTAGACCTTTAGGCCTAAAATTTATATTCTTGCACTAGTGGAGCACCATATGAAGGAAAATGGTTGTGAAGCAAGTATTCATACTTACAATCCTTTGATGAATGGATTTCACAAGGAAAATGACTTGATACAAATAAGGAGGTTGAGAGGGTATACCATGAAATTGACCATGTATATTAGCCTATTGTGGTGGATGACATGAAGTTAAATAATGTAATAAGCATGGCTTCTAAGGCATTGATTGTGAGGTTTATTTGTACTAGAAGGATGGGAATAGTGAGTTTGTTAATTTGAATGGATTCAAGTGCATGACTAGTAATCAATTTTAGCTTACCACATAAGGGATCATTTCATTTTCATCTGAGGTTAGATGTTGAGGTTACATCCAAACATAGTATTATTTCTATTCGGTATCTACTGCATTTATACCTAGGTAGGTGGATTTACCGGTTACTTGATCAAATTAATTATATATCATTCATGGTCCCATGCCAATAAGCAAGGATACCATAAGGATAAAATAATTGTACTAAATTAGTCTATTTCCATAGACTCTCTTATGATTCTACACAAGATATTTCCTCTTTATGCTATTAATTCTAACTACTGGCATGATATGACTCATTATTGTTTCTTGTAGCCTTACAAAGAGATCTATCATATGCATTCAAACAATTATGACTCATTATGATCTCTCTTTTTATGGAAATAATATGAGCTAAAATTTCTACAGTGGTATGCCTTACAAATCTACTTTCTTAATTGACATATCAATTAGGTAACTAGGGATATTAGAATAATGAGAAGAGATATACGGTGCTACATTTTCTCTATCTTCTCTCCATAAGTTTGACAATTCAATACATTGGTTAAGGTCCTACTTGGAGAAAACCTACAAGAACCTATACAAACCTTTTAAATATTAAGAATTTTTATCATTACCTCTTCCAACCATAATAAATTCTTATAAAGATAAAAGCAATTTGAACCATTAACCTAGATTTTTTAGACCAATATTATACCATTGAAACTATCGATCTCCTAATGAAAATATGATTACTTGATAAGATACCCCTCCAGTCAATTTTTCAATGATGCCTACCTTACATCTACCACATATCATGCGATGCCAATATATAGCCTCCACCTCATTTATGTATTTGCATTGTTCAATGAACCATTTTAGTGGTGGAAGTGTAGTAGTTTTCACAGATGCCTGCATGGGAATTTCTATTTAGGTCATTAGAGATTCAATGACAGGTGGCATATGAAATTATTGAACCTACAAAATCTAATAATGTTATGGCCATTGCACTACACCTTTGAGTAATTTACTCACTCCTAAGTGAGATTTCTTGAGCTCTAAAGGAAATGAAGTTTCCCACACCGTGCAAGCCATTAAACAAGGTGATCGAAGCCAGTTCTAACTCCTCCTAAAAATACATTGATATGTTAAACTGGTGGTGACAACTTTAACATCTTGATCTCCTATCATACTAACAACATACAACATATATTAGTTAGTCTAAAGGTTGGGATATATCCACATTAGAAACATATTTATATTTAACCCATAGAGCTGCCTCCCTACGATGTTAGTTATAAATATCCTTGACATGCAATAGAATAAAAGCTAGAAATGATTATGCAATAAGTAAAATAAGAATATTATAAGAAACTAGTACTCCCTAGTGTCATCCCCATAGCATATTCTATAATAAGGTTTAGCCCAAGGGGGTCTTCCTATGAGTATAACAAGTAACAATATTATATTATACCTAGGATTATAGGCTCATGCTGTGGTTATACATACAAAAAAATTTCAGGCCCATCTAGATATAAGATGCTATAGATTCATGCATATTCTTTTTTTCATCTTTTTTGGTTTTTATGTTTTTGAAAAAAAAGGAGTAACAAAGGGGCTGATTTCATCTTGTGGAGACCATATTCTTGATTTGTTGGCCAAGTTTGGATTGCATGGGCCGTGACATCATCTGGAGAGGACACAGTCTTATTTGTGAAGATGATTTACTTTCTGTTGGGCGCATATCCTTACAGTTCCACATCTACAGTGATCCCCACGCTTCATCTGGGAAAATATCAAGGGTTGTTACATCCAAAAAGGGAGCTGTAATCCATATTGACACCTACAGTGTTGTTGGGTACTCTCATTGTAGTCTTCCTTCTTATTACGACTGTGCATAACGTTTCTCGGTAGTGAAGGAGGGCGCTGAAGCATAATAAGGGAGTCTGAGAAGAAGACACTTTGGGTTGTTTTGAGGAGCTCGCTGCAGACACTAAAGAAAAATAGAGACACCAAAGAAGGCTACAGGTTAGAGTTAAAGTAATTTCAAATTTGTTTGTCCACCTTAGAACTGTTGTTACAGTGATTGTAAACTCAAAGTTATATGAATATGATATTTAGGGTTTATTTTCCTTGTTATTTATGCAAAGCAATCTCTATTGCATTTAATGTTCACTGTTAGTGCTACGAAAATCAAGATCTGAAACCCTTGATACCCGAAACAAACTCTTTTCACACTTTCTTCCACAACGGATTTCTTTCCGGAAGGCGGGAATAGAGTTTCCGCACAATGCTCCTTCCCCATCGTCAATCTCGATCTTGATCATTGATCTATCAATTTCGTAGTGAAATGGCTTTCTGATCGTTCGATCAGTGTCCCCACCAAATCAACAGTGGATTCCAAAATTTATTAAGAGCATTCCATAGAATATCGCACACATGAAAAGTTTTTCAAAGCTTGCAACTTCTCCTAGCGATATCACTATAAACTGTTGATCTTTTCCCCACGATCGATCCCCACTCTACGATCTTGTTTTATTTGAGCGACTAGCTAAGGTTTAACCCTAGGGCTACAAAGCTTCACTTAATTGATCACTGACAGTATCAATTCTTCTCTACAATTCGGAAACTATGGCAATCCAAAGCCACAGAGTTTATACACAGGGTTATATGGAGTGAAAGCGGGATGAATTCATACTTCAAATCCATCAAAACCACACGCAGAGTCTAATCCTCTGTTCTTTATTCAATTCACCAGAAATTCAAATACACACGCCTCTCATTCCTCCATTCACTTCTCGCTCACTCTTTTGTGCACACACCTCTCATTCCTCCCTCTCAAGCTTTATGAGCTAATCCTAAAACCTTTATGAGCTAATCAAAGATTCTTTGAGCTATCCTCAAACCTCTATGAGCTATCTTAAGCTTTGTGAACTAACCTAAGCTTCTGCGAGCCAACAAGCTCTGTAAGCTAACTAAGCTACTAAGAAAATAACTCGAACTGATTTAAATACAAGAGGATTCTATTTCCATATCCTATAACAAAGGAGTACAGTCCTTATTGATCTGTGCTATCCCGATGACTCACAACTAACTCAATCTTGACTATTGCATGTGGAAAAGGATCTAGATTCCTTATCCATTTTATTCAACATTTACAAAATAAAGCAAATTACAAATGTACGAGACCCTAGGTCTCTTAAGAGTTCTGTTGACCTTGTGAAGTCATGAATGAATTTTCCCTCTTGAGCCTATGCTCCTGCATCAACGTATCAGCAGTACATTGAATACAAAAACCAGCTAAGACTATTTGGCACAGCTCAGTGGTATTTTTGAGTCTTGAAAAGTGTTTTTACAAAATCCCTTAACCAAATTACATAAGCAAATAAGCCAAAAAATCAGTAGGATCTGATGGGGGTCATTACAGTTTACTATCCAAAGCATATCCCCCTTGTATAAAAATCAATCCCTCTCACTTCCTTTAGATAAACTTGTTCATTGGTCACTATCTCATCATGTTGAGTGGAGATGAGAATTGTGTGAATGCACAAAGGAACCATGCACCACTGTCATTTTTGTATTCAATGGTTACTTGTGTTTTTCCACTAGCCCTCAACCAGGAGTAGGTTCCATTCTTACTGACCTCTGTGAGCTTTGCTCCCATCTTGGTAGGCATCACATGGGTGAGAGGCATAACTCAGGGGTTTCATTAGTTGCACAACTAGTCTAATGAAGGGTAGCAACCCACATACTAGACCTCACATAGACTGCCATCCATACTAATAGATCACGACCTAGTCAAGAAGTACACAATTAGGCTGCCAACACATTTACACAACCTCACGACACCCTTAGTAACCCACAGTAGGTCATGGTACCTTCAAACATAAGATTGGGACCCTTAACAGTCCTCAAGGCACTTTCAGCCAGTCACGACAATCCTAGCAGGCTTAAGACATGTCACAACAACAAGCCTTAGTAGGCTCAAGACAAGTCATGGTTTTCTCTAGAAAGCATTAGAAAAATTTACACATGAAAATGACGCAAAGAGGAAACACAAATTGAATATGAACATTGTGATGAATCTCAGAAACTCAAAAAAACACTTTTCATTAACACTTCCAAGAAAATATACAAAGCTACAATCTAAGCACAGAGGCTTCAAAAATGAAAGTTGAACTCTTCCTCTTCCATTGAGGTTACATTTATAGTGCAATTTACCCCCAAGACGTATCTCGAAACAGGGCATCAAAATTAGTTACATTGACAAAATTAGTTACCACAGGACAACAGACTCTAGCAAAAAGACAAAATGTTCTGGTAACTGCTCCTCCATTCAGCCTCTTCCACTATCTTTGACAATTCATGCACTCAGCTTCAGTTTTTCCTTCCCATACTTTAATATGAGTTTCCATTGCTCGACTACTGGTAAATCCAAGGCGGGAAGCTCTTTAAGACACACCCTCATTTCGGTATGCTCTTTGTATGAATAGCCTACGAGGAGTGTAAGAGCTTCTTTAAATGTAGAGACCAACTCAAAATCCTTCGTCAGTTTTTCCACCACCGTCTTTCCTGCCAGAGACTGCTCCATATCTGCAAAGCACTCCTGGTCTAACCTGCACTCCCATAGCTTGCCATGATATCCCTCCTTTGTCCTCATGGCTCCATCTTCTTCCCAAAACATAGGAAGACCTTTCTTAAATAATGGATCAAATGCCTCCGTCTACAGCTTCACTTGGTTAGCCAGGACATCTATCCTTGCTTGGACAATGCTCACTTATTGGTGCTTGAGTATTACCTTCTTAGTGTTGATGATTGTGGCCACTTTGTCCTTTATATTGGCTGCTTCAACCTGCTCTTTAGACAGACCATTTAAGAACTCTATGGCATTTTGTGCATAATCCTTAGGCTTCTTGTTTAACTTCTCATTTTCCACTGTGACAGATGACCTTTCCAGTTTAATTACAGCTTCCTTATCTACCATGAAGTGAAAATATGGCCTCAGCTCCTCTTCTTGTACAATAACATCATCACATATGATCTTATTTGCCTCCTACAATGCACTTTTCCCTATAACTTGCTGCTTCAGCTTGTCATAATCAACCTGCATCGCTTGGTACTTGGTTTCCCAAGCTTTCTTGTCTTTCTCTGTAGCCTCTTTGTCCCTTTCGGCATTATCCCGCATGGTCTTGAGGTTGGCTTTATTCTTTTTCAATCTTGCCACTTCTACATAATCCAGACTTTCCTTGGCTATTGTCTCTACAATAGAAAAATCTCCAGCCTCCACCGAGGGTGTGACCATAGCTTCTATCTCTTGCTCTTTGTCTTTCAAATTTTTCTCAAGCCCTTCAACTTTAGCCTTCAAAGCTTCCTCGCTATCCATTATCAATTTCATATCTACTTGCCACTTTTTCTCTCTTTCTTCAAACTCTACTAGCCTAGATTTACAATCAGTCAACTTACCTTGCAGCTCTTCTTTTTCCTCTTCTAGTTCTACAATTTATGGTGCATTCACTAGTTGGGTAGCTGGAATTTTCAATTTCTTCTTTAGTGATAGAATTTCTTAATCTTTTTCATCTAATAGCTTTTGAATGCTATCCTTTTTATCTTCTTGAGTTTTAGTGGCCAATAGTGAAGCCTGGAACGTTGTCACTTGTGCCTTCAGGCTCCTATTCTCCACCTTTTCCAATCCCAACTGCTTTTGCACTTTGGTTTTGCTAGCCTACACTTTTGATAGCTCTATGGAAGCCCTCAACAACTTGTTATAGATGACTTCACCTATCTCCGTGTGCAGAATGATCACATCAGGTACTGGGATGTCTTCCAGATTTACTTTTAGTTATGTGGCCTTACTCTTAGTGGCTAAGGCAAGACTCAAGGTATTCTCGGCAAGGTTCCTACTTGCCACCAAGGCTACATCCTTCTTGGACATTTTTCTTGCATCAACATATAGTATAGCTTCTTCTGAGATTGTATCTGGGCTCTCCTCATATCCCTCCAGTAACTTAGCCCTAGTTAGGCTTGATGCTGCAAATCCAGTAGGTGTTATGTTGAACACATGTTGCTTAACCTCGAAGGATGGCATCGAGGATCTACCTTTCTTTTTCTTGGGTTGATTTTCTTGTACCTGTACTAATTGCTGCTCAGGCTCCTATACATTTTTCCTCTTCGAGGCTCTCTCAGCATCATTGTCTACATCCATGGGCTCACTACCCCCTTCCTTTATATATGTTTCTGGAGGAATGGTAAGGGACATGGATGCTGATATTGCTGGGGTTTTACCAGGTGAACCAAGCACTGCTGATGTGCTACTTTGAAAAATGAATGCTAAAGATGAAAAATCTTCTGGTGGGTCTACTTTCAACTATCCTTTGTCAATGTATTCTAACGAGTGTGCCATCTTAGCTAGACTTGTCAGTTTGAAGTGCTCATATCCTTTCCTGTTACTTTCCTTCCTTCTTTCTGGGATAATCTGGTGAGGATCATAGTTTATGGCTGCTTTGGATGGGAATCCCAGATCACCCATCATTCGCTCAATAGCTGGGAGAGCTATTTTTTTTTGACAATTGAGGATCCCAATGTCCATGGAAATCTGATGTCCGAAGACTTCCTGTCATCCAAGAAATGTTCACACTCCACCTTCAATTTTTGTCTTATAAATTCTAAGGTGAGTACTCTGGGGGTTAGGAAGGTAGGTAGTACATAGGGGGCATGGGAGTAGCCATAAACTCTAATCACAGTCCCATGCTCTAGCAGGAACCAATCCCCAACCCTCTTCTCCATGGATGGCTACAGTAGGTTTCATCTTAGGCCTAGGCAGTCTCTTCTGGAAAAAGATGAAATATATCTCTGCCATAAGATCATTCATGAAGGTATTGTAGTCTGAATACATCTCTTTAGTCAAATGCAGCTTTGGAGGTTGCAGGTTTTCTTCATCAGCTGCCAGGAACATTTTTAACAAGTAAGACTACAACCTAAAAGTTCTTGTCATAGGGAATTCTATGAGCTGGGAGTGGATGTTGTTTGCCAAGGCTTCATCAAACTTTAGGCATGCACATTGGGTAAGCGAATTTGGGCTTGCTGGCTTGATAGGAAAAGTGCTTAGAATAAACATAAAACTTATCAGGGACTCAGTTATGTATAGGTCATTTTCTAAGCCTAAGAATTGGGCCAACATGGAGATAACACACTTCGACTCTTCCCTAAAAAGGCTGGCCTCACCAAGAAAAGGTGCGCCGTAAGAGGAGGTATTTGGTAGCAGGGAAGCATGATAAAAGCTCTGTTTGAAGTCATCTGGGGCTTGACGGAAATGTTGGATCAAGGTTTCCATTCTGTAACTTTTGGATTTTTGGCAGAATTCTTCTGGAACAGCCAAATTTTTCCTAATAGTAGGGGCGTCTACATAGCACAAGATTTTAGAGTTTGAGGCATCCATGATTGCTCTTTAGTCTGACGAGTAACGGCCGGCACACCAGTCTAGAAATTCAGGGAAACTAGGGGTTTGGATGGTTGTAAACAAATGGAAAAAGGATTGATAAATCTTATGGGCATCCACTTGTTTGGCCCTTGTGACCTTCAATCTTTCTTTGGAAGTTTCTATGGTGCTATTTATCAGCATGGGATCGTAAAACTCATAGTCTTTATCCTCTAATAGGTCAATTATCTTTGGAGGATCAAATCCTGGGGGTACCACGGGTCCGGCTAATTAAATAGTTTAGGGTGGAGGTGGATGGCCTACCTGGTCGGTTGACAATTGGGTGGAGCTTCTGGGTCTCTGGTTGGTTGGTCGGCTCTGAACGATCCGCTCCTTTCACTTTCCAATGCACACAAGTCAACTGGGATGCGAATCTTTGTGCAGATGGGCGTTTTATAATATAAAAATGACATATCACCCTTATAGCTATGACAGCAATAGAGTCACGTCAGCCATCTATCCATACGATCAATTCTCATTCGTAGATCTCCTTGACCTTTACCTGCCACATATAAGCTCGACGGCACCTTTAATCTGCAAAAACATTTTCAACTGTCGATTTGCTCTCGTCCTGGATCTTTACCATCCCCGGATGTGCCCTTTACCGAGTTCGTGAATTTTGGGTTTGTTGATTTCACACGCAAGTCATATCCGCGAACTAATCCCGAGCCGTCGATCTTCATGTCACTAGATTAGCACCATTGGGAGATGCCGAACTTTATCAAAAGTTTGTGGATTTGAATCATAACCCTTTTCGCGCATGTTTAAATCACGAACAATTTTCTGACCGTTGATATAAGCCTTCCGCTGTCGATCTTCCTTGACCTGCCCATAGGCTAGCACCCTGCCAGTGTTTAAAATACCTTCAACTTTTTCCACGAAGGAGGGTCATGACCGTTGATCTCCCCCACTTTTGATCTAAACTGTCTATAGGCATTAATCAAAACTGCAGGCACATTCGTTTATACTTAGTCCTCCGATCAACATCAAGACTGTAGCTTCCTGAAAATTCTTATCTCGACTCCAAGTTAAAACCAAAATATTATGTAATTGATGTTTGGATTTGGTTATTATAAGGTGGAAACTTGTATGGTGTAATATATGGTTGATATGTGCTGGTAAAGGCTATTTTTGAAAGCATATGGGTGTACTATAGGAATATTTGCGGTAACTGTATATTGGAAGGAAGTTGAGAGGCCAACTCTCGAGGAGCCAATTCGAGAAATTGGGTTGCTTTATTTTCAAATGGCCAAAAAAAGGGATTGGACAGATTTGAAAATGAGGTATACATATTACATTATTACTTGGATTTACCTTTCATGCATATGTTTTTGTTTTGCTACTGTTTATGCATGGATCTTATCTGTTTTATTGTTATTATACATAGACTTGAAAAGGAGGACAAAATAATGGAATTTAAAGTAGAATTTGTATACAAAATGTGTATACTAATAAGATAGTCTAGACTATAGGCATATCTACAATGCTCGTGAAGAATTTCAACATCAGTTGGTGAAATTTTTGGGAGTGCTCTCCCCACTTTCACATGGACTTTCTCTTATAGTTAATCCACTTAATAAAATCGCCATAAATGATAAGTTATGTCAATATAACTTACAATTTGCATATTTGTAAGTTATCACCATAATGAATTTGTCAATTAGAAATCTTATTGTTGCTTCATTGATTATAACGTGTTGATTTCTTCATTTTAAGTACAATTGTACTTGTCTTTTTTATGAATTGATTTTGTTGCACATTTGTTGAAGGAAAAAATTTGATTGTGGGATAGCTATTGAGAACGGGCAGGTAATGTAATGAACAATATTGAAAGTATTTGATTACAACAAATTTAATTACAGCACATTTATTACAACCATAAGTATACCAGATTGATGGTGTAACAACTAATTTGTGTAAAGCACAGAGGATTCCAAGATCATCTGATGTATAGATCCTTATTTCTTTTTTGGAAGTATTAAGAGAGAACTTTATATTAAAAGAGAAAGATTTACAACTGAACCCAAAAAGCTCATAACCCAGCCATCACACTGAGTCACCTGACTGAACAAAATCACCTCCAAAGAGGACTTCGCCTGACCATATATATAACTACAGAGACGAATACTACAGATACTGCAAAACTAAAAAAAAACACGTGCATGCAGGCCTTTTGACTCCCATTTTCACTCCTTTTCACAACAAAACCTCATGAAAATAGAGGATAGACAGACTTCCAGACACTAAACAGACACCCAACAAACCAGACACTAAACATCCCCCATGCCAACCTAGAATAAAATGTAGGGTAAATCAGGACAATGCCTAGGAGGAGGAACCGCAGAAGCCACCGGCTACGCAGGAGCAGGTTGAAGCTGCATAGCTTGAAGGAGAAAATCTAGCTTACGGTGAATGGCCCTAGTTTCCTCCAAAATGCTTCTTTCATAGCTGAGCATCTCATTTACAAATGGATGCTCCATCCTATCCCGGAGAGCATAACCCATAAGATTTTTCATTACCCTATAGAGCACAATGGTGTGTTCATACAGGATGAAATGACCTGTGGTGTTTCCTGGGTCCATAACCCAATTTGCAGTCTGACGACGTTCAGCATCCAAAGTCGCCTTATCAAGCTAGTTCCAAAGTTGTCATTCTATAGTGCATATCTCTCTCTGGAGATCCGGGGGAACATCCCTAACAAAGGCACTAGATTCCCAACGTGCCTTTTGCTGGGCACGAGAGAAATTCCCACTGGATTCACCCTGAGAAGTCTCACCCACCCGATAATGATGACATCCTGCAGTGGTACTGCATCTATCCCAATTACCATGATCGCCCATACTATCTAACAAGAAAACAATGGTGGTACATGCAACTAAATCGTTGAACTCTACGTTCATGTCTACTACCTTCCCTGGGTTTAAAAAGAGTTCCACCACCCATTGTCCATTAATGGTAAATCGTTTTGCAACTGAAGGTGGTGATCTTTCGCACAATCCATTAATGGAAAATCGTACTACAACTGAAGGTGGTGACCTTTCGCACTGTCCATTAATGGAAAATCGTGCTTCACTTAAATCCTTCCCTCCTGTAATCATGGTAGAAGTACCTTTCCGAGTTAGTGAGAAGATAGCAAACTCCACGGGAATTGGATGAAAAGACTGCTCATCGATCATCCTCTAAAAGAAGGGCGAAAGAACGAGGGTGGAATGGATCATGTGGTAGTACAATCCTCCGCCTGACGTTGCCCTCTGTCATCAGCATGGTAACTTAGCATATCGCGGGAAAGAATATACGAATTCTACAGGTTTTCCCACATTTGGGTACTTAGGTCCAAGTGATTCACCACCCCAAGGTTATCGAGTAGGTCTGCCAGCTTGTTCCCATTGTGCTTAACATGGGAGAAAGAAATAGCCATCCCCAGAGATAGCAGAGACACTAAATTATCTAGCTTGCCCTCCAACTGCCACGACGTTGCCACCTTTGAGCTGCATTTGGCCATGTGGAGAATAATCCGGGCATCACCCTCCATAACAATGGGAGTACAATTATGGGTGCAAGCCAGCTGGATTCCCTAAAGATGACCTTCTAGCTCAGCTGCATTATTAGTCTCATGCCCCAAATGGCCAATTTTGAAGTTGACCATTACCCTTTTGTATCCTTGAGAACACACCCATAGCCAGTCGGGTTAGGATTAAGAGGTATAGATCGTTATTATCAATACAATTTCCACATTATTTGGGAGTATCACATATAGGTTTCCTTTTAGGCATTGGGAGTATCACCTATAGGTTTCCTCTTAGGCATTGGGAGTATCACCTATAGGTCTCCTGAAGCTGCCCTGACCACTATTAAAGAATTTTACGTAATGTAGTTAGCAATCCCATTGAATACTTTTTGTAAATGTCAATACTCAAGACATTTCTTCCGTCAACGTGGTCACAAGATATGATTCAAATGGGAAATTGCTTCCAAACTCAATCAATAAACTCAATTAAGCCAAAAATACAGGCATACGATCTTATTTCACAATGGTCCTTTATCTGAACCTAAATATAATGGATCGATCATTACAAATAGATCTCTCTCTCTCTCTCTCTCTGTGTAAGCTCCAAGAGTAAAAAATATGAGCTTGTTCCTCTTGATCGAACCTTCCTCGAGATAACTAGGCTCCACTAAGCTACCTAAAAGCTTATGTGAGCTAATAATCTCTTTAAGCTAAAGCTAAGTTATCCATCTAAATGACTCAACTGGATTAAATATAACTCTTACTCTATTTTCCAGATCCTTGAAAGAAAGAACAAAGTCCTTATTCGAGTCTACTATCCTCTATGACTTACTATGCTTGATATCTGTTATTTTCTAGTATGGTAAACAAGAAGCTCATTTTATTTTTGCTTACTATGGTTTTTTTACTTTTGGAAAATTATTGATGAAAACTATCAAGGATTAGAGTGAAGGAGGAATATCTTGCATGTGGATCATTTTTGCATTCAGAGTGACTTATGAGAATCCTACACATTGGGTATGTTTTCCCTGGATTATTAAGATTTGGTAAGCATTAACATTTTGTTAATTTATTGACCACCCTACAAATTGGGGTGATATCATATAATATTTGTATAAGATGTACTTTATAATTGTATAAATGGTAATTGAAAGGATATTTCTACTATTTATTTGTGCTACAACTTTTAGAATGGGAAACATATTAACTTTGATTTTGACTTTGGGTGCAGAGCAAAATTAGTGGATTATGCTCTTGCCTCTAGCAAAATATACGAGGGAGCAGGGTTTAAATACATTAAGGAGTCATTCGTGATTATATCATGGCCTTTTGAGTGATGGTGGTGTTCATTTGCGATTAGATCAGTTCCAGGTATTCTATATCTATAAATGCATTATTATGAGTTGTTTATCTTAGAAAATATTATAGATTTATCCATGCTATGCAATTTTTAATCTTTGTATTTCTCCATCCTATAGTTGAATGCTATTTGTATCACTAGACTCAATTGAGTTGGGTCTAAATATGTTATAATTATAGAACCCATTGATCTGCTAACATAAATTTTGAGAGAAGGCTACTCTTACATGGATCCATTAAGAAACCATTAGAAAAGATGCTCATTTTTATCCATGAATACTTGAAATTCTAGTTAGATGTTCACTTTATGAGTATGTGTATGAACTTGAATGCCAACTTTGTCCTGCAAAACGTTTATGTATTACTATTTTCTTTATTGAACCAATGCGGCATATGAAACCTTTCAAGTTCGTCCAACTTATAAGGTCAGAGCCATTCAGACTTCTTTCTTAGGTATCTCGAGTCAGAAACAATGTTGGGATTATTAGTCTTTTCTTAGAATTACAAATGATGCAATCTTGGTGTTAATAGTGCCCCTTTCCCCAATTCTTAAAGGGTTCTACATCAATGGTAGAGCACCTACTTTACAAGTAGGAGGTTGAAGGTTCGATTCCTTAGTTCCCTAATAATATTGCAATATTGATGTTTTAAATAAAATATATTTTATTATGATTTATTATGGCTACCAGGGGGGTTCTGAACTAGCTTCATATGTCACTACAAGGGGGGTTCATAACCGTTCCCAAAGGTTTGTAAAGAGTTTTAGGGGGGCTTCTGAACCGCCTCCATAGGTACCTATGAGGGGGGCTCATAACCGCCCCCAAAGGTTTATAAATCATTTTGGGGGGGTTCTGAACCGCCTCCGTAGTTACCTACGAGGGGGGTTCATAACCGCCCCCAAAGATTTGTAAAGGGTTTTAGCGGGGGTTCTGACTTGCCTCCATAGGTACCTACAAGGGGGGTTTATAACCGCCTCCAAATGTTTGTAAATAGTTTTAGGGGGGGTTTGAACCACCTCCGTAGGAACCTATGAAGGGGGTTTATAACCGCACCAAATGTTTGTAAAGCGGTTTAAGGATGGTTCGAAACCGCTCCGATAGGTAGCCATGAGGGGGTTTATATCCGCCCGTAAAAGTCACTTTTGCGGGGGTTTAGAACCGCCTCCAATAGTCACTTTAGCGGTGGTTTTGATCTCTTCCATAACCGCCCCTAGATTCAAACCTTTTAGCGTCGGTGTTATTAGGGGTGGTGTTCTAAATACCGCCCCCAAAAGTAACCTTTGGAGGCCGAAGGAAACCGCCACCAACATTCCAAAAGTAAATTTTTTTGGAGGGGATAGGGGGATATGGTCTATGTTTTTTAATAGTGTATTTTTTTCTACACTATTTCCCAAATATACAATGTCTACAAAACATCAAATCTAAAGATTTCAGATTTGGAAGTAATTTACGATTCTTTAATACCTGTAGTGCTCTCTCACTCATATGACCAAGACGTTGATGCCATAATCTTGTGGATTTTGATGCCTCTTCAAATACCAAAGTTGCTTAATTAACTTGATTTTTTCCAATCAATTTGTAAAGGTTTCCTATTTTCAATGCCTTCATTACTACTAAGGCACCCTTAGATACTTTCAGTAGCCCACTTAAACCTTTAACTTATGACCACAAGAATCCAATACTCCCAAAGAGATTAAGTTTTTGTTTAATTTAGGCACATGTCTAACATTTGTTAGTGTTCTTATAGCTCCATCAAACAGTTTAATTTTAATACTTCCAACCCCAACAGTCTTACATGAATAATTGTTTCCCAAAAGAACTATACCATCATTAACTGTTTGATAAGAAGTATACCATTCTTTATGAGGACAGACATGGTGCGAAGCACCAGAATCTAATAGCCATTCTTCATTGTATTCAGAAACATTACAAATGGACAAAATCTCATCAATCATACCTGAATCAGTTTCAACTGAATTCGCCTCAGATTTGGAGTCTTCCTTTTTGGATTCTTGTCTTTTCCAATAGCCCATCTTGAGATTACCACTCTTGTTGCAATACTAACACTTGAGTTTGCTCTTTTTTCCCTTTGATTTAGATCTAGAAGAACGTCTTGATTTTTCTCCTCTTTCTTTGGATCGACCTCTAACAAAAAAAGATTCTGGTGTAGGTGACTCAGTACTAGCTTTATTTCTTAACTCCTCAGAAAACAAAGCTCCAACCAAAGTGTCAAATTCAAAAGTTTTATTTTTGATAAGACTAATGGAAGATACTACATGACCCGAAGATTCAGGTAGATTAACTAAAAGATTTACTGCTTTATCTTCATCATCAATCTTAACATCCATACTACTGAAATGGCAAATAAGAGTATTAAATACGTTCAAATGATCTTCAATCTTCGTACCTTCTTTCATTTTCATACTATATAGCTTCCACTTCAAGTAAATTATGTTTGTCAAAGACTTTGGCATATACAAGCTTTCCAATTTTCTACATAAACTCGTTGCTGTCTTTTCTCCAGCTATATTAAACAAGACATCATCCGCAAGGCATTACCTAATTGTGCTAAGTGATCTGGCATCTAGTTCCTCCCATTCATCATATGTCATATATATGGGTTTCTTTTTCTTTCCATATAAGGCCTTCTGCAACCCTTGCTGAACTAACATATTTCAAATCTTAAGTTTCCACAACTCAAAGTTATTTTTTCCATTAAACTTCTCTATTTCGAATTAGAACTGGACATTTTTGCCATCACTTTTTTTTAAAATAACACTGACTTCCCAAAAAATATTCCAGGATCTTTTCAAAGAAAATTAATAAACCAAGAATACCTTCAGCTGTCGAAACCCACAAATATGCAGGCAGCTCCTTAACCCACTGATGGATGACTTCTTCAGCCACTGATATATTCCGCGGCTCATGGACTCCTTTGCTTCACACGGGAAGTATTTGATTCCTTCACGTGCCACTGCTTAATGCACCAGGGGTGGGTTCTTCCACAGGATTACGGTTCACGAACTTCACACAGACTTCTCACAGGCTTCAAGTCCTTCCTCACAGCTTTGCTCCACCTCAGGCTTCACACGGGTAGTTTTCTTTCTCTGGAGCTTGGGCTCCTCCACAAACTCAACAAAGACTCTCTTCCACCACGAACGGCTATATAGATTTCATGCACAGATAAATGGACTACTGGATCTGCTTCACGCAGACGTACAAAGCGTGAATATTCCATGTGAGCATTTTCATTTTTTTGCAGATAGCAATGGGAAATGAAGGCTCCCCTCTACACGGGTCTCCACCAACGCCCACCATATTGGGCTCTTCCAGCTCTTTCTCGGAAAAACAACAAACCCAACAGGATCTTCCATGGGCTCTGGCTCTTCAGGTTATCGAGCTCCTTCTTCAAAAAATGACGACAACTCTCAAGGATGGCGGCTCTTTGGATGGAAGCTCTCTCTGGCTCTCTCTTGGCTCTGATACCACTTGTTGGTATTTTGAGCCTATAATAAAAAAATAATAAACAGAATAATGGACAAAAAGGACACATTTAACTTAGTAATTTTACCCAATTTGGGGAAACATCAACCCAACAAAGTATTGATGCCTTATTCCTTTCAATAACGGAGATTACAATCAGGCATTTCGACATCCATACACTTATCTCATTCCTTTACTCCTCTCCAAGATTACATATAAATACATGTGTGAAGGAGTTACATATATGGGTGAACTTCCATCAGTTAGAGAAACCTCCAACCAACCAATGGTTAGACAACCATCTTAGTTATTGTTAATGTTAATTAGTTGTCACATTTTTTAACAAACGCAAGCCATGTATTGATAATAGAGAAACCCCAAGGGTGAAACATATGATTGTATTGAGTAGTCATCTGTAGGATCTCGATAACCCAACTCTATAACCCAAAACCTATATCAATGTGTACTGATTCACAAGAATCATTTACATGAACATAGGTCAAATCAAGAAATCACGAGGAACTAACTCAGCCTTCTTTTCTAGAACTCATCTTAGTGCACTCAAGAACAAGCAACCAACAAGAACAACCCTTTCATATGTGTGATTGCATCCATATATATAGATCCAAGGGATGCTTGCGTGTCTACCCAACACATTTCAATTACAAAGAAGTAGTTACAATTTGATTGGGAAGACTGACTGTTTTCTTTCCCTCTGTTGGTTGGAACAATACAAAGAGATACCACTGCCATGACGACGGAATCTACCTAGTGCTTTCAGACTATTCAAAATGTGTTTTGACATGTGTTGGAGTCATCAAATGTTGCAGGACATGTATGATGAACGAATCTTAGAAAAAATTCCATGATTCCACTAATTCGATGGATCGATTGAGCCATAGACTCGACTAAGTCAATGGATCGAATAATCCATATAATCAATTGATCCAAACTAGTTGAGATCTTACCAAGGTGTTGAATGGGACTAGGAACTATTTGATGGGGCCAGTTGAGCCTTGGGATGGATCAGACCTTCCCCCTTAGGTGGTAATAGTCCCCATTTATTGCTCTTGTAAATGAGGAAACTTGTGCTCCAATTCATTCAGAAGATACAACTTTCCTTTGTCTGGGATTTGTCATGCTTTGGCCACCTAAAACAAGGGAATTGTTTGCATCCTTATCTAGAATGCTTGTTGTTTGATGAAAATGTCAACATAAGGGGCTCTCTAACATCTAGATGGATGTCTTATGGATCTATGAGACGTAAGGATATCTGTTCCAATAGTGGTGGGAAATACATTCAAAGCAAGTCCACATTGAATACTAGATGAAAACCAATATATAAATGGTGGAATGGTTAGATTAAAGGAATTTTCCCCATTTTTTTTAATAATGGTGTAAGGACCATATCATAAAGGATTCAGCTTCCTATGCGGGCCACTGAATATTTATTTCTTAATCTGTAACGAAGCATGATCCCTAATTTGGCATGAATGAGAATACGCTGCTTTTTGTGTTGGGCCTTGTTTTTTCACTGGCTTGTTGCAACATCTCATGTGTTTGTTTTTTGATATCATAGACCATATCCTTGAACTTGAGTGCTTTGACGACACTTTGTCGTTCATGGTAGTTTTCTATCAAACTAGTTGAATGATTAACTATGTCAATAGTTGCCGAGGGACAAAATTCATAAACAACTTCAAATATACTCATTCCTATTAAATTGTAGTGAGCTCAATTATAGCTATGCTGGATGTACAAGATAATTTCATCTCATGTTCTACGATGCTTGTGGTTGTACATTCAAAGCCATTATACCACCATGTGATTCACAACTTTAGACTATTCATCAATTTGAGGATGGAACACAGTCAACATATAAAACTGTGTGTCGAGCTGTTGCTAGAGTGTTTTCGAAAACGTGTTGAAAAATATGGAATCTCTATCAAAGATTATTGTAGTTGGTAAGCCATAGTTTTTGAAAACATGCTCGAGGAATATCTAAGAATAATGTTGTGATATTGTAGTCTTATTGCAAGGAATGAGGATATCCATTTTAGATAATTTGTCAATCACTACCAGGATTGCATTATGCTGGTGTTTGGTGATAGGATATTCAGTCAAGTAGTCAAAGTAAATGAATTCCCATGGTTGAATTGGAGTGGGAAAGGGTGTATACAAACCATGTTGTCGATTCAGTGGCTTGGAAATGGCACACACCACACATGACTTGATATACTTGTCAACAATATCCATCTTGAATGAAGGCCAATAGAAATACATCTCGAGTACTATGAGATTATTTTCCACTCCAAAATGTCATGTCATTCACGGACACTTTAGGGATTTGCTCCGGCGCCACAAAACCCAAGCCAGCGAGTGGACTTGGATTCCGTCGGCTCCCACAGGTCCACATGACCATTATGGACCTGTCCATAGTGGCCATGCACACCCGATGGCCTCCGGATGAGAAATGCACCCCTTTAGTGAATTTGGAATGGCCATCACTGAGCAAAACCATAGCTCCGGAGATGGCCCATTGAAACCACTTCCGGGAATTCAAGGAATTCAATGGGGGGTCCCCTAGCTGAAACTTGGCGTCCCGGACCCACCGGAATTGATAGATTCAGGAATCAATCCACGGTTCGACTGCTACGGGCATTCTAGTCAGGCACCCCAGGGCCATTCAAGGACACTTTGGGGATTTGCTCCAGGGCCACGGAACCCAAACCGGCAAGCGGACTTGGATTTCATCAGCTCCCAAAGGTCCATGTGGCCATTATGGACCTATCCACGGTGGCCACGCATGCCCAGTGGCCTCCGGATAAGAAATGAACCCCTTTAGCAAATTTGGAATGGCCATCACAGAGAAAAACCCTAGCTCCGGAGATGGCGCATTGGCATCACTTACGGGTATTGAAGGCACGCTGTGGAGGGCCCCCTAGCTGAAACTTGACATGTTGGACCCACCGGAATCGACGGATTTGGGAATTGAGCCACGGTTTGGCTACTACGGGCATTCTAGTCAGGAACCTCAGGGCCATTAAGGGACACTTTGGGGATTTGCTTCGGGGCCACGGAACCCAAACCGACGAGTGGACTTGGATTTCGTTACCTCCCATAGGTCCAAATGGCCATTGTGGACCTATCCACGGTGGCCACACATGCCCGGTGGCCTCCGGACGCGAAACGAACCCCTTTAGCAAATTTGGAATGGGCATCACTGAGCAAAACCCTAGCTCCGGAGATGGCCCATTGGAACCGCTTCTGGGTCTTTAAGGCACACTGTGGGGGGTCCCCTAGCTGAAACCCAGCGTCCCGGACCCACTAGAATCAATGGATTTGGGAACCGAGCCACGGTTTGTCTTCTATGGGCATTCTAGTCGGGAAACTTGGGGCCATTCAGGGACACTTTGGGGATTGCTCCAGGGCCATGGAACCCAAACCGACGAGCAAACTTGGATTCTGTCGGCTCCCACAGGTCCACGTGGCCATTGTGAACATATCCACGGTGGCCAAGCATGCCTGGTGGCCTCCAGACAAGAAATGCACCCCTTTAGCGAATTTGGAATGGCCATCACCGGGCACTTGTTGCTAGCGTTCCCAGCCGGAACCTACCTAGACACACTTCCATGACTCCCCGAAACTCGGTTTTGTTGCACGGTTGGAATTCTATGCCCCCGATAGGTATCCAACAGGTTTCCTTGAAGGCCTTTTGGATGCGAGATGGAATGAGCCATAGAATAAAGACCGTGGCTCGGATCGACAAACTGTCGACTCCGTTGGATTCAGGACGTTGGGATAGTGCTAGGGGTGCCCCTCCCCTCTGTTCCAATGGCCCCAGTGTCATCTTGTATGTCCATCTTGGAAACTAGGGTTTTTCTCAGTGAGGGAGTGTGCAATTTTTGCACACTGGGGTCAACTTTGGAAAATCATCCACCGGGCACTTGCGGTGATGATGATGATGATGGTGATGATGATGAAGACATTGATGATGATGGTGATGGTGATGGTGATGAAGATCATGGTGATGATGAAGATGGTGATGATGATGGACATGGTGATGATGATGGAAATGGTGATGAGGGACCTACAGATGACATAGATGATGAAGATGGTGATGATGATGACAAAGATGGTGATGATGATGGAGATGGTGATGGTGATGATGAAGATGGTGATGGTTCTGTCTTGCATCCAAAAGATGGATATGGTGATGGTTCCGTCTTGAATCCAAAAGATGGATATGGTGATGATGATGAAGCTGGTGATGATGATGAAGATGGTGACGTTGATGATGATGGTGATGGTGGTGGAGTTGATGGTGATGGTGATGGTGATGATGATGAAGGCGTTGACGATGATGGCGATGGTGATGATGTTGATGACAATGATGATGAAGATGGTGATGATGATGGTGATGATGATGAAGGCGTTGACGATGATGGCGATGGTGATGATGTTGATGACAATGATGATGAAGATGGTGATGATGATGACGATAGTGGTGAAGTTGATGGTGATGGTGTTGGTGATGATGAAGATGGTGATGGTTCCGTCTCGCATCCAAAAGATGGAGATGGTGATGATGACGAAGATGGTGGTGATCATGAAGATGGTGACGTTGATGATGATGGTGATGGTGGTGAGGTTGATGGTGATGGTGATGGTGATGGTTATGTATCGCATCCAAAAGATGGATATGGTGATGATGATGAAGATGGTGATGATGATGAAGATGGTGAAGTTGATGATGATGGTGATGGTGGTGAAGTTGATGGTGATGGTGATGATGAAGAAGATGGTGATGATGATGAAGGAGTTGATGATGATGGTGATGGTGATGAAGATGATGAAGATGGTGATGATTATGGAGACGGTAATGAGGGACCTACAGATGACAATGATGATGAAGATGGTGATGATGATGACGATGGTGGTGAAGTTGATGGTGATGGTGATGGTGATGATGGAGATGGTGATGGTCCTGTCTCGCATCCAAAAGATGGACATGGTGATGATGATAAAGATGGTGATGATGATGACGATGGTGATGTTGATGATGATGGTAATGGTGGTGAGATTGATGGTGATGGTGATGGTGATGGTTCTGTCTCGCATCCAAAACATGGAGATGGTGATGATGATGAAGATGGTGATGATGATGAAGATGGTGACGTTGATGATGATGGTGATGGTGGTGAAGTTGATGGTGATGGTGATGGTGATGATGAAGAAGATGGTGATGATGATGAAGTCATTGATGATGATGGTGATGGTGATGAAGATGATGATAGTGATGATGAAGATGGTGATGATGATGGACACGGTGATGAGGGACCTAGAGATGACAATGATGATGAAGATGGTGATGATGATGACGATGGTGGTGAAGTTGATGGTGATGGTGATGGTGATGATGGAGATGGCGATGGTTCCATCTCGCATCCAAAAGATGCAGATGGTGATGATGACGAAGATGGTGATGATGATGAAGATTGTAACGTTGATGATGATGGTGATGGTTCTGTCTCGCATTGACAAGATGGATATGGTGATGATGATGAAGATGGTGACGTTGATGATGATTGTGATGGTGGTGAAGTTGATGGTGATGGTGATGGTGATGATGAAGATGGTGATAGTTCCATCTCGCATCGACAAGATGGAGATGGTGGTGATGATGAAGATGGTGATGATGATGAAGATGGTCACGTTGATGATGATGGTGATGGTGGTGAATTTGATGGTGATGGTGATGGTGATGATGATGAAGATGGTGATGATGATGAAGGCGTTGATGATGATGGAAATGGTGATGAAGATGATGATGAAGATGATGAAGATGGTGATGATGATGGACAAAGTGATGAGGGACCTACAGATGTCAATGATGATGAAGATGGTGATGATGATGGAGATGGTGATGAGGGACCTAGAGATGACAATGATGATGAAGATGGTGATGAGAGACCTAGAGATGACAATGACGATGAAGATGGTGATCATGATGATGGCGATGGTGATGAAGATGATATTGATCATCATCATGATAATGTACATTGCATATTAATGGTGTGGCTTGGTCTAAAGTATTGACATGATGAAGATGATGATGATGTTCATGATGATGAAGATGATGAAGATGATGGAGATGTTGATGAGGAACCTAGATATGACAATGATGATGAAGATGGTGAGGATGATGATGATGGTGATGATGATGAAGACGTTGATGATGATGAAGATGGTGATGTACATTGCATATTAATGGCGTGGCTTGGTCTAAAGTATTGACATGAGTCATGACTGAGGTGTTGAGATATTGTAACTTCAAAGAATATTATATTTGTACTTTATTAGTCCGGAGATGATTCATTCCTCCGTGAAGATCTTATTGTATATCTGGAGATGTTTATTCCTCCTTCGGAATGTGGTAACTTGGGTTATTAGACTTCCCTAGTGGGGGTCGGCCCTGTATGTGTTATGTGGGTCAAAGGGTTATTAGACCACCCTAGAGGGGTCGGCCCAGTCAGTTGTAGTGGGGTACTTGACCCATTGGTTAAATACGAGCCTACATGATTTGTGTAAAAGACAAGTCGAAGTAGTGTATAAATAGAGGAGGTGTATTCCTGATTTTACGCACACTCACTCACTTGACAGTGGCGCACTTATGAGAGAGAGGTCTACTATGGAGAAGGAGGAGCTTATGCTCAGGGTTACATCTTTTGTATTTGTTGTTCATCTATATTGAGGAAGCTTTGCAGGGTTTTCTACCCCATGAGGGTTTCCCAGGATAAATCTGTGTCTCTTGTGTTTATGTTATGCTTGTTGTTTCTTCAGTGATCCTGTATATGCTATTATTGTGAAATGGAATGTAATGCTGCTATTTTATGTCTTATCATATTAAATCTTAACATGGTATCAGAGCTAACCTGAAGGAAGGCAATGTATGACACTTACGACACTTGCTTCACTTGCGACAATTTGAAGGTTTGGGTTTTACATAGCAAAAACCAGTCATCGTGGAACTTTCGCTATAAATACATTTATACGAAGGTTCAGGATCTGAAAAGTTTACAGGTCGTAGATAACATCCCCAGGTACCTTGTGTCCAAAGGACATCCTCAGATTCGTTGTACTTTGTGATTTATGATCAGTACAAGTTAGGGTTTCGGCCTCTTCCAGATCTCAGTCAAAATCAGGTGACCTTGGAAAAAAGGTCATAACTTGGGCTAGGAAGCTCGAAATGCAATTTCGTAAAAAGTGACAGGTAGTACACAGACGGTACTATCTTAGGAAAGTTTTTTTAGAGGCTGAAGTTGAACCAGTTACACGTGGAATGCCGTACAAGTTCGCTCTCCTGTTTTATCCCATAAATAGGTCACGTTGCGACACTTGGCATAACTCTCTCTCAGAAAATCCAATTGAGGTCAGACCTATTGAGATGGAAATATGACAGGTTAGGATACCACAGAAAAAGCTTTCCGACCCTGTGGAGTGAAAAGTTCGGATTTACAGCAGAAACAATCAAGTACATATTTCTGTCAAAACATAATTATTTTTGGAGCACCTTCATTCATGGCTTCCGGAATTTAGGGTTTCGGAGAAAGTTAGAATTTTTAGAATCAGAATCCATGGCTGAATGCTACTCAGGAAAATCGAAATTTAGAGTCCAATATCGAATTTTTTGGTTGGGTAGAAGACCGGGCTTGATCTAACCCCAGTTCGGGATTTTGATCGGAAAGATGGAAAATTAGGGCTTCAACAAAAGTTGGAATTTTTGAAGTCTGTAACCATGGCTGGAAGCTCCTCAGAAAAATAAGAGTTTAGAGCCTTGGATCAAACCTTTTTATTGGTAAGAAGGGTGGGCTTCATCAAACCTTAGTTCGGGATCCTATCTAGAAGATCCAGAAGTTTCGAAGGCAATTTTGAGGGGTCAAATTTTTGGAGATTTCAAAATTGAAATATGCTAGTTTGATCAGCTCAGCAAGACACATCCTTCCATCCATTCAGAAGTGTGAATGTCAAAGATGGAATTTTTAGGGTTTTTTTAGAAAACCCTAATCAAGCTCCAGATCAAGTTTCAAGGGGAGTTGAGGCTAAGGCCTTACATAAGAAGACTACAAGAAGTCTTGATAGGTATGACTTAAGGAAGTTTAGGTATGTCTTAAAACCTGATTCCTGATTAAGTTCATAATGTGTCTGTCTTCATATTATTTATTAGTACAATCTTGATTAATGTTAGAACTGTCTTATCACCCTAGTAACAGTATAAATGCATGTGAATGATCGAGGACATTCATTGATTAGGGCTATATGATTGTACTAATGCATTATGGTGTTGTATGAGGTTGATGTTGTCTGCTAACAAGATACAGGTACATCACGAAAGACAAATCAAGTTCCATGACCATGACAACATAATATTTGATCACATAGAAGTTCTACTTACAAGGTATGTATGAATTTGTTCTATTATGCTTAACTTATGAGATATGCAGGTTCCAGCATAGGATCTCTAAATCATTGAAGAGAACAAAGAAGATATTGATTAGGTATGTTAGACATAACTAAGCAGGTATAATAATCCAGGTATGTTTTCCTATGTCATGTTAGAATCTTACCTTGTGTTGGGATCCCTTATATAAGTATACTTGGTATGATTGGTTATGCTTATTCATAAATTTAATCAAGGGTTTATGCACATCATGATGATTTAGCTAACCAGAAGAGTCCCATGATCAAACAAGAATATGCAGGAGTAAAAGAAGACTTCCCTGAAACCCTGAATACTAATGATCATGATTATTTAGAATTATAATGTTTTTGATAATATTGAGAATATACTAATTAATGTATGTTTGTGTATGAGATCATGAGGATGACACTAGTGCACACTTGAGCATGCATAGTGGTATAGAATGAATAGAAGTTCAAAAGACATATAGAATATCAAGCGGGAGGCAACCACACAAACATAAAAGATAAGTATTTGAGTTGTTATTTCAAATAGTAAATGATATTGCTTGTATGCATATTTGTATTCCTAGAATATATCATGCTGAGTGTAAACATTCATAGAGCATTGAACAATATACTACTAATATGCATATGATTGGTAAGTTGGACAAACATTCCATTGTTGCTTGTCTAGAATGAAACCTCTTTGCTGACATGCTGAGAGCTGTGCACACTCTCGATAGTATGTTCTGGTAGAGATGGAAGTCATCCAGATAGCCACTGTATGCATACAGGACATGGAAAAGTGTTGTGCCAAGTATTGGTCAAGATAGTTGCATAATTATGTAAATGATATCTGTAAGCATAATAGGTTATCATGTCAACATGATTTCATGATTATGAAGTATTACTAATCATGTACTTAATTTTGATATCTAGGAAAGATCATGAAGAATGATGAACACGGAACAAGTGATGGATGTTCAACAAGAAGATTTACAAATCAAATATAGAAGGCTCATTGCTAGAAGATTCTCTTAGGAAGAGGAAGAGAATCATGACAAGATGTTTGCTCCAAGTGGATAGATAAGACCATTCTCTTAATGGTGTAATTAAAGAAGAAGTGTGAATCAGGTTCTGTATGGGTACCCAAGATTGGTAATCTATTGATGAGCTTAATGATCACCATGGGTGATGTGGATCTCAACCTTTGCCACAAGGTTGAATATGGTTTCTATACATAGATGACATAGATGCAAGAAGGAACTCACCACAAATTTCGAATGATATTGAGGCTCATATCAGTAGACCCATCTGACGAGAGATGACACAGATAGATATGCAGAAGATCACTCAATGTAGAGTGTGAATGATGTTCAGTCACAAAGGGAGAATTGACAGCTTCTTGACAAAGCTTGGGCTTTACCAGAAGTAAAGTTGATCCTAACCTTTACCTTAAGGTTGTGGATGATGAACCTATCATACCATTATTGTATGAGGATGATCTCTTTCTGACAAGGAATGAGAAATAGATCATGAAAAGAAAGAAGAAGATGGCTGCAGAAATGAAAATGAAAGATCTTAGATTGATGCATTACTTCCTAGGTCTGGAAGTATGGCAAGGCTCAGAAGGAATCTTTCTCAACCAGGGAAAATATGTCGATAAATATTAAAAGGACTTGATGTGTTGGAATGACCACTCTCATGGATTCCAACTTGAAGCTGTTAGCAGATGACTCATCAGAGTTAGTGGATATAACTCTATACATAAAAATTATTGGGTCATTGATGTTTCTAATGAATACTAGGTCAGATATATGCTTTGAAACACCTTGAGACAGTATCTAGTGGAACCTAGATGAGTTCACCTGATAGCTGTAAAGCATGTGATGAGGTACCTAAAGGATACAATAGACTTTGATCTATGTTATCTTGGATATCATGACTTCAGATGGCTACACAAATGTTGATTGGGCAGGAAGTATATCAAACGGGAAGAGCACATCAAGAGGATGTTATTGTCTAGGATTAGCCATGAACTTGTGGTTTAGCAGAAAGCAGTCTAGTGTGGCTCTCAGCACAAGCAGAATATATGGCTTCTTGCTCTGCTAGTTGTGAAGCGGTATGGCTTCAGAATTGTTTGACTTAGATATAGACCCAACTGTGATCCTATGTGACAAACAGAGTTGTATCAAGATGGCAGAGAATCCAGTGTTCCATGATAAGTCAAAGCACATAGAGATATGACAAGATATGGTGCAGAAAGGAACTATAAAGTTTGAATTTGTAACAAGTTACCGATGTACTAACCAAACCTCTACCGATCCAATGTACTAACCAAACCTCTACCTCAAGTAAAGTTTTTCGAGACAAACTTAATATAGTTCAGAAGGACCCTCCTCGAAAGGGGGAGTGATGTGATCACTTATGATGAGATTTCCTGCATCGACAGTGAGGTCGATGATGTGAATACCTATATTGGTGATGCCGACAGAGAGGTTGGTGGATGGTCCTTAGACAGGGTCTAAGGTGACAAGGGGATTGCATCATCCTTGAACATATGTTCTAAAAGAATATCTGTAGACAGATGTCTTCGAGAATGAAGTCCTTCGTGGACATGTGAGGATTGAATCATCCTTGGATTTCAGTCCTAAAGTGAGCTGTAGACAAATGTCTCTGAGAAAGAAGGAGGCTTGCATCATCCTTGAACACTTGTTATAAAGTGAGCCGTAGACAAGTGTCTCCGAGAAAGAAGAGGGATTGTATCATCCTTGAACACTTGTTCTAAAGAGAGCCGTAGATGTATGTCTTCGAGAATGAAGTCCTTGGTGGACATGTGAGGATTGGATCATCCCTGGACCTCAGTCCTAAAGAGAGCCGTAGACATGATGTCTCCGATAATGAAGTCCTGAATGAACATGTAGGGGATTGTATCTTCCCCGGACTTCGGTCCCAGAATTGAGCCGTAGACATGATGTCTCCGATAATGAAGTCCTGAATGAACAGGTAGGGGATTGTATCTTCCTTGGACTTCAGTCCTAGAATTGAGCCGTAGACTGGGTATCCGATAATGAAGTCTTGAATGAACAGGTAGGGGATTGTATCTTCCTCGGACTTCGGTCCCAGAATTGAGCTGTAGAATGGGTCTCCGATAATGAAGTCCTGAATGAACAAGTAGGGGATTGTATCTTCCCCGTAATTTGGTCCCATAATTGATCCGTAGACTGATGTCTCCGAAAATTGAAGATAGGATTGCATCATCCCTAGACATGAGACTTGTCTTAAAGGTACATGTGAGGACTGCATCGTCCATGAACTGGGTTCAAAATGTACGTGATGGGATTGCATCATCCCTAGACATGAGACTTGTCTTAAATTGATAAGGATTGATCATACTAGAACCTGATCTGGATTGTATCATCCATGGACCTATGTCCTAAAGAGAGAGGGATTGATCATCCTGTAATATGATCGTGTGTGTTGCAGGGTATGCTGCTATGCATACTTGATTGATGAGGATACTTGTATTGATATTGATGAGGATACTTGTATTGATGATGTGTATACTTGTATTGATGAGGATACTTGTATGGATGATGTGTATACTTGTATTGATGAGGATACTTGTATTGATGATGTGTATACTTGTATTGATGATGTGTATACTTGTATTGGTGTGGATACTAATACTGATGATCCAGATGCTGTAGATCGAGATGATCCAGATGCTGTAGATCAAGATAATCTAGATGCTGTAGATCGAGATGATCCAGATGATGTAGATCAAGATGATCCGGATTCTATAGATCGAGATGATCCAGATGCTGTAGATCGAGATGATCAAGATGCTATAGATCGAGATGATCCAGATATTGTAGATCGAGATGATCCAGATGTTGTAGATCGAGATGATCCAGATGCTGTAGATCAAGATGATCCGGATGCTATAGATCGAGATGATCCAGATGCTGTAGATCGAGATGATCCAGATGCTGTAGATCGAGATGATCCAGATGTTGTAGATCGAGATGATCCAAATGTTGTAGATCGAGATGATCCAGATGCTATAGATCGTGATGATCCAGATGTTGTAGATCATGATGATCCAGATGCTGTAGATCGTGATGATGCAAATGATGTATATCGAGATGATCTAGATGATGTAGATCAAGATGATCTGGATGCTGTAGATCAAGATGATCTAGATGCTGTAGATCGTGATGATCCAGATGTTGTAGATTGAGATGATCCAGATGCTGTAGATCGAGATGATCCAAATGTTGTATATCGAGATGATCTAGATGCTGTAGATCGAGATGATCCAGATGCTGTAGATCGAGATGATCCAGATGCTATAGAACAAGATGATCCAGATGCTATAGATCGAGATGATCCAAATGCTGTAGATCGAGATGATCCAGATGCTGTAGATCGTGATGATCCAGATGCTGTAGATCAAGATGATCTCGATGCTGATGATCGTAATGATCCAGATGTTGTAGATCAAGATGATCTCGATGCTGATGATCGTCTGATGACGATGCTGATGATCGTGAGGATCCAGATGTTGTTGTTGTTGTAGCTGTTTGAGTGTTGTAGAAGATAAAGACTCAGTACTGAAGATGTTGATGTTCCAGTATTGAAGATGTTCCAGTAACTTCTTGAGTTACTGATGATGCTGAGAAAGCTTCCAATGATTTATAGATGTGTCATGTATGACGTTGATGACTCCTTGCTCGTGCATATGTTGTTATAATATCCTTCTCGTTAAGGGGGGAGTGTTGAGATATTGTAAATTCAAAGAATATTATATTTGTACTTTATTATTCCGGAGATTATTCATTCCTCTGTGAAGATCTTATTGTATATCCGGAGATGTTTATTCCTCCGTCGGAATGTGGTAACTTGGGTTATTAGACTTCCCTAGTGGGGGTCGACCCTATATGTGTTATGTGGGTCAAAGGGTTATTAGACCACCCTAGAGGGGTCGGCCCAGTCAGTTGTAGTGGGGTATTTGACCCATTTGTTAAATACGATCCTACATGATTTGTGTAAAAGACAAGTCGGAGTAGTGTATAAATAGAGGAGGTGTATTCCTCATTTTACACACACTCACTCACTTGAGAGTGGCGCACTTATGAGAGAGAGGTATTCTATGGAGAAGGAGGAGCTTATGCTCAGGGTTACATCTTTTGTATTTGCTGGTCATCTATATTGAGGAAGCTTTGCTGGGTTTTCTACCCCATGAGGGTTTCCCAGGATAAATCTGTGTCTCTTGTGTTTATGCTATGCTTGTTGTTTCTTCAGTGATCCTGTAGATGCTATTATTGTGAAATGGAATGTAATGCTGCTATTTTCTATCTTAGCATATTAAATCTTAACATGAGGTAGGTCTAAAGCAACCTTCTTTTGTGGAGTGATATTGCATTTTTAAGTGCCCTTGGTCATTGTGTTCTAGTTGCATTGTTGGTTTTGGCTATTTGTTCCCAATGTTAGGAGTTTTTCTTTTTATTTCTTCTTTAACTTGTGTGCAGAGCTCTAGGCGTTGATCTAAAATTTTCCCAATCTATCTATCCAAGTTAATTCTACCTTCATTAATGAGTTTTGACCTCAAATTTCAATCTTCTTCTATGGTCATGTATTATTTATCTTGGGGGATTTATTTATATCCAATGTATTTGACTCTAAGAACCTCTCATGTGTGATTATAAAAAAAATCAAGATTCCCTCAACCCCCAAACATGCCCTTTCAAATAATTTTTTATCTTTGAGTGTGGTATGGGTGCCAACATGAGGTTTGTCTACTAAGGATGGATCTTGGCGACTTGAAATGGGTTAGGGTGATGACAATGAGGTTCATATGAATCCAATGAATCTTCCATGGATCACGGGGTAAAATGATCTCTCAAGTATTATTGCATGTGAACTTGCACGTACCAAGCTACAACAAATCTTCTCATAGGAGTGGATTTGTCTATGTGAATAGATAAGTGAAAAGCTTTTAGCAACAAGACCTATCAATTTTACTTGGAAGGATGGAAATTTTCAAAGTGGGATTGAGAGGCTTGATGGTGATTGTAGTAGTAGGCATGGTATTGGTGAGAATGTTGTCATGATAGTGGAATTACACATTTAATATGGTGACCCTAGAGCTTGGATCCTAGCCTAGAAACACAAGAGCCTAGCCTAAAAACCCTAGTTGGTAGCGTAAACCCTAGTTTTGCATTCTAATAACAATGAAACCCTATTATGTAGCCTAAGATCTAGCCCTAAATTATAATACATATAAATATTAAATCATTTTCATTGTACATATATATTCATCTGCATACATTTGAATCCAAATCACTATACAAATATATGCATAGTTTCTCATCTATATAGCAAGGGTGCATACAACTAGAAAATCATTGTACCTAGCACCAGATACCTAATTTAGAAACCTAATGGTTTGAAATTGGTTGTAACATGAAGATTTTTATATGGTGGATACGCACACCTATGGAAACCTTCTCAATGGATGGGAAACCTAATATTATCATAACATTAGTAAGGCTTAGTCCAACACGTAGTAAGGCTTACATGTTCTAGTGTTGATGACTCACTAATGGATGCATGCAACTTGATGAGGGTGTATCTGTGACTCCATTGATGTAATGCACTTGTCCTAAATGTCTTTAAAAGGTGTCTGAGTGTCCAATAGATGAATTATGATGTCCTAATACCCCTCTATCCCTTCCAGACAAAATTCGACAGCATTTGGGGTATTGGGGTAACAAGTTGGTGTGTTGAGGTGGATATAGCCTAAAAAAATACCCTCATAGTAGTCATTTATTGTAATGTCAACTATACATGTGTTTAATTCAACGTGTCTACATAAAATTAGATCGCTATAACATAACGATAAATAAGGAAGTCCTAATTGTAAATGGTAGTAGATGTGATGGTCAAGAATCAAAGGTGGCTATATCCGTGAGTGAGAATTAATGAGCTAGCTATACATCGTGCTCAAGGTTTTCCTATTTGTATGGTTGAAAATTGCTTAAGAAATGATTCCATAACTTGGTTATTAATTTGTTGCATGATCTTAAGTGGACAAAATGGTCAAAATAAGTACGATTTACGACATTTCATTATGTAGAGTATGGAAATTTTGGATCTCATTATGTAGAGCTATTAAAAATCATGTTGGATCTCATTTTAACCTTTTGATGACAATGGACATTTTCTATTTTTAAGTATTCTTTTTCTAGTACTCAAGTTCCCAATATATATCTTATGTGCCATGAGGTGTGATTTGTCCATCCATTTATTCTGTTTGTTTTTAGATTAATTCTCACAGGATTTTGTTTGAGTTAGCCTATGTTTACAATGTTTTCTTAACATATATACCATTAGAATCTTTTACATGTAGAAAGATAAAACCAAGCTGAACTATGATATCCAACTTCTCTTCTAAGATCTAGGTAAACCCCAAATTTACACAACATCACATCATGATACACACAACATGAGACAACCACATTAGACAACAAGATATATAAATCACATAACTAAAAACCCATGTACATCAAGGCTACAAAACTCATCGAAACATATACAATTTCTGGCAAATAGTGGAACATGGTTCCCAATGTATGTACAATGGAAACTCGTGCCCTACACAAAATGCGACAACTCACGCCGTAGATACAAAATACATGGCAACTCATGTCGTAGATACAAAGTACATCAAAACTAGCGCACAAAAAGTGCCACGTCGTCGCTAATGTACATAACATGTGGTGTGCCAAGCATTGTGACCACCATCGTCACTCCCAGGCGCATCTCTAAAGTCGATCTTCCTACTCTTCGAGCTACCGATGCCTCGAGTCTTGCTCTGTCTAGGAGTAGATCGTCTCTCTGGGCTCTGGAACAAATGATATAAGATACTGTCATTTTCAAGCATTTGCAACATTTACCACATTTATAAAACAAATGTAGAATTCGAATCTTAAATAAATCACCTCTAATGTGAGTGGGAAACGTTGGATAGGTGTCCTAGATCTACAAAGCCTCTCAGCAATTTCTAGCCTACAACATTTACAACAATTATTTCATTGAAAAGTAATAATTGCTTAAATTAATTTTTGTTAATGCATCAAAATATTTCATAAATTAGCTTGATTCTCACCATGAAAACCTCCGACGATGGACATGGCTGGGCTTCTGGGCTAGCAGGTGGAGCAGATTGGCCAGACAACCTGCTCCGATACAGTGACGGGGGCGGCGCAGATGTAGTGGCAACCACTGGAGATACTGACGAGGATACTGGAAGAGTAGATGCCACAATAGTGGCGGGAAGTGGGGATGATATGGTGGGAGAAGAAATGGTGGTATGGGGTGGAGGAGGATGTTGTGGACAATGAACCCTTGTCGATTAAACGATAGAGGGTATTGAACGAAAAGGCTAGGGGGGATGTTGAGGGATGGTGCATGGGAGGGTAGTCCTCCATGGAGGGAGGAGGATGGATGAAAGGGAGGTTGTGGACGAAGAGGGGAAGGTGGAAGGAAGGGGGGGTGTGGACCGAATGGGGGAGGAGGATAGACATGGGGGCGTGGATAAATTGGGGAGGATGTATGGACGGGGGGGGGGGGGGTGCGAGTGAGGGAGAGTGGATGGAGGGGGGTGAGTATGGATGGAGAGGGGGGGCTGGATGGAAGGGAGGGGGTGGACGTATGGAGGGGTCTAGATGGAAGCGAGGGGGGGAACTCATGGGAGAGGGTGGATACATAGGACTAAAATGGGGAGACGCAGCTGCTGGTGGCACCTACATATACATTTGTAATATCACAATTTAGTAAACAAACAATAAATTAAACCATAGTAAGTCGTAACAAATCAAATTAAAAGCATGCTTATAACTACACATTGTACCTGTGTATATGGTGATGTGCAATAACTGGCGGGGGGTGGTTGATCATCGTAGTCACAGAACGCCTCTGGACAACAAATGCATGCATGTTATGAACATGTTAAACAAGTCATTATCTAGGCAATCAAGATATTCAAAAACATTGTACGAACTATCAACGTGTATGCCATAAAATATAAATACTTGAATAATATAAATGACATAAGTAATAACAATATCGTGTCAGGTACTGAAAAATACCTCCATGTGGGGTGCCGCAATTTCAGTTGCAGCTGCCATTGCTGCATCCAGGTTGGGAGATCCTATGTTCTCCCATATTGGTGTATCATCTCTGAATAACTGTACATTGAAATAATAGTTTAAGTAAAACAAAAATACTTTAAAAATACTTTACAGCTATTAAGTGATGATTGAAAACATATTAAAAAAATTGTTGACCTGATCCATATAACAGCCCTCAATCGAGGCAGGGCAAGTGTGCCCACAATAGGGACAAAGATGTGGAATTGCCCCGTCGAATTTGAATGCCCAGCATAGCTACCACCGATCATGGGTATATCCTGGCCCTGTCGTGAAGGACCTGCACCTGGATCTCTATCAAGGTCAACCGACCTCTCCACAGAAGTCGCTGCTACAAAGGACGTGTGTCTGAGGAGTCCACGTGCAACATTCCTCATTGCCACCTCGATCTGATCAAGCTTGTGGGGCAACTGAGGTGGCTGGGGAGAGGGGTTGGGGTCATGCCTCGGAGCTGGTCATGGCCCTCTCAGGGGGTTCCTCCTGGAAGTAGGTCGATCTTGGGCAAAGCCACGCCCAACACCTTGGAACTCGGTTATGTCAAAATAGTTGACATGTAAACCGAGGAAAAAATCAGCCCACAGTTGGCGAAAGAAGTACTATGGAACCTCCCTATTATTGCAGGGAGGTTTATCGTACACCATGAACCACCTCCACATCCAATTGTCCCTACACGGTTGGTAATGACACCAATCCATGCAGACACGTGGCTTTGTAATGTTCGGTGGTTGGTTTGTTTTTTGATCGGTGAACATACTATATAATTGGGATTTTGTAATGTTCAAATCTTTTATTGCTTCCTTGGAGATGCTTGTGGAGTAATACTCCCGCATCCTAGCTCTAAATTGAGTCATGTCTATCAATTGCTGGTGTGCATGGATGAGGGATTCAACTGAGTTCTCAATTGACGTGGCAATAGACAATTGAGATGGTTCCCCTGAGTTTCTAAGTTCGTGAGTGTGCACTCGCATTTCATTTACATAATGGTTAAGGTCATCTTGTTCAAAATTTGGTTGGGCATTTTGGTTTTGTTCGACATTTGGATTGTGTTCACGGTTTTCTTCAGCATTGGGTCCAAGGTTTGGGTTTTCTTGTGTCCCACCGGACTCGGGGTTAACATCTTGTTCACTTATTGTCTTAGTTTACAATCTGCAATTGAAAATTGGTTCATTGTTTTCAAAATTTGGGAATTATTTACAATTAAATAAACAAAATAATCAAAAAATTGACACAAATAATGAAATAAAATGAAAAAAAACGTGATATTTACCTATTAATCGAAGTGTTGATGACTTTTTGGATGTTGTTGGGGGCTTTTGGAATCGATTTGGCCTCCTTTGGTGGTTGAATCGACGTGCACGCGGAGGAGGAGGACGCGCTCGGCCAAATGGAACAATGGGGAAATTGTGCTCTGTTATTTTTTTTTTAACAGAGGCGCGTGCGCACCACCGTTTGCGCGATTGCGCCAGTCACGTGCACGCACCTCGGTTCGGTACTGAACCTAGCGGTGCGCTGGCTTAGGTGCATATGCGTCATTTTTTTTTCACTAGCGTGCCCCTATTGCAACGAAAATGGGTACCGAACCTAGCGGCGTGTGCGTGCTGCCTTAGGTGCGTACGCGTCATTTTATTTTTTCGCTAGTGGGCCCCTATTACAATGAAAATGGGAACCATTTTCATGCACCCGCCCATATATTCACTTCGTTTAATTAAAACGTAGAGCAAATTCTAATTAAAAAAGAAACTTCTTATAATAAAGTATAGAAGTCTTCGTAGTTAGAAATATATAAGTTTTAGTACAACTTTTGCTAGTCTCAAATTTTAATTAAAAAAAACTTTTATAATAAAGTATAAAAGTCTTTTGCCTGTGGGGCAGCTTATATGGTTTCAATATAATTATTGTAATTAAAAAAACCGTATTCAAATCCCCAAATTAATCCAAATTCCATCTCAATTTCAATATAAAAAAATATAAAAAAGAAAAGAAAAAAGAATATATATATATATATTACTTGTGCTAGCTTTTAAACCGTATTCAAATCCCCAAATTAACACAAATTCATCTAAATCTCAATCTAAAAAAGTAAAAAAAAAATATATATATATATATATATATTATTTGTGCTAGCTTCTATACTATGTAGTATAGATACTTTATACTAATCCTTTGCATTTAATATAATTTTTACACTAAATGTATGTAATGGATAACATAACTTTTTCACGCAAGTAATGGATAACATAACTTATAACTTATGTTTATTGAAAAAAAAGTATACCACGTCATTAACTTATATATGAGGTTAGATTCATCATTAGATCTACTATGTATATAATGATAACATAACTTATAACTTATGTACAACTATATTACATAACCTAGGTTTATTGAAAAAAAGTATACCACGTCATTAACATTATACATGAGGTTAGATTCATCATTAGATCTACTATGTGATGATACATCAAATGCCATTAATAATTGTGATCTACTTATTTTAATTATTTAATTATTTTTATTTTTTAACATTATTATACTTTTTAATGTTATTAAGGTATATAATTAATTATTTATATATTATTTTTTTGAATTTTTTTATATTATTTTAATTTTATCTTGTATTAACAACTTTTTATTTTTTAAATTCTTTTACGTTATTTTATTTATTAAATTTTCTTATTATATAAAATTTATTATTAAATTTTTAATTTTATATATAATAAAATGCTTTACAACTTAACATGGGTAAAAAGTCAACTCAATTATTACTATGTTAAAACCTTAAATTACCTAATATATAATGTAACAACATCTCCCTATATTGAACTTTAAAAACCTCTATTAATATATATATATATATATATATATATATATATATATATTATAAAATATACTAATTAATTAGTTGAGACTTTTATGTATTATTATGGGTTATAATGCAATATCCCATTATACAAAATAAGAAAAGAAATAAAAAAATATAATGATATCATAAGAATATTAAGACCTCCATATATATAACAATATTAAGATCTATAAATAATTTTTTTTTTTTTTGAATTTTTGTAGAGTTAAAAGACTTTAAATTAACATTCATAAATAATTTATTTTATCCGAATAGATAAAATATATATATATATATATATATATACCGCTTTGTCTGTAAAACTTGCGTCACCGTCGTGACTTCAGGTATTCCATATCACGTGGTCTCCTATTCAACGACGCTTAACTTTAAACAATCCGCGTTTATAGTTGGAGAGGCCCCTTCCTCCGTGACGAGCGATTGACTTGGGATCTTAAGCCGCCCAGAGTTGGTGAAGCATCTTTATCTTCCAGGCGGCCAATTCAATCAATTTAACATTTGACCAAGTACCCGGAACGTACCCGGAGGCCGGAACTCTCTCAAATTGATTAATGAAACAAAATTCTCGATGCCTCGAAATTTCTTGAAACTTGCTATCCCACTTCCTTTATTCCCGCATCTCGACAATTTCTTGACGTGTTTCATTCTGCAGTTGTCTAGTTTCTCGTAAACCGGATCTAGAAATTTCGTAGTTTCTATTGGACGAGTTTCCATCTAGCATAATTGAGGGTTTATAAAGTCTGCGCCTGGCCGGAAGATTTGGCATATGAGTTTTGTTGGATCCTTCGCGAATTCTTAGGGTTTCTTTTCCAAAATCAAACGTACCAGAAAATGGCGGAGAAGGTTAATTCTAAACGGATGAGTTCGGCGGCACGAGCCTTCAATTCTAAAATATCAACAATGGCTCGGCCTGTTAGGGTAGTCCATATCTCAAACCCTACTGTGATCAAAGCCAGTGCATCTGAATTTCCTGCTGTTGTGCAATCCCTCACTGGACGAAAGAGATCTTCAGCCTCGCATGATCGTGAATTGAATGTGTATTCTGACCAGTACAGTCCTCAATTCAAGGTACCCAAGCACCAAAATGGATTACAATGCTCGAAGGATACGAAGACTTCCGAGTCTGATCTTATTCTCCAGAAGGCCACCGTGAGCGAGTGTTTCAATGGCGATGCTACAATATTCGAGGATTTGGAGATTGAGATTGCCTGATTATGTATCTTCGCAATATTAGGTATTCGAGACACGGGAATGCTTTGGATACACTAGAGAGGGCATGGGTTTCGCCGTTTGTGAGCAACTAATCTGAGTACATTCTCATCAAAGACCTGAAAAGGTTTTTCTCTTTATCTTTTACGCCAATCATTTGCTAGTGCAATCATGTCAAACATATATTTTATTTCAATATTTTTTAATGGCTATGCATACGATCTATTCTTAATGCTTTTGAAATATTGCGTTGGTATCTGTTCATAAACCAGAAATAGCAAGTTTGCTATACGTACCTTCTTGGAACTTTGGCGTATATAATTTGGTTAGAGTTATTTTAATTTTGGATTTTATGATCATAAAATGTTGATGGTTATTAAGGGATTAATTTTTGATTTATGAGATTGTTAAAATTAAAGTAATTTTATAGGTTTTGGCCTGAAGAGGCCCATTCTACAGATGATTACTGGATGTTTAATTCTTTCTTTGTTTATTCTTGAGTTGATATTTGTTATTTTTATTAAAAAATAATAAAATATTATAAAAAGTAACATATCTCAAAACAGTTCCTCAACATTTGCACTCTAAAAAGGGGTTTGTACTTGGAGAGATTTGATCTCTCTCTGCCCCTTTTAAATGAAGCTATGCTAGTGTAATCCAAAATGGTTAAATTATAGGAATTATCTAGCACTGAATTCATTATGGAGCTCATGACAATTTGTTGTTATTCAGTAATGTTGATTCCTTGTTTATAATAGTTAAAAGGAAGATATTAAGGTAGATTACTTGAATCTTATAATAACTTAATTCTCTATTATCCAATAATTCTCTATCACACCATATTTTAGTTTTAAAGCTTTTTAAATTTAGATGTAATTATACTTTTATTGTTTATCTTATTCTTGTAAATATGTGTGAGAGAATGAGCAATTCTAAATTTCTTTTTTAAGCTAGTTATTAAGGTAGAGCACCTAATCTTGTACATCTTAATTCTTTATTATTCTCCAATTCTTTATCAAATCATATCTTTTTTTTAATTTTAAATGTAATAATATTATGTTATTTATCTTATTCTTATACATATATATGTGAAAGAATAACATTCATTCCATTTTTTTAGAATTATAATTTTATGAGATTTGATAAATATATTAATGATAAACCAAAATTACAATTTTTTAACCTATCTCAAAAGATTTTATATTTTACCAAGATTTTGTACTTTATTGTGAGGGCTGGTGCAAATCTTTTCTTAATTTTGTACTCTATAAATTATTTATATTTTAAAGGATTTGATGATTTTTTACAGAGAAGATGACTTAAATGGATTTATACTTTTTTTATCTTATTTTGATATTTAATATTTTTATATTATTTTATATTTTAAGTTATTAAATTTTCATCTATAACACATGAATATACATTCATTTAATTACTCCCTTGTAATGTTTATATTTAGTTATTCTATCTCCAATGCCTTATACTTAAAAATTCATTCACTATAAAATTATTAATGATATTTTAATATTATTACTATTATTTTAATTTGAATTTATAACATATTATAATAAAACTTGAGTTTATATTATTCATTTAAAATAATATTATAATACATTTAATATAAATTCATTATATATATGTAGACTTTTAATATCTTAATAATATATATATATATATTTATATGGACCTGTAATATCTCATTAATTTGTTCCGAGGCAATCATAGTTTTATGTTAATCCCTGTAGAAACAAGGTTTACACCTACAGAGTATCATGTTTGACAATCCCCTAGTTGTAATCATTGGGGTTGCGAGAATATTTAGGTTATAGTTTTAGTTTCCTAAGTTTTATGCTAGATGAAACCGTCGCCTTCTTATTGTTCAAAACAAAATTTCATTTCTTCTCCCTCACGCTGTTCTGGTATTACTGTCTGAGCTTTATATCCAAGTCACTGGAGTCGATGATGTAGCTCCAGTCAAGATGCATACAACACTCCACTTGGAAGTTGAGGTATATGCGTTCTCTACATGGCATGCAAAGCAGTGGTTATGCTATAAAATTGCATCAACGCCAAACATATCGAGCGACTTACAAGGCACCATGGAATCTCTGCTAACTCAACTTGCATCAACGCCAAACATATCGAGCGACTTCCAAGGCACCATGGAATCTCTGCTAACTCAACTCAGGTGGATTCTATAGCGGATTCTATAGCGTACTTTCATAACAACAGAGTAAGATGGAACCACGCACCCCAAGGTGAGTATCCAAATCTGCGACTTCCTTTCTCTTTGCTGTTGGGGTTTCTTTCTCGTCTTTTGTTCGTAGGATTGTTCCTGGTTGGTTGTGATGTTTGTGTAGGTATGCAAGCCAACAGAGTACAAAGATGTTGCAGAATCGAGTTCGAACATGATAGGCTCATGCTTTCAGTCGCATGGCCTTCCCTGAGCTTTGGGTCGTAGAGCTCACACAAGTATTTCAGAAATTCAGCTTGGGCTTCCCTTCCCACCAGGATTTCTAAGCCAAACCATTAGATAGCAGCAAGTCTTTGAGGCATTCGAAAATTACGACAATCGTCCAAATTATGGGCCCCTTACCCATTCCTTAAGACTTCCTTATAAAGGGAAATCTCCTGCGACACATGTCGCTTCATGCATAAATAAATATTTTTAATTATTTATTTAATTAAAACACTCACCCATCCAAGTGTCAGTTTCTCTGGGAAGTGCACCTACATCCCTAAGTTTGCTCTAGTTTGTCCCCCAGATATTTTAATCAACTCATAGCTTTTAGTTGACTAGGTGTCTAATCTATTTTGCTCCTAAATAGTAATTTATATTATTTTAAATGCTCAACAAAATAACTATTCATGTGCAAATGTCTAAGCTATTGTTATGCATTTGCTAAGTAATAATCTAGAGTTATTCTCCTAAGTTTTTATGCAGTTTAATTTAACAATCAAACTCACTAGGATCACGGTGCTGCGTTGTTGGGCTCCTGGTTCCTTAATTTTTTTATCCCCTGACATGGCACCACTCCGTTGGGTCCAATCATCCATGGTTTCCATTCCTTGGCATGGTACCACCTCGTTGGGTCCTTGCGTCCATTCTTTCCATTCTCGACAGGGTACCGCATCGTTGGGCCCTTCTGCCACCATCTTTCCGTTTTGACTTGCGGGAACTTCTTGTAGGGATTTTAGGAATCGTTACCATCCATCCTCCGTCTACATGCTATCTAGGGACTAATGGCGCTGAGGAGTGATTCCGTTCTCACTGCGCGCCCCTCAACTCGTATGTGACCAGCTTCGTCGTGGCCCACCTCATACGCCCTCACGCATTCCTCTTGAGCAAGCGGATCAACGCTTATCTGCTCATGCGTGGTATTCTTGTCGGAAGTCGACATCGTCGTTGCTTCCCCTGTGTGTGATTTACCCGTACTCTACGACCCTCCAAGTTCCTTTGTGTGTCCGTTGGTGAACCGTCTCACTTGTTTCTACACACACTTCTCACAACAAATTATTAGTAGCACTGTTCTCAACAATCATCATCTGGTTTCTAACTCTAGCATTGTTAAACATTTATGATTTATTCAAACTGCTCATTCATCTTATCAAATATACATTTTGTCGCCAAATACATAATCACCATACAGCTAGTCGTTAAGCATTATCCATCAACATAATTTTCCATAGTCATAGCTAATCATTTAACATATGCAATTATTCATTTACCTCAACAGTTCAGATACACATTATCAAAAAATAAGGTCAAACGGTTATTTAATTAATGTTTCAATCAGCCGGGTCACTCAGCAGGTGCCCTCAATGTCTACACAAGTCTAGATTATTGATGAGCATTATGAGTATGCTCTGTTTCTTTTATTGCCCATAGTTTTTGAGGAAGCAATGAAGGATGAACATTGTGTACAAGATGCAACAGTTAATGATGATGTAGCTGCCAATGAAACAAAATATGACGAAGCTGAAGAACATGGTGATGAGAAACACTAAGAAGTGAATGCTCTCCAAGAAGAGCTAAAACTCATTGAAACAAGACAAGAGGAAGATGTGAATGCTCTCCAAGAGCTGAAATATATTCATCTTTTTTCTCACAAAATTTTTGACAGTGCAGGTAAAATGGACAGCAACATACAATATGTTGAAATAGAAGAAGAAGAAGATTTGCACTATGTTCCATGACCAATGGAAAGCAGTAACAGTGTAGATGTTGAAGAACACCTATTTAGCATCAAGTTCAAGAAGAAGAAGAAGAAGCAGTCCAAGTACACATCAAGGAAGAAAGTAAAGCTTAAGTTTATTTGAGTGAAATATATGCCTAGACATAGACCATCACGCACAACACTTAGGCATTGATAGTGCTAACCACACCATCCCACTTGAGATTAAGGGGGCGTGTTAAGAGTTGTAATCTCATGTGTCAAGTTGATTAGTTAGTTGAGTCAATGGTCCTAAGTTAGTTGAGTTAGATGTTGACTAGGTCACTAGTCCACCCATGGTTTACACTGGCCCATAGTATTAACTAGTAGTTTTGGTCTTATGAGAAACTATTCAAACTTTATCAATTAATATATTTATAAAATCTTTGTTAAAATTATAATTATAATTATAATTCTCTCACACATATATGTATAAGAATAAGATAAAAAATAAAAATATTATTACATCAAAAATTAAAGAGAAGATATGATTTGATAAAGAATTGGAGGATAATAAAGAATTAAGATGTTATAAGATTAGGTGCTCTACCTTAATAACTAGCATAAACAAGAAAATTAACATTGCTCATTCTCTCACACATATATGTACAGAAATAAGATAAACAATAAAAGTATTATTACATCTAAATTTAAAAAGATTTAAAAAGAAAATATGGTATGATAAAGAATTATATTGGATAATAGAGAATAAGGCATCCATTATCGTATGAAAAATATAGTTAACAAGTAGTATATGAAGTATATCATAAACACAAAGGATTGAAGGATTATACTAATCATAGTAGTATAAATCTAGTAATATGAATAAAATATTGATATAGACTCCTTATATATATTATTTTTAATTAAATATTCACAAATATACCATAAATATAGATAGAGATTTAATAATAAAATCAAACATATTTTAAAAAACAAAAATATTAAATCTTAATAAAAATATTAATTATTAATTTAATAAAAAGTTATGAAATTGAATAATATTTGTTCAAATAATTAATTTTTTTGTTTTTTAATTGGTTTTCAAAATTTAATTATCCACAAATAAGAATCCGCAGTATTACACTACATGTTATGAAATTAAATGATATTTATTTAAATAACTAAAGTTTAGTTTATTTAAATTGGTTTTCAAAATTTAATTGTCCACTAATAAGAATTCGTATCCATATTATACTATTAATATTCTACTAATTCTAAATTGTTCATAATTTTCGTACATAAAATACCAATAATATTTTACTAATTCTAAATTGTTCATAATTTCTGTAGTAAACATGAAAATGTTGTTACATAATCAACTTGTCATTGAATAAGCTAAAAAGAGCTGAAAAGTTACATATCACTCTTATTGAATCCCTTACTGCTACCCTATTATCACATGAACAATATAGTTATTAATTCATATTGAAATAAGAGGTATCCGAGTAGTATTTGAACATGTATATCATAAACACAAAGGATGATACTAATAGTATATAAATAAACATGAAATAAATAAGAGGAGTTTTACACTAGTGAGATAAAAATCCATAATATTACTAAACATGAAGATGTTGTTACATAATCAACTTGTCATTGAATAAGCTGCAAACAGGAGCAGAGGCTACATGTCAGTCCTATCGAATCCCTTCGTGCTACCTTTCGAACTCCTCTCAAGATTAAAATGAGTTTGTATTTATAACATAAGACTGACCTATGACTCATATATCAACTCAGCTAGTTTAGTACTACATTACCAATTATACACTCAACATAAATGTTCGTTACATGTGAGATGTTGACACTTGTAGTTCTCATCATCTAAACAAAACTAAATCCACCAAATTTGGCCACATAGATTTCTGGTATGAGATAGTTTGTTGTGGATAATGAGATGAATGTCGTTGCACTTACACTACAATGTCAGCTATATAATATGCCTTTAACGCTATCTTGAGTCTACATAATTGAAAGCACGAATCTAGGAATTTCATGGGTTGATTTGGAGGGCATGAACTTCCTCATTAAATAAGACAAAACTGAAAGGGGATCTCTTACAAACATTAATCAAAGTTAGGGAAATATTTTAATACTAAGAAGCTATGGGAAATTATTTTAGTAGCTACAAGATTTTCATAGGAAAAATGTAAGTCAGAATGCTTACAAAATCTATGATTCTTTAGGTGTTCTTATAGAAATAAATGAAATGAAATAATAGGGCATATGAAGTGAGGTCATTACGTGTGTCTTTTGATATATATAATTATCTATATTTTCATGAATGGAGTCCCTACACTTTCTCTTAGTAGTTTGCGTACTTAGCATCAAGATCAAGAAGATAAACAAGAAGTAGTCCTAGTACACACGAAAATAAAGATGAAGTTTTTGAATGAAATGTAAGCCTAGCTGAGACATAAACCACAAGGCCTCCTTTTTTTCATTTTTGATGTAAGTCCATGGAGGCAATATGGTATAAATTAAGGGGGAGTGATGAAAATATGTTCTGTAATTTTTGGTGTCCCATAGTATTGCTAGTGATTTAGTGGTTTTGGTTAATCATGTAAACCTATATATACTTATGTTAATATTTGAGAAGGAAAGCTATTCACTCCATGATCATTAACAATTTTTACCAAATCGGTTGGGGGCCAAAAAAAAAACGCCTCCCAACCAGCACCTATCTAAGAGAGCCTGTGTTGTACCAAGATCTTAATCAAGCTATAGTAGAAAAGGCTTCTGTCAATTGTTAAGAGTTGTAATCTCAATGGTCCTAAGTTGGTTATTTAGTTGAGTCAATGGTCCTAAGTTAGTTGAGTTAGGTCACTAGTTGACCCATGGTTAACACTGGCCCATAGTATTAGCCAGTGGTTTTGGTGTTATGCTAAACTATATATATGTGTGCTTAATAATCATAAGGCAATCAATATGTCCTTTGTGTTTCTGCTCTATGTTCATGTTCTGTGCAGTGCAAACTTTAACATGGTATCAGAGCGTATGGCGTGATCCATACCTGTTGCTGTTGGGTAAGCCTTTTCACATAGTGGAAAGGACACACAATCTTATTTTTTGGGTAAGCCTTTTCAGAAGCTGGAGAGAACACACACAAAACTAGAAGTTGCAGCACAGATGGAGAGAAACACTCGGGCCGCGACAAGGTAACATATTTTTTTTTTCCCACGAAAAAAAAAATAAAAATTTGGGCGATTTTTTTTTTTCGGCCCTAAGGGAGGGTGTCGCACCTTGCCTGAAGGAAAAGTGCGACGTCTCACCCTACCTGAAGGAAAAATGAGACGGTGTCGCACGTTGGCTGAAGGAAAAGTGCGACGATCGTCGCAAGCTTGCTCAGTGGGAAAGTGCGACGATTAGCCTTGGACTTGTAGGATTTTGTCTGTCACACCCCTCAATGCACTGTGTCAGTTAGTAAAGTGCGACGATCAGTTTAAAAGCTGTCATTATCCATGGAAAGCTTCAACATGAAGCCGATATTATATCATATGCCGAACGACTAGATCTCGGAGCATATCTAGTTTTTAAAGAGAAATATTGTTGACGTTGAGCCAAAATATTGGACAACGTTCCAGCTTTGATTGCAGAAGATCGAGTCTTGCAGAGATCGATCAAAGAAGACCCTCTATAGAAAAAGGGCAGAGCAGATCTTAAGACTGAAGGACCACTGATACTGAAGAAAACCAGGAAGATCAAAGATGGTGCTAGGAGAGCTAGCAAAAGAAATCGAAGAGGTAAGAAATATGTTAACCTCAATAGGTTCATGGAAAACCTTTGATGGAGATAATTATGATTTATGGTCATTGAAAATTAGGGATTTGTTAAGGTCACAAGATCTATGGCATTTTGAAGCTGAGAATGATCCTATACATCTAGTTGCATTTGAGAATTTGACAGAGTATCAAAAGGAAAGGAGGCAAGTTGTTGCCTTAACTATCATACAAAATGGTATAGACTATTCCATCTTTCATAACATTTTAGAAGCTTCTACTCCCAAAGAAGCTTAGGATATATTGAAAGCAGAGTTCAGTGAAGAAGAACCTGATGTAGAAGAAGATGAAGCAGAGTTCAGTGAAGAGGAACATGTAGAAGAAGATGAAGCAGAGTTCAGTGATGAGGAACCTGTAGAAGACGATGAAGCAGAGTTCAGTGAAAAGGAACCAGAAGAAGATGAAGCATAGTTCAGTGAAGAGGAACCAGAAGAAGATGAATCAGAGTTCAATGAAGAGGAACCTATAGAAGAAGATGAAGTAGAGTTCAGTAAAGAATAACCAATTGAATTTGCAAGCCATGGAAAGCACCAGGAGTCCCATAGTGAAGTGGAAGACAACCAAGAAGACTGTGTTTATGATGCAGCGAATGATCAAGTATGATTAACAAATCTTATTGATCTAGCTCTGTCTGTTGATGATGGTGAAATCAAACCTGTCAATGCAGTCGTCCCCAGTGATGTGAGTGAAAGTCTCTCAGAAAAAGAGATAGTTGATAGCAGCAGTGATAGTCTCTCACAAAAAGAGATAGTTGATAGTAGTGTATATGTTGCACCAGCAGAGACTTCATTAAAGAACCAGAAAACCAGAAGTCTGAGGAAGCTGTATGAGAAGACTCCCATTATTGATGACCAGTATGAGGATGTTTTGTTTCTCTGTCAGCCCACAGTTTTTGAGGAAGCAGTGAAGGATGCACATTGTGCACAAGATGCAAGAGTTAATTATGATGTAGCTGTTGTTGAAATAGAAGAAGAAGAAGATATGGATGCTATCCAAGAAAAGATGAGATATATTAATCTTTTCTTTGACAAAAATTCTGAGTGTGCAGGTAAAATGGACAGCAACATACAATATGTTGAAATAGAAGAAGAAGAAGAAGACTTGCACTATGTTCCAGGACCAATGAAAAGCAATAACGCTGGTTATTGTGCATAAGACAAAGACGATGCTAAAGAACACCTACTTAGCGTCAAGTTCAAGAAGACAAAGAAGAATCAATCCAAGTACACATCAAGGAAGAAAGTAAAGCTTAAGTTTATGTGAATGAAATGTTTGCCTAGCTAAGACATAGACCATCATGCACAACACTTAGACATTGATAGTGCTAACCACACCATCCCACTTGAGATTAAGGGGGTGTGTTAAGAGTTGTAATCTCAATGGTCCTAAGTTGGTTAGTTAGTTGAGTCAATGGTCCTAAGTTAGTTGATTTAGGTCACTAGTTTACCCATGGTTTACACTGGCCCATAGTATTAGCCAGTGGTTTTGGTGTTATGCTAAACTATATATATGTGTGCTTAATAATCAGAAGGCAATCAATATGCCCAGGCAATCAATATGCCTTTTGTGTTTCTGCTCTATGTTCATGTTCTATGTATTGCAAACTTTAACATTAATGCCACCTATAGTTTTCTGAACAATGATAGCCATCTTTGTGAGGTTTCTCAATAGATAATAGGGCATGTCTAGTGAATGACCATTGAACACTAAAATAAACCTAAAATGGTAGATATATGCAAATGAAAACTTTCCTTCACAGGTAATATACAATTGGATGAGATGGAAGATGACCCTCCATTGTTTCTTGAACATGCTCATCGGGATACCATAATTAATATCGATTTCCTGTATGGGGTTCTTTAGAAATTGTTTTCAGGAGTCCCTATTGAGCTTACCTCCTTTGAACCACATTTCTCCTCTCCACGGAAACTAAGTTGCTTGCACCACGAAATCCTCAGAAAGATGGAGGTCAAGATCCCTAATTCGAGCATTTTAACCATCAAATGATAGGGGGAATGCCCTGATAACTTCGATATTGAGCTCTTCAAATTTTCTTAGGAAGGGAAGCCAACCAATCCAATGGAATGACTAGGGTAGGTATTCATCATAGGATTCAAGGGACTCAGCTACAACTATTTTGAATCGCACGACTGGGGGCATGATAAAGATTGATGGTTTGAATGGAGAGTGAAGGATGGGTTAAACTAGGGCCAAATTGAGACATAGAAAAGCAACTGCCTTTGTCCTTCGAGGCCACATCAGAACATTTCTATGAGAATCATAAAACTCCATTGAACCAAAGATGCAAAATATAGGCAGTACTGAGTGATTGATGACAATTCATGGCTTTGTAAAGATAGAGTTAGGGTCTGGTTGATTTCGAAGGCCATATGAATACATGAGCAATCGATTAATGAGTTATCATTACACATTATGGACTTGCCCAATGTAAGTCATAAATATAAATGAGTGACAATTTGTAAATATTGAAATATGAGATTAAGAGATTGGGATATTTGAACATAGCATTCAACAATATAGAGGTATGAATTATATAGGTTAGAAATCATACTAAATTGCAATAATATACCTCTTATTAAAAAAATATAACAACACTCTTTTACTTAATATAGGAGTCACTTAGGTCTTATGACAAAATCATCAAGTAGTCATGAGGAATTGAAATTTAGGAGTTGCAAAAAAAATGAACCATCAATTAGCGGTATAGTATGTCTAAAATAATTACCTAATTTCACTACAATTTCCCTGAAATTCTACACAGAATATTGGTTAAGAACAAAATTGACCAAGGAGTGAATTTAACAATAATGTGTGTTTTTCGTAGCTACAAAAATTGTTGTTTGAATGACTAATCAACAAAATATTTATCAGATAACATGATTGTGAAATTCATTACTAAGTTTACGGAGCCCATAATGGTGAAATCAATATTGATAACATATAAGAACTGAAACCAAAATAAAATCACAAGTCTTTCAATCATAACATATCTTTTTTTCTTTTTTCTTTTCTTTTTCTTTTTTTCTTTTTTTCTTTTCTTTTTTAGCATAAAAAAGCCTACTATTGCTATTCATAGGAATCAAATAATATAATGATAGTTTTGGTTCTTTTCAAAGAACACATATGCTAAAATACTGAGGCAAAAAATATCAGCCTCTACAAATAGCTAAAATGAAACCATCTATCCACATCTTTTTGCAACCACTCAAATATTTCAACAAAAATGATATCAACAATCCGATATACAAAGATTAATCATAGAAGTATAAAAAATGCATGTCCTAGATGTATTCAGCCTGCCATTCTTCCCATATAAGATGCCCTTCATCTCCATCAAGCTTGGAAAACTTATCGGCCATAGAGTTGTGTTTCGTGTATATATTTTCAAATGAGATGACCTGATGAAGAGAAATTTCCTTTCTGATGCGCATACACCAATGATGAAGTGTAGTGACATTCAAATTATATTCACTAGTATCCCATTTAATGGTTATTTGAGAATTTCCAAACACTCTAAGATCCACTAAACCAAAAATATTTGCCATCCTCAATACACACAAAAGAGCCATGAGTTCAACCTTTATATTGGTCCCTACACCACAATTTAGATGCATAGTAAAATAATGATCTTCATTTCAATATACAACTCCGCGAGCCGCACAAATGCCAAATTGAGCAGCTCCATCAAAAAACAAGATAGGTTGACAGACTTTATAAGAGAAAAGACAGATCCTATCTACTATGTGCCTTCCCTTATCATCTCTAAAAGTCCGGCACAACTTTACAGCTATCAATCCACTGTTTGAGTAATCTGGATTTTTATCTTGGAAAATAACACAATTTCTATCATGCCAGACCACCCACGCAATAAAAATAGGTAAGATGAAAATAGTTTTATAATTCCTGTACCAGTTAAGCATGCAGAATTCAAAATCGCCAACAGCCCACTAAGGATCAATATTTAACTTAGAATAGCAAAAATTACACACACTGGTTGTATAACTGCATTTCACAAATAAATGACTGGTTGATTCTGCATCTTGCATACAGAGACTGCACCGATTTGGACCATTCCATCCTCTCTTAATCAAATTATCCCACGTCTTGAGTCTGTCTAAAAGAGCAAACCATAAAAAACATTTAATCTTCAAGGGGAATTTTCACTTCCATAACCTCTTATACCACCAGTGCTATGAGAAAATACGTATTGTGATTCCATGAAGATGGGTAACTCTTTTTGGCCAAATATGACGGTGAAAAACGGAAATTTTACCCATGTATTAAATTGAAGCCCTCAAAACTCATATTTGCCACATGAATTTTGACACGTGCTTGAAAAACGAAATGTAGAGAATTATGTTGAATTTCCAATGATATTTTTTTCGAAATATACCAATGTTATTTATCGTGTCGAATTTTCATTTAATGAAATGTGTGTACTTAAAAATTTGAAGAGCAATTAACAAGTAGTTTCTGTTCGTGCACAATAATTTAATGTTAAAGTAATAATTTAAAAAAATGAAATATGTGAACATGATCTAGACAGAATGTACTAGTGCTTACCTATTTTTCTTTTATTTTTTCTCGAAAAATTATATTTATTATTATTTTTCGAAACTGACAAATGAATATTTCAGTCGCATTTTTACACATGTGTGTTCATGCACCAAATCTTTCGATTGTTTACATAATTTGCAAAACTAAAAATACCATTTTGAAGAGGACGCGCTTATCTAGTGCTTGTGTATTTTTTCAATTTTTTTGGATGTGTATTTTGAATGTTGTGGATTTATCTTTGAGCTGAATCGAAGTTGTCGACACAATTTTTTAGGACAAGTTTTAGTAGAAATTAAAAAACAAGACATATGAATATAAAATTCAAAAATTTTATGTATATGGAAAGAGGATTCATTGACGAATCTAATGGTATCAAGTCTACCCATTAATGGGCATTTAATGGCATGGTTTAATCCTGTGAAAAGAAGGCAAAAGTTTCATTTTGTAGTGAAAAGGGCTCTTGACCTATTTTTTAGGCCCTCGATCCAGGTATTTATCGATCAAGGGTTTAATAAGAACTCAATTGAGGTATTAGTAAGACCTCGATCGGGCAAATAACTAGATCGAGGGTATGTAAAATTATCTCGATCGAGGGTTTTTCTATGTAAAGAATATATAAAAGAAAACCCAACAAAGGTGTTGGACAATTAATGTTTCCAACCACTATTCCCTCGTAAAAATGACAACCAACCTCTATATAATTACTAAAGAATTGATAAATAACACTAATTTAACTCATTGCTAGTTTTTTTTTCATTTAGAGCTATTTGAATTTGATGTTCAATTCTAGAGCTTGGTGAATTTGATGTTGTTCAATTAGAGCTTGGTGATTTTGATATTGTTTAGTTAGAGTTCATTAGACATGTAATATTTCTTCATACTAACATATTGTTGTTTGTTACAACAATTTGAATAAATCTTTGTTTGTTTTCATTGTAGTTTGAAGGGGAGTAACAAAAAAATACAAAGAAATCATGCTCGTCAACAAAGTGACAATGAAGAGCGTGAGAAGGCTAGAGAAAGGATGAGACAACATAGAACAAACTTGAGAGAAAAAGAAGATGCACATTTGATGCAACAAATTCCAATGGAGGACAACCAAGGTAAATTATTGAATTACATTCTATCATAATTTAAATATCATGCTACATAATTTACAAAATTAGTAACAATATTCCAATAAATTTAACTAAATTTCATAATTTAATTTGTTTCATATTTATTTGTAATGATATTCTTATTTATTTCATCCATTTGTTATTTAAATTTCAAAGTTTGCAACAATTTTTATGTTAAATGAACAGTTTTCAAGTGGCTAACAAATGTTAAATTGGAACAATTTTCAAATGAAACATGTAAATTTAGATTATATTTGTTAATACATGTACATATTTTTAACTATTTTCAAATTATTTCAAAGTTTCTAACAATTTTCAAATTATGTTTCAAAGTTGCTTTAACAATTTTCAAATTATTTCAAAGTTGCTAACAATTTTTAATTTTATTGTCCAACAATTTTAAAATGAAATGTACACTTGGATTCTATTTTCAAGTTAAAATGTATGTACATATTAACTATTTTCAAATTTCTAAACTTTACTAACAATTTTCAATGTTATTAGAATAATTTTCAAATTAAATGTACACTTGGACACTATTTTCAAGTTAAATTGTACATATTTAACTGATTGCAATTTTCTAAGTTACTAACAATTTCAAGTTAAATGTAATTTCAATTCTTGTTTTGTTAAAAAATTCAATTTGAAAACAAATGAATAAATATTTTGAAATGAACATGTTATGATAGTTATGTATTAGTTAAAAAATTCAATTTGAAAATACATGAATGAATATTTTCATAGTTATGGTGGTTGGCAATATTTTCATAGTTATAAATATTTGAAAACAAATGAATGTTCAAAGAGCTAAATTATAATGTTTACTTAAAAAAAAATTCATTTAAAGGTTTCATGTATCACATACTTTTATTTACATAACATAACATATCACCATGATAAGATTAATGATTAGAATCATATATTTTGTTATGACAAATTGGAAATAATTATTTGCAATGTTTGCAACCTTGCATTGATATGTGAAGCATTATTTAAATTGAGTTTGATTTATGGAGATTGTGAGAGAGTGTTTCATAGATTGGTTTAATTATGAATTTTATTATCTTTCATTCTTTCCATTTTTTATTTGAGAGAAATGTGTGTTTTTTTAGACTATTTTCAAAAATCTTTCAGAGTGAATTTCTATAAGGATTTTAATGGGTGCAACGTTAATGTGGGTTGTAAATTTGTAATGGTTTCAATGGCAATCCCAAGACTCTAGCAAAACATTCACGATTAACAAGTTCACTTTATCACTTATTGAATGTATATATATATATATATATAAGAGTTTTAAAATTGCATAGAGTAATCTTTAAAAGAAGGAATTATAGCCCAATCAATTAATGCATTGTGAATGAAATCATGTCTCTCATTTAACACCTATTTATTTAAATTTACGAGGTTTACAATCAAATCAATTTACACTTCAAAATATTTTAATAGTTAATGTATTTCCAATTCATGTACCAATTTTTTCTATGCATTAACGTAGGGATAAGTTAATTTTTTTTTCCTATAGTAGGTATATAATTTATATTTCAAAATTTTTAACAATTTTCAAGTTAAATGGATAATTTTCAAGTTAAAAATTGATAGTTATGTATAATTAGTTGGAAAATTCAATTCACACTCAATTTTCAATTTGTCAATTTCTACATCAAATTTCAAGATATAGTAGCAATTTTAAAGTTCAATGCACAATTATCAAATTATTAATAATTATCTTGAGTTAAATATATATACTTGATTTTCAAACTTTACTAGCAATTATCAAACTAAATGTAGAATTTCAAGTTACATGTACATATTTGGTTATTTTGAAATTAAGTTACAAACAATTTTCTTGTGTTAATGTATGTTCAATACTTGTATCGAATTTTTCTCAAGTCACTAGCAATTTTAAATTTCTTAATTTACATGTACAACAAATTTCAACTTACTAGTAATTTTAAAGTTAAATGTACAAGTTACTACCAATTTCAAGTTACAAACAATTTCAAATTTTACTAGCAATTTCAAACTTCACTTCTAGAACAATTCTCAAGTTTAATTAAGTTAGCAATTTCAAGTTACCTGAGCAATTTCAAATTTCAAGTTACTAGCAATTTCAATTTTTACTTAGAACAATTCTCGGGCTAAATGTGTTAGTTGAAAAATTCAATTCACATGCGATTTTTGTAATGTCCCTTGTTAGGAATTTTGTTAAAATGACAATTTTTCACTTTGTTCCTAGTTAGACCTTTGACTAGTTTTGAGCTCTAGGTCCCCAAATTGCTCCAATTGCTCTCAAATATTCTGAGAAGGAACATGAATGATGTTAGAACATATATATGTGTTTCAGGGATGCTTTTATACTTTTAAAATACTTCTGCAAATCCTCTTTCAATTCTGGCCAATGTAGGGAACTTTACTACTAATTTCCTTTTGACTAGTATTGGTCTCTAGGTCTCAAATTGACTCCAAATGCCTTCAAATAATCAAGGAAGGTGTATAAATGATATTAGGACTTGAATATGATTTTCAGGGATGAGATATGGCCACCAAAAGACCTCTGCAAACTCTATTAGGATTTTGGACCAAGTATGCAATTTTACTAGTAATTTGGGGTTCAAATCCCCCTAGGGTAAGTATAGAAAATGGATTCCCAAATGCCACAAAACCCACTCAAATTTCTGAAAAAAGGTAGAGGATGTCTCAAGTGTGTTATTAAGGTCTCATGTGAATCATTAATTTATTATTATCTATGTTCCAACCCTCTCCCATTCAGCTGCAAAAATCACCAATTCGACCCTTGGGGAAATGGCACTATTTCTTCTCCCAATGCAATTAAACTAAGTAAAAATACTTCAAATTCTCAAGTACAGTACATGAAACTTGTAAAATACATCCATGGAAGTCTATTAATCATAAATTTATCATAGAACCATACATTCATTCGAAATCATTAGCATTATCATGCTATACATCAATGTAGTGGGGAAATGGCACTGTTCTTTCATTAAAAATGAGATTTATACATTTCTACTTGGAATTTTGACCTGAAACTTTCTGGAGATGAAGAACAGAGAATTTAATTCATATTACAAGATAAATGGGGCATGATAATCTCTCCCAAAGAGCACAAAGCTCATTAAAAATGCCCTCCCTCAAGGATCAAGAATATGTCATCAAAACTGGAAATGGTTGAGAGAATGTGCTGAAATAGAAGAAACCATGAGCTTCCCTGTAGCTTACACTTACAAATAAAGACTCCATTAAATATACAAATGAAAGGTCTGAATTGCCTTTCTAATTATCAACTTGGATGGGAATATTTCACCCTCGAAATTGGCTAAGGCAAGAAACTAGTCATCCACTAGCTTTCTCTCTACACAAATGCAATTGCAAATTCTACAAATGATCAAAAGTTGGTTTCATTCTTTGTTATTGACATTTATAAATTTCTAATTTCCTTCATGGATGGAATTCCTTCCAAGAGACTCAAGACAACTCAAGTTGGGAAGAGATTCCAAAGGACGCCACTTGTACAACAATTTCTAGTCTCCCACTTCCACCAAATCACATGTGGCAGCATCTTAGCTGCCCTAACACCCTTGAGATCCCTTTTGGAGCCTATTTTTATCCATGAAATGTCATATATGTCATATGTTAGCCTTTAGGTATGATTTGTGTCATAGGTGTCATAGCATCTTTATCATTGTTGTCATAGAGCTAGGGAATTTAGCCCAAGTGTCTCACTAGCTCCAAATTGCCTCTTCCTCTTCCATGGGAGTTACTCTTCCTCTATATTTTGATCTCATTGACTCATTCAAAGTATTATTGAACTTATAACTCATCCCAAGAACATTAGGCTTCCCATGGATTCGAAATTGCAAGAAGAGGATTCCATTGTGGCACATAAATTCTAGCTTGTGTGGGTCCCACTTCCTCCATGTGTCTTCATGATCAAATGCCACTTTGATTTTCACTTGTATATATTTATTTATCTCCTTTATTAAATATTTATTCCATCTTAATGTTCCAACATCATTTATTATCTCCATTATTCCAAATCCCAAAGCTTCCACCCCAAACCTAGAAAACTAGTAATTTTCCTCCTTGTCAATTATTTGACCTTTAGCATCAATTTGACAAACTCTAATGAATAGGGACAATTTGTTTAGGCCATTGTGACCCAATGCCAAGTTTGGGACATGAAAAATCCTCCCTTCCAAATATTGCTTGTCCTCAAGCAATTTCAAACATGGGTGTTGAAGAACCTGCTTTCTGTATAATTCTTTGAAGTTGCCATTGAATTTTCCAACCTTGAGTGTTTGAGTTTCCATGAAGATTTTAGAGAGGAACCACCTTGCTTGCTGCTACACTAACCTGATAAAAATTACTTTATTAAGTGGGAGATCCATCTCCCATACTACTTGTTTCCCCCAAAAAAATGAAACCAATGAGACAAAAATTATTCCAGGGCCCCATTGCCTGTATTGCACTCCAACAATCAAGAGTGCTCTCCAACCCATACCATCAGATAAGAGGATTCTTGGATCCCATTTTTTTGTATGCATTCTTTCAAACATCACGAGTATAAAATATATATCATCAAAGTAAATAACAATATAATGAAAATGTACATCAAGGATATGCTTCATCAAAGAGTCATGAAAGTGCTTATACCTCCAAGCAAGTAGACCACCTTTTTCCAGGTGCATACAATCTTCAAGTGTCCAATCAAATATGCTCTAATGACATAGGTGAGGATCCCATGTCCAATAATGGTGATCCAAAAGGATGTGATATGCATCAAAATAGTTAGCCATGTATTCTTTCATCCAAGAAGTGCATGAAGAATCTACACTAAAATATGAACCAAATAATGAGCAGAAATAACAAAGCGACTTCAAAGGACTCAAAGAAGTCTCACCCATACATCTATGAATGTGAGAATCATAAAGATATAAAAATGTATGTGGCTTCCAACAAAATATTCTTCAAGCATAAATCTATTCATGCTGATTTTGGATGAAGTTCCTCCAACATCAAATGAACCAAGTGTTGAGAGAGAAAAACCATGAGTCTTTAAGTGACTCGAATGCATATCATAGGTGCATCCATGTCGATGTGCATCATCATAAAGTAACAAATGATGCTATTTCAAATGTGAATAAGAATGTGCTCCAACCATTTCATCATAAAAAGTAAATCTAGGGGTTCCATACTCTTCATGTGGCACCATAAAAAAAACCCTTTCACCCATACTTCATTGAGACTAATGCTGCAAAACATGGAATTGTAGGATGTAGGAGAATTAACTAACTCACCCAAATGATCAAAAAGTGTAGAAGTTTCATCATGGGAAGGATCCATATGGGTAGTATCATGCAGCTCCTTCAAAGGTTTGAAACCTTTGTCATAGATTGGTTCCAATGTAGATGAATCATGCTCTTCTTTAAAAATTGCATAACCTTCACCAAGAGACAATTCAAGCTTCTCTTCCACCACATCAAGTGTTTGGATATCTAAATGATCTTCAATATTTTCAATAGAATATTCTTCATGCTCATGTGATGTCTCTTCATATTTTTCAGAGTCACTTGGGAGTGAATTTCGATCCTCTTCATGTACTGCTTCTTCTACTTCACCTATTTCAAAACTAGGTGATTCATGGGTCTCCTCATTTTTCTTCTTCAAGCAAACTGATGCATTTTTCTCCTTGGTTTTCTTAAAATCAATAATATTTCTCGCAAGTTCGATAGCCAACAATTCGAATCCTTTCTTAAGTTGCTTGGTCATATATTCAATGATTTTTTTCATGATTTTTATATGCTCCTCACCATCATATGAGGTTCCCTTTTCATCCCTAGTCATAGTTTTCTCAAACAATTTGCTCTTCTTCTCCTACTTTTTTTTTCCCTCTTCAACAAAAGCACTTTTGGTTTCAATATATAATGGTGGTACCTGAATTCCTGTACTCATGAATATCATACCACATCAGGTCCCAAGATCATGCTATGATACCATTGTAATGTCCCTTGTTAGTAATTTTATTAAAATGACAATTTTTCACTTTTTTTTCTAGTTAGACCTTTGACTAGTTTTGAGCTCTACATCCCCAAATTGCTCCAATTTCTCCCAAATCTTCTGAGAAGGTATATGGATGACATTATAACATAAATATATGTTTCAAGGATGATTTTAGACCTTTAAAATACTTCTACAAATCCTCTTTCAATTCTGGCCAATGTAGGGAACTTTACTAGTAATTTCCCTTTGACTAGTATTGGTTTCTAGGTCTCAAATTGACTCCAAATGCCTTTAAATATTCAAGGAAGGTGTATGAATGATATTAGGACTTGAATATTATGTTCATGGATGATATATAGCCACCAAAATACCTCTTAAAAAACTCTATTAAGATTCTGGACCAAGTATGCAATTTTACTAGTAATTTGGGGTTCAAATCCCCCTAGGGTAAGTATTGAAAATGGCTTCCCAAATGCCACAAAAACCACTCAAATTTATGAACAGAGGTAGGGTATGTCTCAAATATTTTATTAATGTCTCATGTGAATTATTAATTTATTATTATCTCTATTCCAACCCTCTCCCATTCAGCTGCAAAAATCACAAATTCAACCGTTGGGGAAATGGCACTATTTCTTCTCCCAATGCAATTAAACTGAGTAAAAATACTTAAAATGATCAAGTACAGTACATGAAACTTGTAAAATACATCCATGGAAGTCTATTAATCATAATTGTATCATAGAACCTGTAATGTCCCTTGTTATGAATTTTATCAAAATGACAATTTTTTACTTTTTTCCCTAGTTAGACCTTTGACTAGTTTTGATCTCTAGGTCCCAAATTTTCCCCGAATGATCCCAAATATTATGAGAAGGTATATGAATGATATTAGAACATGAATATGTGTTTCAGGGATGCCTTTGGACCTTTAAAATACTTCTGCAAATCCTCTTTCAATTCTGGTCAATGTAGGTAACTTTACTAGTGATTTCCCTTTGACTAGTATTGGTCTCTAGGTCTCAAATTGACTCCAAATCCCTTCAAATATTCAAGGAAGGTGTATGAAAGATATTAGTACTTGAATATTATGTTTATGGATTTCATATGGTAACCAAAATACCTCTGCAAACTCTTTTAAGATTTTGGACCAAGTATGCAATTTTACTAATAATTTGGGGTTCAAATCCCCCTGAGGTAAGTACTGAAAATGGCTTCCCAAATGCCTCCAAATCCACTCAAATTTATTAAAAGAGGTATGTAATGTGTTAATTATTTTATTAAAGTCTCATATGCACCATTAATGGATTATTACAACTGTTCTCACCCTCTCCCATTCAACTGCAAAAATCCCCAATTCGACCCTTGGGAAAATGGCACTATTTCACCTCCCAATACAACTAAACTGAGTAAAAATGCTTCAAATGCTCAAGTACAGTACATGAAACTTGTATAAGACATCCATGGAAGTATATTGATCACAAATATATCAGAGAATCATCCATTCATTCGAAATCATCATCAATACATTGGCTCACAACAAGGTAGTGGGGAAATGGCATTGTTCTTCCATTAAAAATGAGATTTATACATTTCTACTTGGAATTTCGACCTGAAACTTTTTGGAGATGAAGAACAGATTATTTAATTCATATTAAAAAAGGAATGGGGCATTAAAATATTCCCAAAAGAGTACAATAGCTCACCAAAAACGCCCTCCCTCAAGGATCAAGAATATGCCATCAAAACTGGAAATGGTTGAAGGAGTGAGCTGCAATAGAAGAAACCATGAGCAACCCTATAGCTTAAACCTGCAAATAAAGACTCTATTAAAGCTCCAAATGAAAGGTCTGAATGGCCTCTCCAATTACCAACTTGGATGGGAATCTTTCACCCTCGAAATTGGCTAAGGCAAGAAACTAGTCATCCACTAGCTCTCCCTCTTCACAAATGCAATTACAAATTCTACAAATGATCAAAAGCTATTATCATACCTCATTTCTACATTTTATAACCAACATTAGCCTTCTAAGGGTCTAAATCCTCTCAATAGATTCAAAAGATTTCCATTTAGGAAATATTCCACATTTGCCACTTGTCTCCTAGTTCCAACCTTCCATCTTCTCCCAAATTCGATTTTGAGTCTCTTTGGCTTCTCCAACTCCCAAATTCATTTTCTTTGAGCCTATTTTTGGGGCTGACATGTCATAGTGTTCAGATGTCAGAGGTCAGGTCTGCAATTTGTCATAGTTGTCATAGATGCTCCATCATTGGTGGCATAGGAGCTAGGGAATCTAGCCCAAGTGTCCACAAACTTCCACTTTGACTCTTTATCTTCCATGGAGGTTACCAATCCTTCCCAATTCAACCTAAGATTCTCAATGACATCTTTTATGACTTACCAACTCACCCAAGAGTGTTCACATTCTCATTAATTCAAATTTGCAAAAGAGAGATACCATGTATTATGAAAAATCAAGCTAGTGTGGGTCCCACATCCTCCATATGTCTCCAAAACCATTTGTCACGTAGGATTTATATTGAATTTTTTTATTCAATATATTTATTAAATACTTGAACCCTTCTAATGTCTAAACATCATTTATTATCCCCATTATTCCAAATCCCAAAGCTTCCACCCCAAACCTAGGAAACTAGTAATTTTCCTCCTTTGCAATTATTTGAACTTTAGCATCAATTTGACAAACTCTACTGAATAGGGACAATGTGATTAGGCCATTGTGACCCAATGCGAAATTTGGGACATTACAAATCCTCTCTTCCCAATATTTCTTGTCCTCAAGCAATTTTAAACATGGGTGTTGAAGAACCTGCTTTCTGTATAATTCTTTGAAGTTGCCATTGAATTGCCCAACCTTGAGTCTTTCAGTTTCCATGAAGATTTTAGAGAGGAACCACCATTCTTGCTGCTGCAATACTTTGATTAAAATCACTTTATTAACTAGGTAATCCATATCCCATACTACTTTCTTCCCCCCAAAAAATGAAACCAATGAGACAAAAATTATTCCAGGGTCCCATTGCTTGTATTGCACCCCAACAATGAATAGTGCTCTCCAGCCCATACCATCAGATAAGATGATTCCTGGATCCCATTTTCTTGTATGCATTATTCCAAACATCATGAGTACAAAATATATATCATCAAAGTACATAAATACATAATGAAAATGTACATCAAGGAGGTGCTTCATCAAAGAATCATGAAAGTGCTTGTACCTCCAAGGAAGTATACCATGATTTTCCAAGTGCATACAAGCTTCAAGTGACCAATCAAATCTGATCCAATGACATAGGTGAGGATCCCATGTCCTATAATGCTGCTCCAAAAGGATGTGATATGCATCAAAATATTCAACCATGTATTCTTTCATCCAATAAGTGAATGAAGAATCTCCACTAAAATTTGAACCAAATAATGAGCAGAAAAAACAAGGAGACTTCAAATGACTCAAAGAAGTCTCACCCATACATCCATGAATGTGAGAATCATAAAGATGTAACAAAGTATGTGGCTGCCAACAAAAATGTTCTCCCATCATAAATCTATTCACCCAAGTGTTGGATGAAGTTCCTCTAACATCAAATGAACCCAGTGTTGAGCAAGAAAAACCATGAGTCTTCAAGTGACTCAAATCCATATCATAGGTGCATCCATGTAGATGTGAATCATCATAAAGTGACAAATTATGCTGCTCCAAATGTGAATAAGAATGTGCTCCAACCATGTCATCATAAAAGGTAAATCTAGGAGTTCCATACTCCTCATGTGGCACCATAAAAAATAACCCTTTCACCCATACTTCATTGAGACTAATATTGCAAAAGATGGAATTGTAGGATGTAGGAGAATGAACTAACTCACCCAAATGATCAAAAAGTGTAGAAGTTTTATCATGGGAAGGATCCATGTGGGTAGTATCATGCACCTCCTTCAAAAGTGGGAAACATTTGTCATAGATTGGTTCCAATGTAGATGAATCATGTTTTTCTTTAAAAATTGCATAACCTTCATCAAGAGACAATTCAAGTTCCTCTTCCACCACATCAAGTGTTTGGATCTCTTCAAGTTCATCTTCAAACACATTAAGCACATTCAAATTCCCACATTTCTCATGATCCACCATGTCATGAGAATCCTCCAAACAATTTACCATTTGACAATCTGAAACATAGGAGGAAAAACAAGTATCTTGCAACTTTTCAAGAAGTTGCTCATTTTGAATTGTGAGCTTATGATTATCCTCATTATTTTTCAAGTATGCATCATGTAACAATTCATTAAGCTCAAACAAATGGTTTCTATCAAAAAGCAAAGACATGAATTTACCTTTGATGTGGCACATTGCTCTTTGAATATTCTCCATGTTTTCAAGGAAGGATGTTTCCTCCAATGAAGTAGCTCTCCAACAAGAATTTGACACCAATGCTTGAGTGTCATGGAGAATGCTGAGGGACTCTTGGATCTTCTTTTCATTAATCTTTAAGGACCCTTCAAGAAAATGAGGCTCTTGCAAATGAACCTCCTCATCTTCTTCATTTTTTCTTGGACCAACTTCATGAAGCTCAAGTGGTGATGGGGAAGTTGATCTTGGTTCTTCTTCAACTGCTGCAAGGTCTTCATTATCATGCTTAATGGAACTTGGGCTTGTAGCAACACTTTCAAAAGTGATCTCTATGTCACCAACATAGAGGTGTGAGCACCCATCAGTAGGTACTCCTTCATAGTTTAAGAATCCATCAGTAGATGCTCTTTGGTTCATGTATAAGATAGAAGGTGTCTCGAAATGATCTTCCATATTTTAAATAGAATCTTCTTCATGATCTTGTGATGTCTCTTCCTTTTGCTCCTTCAAGCAAGCTGATGCATTTTGCCCCTTGGTTTTCTTAAAATCAATAATTTTTTCCACAAGTTCGATAGAAAACAATTCGAATCCTTCCTTAAGTTGCTTGGTCATATCTTGAAATATTGTTTTCATAATTTTTATATGCTCCTCACCATCATATGAGGCTCCCTTTTCATCCCTAGTCATAGTTTCCTCAAAAAATTTGCTCTTCTTCTCCTACTTTTTTTTTTCCTCTTCAACAAAAGCACTTTTGGTTTCAATATCTAATGGTGGTACCCGAATTCTTGTCCTCATGAATATTAGACCAAATCAAGTGCCAAGATCATGCTCTGATACCACTGTAATGTCCCTTGTTAGGAATTTTATCAAAATGGCAATTTTTCACTTTTTTCCCTATTAGACCTATGACTAGTTTTTATCTCTAGGTCCCAAATTTTCCTCGAATGATCCCAAATATTCTGAGAAGGTATATGAAAGATATTAGAACATAAATATGTGTTTCATGGATTCCTTTGGACCTTTAAAATACTTCTGCAAATCCTCTTTCAATTCTGGTCAATGGAGGTAACTTTACTAGTGATTTTCCTTTGACTAGTATTGGTCTCTAGGTCTCAAATTGACTCCAAATCCCTTCAAATATTCAAGGAAGGTGTATGAATGATTTTAGTACTTGAATATGATGTTTAGGGATGAAATATGGTCACCAAAATACCTATTCAAACTCTCTTAAGATTCTGGACCAAGTATGCAATTTTACTAGTAGTTTGGGGTTCAAATCCCCCTGAGGTAAGTACTAAAAATGGCTTACCAAATGCCTCCAAATCCACTCAAATTTATGAAAAGAGGAATGTAATGTGTTAAGTATTTTATTAAATTGTCATATGCACCATTAATGGATTATTACAACTGTTCTCACCCTCTCCCATTCAACTGCAAAAATCCCCAATTCGACCCTTGGGGAAATGGCACTATTTCACCTCCCAATACAACTAAACTGAGTAAAAATGCTTCAAATGATCAAGTACAGTACATGAAACTTGTAGAATACATCCATGGCAATATATTGATCACAAATATATCAGAGAATCATCCATTCATTCGAAATCATCATCAATACATTGGCTCACAACAAGGTAGTGGGGAAATGGCATTGTTCTTCCATTAAAAATGAGATTTATACATTTCTACTTGGAATTTCGACCTGAAAATTTTTGTAGATGAAGAACAGAGTATTTAAGTCATATTACAAAAGTAATGGGGCATTAAAAGCTTCCCCAAAGAGTACAATAGCTCACCAAAAATGCCCTCCCTCAAGGATCAAGAATATGCCATCAAAACTGGAAATGGTTGAAGGAGTGAGCTGCAATAGAAGAAACCATGAGCTGCCCTGTAGCTTACAACTGAAAATAAAGAATCCATTAAAGCTCCAAATGAAAGGTCTGAATGGCCTTTCCAATTACCAACTTGGATGGGAATCTTTCACCCTCGAAATTGGCTAAGGCAAGAAACTAGTCATCCACTAGCTCTCCCTCTTCACAAATGCAATTGCAAATTCTACAAATGATCAAAAGCTATTCTCATGCTTCATTTCTACATTTTATAAACAACATTAGCCTTCTAAGGGTCTAAATCCTCTCAATAGATTCAATAGATTTCAATTTAGGAAATATTCCACATTTGCCACTTGTCTCCTAGTTCCAACCTTCCATCTTCTCCCAAATTCGATTTTGACTATCTTTGGCTTCTCCAACTCCCAAATTATCCTTCTTTGAACTTATTTTTGGGGATAACATGTCATAGTGGTCAGATTTCAGACGTCAGGTCTGCAATTTTTCATAGTTGTCATAGATGCTCCATTATTGGTGTCATAGGAGCTAGGGAATCTAGCCCAAGTGTCCACAAACTTCCACTTTGACTCTTTATCTTCCATGGAGGTTACAAATCCTTCCCAATTCGACCTGAGATGCTAAATGAAATCTTTTATGACTTACCAACTCACCCAAGAGTGTTCACATTCCCATTAATTCAAATTTGCAAAAGAGAGATACCATGTATTATGAAAAATCAAGCTAGTGTGGGTCCCACATCCTCCATATGTCTCCAAAACCATTTGTCACCTAGGATTTCTCTTTAATTTATTTATTCACTCCATTTATTAAATACTTGAACCCTTCTAATTTCTAAACATCATTTATTATCCCCATTATTCCAAATCCCAAAGCTTCCACTCCAAACCTAGGAAACTAGTAATTTTCCTCCTTGGCAATTATTTGAACTTTAGCATCAATTTGACAAACTCTACTGAATAGGGACAATGTGATTAGGCCATTGTGACCCAATGCCAAATTTGGGACATTACAGAACCATCCATTCATTCAAAATCATTAGCATTATCATGCTATACATCAATGTAGTGGTGAAATGGCACTGTTATTTCATTAAAAATGAGATTTATACATTTCTACTTGGAATTTCGACCTGAAACTTTTTGGAGATGAAGAAAATAGTATTTAATTCATATTACAAGATAAATGGGGCATGATAATCACCCCCAAAGAGTACAATATCTCACCAAAATCGCCCTCCCTTAAGGATCAAGAATATCCCATCAAAACTGAAAATGGTTGAGAGAATGTGCTACAATAGAAGAAACCATGAGATTCTCTATAGATTACAACTGCAAATAAAGATTCCATTAAAGCTTCAAATGAAAGTTTTGAATGGCCTTTCCAATTACCAACTTGGATGGGAATCTTTCACCTTCAAAATTGGCTAAGGAAAGAAACTAATCATCCACTAGCTCTCCCTCTACACAAATGCAATTGAAAATTATACAAATGATCAAAAGCTAGTTTCATTCTTTGTTATTGACATTTATAAAGTTCTAATGTACTTTATGGGTCGAATTCCTTCCAAGAGACTCATGCCACCTCAAGTTGGGAAGAGATTCCAAAGGACGCCACTTGTACAACAATTCTTAGTCTCCCACTTCCACCAAATCACATGTGGAAGCATCTTAGCCACCCTAACACCCTTGAGTGCCCTCCTGGAGTCTATTTTTAGACTTGACATGTCATATATGTCATATGTCTTCCTTAAGGTCTGATTTGTGTCATAGGTGTCATAGCATCTTCATCATTGTTGTCATAGAGCTAGTGAATCTAGCCCAAGTGTCTCACTAGCTCCAAATTGCCTCTTCCTCTTCCATGGGAGTTACTTTTCCTCTATATTTATAGATAATTGACTCATGCCAAGTATTGTTGACCTTATAACTCATCCCAAGAACATTAGGCTTCCCATGGATTTGAAATTGCAAGAGGAGGATGCCATGTGGCACATAAATTCTAGCTTGTATGGGTCCCACTTCCTCCATGTGTCTTCATGATTAAATGCCACTTTGATTTTCACTTGTATATATTTATTTATCTCCTTTATTAAATATTTATGCCATCCTAATGTTCCAACATCATTTATTATCCCCATTATTCCAAATCCCAAAGCTTCCACCCCAAACCTAGGAAACTAGTAATTTTCCTCCTTGGCAATTATTTGACCTTTAACATCAATTTGACAAACTCTAATTAATAGAGACAATTTGATTAGGCCATTGTGACCCAATTCCAAATTTGGGACATGACAATTTTCAATTTTTCAATTTTTCAATTTCCACATCAAATTTCAAGTTACTAGCAATTTTAAAGTTCAATGCACAACTATCAAGTAACCAATTTTCAATTTGTTAATTTACATGTTATGTAGGGACAGATTATGGTTAGGCATCAGATCATGGTGATCAAGAATCACATGACCCTATTCCCCCTCATGATCCTGATCAACCATCACATGACACCTTTCCCTCTCACATTGAAAGTATAATTGGGAGTTGCAGTGGGGTTGGAAGGGGTGGAAATTTTCTAGAGGATTGTGCAGTTGTTTCTGCACAAGAAGAGATTGGGAACTTGATCCCTTGTCAGAGAGTTAGAGAGCATGTCATTAACATAATCAAGTCATATTTTGAACAACATTTAATGATGTCACAAGATCAAATTCTACATGGGTTGATAAAACACAAAAAAATGAAACATGCCACAAAGTTGTTGGGTTTTCAAGATGTTAAAACAAAAAATACATGCGAGAATGCAATAGAAAATGTAAGAACTACATTATATTCGTTTGGAAAATCAAGAAACAATGATACCCGAGCTGCTCGCAGGAAATTACAACAACTGTTGTGGCACAAAGCACCTCAAGAAATCGAATGGTATCAACAATGGCATCATTGCTCAATGTTTCAAAAAGAACATTGCTCAAATATACTAAATTCAGGGTCCAGATGGATGAAAATGATGAAGTTGTTTGTTGGGCTCTTATTTGTAGGGAACCCTATCAAGGCAGGATGGCAGCAGGCATTAGAGAGAAGGTGATAGAGTTTTGGGATAGCCATTCTCGTGCTATTCAAGATCGAAAGCATGTCCTGTGACAACGTTTATCCAAAGGCATTTATCAGGATCACTATAAGCATGTGATGGAGATGATGGGAGTTGCACTTTACGAGGAATTCCAAGAAACCAATCCCAGTGTTCAAATATCATTTAGCATGTTCAACAAATTGAAACCGTGGTATATTAGGATGAATATGATTCGTGACACATGTTGCTGCTGGTACCATGTTGAATTTCAACTATACTATGACACATTTCTGGATGTTCCCAAGAGGCACTAGAACGATGTACTAGCTCCTCACACAGTGCGAGATTTTATTTGTATGATACTATGCAACAGGAATCCTGAACACGTGTTTTTCAATAAGAGGTGTGTAGGTGGGAGAAAATGCCATGAATGCGGTGATTTGACATTGTTCCATAGGAACTTTCCTATCGATCCAACACACCATGGATTGTTATATATCACCGTTAGGTGGAAGAGGTACAAGTACGTCACCATGAATCCATTATATTCTTCATCTATGCCATCCAAGAGGATCGACTTGCTCGATGATGAGATTCCTGTTTCATATTTCATGGATAAGTTTCAAAGTCATATTTATAAATACATAAAGCACTCCCATAGGTCTAGGTGGCAAGCTTCAGAATTCAAACATTCTCATGAGGTATTTGAGCGGGCACAATCTTATCAGTGGTAGAATTTGTTGAGAACTACACCTTTGCTCCTCAGAGAGAGATACAAAGTGGGTACTATCACTCCGACCAAGTGTCTATCTTCGTACATGTATTGTACAAACATGTTCAGAAAAGCATTGATGGTAGGGATAAAACTCCTCAGTCATGTGAAGTGATCAAGGAGTACCATTTTTTATGTTAGTCATGATCGTTGGCATGACACATTGTCCATTCAACACTGCTTTAGGTTGATTTATGATTCATTCAGTAAGAGACGCGTATCATTTACTAAACACTGGATTTGGTGAGATGGGTATGCAACGAAATTCAATTCGGCATGCTCATTTTATTGGTTGAGTCAGCTTCACAAACATATAGGAATCCAACACACCTAGAGCGTTTTTGAAACAGGACATGGAAAGGGTGAACATGATGGCGTAGGTGCATGTGTGAAACGTGCACTTCAGAAGTACCAGATGAGTCATGGTGCAACCCAACTCAAATGCTCCACTGAAGTAGTTTATTGGTGCAAATGTCATTTGGGACATCAAGGTTGTGAACAAGCAAGGTTGGTGTGCATGTAATAAACTCCAGAATCAATTAATAAGCTAATAACATTCAATATCATCATTTCCAAAAGAACACATACTTGATAGGAATTTACATATGACAAACTGAATTCCATGTAGGTTCTTTTGGGATGTTTCCCTTGGATATGTTAATAGATCCATGTTGCACGGGGTATTGTGAGACCATCCCTAGTACGAAGGAATTACATTTTGTTCAAAGTAAATACATGGGTGACATGTTTTGCTTCGAAACGACGAAGTATGCTTGTTTTTGCGATTTTTGCATTGATGTAAATGGATGCGGGCTTGATCACTATGAAAATGATGTATATGTGAAACCATGGAAATATGTCTCTCTTAATCCCAAGGGCCCACATCCAATTACAACATGGAAAGAGATGCACACAAAAGAGGCAATGGTCTCATTAGATCATGATCGAGTTTTTGATATGGTTAGGGAAGGTACAAGAGTCTTCATTAAGTTAATTTGTTCATTATATATTACACATATACAAATGTTGTAGAAATGCACATAGGACATTTGAATAATATTTGTAATGTATCTTGCAGGTGATGTTTTCGTTGTCATTGCACCCCCCCCACAACCAAGAAAATGTGGCATACTATTTGATGCGATGCGCACAAATAAAAAGTAGGTTGGTGCGTCCCTACCAAGATGGGGACTTCACATACCAAACTCGAGACATGGTTCTAATGGGACACTTTTTTGAAAAAGTGAAAAAACAAGGTGCTCATATTATTTACAAAGATTTTGTGCCTGAATATATATCATGTCAGTATAGTCATTTGGTGGTGGTAGCTCGGATACATCTAACAGAAATCAAGGTGAAGAGAGGTGAGCCAAAGAGATGGAAGATGACAGAAGCTAACCTTGATCGTATTATGGAGACTTGCATTCCTATAACCCATTGGCCAGATGAATGAGTAACATGTATGCCACTTGCATCATTGAAATAGTTTTCATGTTGTCATGTGTAATTTTTTGTGGAGGTTGTTTTATAAATGTATTTTTGTAGATTTTTTAATGTCAAGAATACAAATACAAGATGGGAGGCTTTTGTGAAATTTGGGTCATGGTGCTCCAATGTGAATACACTTGAGTGTATGATCAATTCTCCATTAACTTCATCCATAATACTTTTATAGATATTTGTTTAGATGCTTTAAAAACAATATTAAAGATCTAATAGATAGTTGAATTGTAATGTGTAGACAATATAATGTAATTGTAAAATTTCAATTTTAAATTGTAATGTACATTGTAATTTTAAATTTTGATTTCAAATACAACTGTAATGTAATTGAGAATTTAAAATACATCTATACAATGTGGAATTGTAAAATTTAAATTTTGAATTGTACAATGTATTCTAATTTTAAATTTTGATTTCAAATGCAAAATTTTATATATTATAATCCATTCATTGTATTTTCTCATCAATTACATTGTATTTCATTATCAATTATATAAAAATATTATCAAATACCAATGTATTGAAAAAATGTTTCATTCAACAATAATCAATTATTTTTGTTATCAAGAACATATCAAAGTTAGGACCAATTTTTTTTGCCTCTCCTCATTCCATTTAATAAAAATATTGGCACTTGGTGCTACATGGAATATAACATAGGAGATAGAGGGTACAATTCAACTAAAGGCCACTTACACATAATCTTTGAATATATTTTCATGCAAACAATACCCATTGTTGGCACAACTCACAAACATTCACTATAATTTCTAACCATCAAACCTTCTCAATTTTTGGATTACATGCATCAAAAACCATCTTTATCATGCAGTTTTGCATGCATAGGCATGGAATCTCTTTGAGAGAAATTAGTTAGTATTATATGGCGTTGCGTAAAAAAACCTCAATTATCAAATGAAAACACAACTTGTACATGGCTTTGTTTTTTATAGACATGGATTACGTAATAATGAAAGTTGAAATGTAAACGTAATAATAACATGGAAACATAATAACTTGTACATGCCTTCATATATGCAACTTACCTAGTTGGATCAAATGGTGCCATTATCTCCATTTTTCATCAAAACATAAAACATATGAAATAGTTGTACAAGCATAGTTTCTACCATAGTTGTACAAGCATCTGCTATCAACATATTTTCATTTCTTATATTGACTAGGTGGTTATGCTCATTGCCAACAAAACAAACCATACTTTTATGGCGTTACATTAGAGCCCACACTTAAAAGAAAAGAACACAAAAATTACGTACATAGTATTTAACTTGTAATTAGAGAATTTTGTCTCAAGGGATATTTCACACTCTCAATGGACAAAAGCATTCTTGTATACAACAACAAATTGAATTTTCAATTGAAATTACACATTAAATTTTTCATGTAATTGAATTGGAATGTGGAAATTGTAAGGGAATTGTAATGTGTAGACAACATAATGCAAAATTTTAATTTCAATTTTCAATTTCAAATGTATTCTAATTTTAAATTTTGATTTCAAATACAATTGAGAATTTAAAATACATCTATACAATAAAAAATTGTAAAATTTAAATTTTAGATTGTACAATGTATTATAATTTAAAATTTTATTTCAAATGCAATTGGAATGTAATTGAAATTGAACTTGTAAATTGGAACAACACATTGAATTTTCAATTGAAATTACACATTAAATTTGAGATTTTAACTTTAAATTGTAATTGAATTGGAATGCGTAAATTGTAATTGAATTGTAATGTGTATAGAACATAATGTAATTGTAATTACAATTTTTAATTTCAAATGTATTATAATTTTACATTTTGATTTCATTTATGAAATTGTAATGTAGTTGAAAATGAGCTTTTAAATTGTAATTAAATTGGAATTGAAATTACACATTAAATTTGAAATTTTACATTGTAATTGAATTGGAATTGTAATTTCAATTTTAAAATGTAATGTATGTATTCAATTCTAATTTTAGGAAGAGGTTCTATAATGTAGTCGAAATTTGCATTTTAAATTGAACTAAATTGTAACTACACATTAAATTTGCATTTGAAACGACAAGACATAAATTTGTAACTGTAATAACTATATCCAAATCTAATATAAAAAACAATCAATTTCAAATCAGATACAAAATACACATGAAGATATCAATATGATAAAATATACAAAATATCCAAAATTCCATATCCAAAGTCCATATATGATAAAAGTCCATGTATAAATGATAGAAATCCATATCCAAAACATGAAAACATATACATAGATATCCAAATCATGAAAATATATAAAAAATGAAAATATCCAAAACATGGAAATGTATAGATCCTCGGCGAACAGGAGCACTGCCGATGGTCGCCCTCTTGGGCGACGTCAGATCCTCTCTTGCGTCGCAGAGCACAAAGCAATGAAGTTCTCTCTTCAGAACTCTCTGCATCACATTTCAATTTATAATTCTAATTCTCTTTCAAATTTCACATTTAAAATTCAAATTCAAATTTCAAATTTCAAATTCTATTTCAAATTTCGCATTTCAAATCTAAATTCAAATTTCAAATTCAATTCAAATTTCAAACTCTATTTCAAATTTCACAATTCAAATTCAAATTTCACAATTCAAATTCAAATTTCAATTTAAAATTCCAAGTTTCAATTTCGATTTGAATTCTAGATTACATTTCCAAATCTCAATTTTCATTTCTCATTTCAATTTCAATTTTCAATTTTCAATTCGAATTTCATTTCAAAATTCAAATTCAATTTCAATATCAATATAATTTTCATTTCAAATTTCAAATTTACATTTCAATTCGAGTTTCAATTTCCAATTTCAATTTTGATATCATTTTATTTAGCAACGCTAGAATCATAGGGGCCTAGGCATCAAATTTAGTTGTTCAACAGTTGTTGTGACAACATACAGGTATGGGATGAAGCGGAAATGGAATCAAGCCTAAGTCAACTGGGGCTCTCTACATGTTTGAATCTCAATAATATACCTTTTAAATTGAACCAAAACAACAAAAGAAGTTTTTGAATGGCCAATTAAAGCTAAGCAAACCAAAGCTAAGAAGTGAGTGCATGACATGAGTTAGTGAATGATTATAATTTATTATATTTCCAATATTTTGAATGAGGAGTTGAATTTGATAGGATAGGAATTTTATACCATAGGAATAATTATAGAGAGCCACGACGCTCTAGATCTATTGACATACATGAGAACGAATCAACGAATGGAAGGGTTGTTTGTGTGTTGGATTGAGACACATACCAGATGAGAATCCAAACCAAAAGAAGAGATAGTGTGGGTTGTTTGATGTATCTGCACCTAGGGATACAAGTTGAATCTACCTACCACATCCTAAAGTAACCGCATATTTGAAGAGATTGTGTAAATCCAATAAGAATGTTCAAATGGAGCATGGGATATGTGTGGCTCGTTAAAGAAGAGTGTGATTACTCATTTCACATGGAATTGACAAGCATGTAGATCTAATTAGCAAATGAATAGACATGTGTTGTTTCATTTGCATGCAAGTTTCCAACGTTAAAGGTCCGTTGAGGCAATTGTTGGGAAATACATAGTATTGTTTATGCCCCAATTTTGTGGGATTTAGTGGCCTGTGGCTAAAATGACACTAGTGGCAGCAAGAAAACCCACATCGAAGATCCTACAAGGTGCCAAGAGGTTATCTCTCTTGAGGAGGAAGCAATAAGAAAACCATCCGCTAATTAAAAGATGGTTTGTCTTGTGTGGCTAATCTACATGGTAGAGAATTACTTTGTGTCTAGGCTTTGAGGAGTTGTGTGAATGGAGGTAAAGTACAATGTTGTTAAGGCAACATAGAAAAGTTGTTATTTAGAAGTGATAGATTCTTCCTGTTTAGATTAGGGTCACATGATTAATTGTGTCCTTGAAACAAATCTGTGACAACACACGCCCTTGAGAATTATGATGGTGTTTGGTTTCAAGTGGAGGCTGTTGCAACATATTTAGGGATAAAATGTGGCAGTCACATTCAAATCATGTGAGCATGTTGGATACACATATTCATTGAGAATAGTTGGATTTCTTAGATAAAGTCCTCAATGTCACACCAGGACTAGGACTAGAGGTTGGGATGTGGGGGGGAAACTAAACTATTTTTAGAATGATATATTCTCAATATCTTGTAGGGACAGATCTACTAGTTGAGGGTCAAGAGGTGGCACAAGTATTTTCAATGTTAATTTATCACTAGTAAACAAAGTAGATTTTTATTTTAATGTTTATTTACCACTAGTAAACAAAGTAGATTTTTCTTTTGAACAATGTTTATTTACAACCCTCGATGGGAAAACCACCAATCACAAACAATTTCCTTTAGCTAAGAGGCCATGACATGGGGTTAGTCTTCCATCAAAATCACTCAGGATTTGAATTTGGTCTCCACAAAGACCATAAAAATAGATGATCAACATTGAAGACTAATATTAATTTTTTATGTAATGTACTAGGTATTGAGAATAATCCCCATGCATATTTTCTTTCTAAGGTATTTTGGTTACCCTCTCTTGCCCATTTTCTTTCCTCTCCACTACATTTTCATCATCATCTCTTGGTTTGTGTATATGGAGTTTATTACATTGGTTAGTGTGGCCATCATGAAGTGGGAAGTGGAATTCTAGAAGGTTCAAACTGACTGTATGATTTCACTGGACCATCGGGGGATAAATTGGTGAATTTGCATGGTGATTGACTCTACCCAACCTTGCAACTTCTTTGGTTTCCCTAGTCGGAATTGTTCTATGCATTTCACTCTAATTATCATTAGTAATTCTCATTATAGGAGGTCCAGGGAAATAAAATCAATTAAACTATCCTCTCCTTCACCAACTAGGTGACATATTATATTATGACATTTAGATCATGGCAAAGGGAGTATGTCCAAATCTTAATAATATAAGATGTTGTTGCGCTTGCTTTTGTCATCTTGATATGGACATGTTGTATGCACCTAAATGTGTTTGGATAGCTTTTAATGTGATGATTATTGAGGTATTAGACCTATGCTTTGATTTTAAGAAAATTATTTTTTTTAACTTCAATATATTTATAATTTATATTAGCATAAAATTATTAGTTTATATTAACATATAATTATATTAATAAATATTGAGTTTAATAAACATATTTAAATTTAATTGTAATATTTAAATATTTATTTTTAAAATGGTATATAATATATATTATTAAAAAATTAAAAAAATTAAGGGACATAGTAGATCCGTAGGACATATGTAAGGAGCTCCATAAACTTTGTGACTTGGTGTTTTATTTTCCAACAACGAATATTTGGGTTGACTTTAAAAGTAAAATGGGTAAAAAAAATATAAATTATTAGTTTATATTAACATATAATTATATTAATAAATATTGAATTTAATTGTAATATTTAAATATATATTTTTAAAATGTTATATAATATATATTATTAAAAAATTAATATATATATATATATATATATATATATGTTTATTATATATAAACATTTATATGATATTATGTATAACTATATAAATATACATGATAATTATGTGATAAAAAATAAAAATGTCACTTCATCTCATTAAATAAGTTAATAATAATGATGCTACTTACTTAATTATGGATTTTTCATTAGAGAAATTGTAGGTCGTTTTCCAAAGTAACATTGAATATAAGGTTATAGGTGGAGACCAAACGAGTTTTATACATGTCACTGTGGTGTTCTTGAGTTTTTTTAATGAACTAATGGTTTTTTTTAAACCGACAACCTAATATGATTATTTTTTTTTCAATCCTCTTGGCGTTCTCATAGGATTGAAAAAAAAACGAGCACCATTTCTGCTTGTCAAAGCACATTTTAAAATAAAACCGGTATCATTTATGTGGTGAAATGCCACCGATTGACATAAGCAAAAATATTAATAATTTTAAAAAATAAATACAACATAAATTTAGAACAAAAAAAAAATTTGGAATGGTTTTTTTTTTTTTTCAAATAGTATTTGGTTTCAAGGGTTTTTGGTTTCGATGGTGGTTTTAGTTTCAATGATTTTTGGTTTCGATGTTGGTTTTTGGTTTTCAATGGTTACTTTCACAAATTGATAAAAATTAAATAAAATTTACATTTTCAACACAATTTTATATGCAAAAAAAATAAAATTTAGGCTTTTTTTAAAAACAAATAACAAAACAAAAGAAATAAAATTTAGGGTCTTTTTTAAAACAAACAACAAATAAAATTTAAGTTTTTTTAAAAAACAAATTACAGGGTTGAATTCCACTTACCTTGTGGATTCGAGGCCATGGCGAGGTGGACGGAGGTGGCCGTGGGGCGTGGGGTGTGGCGTGGCGAGCTTTGTTATGCTGGCTGCGGATGCTCAGTCGAGGGGTTTCATGCCGTCATTATCGCATCACTGTGCGCTATCGTTTTTGAACAGGGCTGGCCGACAGGCCCAGCCCTTTTTTTATTTTCTGTCTCAAACTCTCGATCGAGCAATAGCTTGATCGAGGGTTTAAACAAGCCCTCGATCGAGAAAATGCTGGATCAAGAGTCTAACCTAGCCCTCAATCGATGTATTTAAAAACCCTTGATCGAGGTATGTTCAATCCCTCAATCGAGGTATTTTCAAACCCTTGATCGAGCGTTTAAAACCTCGATCGACAGATTGAAAATACCTTGACCGAGGGTGTGGAAAACATTTTTTTTTTCTCCCACGCACCAAAAATGGTGAACCACTTTCGTGGAATCACCCATATAGTCTAGCAACTTTAATCTGCTCAAGCAAGTCACACTCACCGGGGCCTTTGTAAATGTTACCAAAAAAGTTAACAGCTTCCTTCTGCAACGGCTCCAAACCAGTAACAGAAAAACCATTTGAATCTTTGATTTCCCAAATAGTATTTAAATTTCTTCTAACAGAAGCATAGGAATGAAATAATTTTGGATTCTTATCCCCATAATCAACCCACAAAGCATGAATCTTAAGCTACCATTCCATCTCATCCTACAGCAGAATCTCCTCCCTTTTTCGTTCAAACCTTTTCAAATCTTCAAAAGCTTCATTATTCAACATACCACTAAAATTATCAGCATGAACTAATTGAATATTATCCTCTAGCTGTGAGAGTTCAAGATAATCTAAGAATTTCCGATTCTTAATCCATATAATAACCACTTTCTTCAGTTTCCTCATTTTACGGCAGAAGGAATCCATAGGGTTAGTAAACTCCACATCAACAGTATTCCAAAACTCCCAAACCACATCACAAAAATCCTCTTTCAACAACCAAGAGATGTTAAATTTGAAAGGGTAATGGATCTTATTACCATAGTCATCCATCTAAAGAAGAATAGGCCAGTGATCAAATAATTTTGACTCGTGAACCCACGATCGATATTTATGAAAAAAACAAAGCAAATTTGTCTTCACTAAAAAATGATCAAGTCTTTTATGAACTCCATTGTTCCCTAATCCTTCAGTAGTCCATGAAGGTTGTAACTTAACAAGTAGCACATCCACAAAAGCATTCTCATCAATCAACTGCGTGAAGAAATATTCCAACACATCCAATCTTTCCGTAGACACCCAAACTTTTGAGGCCGACCTAGTGAAATTTAAGTCACTTGCAATAATCAGGCTATCAAATATCAAAAGACCAGGATTTAAGAGAGAATCCCAAAAATTCTTCCTCTCCAGATAAGGCGCATAACAATTTAGAATAGAAAGAGTTTGGTTTAAACCTATGAACTTTCCATCCAACAGAATACCCCAAGGAGTTTTATAAACCTTAAAGGTAATTATCGTGCAGTATTCCAAGCCACAACCAGACCTCTAGACAAACCACAAGAGCTGACAGCCAAAATCTCCCAATGAGGTAAAATCCCGCCTAACTTTGAAACAACAAAAACACTATCACACATAGTTTCTTGAATGAGAACAATCCCAAGGCTAGTAGTAGTGAAAAGATTGGATAAGGCCTGAGCCCGAGAAACCTTACCCAATCCACGAAAATTTAAGCATAGGAAAGACATTAAAAACCATAATCAGAGGGTTCCACTGCTGTAAGGTTCTCATCTGAGACAGTACTATCGATATCAACCAATTCCAATCTTTTAGAAATAGGACAATAAGGATTTTCTTCTGAAAATACAGGCTATTTTACATCCCTCGAATTTTTACCTCTCTAGATTGTCACATTCTGAAATTTTAAAGAGTTGATCGGAAAAGCATCAGAATTCCCCCTAGATATTTAGAAAAAATAGGTAAAGGGGATAAACCCAATGTCCCATCAGCAAGAGAATACCCACAACCATTCATAATATCTTTATTTTCAGTAGTAAGTTCATGTAAGGGTTGTGACTCCCCTGCAAGAGGTTCCACTCTACAACTCTGAGAGGGATCATCAACCAAGATAGTATCAGAAGGGACCAACAGAGGGGAACACTCTATAGCAGCAACCCTATCCATCTCAAAATCTAAAGTTCAAGCAACATTCAACGAATCCAAAACTTTCTCCAAACCAACAACAGGTCGACCATCCTCGGGGGAGGATTTAGGCATCTCATGACACATAATAACTTCACCACAGGAGATATGCTTATCTAAATCCTTTTCGACATCCACAATATACTCTAATTCATATTTAGAGACCTCTGTATAAGTAGAAGCAGGAAAAGGAACACACTTACCAATATTAGAATCCAGTGGACTTGTTAGGTTAAGCAGAGGAGTCGAAAAAGATTTAGGGCGATAAAAATGATCCTGTCAATCCAACATAACTGGACATTTCGCTTGAACATGACCCGTAGCTTGACAGAAGTAGCATCAGAAAGGAACTTTTAAAAAATCAAGCCATTGTAACCACACTCTATTCCCCCAGACCATTTCGACTTCCACTAGGAGCCCCAGACACATCTCAAACTCCACCATCATCTTCGCATAACACCAATCCATACCATAGAGATTATGCTTGTCAACCCGAACAAACCTACCGACTGAATTTTCCAACCCAATAATCACCTACTCCGACCAAATCTCAATGGGTAAACCAAGAATAATCATCCATAAGTGCCGCTTACTTTAATTTTCATGTAGAGGGTCGAATGCAACATGCCATCGTTTCAGATTTAATGACCCATCCTTGAAAAGCCAGACGTCAGCTAAAATATGGATTAAACAATCAGGTTCAAGAGAAACAAATAAGATCCATCGATTTAAAAGTAGATTAATCCTCGGTTCCATCCCAGTCACACGAACCCAATTCTTGTTGACCCAATCAATAATTTCAGCTTTCAAGCAATAGGTATATTCCATACGATCCACAAAGGCACGCCCAACCAACATCTTGATACGATCCAGATTGGAATAAACACTGATTACATAATTGTCAATAAACTCCCTGGCTTTGATGGCCTTCAGCTACTGTCTCTGCTTAGCTCTCAACCCAATCAGCTTACCATTTTTGGCAAAAACACCACCAGGAAAGAACAGATCAGTGGGTTTCTGCCCCACCGCCCCATTCTTAGAATAGAACATTGTCTCCGAATGGGAATAGGGAGAATCTATAAAACCCTAAGACCAGGAAGAGCCCGTCACCAAACCGACAGCTGCGAAAGAAAAGAAACCCTGACAACAATCCCAAGTACAATATGGAAAGAAACCCTGATAGCAGCCCCAAGTAAATTGGCTATCGGGACAGATCAGATCGACACCTGGGCTCCTTTCCATGGGGTGAGGGAGTAGTGGAGAGGCTCTGCCAGAGCCATCAAGATGTACACATTCGCAAACTCATTCCATGCACCGCAACTATTACAATGAATACATGAGGCCATTCTTTGTTCAAACCTTAAATAACACTTTGTAATATCTTGACTTTATCATATTAGCCTGATAAAATATTCAAAAACAAAACTCAGAGAGCTAAATCAATGAAACAAGGGATCTTTTACAGCCTTTGTCTATGAGATATAATGGGATCCTTTTATAAAATGAAAGGTGCTTGTTGGGGGGACAACAATACACAACAACTTCTCTTCACTAAAATATTCAAGAAAAAAACTCAGAGAACTAAATAAATGGAACAAGGGATCTTTTACAGTGTTTGTCTATGAGGTATAATGAGATCCTTTTATAAAATGAAAGGTGCTTGTTGGGGGGCCAACAATACACAACAACTTCTCTTCACTGCAGATGGATTAAATGCACCAAGTATGAGACTAGCGATAGATAGATGACTAAATGTATGAATAAAATTCTCCTCACTTTATATGGATTAATTTTGTTGGCTATAAGACTTGTAGTAGGGGTATCCAAATCTACCTATAGAATCTCTCTAAGAGAGTGTAGGTTTATGTAAAATTGAACGTAGGTACCATATAATTATTGTTTAAAATGTGGACATGTAACAACTATTTTCAATGACAGAACATTTGTTTAGGAAGTGTCCACTACTACTTACTGTAAATAGCACAACTTGTATTGTAAATGACACAACACATTCCTAAGGAGGTGTCCCCTACCACCATGTGCAATACCACATATTTTACAAACAATGCACACTAATGAAATCATTGTTACCGATAACTATAACGTTTATACCTAAATTCATCATAAAACAAGTATATCAATTATTATGATGCTTTTAAAATTTCAATGAATATTATCTATGTCACCCACGAAATCAACATGGAGACAAGGAAGTCGATTGAATGATTCAATCTTATCCATGAATTGATAATGGAGAAACCCCAAGGGTGAAAACTATGATTGTATTGAGTAGTCATATGTAGGATGTTAATCTCCCAAGTCTATAATCAAATCCTTGTATCAAGGTGTATTGAGTCAAAAGACTCGTTTACATGAACATAGGTAAAATGAAGGAATCATGAGGAACCAACTGAGCCTTCTTTTCTAGAACGCATCTTAGTGCACTCAAGAACAAGGAACCAATAAGAACAACCCTTTAATATGTGGGATTACATGCATATATATAGATCTAAGGGATGCTTTGGTGTCTACCCATTGTATTTCAATTACGAAGAAGAAGTTACAATTTGATTGGGAAGACTAACTGTTTTATTTCCCTTTGTAAGCTAGAAGAATAGAAAGAGATACCACTGCCATGACAATGGCATCTACGTGATTCTTTCTGACTATTCAAAATGTTTTCTGACATGTGTTGGAGTCATCAAATGCTGCAGGGCATGTATGATGAATGAATCTTAGAAACAATTGCGTGAGTCCACTGATTCGATGGATCAATTGATCCATAGATTCGACTAAGTCAGTGGATTGACTGATCCATATAATCAATTGATTCAAACTAACTGAGATATAACCAAGGTTTTGACTAGGACTATGCACTAGTTGATGGATCCAGTTGATCTTTGGGATGGATCAAACCTTCCCCCTTAGGTGGTAATTATCCCCATTTCTTGCTCATGTAAATGGGGAAACATGTGCTCAAATTCATTGAGAAGATACAACTTTCCTTGGGCTGGGCCTTGTCATGCTTTGGCCACCTAAAACAAGGGAATTGTTTGCATCCTTATCTAGAATGCTTTTTGTTTGATGATGGTGTTAACATCAAGGGTCTCTCTGACATCTGGATGGATGTCCTATGGATTTGTTAGATGGAAGGATACATATTCCAACAGTTGTGGGAAATACATTCAAAGCAAGTACACAATGAATATTGGATGAAAAACCATATATAAATGGTGGAATCCTTAGATTAAAGGATTTTTCCCCATTTTTCTCAATAATGGTGTAAGGAACATATCGTAAAAGATTCAAATTCTTGTGTGGGCCACTGAATCTTTCTTTCTTAATATGCAACCAAGCATGATCCCCAATTTGGAATGAATGAGGAATATGATGCTTGTTGTGTTGGGCCTTGGTTTTCAAACTAGCTTGTTGCAACATCTCCTATGTTTTTTTTTTAATATCATAGACCATATCGTTGAACACGAGTGATTTTTTGACCTATTGTTGTTCATGGTCTATGTCGATCAAACTAGTTGGTTGACTAACTAAGTCAATAGGTGTTGAAGGCTGAAATTCACAACAAACTTCAAACAGACACGTTCCTATTAAACTATGGTGCGCTCAATTATAGCTATGCTACAATGATTGTGTTTATTCATCCCATGTTCTATTATGCTTGCAGTTGTACATCCGAAGAAACTATACCACCATGTGATTCACAACTTTCATCTATTCCTTGATTTGAGGATGGAACACAGTCAACATAGATAATTGTGTGTCGAGCTGTTACTGGAGTGTTTTCCAAAAAGTGTTGACAAATATGGAATCTCGGTCAGGGCTGATTGCAGTTGTTAAGCCATAGTGTTTGGAAACATGCTCGAAGAATATCTAAGAAGAATGTTGCAATGTTGTAGTCTTCTTGCAAGTAATGAGGATATCCATTTTAGAGAATCTATCAACCACTTCCAAGTTTGGATCATGTTGGTGTTTGGTGATAGGATATCCAGTCAAGTAGTTAAAAGAAATGGATTCCCCATGGTTGAATTTGAATGGGAAAGGGTGTATACAAACCATGTTGTCGATTTGGTTTCTTGGCAATGCCAGAAACCATGCATGACTTGATATACTCGTCGACAATATCCATCTTGAGCGAAGGCCAATAGAAATACATCTAGAGTACTATGCGAGTCTTTTCCAATCCAAAATGTCATGTTGTTTTGTTGTTGTGTGCATCCCAAATGAGATTTTGTTTGTTCTCTCCTATAGGTACAAATGTTTTTCCTAGCTTGTAAACCAAATTGTCCTTCAAGTGGTAGTCAAGAGTAATCGATTTCTAATATTTTACTTCCCGATGCTTAATTACCAACTGAAATTGTTGTATCTAACTAATCCAATTGAGTTGTATCGTAATATGTAAAATAGATTCTGATGGAGAGAATTAGATGCTTATGGTCTGTATGAATGACTGTTTCTTTTTCTACAATGTAGTGTCTCCATTTTAAAGTTCTTTCACAATGACATACAATTCCCTTTCACAAGTCGAACACTTGCGAACAACATCACTGAAATTTTATAAATGGAATGCCACTGGGATGAATTTCTTGAGTGATCATGGCACACATGGCATCGTTCGATTCGTCGATTTGGATTTAAAATGGTTGATGCAAATTAGGTAGCACCAACATTGGAATTGTGCAAAACTTCTTCTTGAGCTATTCAAAAGCTTGTTTTTTTGTTATGCTCCATTTGGAAACTATCTTTCCACCTCCCTTAGTCAAATTATTTATAGTCCAAGCTATGTGGTTGAATCCCAACTCAAAACTGCAATAGAAATTCCCTAAACCAATGAAAATCCTTATCTCGTAAAAGTTTCTTGGAGCATACTATTCCCTAATGAATTGTACATTTTCTAGTCCAAGTAGAATGCTTGTTGAGTATATCATGTAGCCCAAGTATTCGATACTCTTCATTGCAAAAGAGCACTTTTCTAAGTTTAAGTAAAGTTTGTGTTGTCTAAGAGTGTTAAGCTTTCTCAAGCTGTTGCAAATGCTCATCCCATAACACTAGTACACAATGACAGATAAATGACTAGGGGACTAAAACGTTAGACACCATAGTTTTTTCAAGGGTAAATGACCAAAATTGAGAAATTTTAAGTGAGACAACTAAAAATGACTAAAATAAATGAATAATTTAGTCACGTGATAAAATATACGACTAGATGACAAGTGACTAAAATAAAGATGACTAATTTAGTCACAAGAATTCAAATATGACTAGTTAAAAATGACGAAGAATACATGAGTTAGTCATTTATGTTAGTAATTTTTATTTGTGTTACCCCAATAATGAAAAATTACAATTTTGTCAATGAAATTGTACATTTTACTAAATTTTAACACTACAGATGGATTTAGAGGCCCCTTCAAAGGGTCTTACGACTGTTTTAAAAATAGTAAATTGTAACATTATAGATGGATTCATGAGAGACCCCTTGTGTCACTCTACAACATTTTCTTCTTTCAAGACATCTAGTGAGGTCCCTATAGCTCCAGATGTTTGTGGATATGTTCGTTGGCCTCAAGCCTTTTCTGGAAGTGCAATGTTTTCATCATTATGTGAAATCAAAATTATAGACTTAATTGACATGAACCCAATACTGACCATGCTATATCGACCAATATACCCATAGCCATATAACCATTGTGTTTGATCATTAAAATATGTATTAAAATATTATAATATATAACAATTTACAATATATAATTTTTATATTATTACAAAACATATATTATCATATTATATAATACTATATTAAAAACATACAATATAATAATACAACATTATACCATATAATAAGCAATCCATAATACCATATAAAACAATATATGAAATTCAATATAAATATAAACAAAACATTATAATGTAATGTTATTAAAATAATATCAAACATGATATTGATAAAAAAACTAAACACATTATACATGTCATAGACCTCCAAAATGGGGAATGGTTAATGACTGTATGACATTAGTGAGAGCCATTTCATGGATTTCACTCTCTTTACCTGAGATAAGTCCATACCAGTTCCTGAAACCTTCAATTGGCACCATTTTTTTTGCTTTGGCAGGAATGGGGTTTTCTTTAAATCTAAGATGCCATTACTTCTGAATGGGGTCTTTGTGTGAATGAATGAATGGAAGAATTCCAATTTATATGGGAATTCTAGAATTAAGCAATTATAATTGTTTCGATAATTGTGTGAAAATTGGAACTAATTATAGATTTATGTATAATTTTTGTTATATGAGTGATATTGAGGTTGCACCAAGTGTTAAGGAAATATTAAGGTTAGATCCGAAATGAATGTTACAGAACAGTAATCGCAGGCTATTATAGCTTTGAATATCCTTCAGGTGAAATTAGAGGTTGGTTATTGATATTTGATTCTAAGTTAAACTACATATCGAAAAGAGGAATATGCACATTAGTAAGTTGAAGGGATCGAGCAAGCAGTGATTGTGTTGTATTTGTCATACTGAGTATAAAAACCCTTGGATGTAGAGGTGTTTACAAAATTTGAGTGTGAATTTGGAACAAGTCTACCCTAACAGAACCGTGGTATCATCTCTAGTAGTTTTTTTCCCTAAATCAGATGCGATTTCCCTAAACTAAGCACGGATAAGACAATACTCAGTGGGATCAAGAAGAATCAAAACTAGAACATACAATAGAGGTATTTTTTCTGTTCAAAATGCTTTCTTTAGAAAAGGGAAATTTACAAGAAGTGTTGGGCATGTTAGTTGGTCACATTTTTGAGAGGTATATGCACAAAACCTTGACAAAAACTGAAAGGTTTTACTAGTATCACAAGGGCTTATGAATATGATTATTTGAAGGATTGAAATGCTAGACATAAATATTTATTTGTTTGAAGAATTTTTAGTTCTTACACAGAGTGAAAACAGAGTCTAGTTTTCTCGAAGTTTGGAGACTAAGAGGTATTTAATGTCTTGAATAATTTTAAATGAAATAAAATTTGGAATTTATTTTGGATAAATTTCATAAATTAGGGAAGACAGATAGATAAATTTTAAAAAGTTCATATATATATATATATATATATATATATTTCATTTCTAGAAGAAGATTTATTTTTTAAGAATACACAAAATTCCTCATTCTTTCTGGAAATGGAAACCTCCAAACTATGTGAAAAAACAATAGAAAAATACAATATGATTTTGGATTATGCCATGTGAAAGATACAGATAAAGGTAAATGTAGTAAGGATGTTCTATCAATTGATTGAGTCGGGGAGTTTAGTTGTATTCAACACGTAAACTTTGTGCTTGTAGCTTGTAGCTTGAATTTGTTCATTTTTTTGCCTCCAAACCATATACAATAAGAAATTTCATTTACCAATCATATTTCCAAGATCCCAAGTTTAGACATTTAAAGTAAATATTATATCTTATATATTTTTTAGAAAATAATGTCTTTTCACTCACAAACATGAAACAAGTTAGATACTATCATCTCAAAGAGTTAAATACATAAACAAAATCCAATCTCTTACCCTCTCTAACTCTAACCATTATGTTGCAACACTAATAATGGTTATTTCTCTTGAATGCTAAGAATCCTATATGTTGTAGATATTACATTATCTACAATATTAGAGAAATAATTTGATGGTTTGTCCAGATAGAGAACAATTTGACTGTTGGAAATGTGCAAGCAATTGCAGGTGTATATATTCCTTGAATCTGCCCCATTGATACCAAGAGTAACTCATTACTGGGGCACTCTCATGCATTATAAATAGAAAATTAACTCCTCCTAAACAAATCCTAAAGTGGGTGACCTCTTGTGCTAAGAGTAGTTGTGTAACAATCCATTTAGTGAGCCCTCCTTTTGTTGCCAAAATAGTATTTTACTATCCTTATGCTGCTACCATTGAGGAAAAAATAGCATCAAGGGGAATTTTCCCAACTGCTTGTAACAATTGCTCAAGTGATGCACCTTACATGCTTCCAAGAATATGATTAAAAATACTTGTTATATGTTTCCCTCTGTGTTGTCATATATACTTCCATTAATGCCCAAGACATGGCTAAATATAGCATTCATAACAATGCCCTATTGTTTTTTGAGAATAGGTAGTGTTCTTCTGATTTAATGTGATGTCATGCTTCTAGAAATACTGATAGGATACATTTAGTATATGTTTCAAGTAACGACCCCATGTACAAATTCAGTTTCCATAGGTGATAAGTCATCCATTATAGAGTCTAACTTTTCAGGTATCTACCCACCCATGGAAAAGGTGGCCACCTTCAGGTAGAGAGAATTTATCTTTCCAAGTCCACTTAAATATGTAGAATCTCAAAATGTCAACTCTAGTTTCATTGTAGAGCTTCAAGAATTAATCCATATTGAAGATCTTCAATTATTACACATCTTAGAGCTCTGTAATTGCTACACATTATTGTCTAGAATTCAAGGATATTGTTGTCTATGTTTGGTATTATTTAGAATTGTTTCAAATTGTTGATGCATGTGACTTCCTTGCATATTGTAGAGATTGTTTTCAAGATCATGTGACTTCACTCCAATTTAGAGAAATCATTTGACAGTGCATGCAACATTAATTCAAAGAATCAACAACATTACATAGCTTCCACTATAGTTCAAATATCAGTCTCCATTTCTTAGTGACATCTTAAAATCCATATCAGATTATACCATATCCAACCGTGACATATTTTGAATTCATACCAGGAGAGAATCCTATTTTTAGAAATAAGCACAGTTCAAATGTGGAGAAAAGTGGAAAGATATGATTTAAGATACTTGCTATCAAATGGGTCGAATATTGACACGTATTCTAAGCACTGGGGAGCTTTCAAGGAAATTTGTTAGGACCTATTTTTTATCACGAGATCAATTCTAAGATGGATAATGGTTGTTACCTGATGAATCCATTAGTACAGACACTAACTGATATCCTTAGTCCGAATGGTTCGAATCTAGAACAAAGCAAAACATAAAATACAATATTTCCTAGATTAAGCAAATTACCAGGAATGGAGATGGATCACTTACCTTTTCAAACATAGTGATGTCTCCTTTCTTGACGTAGTTCTTGATCTTCAGCTACAACATAAGAAACAACACACAAGTGGAAACATACAAGTGATAGTAATTTGCAATATGAATTAATCTAAACTAGTGGTCAAGGAAACTAATTCTAAAGATCTATAATGAACACCAAATATTTATGGAAAGAATGTATATTAATTGTATTAATGAAGATAAAATAAGGAGAGATTACAACCAAGCCTTGACGTTGCAATTCCTTCCAAATGATCTTTGCCTCAAAAGTTTGATATAGCCTCTAATGGATGAAAGGGTTCTGATGGAATTCATCTAGCGTTTTGATACTCTAATCCTTCCTCTCCTAACTATGAAGAGGAGGCTTGTATTTATAGGCCGAAATGGATAGGTGTGGTTGAGGATCTTAGGGAGAAGACCAAGGTATTATCCCAAGAAGGTAGGGGATTTAATGCCACCTTGGTTGATTTCTTGGGATAAGCCTCCATGAAGATATTCCTTCTAGAAGTAGCTCAAAAGTTCTCTTTTTCTCTTTTAACTAATAGTGATGCACTTCGTACATAGGAAACATGTTCCATTGAATGGTGACACACTCTGTACAAAGGAAAAAAGGTTTCAACAACTCCCTCTGTCAATTTGCAAAGCGCGTCGTCAAGGGTTTGATGCACTTTTTCAATGTGAAAGGTGCGTCAGCATGATAATAGAGGGTAAAAACCATAACAACTCCCTTCCTTTGGTCAATTTAGGGTCAATGATTTAGGAATCAAGGCAAGTCAAGGACACATACCTCATGATGAAAATATTTTGGTGTAAGAAAATTCCCCGCAAAGAATGAATCTATAGGATCGGGATAGGGGAAGTTCTTTGATGTAAGAAAGTTCAAGGAAAAGATTATCGGTCGAAATGCTAAACAAGGACTTCTGCAGTACCACAAACTATAAGACATGCATCTCAAATGACTCGAACATGGCTATCGACCAATACACTACAAGTCCATGAAATATTGAATAAACGTATGGCCACTAAGAATACAAACGTGGATCCATACATTCATGACAAGACCATATCATAGCCATGAAAGAATACACAGTGGATCTACGAGACGAATAGAACATAGCAATGGGCCAATACAATGTGTATCTATGTGACAACATAATTGTTCCATCATGATATCTATGTGGAACCTACCAAAAGATATCTCCATCACAACCTGGGTAAGATACATAAGAACAATACCCCAAGGTCTTCACCTGGAACCCATAATGATATGAATCTAACCATGCGATTACAATGTACTGTTAAAGTCAAACATGGTAGAAACCACTTGATTACTGGTTAATAATGGAAACCGTTAACGAGTGCGAGGGAAATCATAATTGATGTCAATGATCCTCAAGGTATCTTAGTACATACCACCAAATGTGAATCAATGAGTTGAGGTTGAACATTCGGTGGAATATTTCAATCAGAAGTCAATGATGTAAACTTACTAATGAAAGTGAGGTAACCTGCCATTAAGGCATGCTGACCCAACGTACTTGAATGGTTTCTAAGTTCAATCCTTGGATAATGTGTTGAAATCGACAAGGATAAAACCTATCGAAGGAGGGCCATGATGTTTCCCACATCATCGACATGAAACAAGATTAAAGATATTTTGAAGCAGATCAGATTGTAGAGTGATGTTTGAGACTGAATCAGAGGTGACTGACTCGAAAGGAGGTATACTGCCTGTAGAGGTTGACTCAAAAAATAGACTTTCCTTGAAAATGGGATGACATGACTTGGAAGCATTGACACGACAAGATAGACACCAAAACCTAAGACAACTAATGATCGATGCATTCTCCAGATGAACCAAAGGACTATAGTGACTTAAGGGAATGGCAGTGACTCGAAGACAAGTAGAATATCCAAGTTGTTTGAATGAAATGAAAACAAGTTCCATGTTCAAGGACGACTATACTCTGCCACTAACATTGGTAAACACACGTTATTTCCTAATCCCCCTTCATGATTGAGGAGTACCTATTTGTTTATTAACGAGCTTGACGAGGATAACAGATGCTCGATATAGGTTGTCCCTAGGGCGCTCGCCTAATCTCACATGTTTTATGAACCTGAGATAGGAGGGGTTCATCCCTATAATGGCCCTTCTATGTTGAATTTTAACAAGTCTATGAAAGGAAAACTCAACGTCGTTTCATGTTTACACAGCCTGAAAAGACTAAAGAAGACTCCAATGTGTACTTTTTTGTAGAATTAGTCTTAGAGACCCGAAAATGGGTAAAATTATACTCGAGAGAACCTTCTAGTCAAAAGTGACTAGACTAGTCCTTTTTCATAAATATTATACATGGTCTAAAAAAGGGGTAAACTATCACCGGCTAGATGACCTTTAACATCCTTTTACAAGCATGAAAGAGACAAATTTGCTTGGTGATATTTTCATATTTTGGGAGTCTAAAAAGAGCTTAAAGAAGACTCGAGGGGGGTCATTTTTTGTATTATTTTTATGAGCCCAAAAAGAGATAAAATCTAAATCGGTGACTTATTCTCATGTTTTACGAGCACGAGGAAGAAGAAATGCTAAGATCGATACCTTTTATACTTAGTTTTAATGAGCACGATAATGGTATCGAAAAGCGCTCTAAAGCATTTTCACACTTGATAAGGAGTAGGAAAAGTTAACAATGGTCTCTGTCATAGTCAAACGTCACTAAGCTCAACCTGAAAGCTTCTGAACAACTTTTAGATCCATTATGAGGATTTAAAACACAAAAATAAGATCAACATTATTAAAAACCACATGGAATAATAAAAATTAAAAAAAGAATATTCCATTTTGATATCAAAATGGGTAAAAAGTAAGAATTATTTACCATTTTATTTTTTACCAAGTTGAAAGTGAGAAAAATCCCTTTCAAGCTCAAATTTCCAGTGAAGATTACAAGAGCATCAGTCAACTATTTGGCATCCCATCAGTTCCAGGTGATTCTACTCTTTTTTCCCTACAATTTCATGGTTGAAATTTTTGTTTTGATGCACATTTTGGTGGTTTTGGGGGTCATTTCATAGGTGGAGGTGTGCACCCTAGGTGACACACTTATCCCTTTTGGGAAGTGCGTCACTCAGTGGTGATGCGCATCCCGCATGGGATAAGTGCGTCACTGACACCCTGTCTTCGAAGATGGGGTGCGTCGGCATAGATTGGCCCAAAAAATTTGAAATGGGGGCCAAAAGATGATTTCTATCAGTGTGAAATGGACCTAATACCTCTCAAATTGATGTTTAGGTAGGACTCAACAACAAAAATGGTGCAATGGAAGGAACATAAGCATGAACTAGAGGACGTGCAAGTGGAAAACGATCCTCACTCAATCAATGCTTTGAGAGAATGTAGGTTTCTCAAGTTCTTCCATGTACCGGGAATGAGATCCCAACTACAATTACTGGACTATTCGATCGGGATGTGGGATCCAGAACAACAACATTTCTGAGTTGGAACATACATCCTCACTTTGGATATTGAGGATGTATATTTTCTGACTGGGTTGTTGAGGCATGGAGCCCCAGTATCACTATCCAGACCTAGGGGTGGTGACCAGACCACCAAGGACTTAATTGCACAATTTTTCACTCCTGGTACACAAATGTTGGGTGGGAATATTCCCATCAAGAATGTACGGGACCATCACTTGAGGAACGTAATGTTCACTATTGAGAGAGTGGCTGGTATCAGGGATCAACATCAGGCCACCAGGGCCCATATGTTCGATGCCATCGAGTGCATGGATCCTATAGTTTTCAATTGGTGTGAGCGGCTCCTCACAAACTTGAAGGAACAATTGACCAAATGCAGGAGAGGGGAGCGCAATAAATTTTGTTACGACTCCATTGTGGTGTATTTCTTCTTGGATAGGTTCCCCCTTCCCCATACCCAAGTAGAGATCAATGATCTCGATCCGTGTGACCCACGCATGCAACGATGAACTGAGGTGATGGCCCGTCATGGCGGTGATGGGACCATGATCACCTATGGACCTACTTTATTTAGGTGGTTGCGTAGCCAACTCCTCATGGTGGAGGTATACAAATATGCAAGAGTAGACTTCCGAGGAGATCCAGACTTGGCTCTTCGAGAGGGAGAGTAGTGGGGTGACCTTGGTAAGAAATTTTTTCTTGTGTTTCATTATTTATGTATTTTATGATTTCTTATTTTTTTTGTAGTACTGATACCCTACACTTTGCTTATACACATATTGGCCCTTCGATATCGGCAGGATCCTCACCTATTGAGAGGTGAGGGGTAGTCCGTGAGATGGAAACGGTTCATTGAGATGCCATGGAGAAGCTTGATGAGATTGAGGATAACCTCCAGCGGTTGACCACAAACATTCCAGATATCTCTATAGGCTAACTACCATGGAACTACCAGCATCAGACGACTGGAATTTCAAGTCATTTTGGTCGATTACTACGCCGGGTGGCTAGGTCCATCATGTGATACGATGAGCACCATTAGTGATATCATGTATATGCGATGATGTACTAAAATCTACGAGCTTCATATTTTTTGTAAATGTGATCGACTGAAAGCCACAGACTTCAGATTCTTGTTCCAATACCCTTTTGTAAAACATTTTTCCAGACTTAATATAGAATATTATCTAGTGGTTTATACAGTGGGTATGTATGATGAATGGGGGTCTTATGTATGTTTTCTTATATATTAATAGATAATTTACATGTCATGCCAATTATGCATCCTTAATAAAATGTTTACGAATGTGTAATATTCTAATGTAATACAAAGTTAGCCAATGAATCTACAATTGTGTTCATACACCTCGGGATATGTTGGTATTGAATGAACTCAAAGGACATTTCCAAGAGGCATACTCTCTGAAACAAGTGAAGTGATGTGGGGTCATAGATGGTGTAGACCTGGTTCAGATGGGAAACCAAAAGTTGTGAATCTAGATATATGACAATGTGATCCACACCCAGGGAAGATCCGTCAGTTAATAATCCAATCACTATGTTATACTCGACGATGTTATTGGTTGTAGGACCTAGGAAATTTCATCCTAAGATAATCATTTCACTCGCATGTGATTAGAGTACCCAAGCTACTGAGGTGAGGTTTCAGGTGTGTTGGCTAGTTTCGTCTGCGAATCCATAACAGTTTTCCATTTGCACATCCAAGCAGAGCATGGTATAAGAAAAAATCAATATAAGACCCTAACACACTAAAATGAAAGTGTCACACCAAATCAAACACATTATATACAATATATAAAGAGTACTAATGCAGGCTAACCTACGCATATTACCGTTTTAGGTAGAGTCCATTTCAATTCTCTCGTAAAGGTATTCCATCATAGTCAACCAACTCATAACCTCCTTTTTCCAAGACACGTTTAACAATGTATGGACCATGCCACATGGACTCAAATTTTCCTACCCCCAACTTATCATGTTTTTGGTCATATATTAGAACCAAATCACCCTCGTTGAATATATGAGGTGGGACATATTTATCATACTGGGATTTGATGTGTTTCTTGTGCACTTCTTTGGCTAGAGCAGCATCGCAGTGAGTCTCATCAAGTTTGGCTAAGTATAAGAATCTCTCTTTCGCAGCTGTAGTGTTTGGTAGGATTTCGATTGCTAGTTTCAAGGACAGAATCTCGCAATTGATAGGAAATACTGCCTCCAGTCCATACACCAATTGGAAAGGTGTGAACCTGGTAGCCGTCTTAACTGAGGTTCTATATGCCCAAAGGGATGAAAAGAGCATAAGGTGCCAATTTGTTCTATCGGTCCCTACCATGCATTGTATCATGTTTTTCAAGACCTTGTTTATGGAATCTACTTGACCATTTGATTGATGATAGTAGGGGGTTGAGTGTTCATGATGAAAAGCCAACTTGGAGCTCAGTTCAGTCAGCATTTTGTTCTGGAAAAGTGAGCCATGGTTTGTGACAATGTATCTTGGAACCCTAAACCTAGCAATCACATGATTGAACATAAAGAGTGCGGCTATTTTGTCATCTTAATTTTATGTAGGCATAGCCTCGGCCCAATCGAGGTAGGATTATAGTGAATGAATTCAAAAACCCATTTTGAAAAGGGACCAATGGAAATAGTTGGATTTTAGAGGGGAAGGATATGTGCACTTTTTGGAGTGGAAAAAATGGCAGGGAGGACACTTCTTAACAACTTCCATGCAATCTTTGAATATGGATGGCCAGGAGTATCTAACTCGTAAAATATTCTAGGTTGTAGCCATTCCTGAGAGATGACCGCAACATGCACCCAATTGTAAATCATTCAATACATATGCGGCCTCCTCATGAGTTAAAAATCGTCATAAGATGGAATCAATGCCATGATAGTATAAAGTTTCACCGATGATCAGGTAGTATTTGGCATGATGACGGATACGATGAATTTCATCCCAAAATAGGTGAGGTCTGAAGTGTTGTGTTTGGAGATATAATGTGATATCTTCATACCAAGGATTGAAAGTACTGATCAGGAACAATGACTCATCGGGAAGAGAGTAAATGGGCTCAGGGTCTTGATCAATATGGGGAAGATCGCAAGTTAGCTCTGCGAACACAAGTGAATTTTTGGATTTTTCCTTTTCAAACTATAGATCGAATTCTTGAAGAATCACGATCCAACATGAATATTTACCCCCTAGTACTTGATGAGTTAATATGTGGTACATAGGGTTGGAATCAACAATAACAATGGTTGTACAGAGTAAAATATAATGACATAACTTCTAGACGACGATAACCGCCACCAGAGCCAACTTCTCCACATGTGAATAACGAGTTTCAGAGTCAATAAGACCCTTACTAAGGTAGTATATCACATGTTCTTGTGCGTTCCTATCTTCCTGCAGTAAATCCATAACAACAGTCGAGGTAGAGGTGGAAATATAAAGGAGGCATTCCTTGGTGTAATAAGGTGGCTATAACACGGGTGCGTGGGTAATGGTGTGCTTGAGATTGTCAAAGGCATGTTGGGCGTAGTCATCCTAGATAAATGAGATGTCTTTCTTTAAGAATCGCATGTAACCTTGTGTTTTCTTTGCATAATTACACATGAAACGACGAAATTATTTTTCCTTCCCCTGCAAGCTTTGAAGTTTGGTGATGTCCGTGGGTGGAGGTAGGGATAGAATATCCTCTACCTTGAGGGGATCAATGCATATCTCATCTTTAGAGATGATGAAGCCGAGGAGACGGTCGGACTCCACACTGAATATGCACTTATGAGGACTTAAACGGATGTTGTACCATCGACATCTAAGGAAAATGACCATCAGATGATCAATGTGAAACTCACGATGATTTGAATGAGCAAGCAAATCATTGAGGTAGGGTTCCACAAAATATTCAATATCTTGAAAGGAATACAACTTGTCCCACTAGAATGTGGCACTGAAATTTTTAAGGCCGAAAGGTAGTTTGCAGTATGCAAATGTATTCCATGGGAAGATGAACACGGTCTTATGCTGGTCTATAGGGTAAATCTCTATCTAATTGTATCCATAAAATCCATCCATAAATGAAAAGATGACACTATCAGCACAATTGTTAATGACTTGGTCGATAAACGGGGTGGGGTAATTGTCATTAGGACAAGCCATATTTAGATCCCTGTAATCGACACAAACGATGATGGTTCCTTGTTTCTTTGTAACCAGAATGACATTAGAGACCCAATATGTCAAGGGGATAGGACTAATGAAACCATATTTCAACAGCTTGTCAATCTCTGCTTTAATAGCCACAGTCCTTCTAGGGTGCACTAGGTGAAGTTTTTGTCGGATAATATTTGCATCAAGATATGTTTTGATTTCATGCACAATAATAGCACGATCAATCCTGGGAATTTCCTCGTAGCTCTAGGAGAATACGTTGTAGAATTGTTTGAACAAGGATTTATACAACTTGATTTCATCAAAAGAATAGGTTTGGGAAATGTGGATATGTTCCACGATGCCTAGTTTCGCCGATATGTCTATGGTAGTAGTAGGCGTGATGTTTTCAAAATTCCCTTCGGTTACCATATCTTGGATGAGAATAGGAGTTTGAGGGTTGGGAATGGAATCCGGTGAAATGATAGTTGTAATTCATTCCCTACCATGTCTAATGACGGAAGGAAGGATGATCGATGGTGATGGTCTTCCCATGGAGGCTCATCTAATCTCATGATTTCTATGATCGAGTCATCAAAGTGAAAAGGATACAAGAGATGATCGAATGATGGAGAGGATGAGTTTCACCAGGGTGGCAGAGGGCCTAGGTATGATATCACCTTGTGGTGATTTTTAGGTGGATGAAATGCCGATTGGATGGCCTCATAAGTGGATTTAGTTGGGATGAGAGGCATGTGGTCTCCAATCGGTCTCCAATCGAATCAATTTCAATGACATTGGGGAAAATCCAAGAATTAGTTGGGTTGTAGGACGATGGGATCACATATGAGATCATGTTCAACGTGGAAACATGTGATGGGGGATCAGGTGTTGGAAAAAATCCCATTACGGATGAATATTTTAGGAGTCCTACCCCCACACTCGCACATATTTGTGAAGAGTGTCCTAAAAGAGGGATATTATCTGTAGGATGAGATGTGGTGTCCGGTGTACAAAAATATAATTGGTTGATAGTCAAAATATTCACATGATGGGAAAATTGCACAATGCGAAAGACAGAAGATGCGACCGCAGTCATGGCATAGAACCAGTTTCAACCAAGCAATAAGTTGTAATCCAATGGAGTGGCGACTACTTCCACATTGATGGAAACAGTCTTTCCTCCCAAATAGATGGCTAAGAATTGTACAAGCTCGTGTGGTTGGAATCCACACCTGTCAAATGCTTTGAGGGTGGTAGGAGAACGATTCAATTAGGAGAGATGATAGTACAATCGGACCTATTCATGGTGGGAGAATATGCCCCATGATTCAATAAACCTGTCATAAATGTGAGGTGTAGTGGCCTCATGCCTAAACTCTCACAATCAGAGATATTTTCTAGGAGCATGACTAGGAGAAATGTCAAATAAAGTTCCCCCGGCATTCATTCCTCTTGTTGTGGCTTTCACATCCTACCATTTGTTAGGACCTAATACTTGGTCTCTCCTCTTCTAGAAAGTAGTTTTGTAGATGTCACTAAGAGGCCCCACTTTCTATTTGACCTCCAACAATCCATCAACTGCATTGATCATCATGTTGATTGACTATGTGTATGGGAAATCGGGGCGCATGGCCCCTAACTAGGTGCACAACCTATCAAGCAACAATGTGATATCCTCGATTGTGATCCTTGTTATATCATCCTCCCAAGGCGGTGAAGAAGTAGGATCAACACCTAATAAATATATTTAAAAATATATATCAAAGTATAAAATAACGATACGAAATAAAGATATTGCAAATTGAAAAAGATATAAATATGAATTTAATATAGCTACATGATGAAGAGCATCCTCATCGAGATCTGAGGAGGTCAATGTGTTGAGTCCATCATGTGAGACATTGGCCACAATGCTCCTGGATGCACAATCACCAAACGACCTAGCTTGATAGGTGCCAATGAAAATAGAAACGGAAAACAATTAATAATTGAGTTACATGTATAATATAATTCTCTTCTTTATGTAACTCAATAAAAACAAAAACTATATGTAAATAGTTCACATATGACTATGCTCACGATGTTTGTGTGGGGGTGCTAGAGCACCGGATCCTCTTGATGAATTTGATTTGTGGCGGGAAGAACCCCACTGTGGAGACTGGTCTGCATGAAATAATGAAGATAAATCAAATATATATGATCATTTGAATCAAATATATATGTCCATGTCCTCTACCTATAAAAGGATTTCCCCGCCAATATATGTTCTTAATAAAGTAACATAACATAGTGCTTAATGTTACATTATAAAAATTAATAAAACCATATATGTCGGATCATAAAATGAAAAAATAGATGTCTTCTCATAAAATAAACAATTATGAAAAGTAATTTAAAAATCCATGTCCTCCTAAAAAATAAAACAAATTAAAACTTAAACCCAAATATATCAAGCATGAGAGGGATCAAATTCCTTAAGTTTAAGATTAAAAATAAACTACTACTCAAGGAATTGGATCCCTCTTGTTCTTAATAGATCCAGGTTTAAGATGGATCTATGATGGTTTATTTTCAACTAAAATTTGGATTGCATGTACAAAAAATAACTAATATTACAATTTTTCGTTAAAATTACTAAAAACTAAAAAAAATTAATCAATACATATTACTGATTTTTTTGGGTTTTGAACAAATTTCCCAAAATTCCTAAAGAAATAAAAAGTTTTGGAAGAACTGATTTTGTAGGGTTTTGAACAAATTTCACAAAATTTTCATTAAAATTACTAAAAAAAAACAACACTTTCAATCAATGCATAGAAGAATTGATTTTTGGGGGTTTTGATTTGCCTACCCCTGGGTGTGGAGGCCATGGTACCAAGATGTGGTGGTTGATGGAAAGTTATAGTCCTTGGTTAAATCAGAACAACTGCTTTATACTCCTTGATCAAGCTCCTATGCAACATACGTATTGAAATAAGCTGAGGTCAGGAATTTTTTTTTTTATACCTGTTATAGGTCAAGATCTTGATCGATATTTATAAAGCTCGATTGAGAGTCATAGCTCGATCAAATTTTCAAATTCCATGGGTTCCTGCTAAGCCACGACCATTTTTTTTGGATATTTTATCCTCACAATCTATCCATCGAGCTTTTAAGCTCAATCGAGCACTTGACCTCATGTTCTTAATCAAGGGTTTAATAAACTCTCGATCGATCTCTATAACTCAATCAAGGGTTTTTCTAACCCTCGATCAAGCTCTTATTTAATCTCTTGATTGAAATTTTGAAAGCTTGATTGAGAGCTTAAAAAAAGATCGATCAAGATCGATTTTCAGCATACTCATGCCCTTTGCTTGCGAAAAAGTGTTATCCATCTAGCATGTGAGCAGCAAAAATTAAAATCACAATCAAAGGGAATTTGAATTTTGTGATTGGGTATATATGAGGCCACAATCATACAAATAGGTTTCCTTAAGAAACAAAATAAGGACAATAAATTAGAACCCAATTACTATGGCTCCTATAAGGCGTTGAAGAGGGTTGGAAGTATGGCTTGAAAAACAAAGTTTGTTCCATACTCATGTGTACATCTAATATTCCATATTTCTTACTTAGAGAAGGTAACCGACCACAATATCCAAGTTAAGAATATTCTACAAAATATTAATGGCAAAGGGAAAATCATACAAGAGCCTAAAACAATCCTTGAAATACAGATCAAGCAATTGTGAAATTGAAGAATTACTAAGTACCTCATTAAGTTGACGAATATGCTAATAAAATAACAAACATCAAAAAATTAGTTATTCATGCAGAAATATCAACAAATAATCAATTGTTGAGGAAAACACTTATTTGAAGGGAAGGGGCATGTTAATCCCTATATATATTATGAAATTACATTTCTGTGGTGATATTAGTATTCTATTGATTGATTTGGTAGGAGATTAATTGTAACTATATGATTGGATAAGACCCCAGTTGTAATTGTCCCCTTTTTATCCTATATATACCAAAGAGATAAAGGTTATGCTTATGATTACAACTAGGGTCCTAGTCGACCATACAATTACAATTAATGTCCTATCCATCCAATAGCTACAACACTAATATAATAATAGAAATAAATGTCACAATCCCTATTCCTTCAACTCAAGAAGTAGCAATATATTTTGAAAAACTTAAAGGAAATATTTACATAACTTAATTGATTGATTCTAGATAGGACCTTAATTGTGCACTTCATCTCGTATATATACCAAGGAGACATAGTTATAGAGATCATTTGTTGTTTTTTCTTTTGATATAATTTAAAAGAAGATTGCCCCCTCGAAGAGGGTTATTATTAATTCTCTTTATTTAAGTATCAAGGAATTTAGTTACTTCTTCTTTCTATTTTTATTCATTTTGGGGAATTTCATCCATAAAGCATGTTAAATCAACACTCACACTATCACAAATACAATATATTCAGTTTTTGGTCTCTCAAAATCCTCCAATTAGAGGGATTTTTCATCCAATATTACAAGATCCATACATTGTATCTCTAGAAAGTATTTCATTTCCCTATACCATGGCCTAATAAAAATAATTGCAACCATGGTTCCATACATGGGTATACTAGTCATGAAATACACATCATCGAGGGTGAGGTCAATGTGCTCACCCTACACTTTGAATGCTTGAGCATCTACCTCCTAGTACTCTACAATATTGAATAGTAGAGGGAAACCAACTAACATTAGAGGGTACTCAATGAATTTGAGGATTCCTTTTTGTGTGAGGAGTATTACGACAACTTAATCATTTCCAATTTTTGTGCATCAGAGCTTCAAAGTGTCTCTCAATCTGTAATGATCCTTCATATTGGATAGAGTATCTTTCATACTGAGTTCATTTATGACTCAATTTTTTTTAGCATTTAGCACATGCAATTTTTGGCCATATCCATTCCATGGGTGCACCTTATTAATCTCGTGTCCATGAAATTTTTTAAGAACCCCCCTAAATTTCTATGTTTAATAAATGGGTGAATCGCCATGATATATAGGAAAGTATGAAAGCTATTTTAACAATAGTATAGTATGTATATATAATTTTTTGGCAAATCGCTCATTGAATTATATAATATTGGCAAATATTGGCAAATTTTTCACTAAATTATAAAACCTTGTAAATTCTTAGAGAATCTTTTATGAAATTGTAAAATATTGTGAAGTCTTGGCAATTGTTTTGAAAAAGTATAAAACCATATATAGTATTAGCAAAGCATATAAAAAAATACTAAATAGGATATAAATCTTAATATATCATCACATAAAAATATTTCTTTTGGTGATAGTTTTGTACCTCACTCTAACTATCACAATATATAGAAATTTGCCATACTCTAGGAATATTCTTGGAAAAAACAATGAAAATTTTCAACAACACAAAATATATAATCAATATTAATATGAAGGCCCACCAACATTTTGATCCTCATTTATCTCTCCACGCTATTACAAGGGACCACCAAGAGCTCATTTATGCACACACCTTACAAAATTAGAGGGTTAAAAACTCTAAATGTGTATTGTTTATTTCAATGCACTTGGAACTATCGTAAAAATAATTTCCACATTATATGGAAAGCAAATGTGTGTTCCAAGTTGGTCAAAAAATGTCTATTCAACCAAATATTATCCACATGCTTCCAAACCTATTTAAATCCCAACCCCATTATGCATGAATATATTTCCACACAAAAGTAAAACAAGCCAAGTCGCTCAGAATGTGGTGATGTCAAGACATTGGTTCAAGTCTTTAAATCCATGAACTGGAAGGCTGCAAAACTATGGCACGGATAGTAGAAGAGTAATGATGTAGATTAGACTAACCAAAAAATACAATGTCAACCCTACAAAAATCCTTTAAGAACCATAAAATTCAATAAATAAAACAAGAAACATGTCAAAATACCTAACAATGCCCATAGCAAAAGAATCAACACAAATAGTGGGATTATAGTTTACTCCACCCATGGCTTGTCCAAGAAAGAAGAACAAAAGCACAAGTAGAACCAAAATGGTAGTGTTTATAAGCAGTGTCGTGACCCCCTGCATGCCAAAATATGTGGTTACGAATGAATTCTTATCCCCTAGGCATGATGCCCCAAACACCAAAAACACATTATTGTTGCATCACCAATGGCATGCTTTTGTTAGAATAATTGACCATCTAGAACCTTATTTTATGCAATTATTTTGTTTCCTAGGTGTTTAGACCATGCTTAGTTGGCTCCCTAGTGCTTATCTTATCCACATTGGCATAGTTTATCCACTATAACACCCCACTTATGATTTATTATGCATTTATTAAGCTAAAGAGCCCATCTTGCTTTTATCAAGCTTTTATGAGCTAAAGACAACTTTTTACTACTTTTCTCATGGATTAGGACGAACAAGTAGTGTTTGGATGACTTGGGAAAGTTTGCCTCTTTTTCCCTCCACCTCTTTGTTGATTTTCTCCTGAATATAGCTGATTTTTAGTCACTGATGGCCAACCTAGTCCCACTTAGCCAATTCGTGACCTTTAGCTATGAGTTGGAGTTTGATGTTTCCATAGATGGGGGATTTTTACCAATTCTAATACTGCCACATGTGAGCCACTCGTATTTTCTCTTTGATATGTATATATATATTGTAGTGATATTGTTCAATAAGATACTAATTGAAAATTAATCTCTAGAGTGACTTTCCTCTAGTTGGCTCCATAATCTTCTTCTCATATTTTTTTTCTATCTCTTGAAAACATTCTAAGTGAAGCTGTCTAATTGAATCTATACCTAGTAAATCTAAATTCTAAGATGGTATTAGAGCTATTTTGATTCAAAGCAATTTCTATATTAGAGTTACTTCCATTTATTGCACCAAAAGCAGTGGAGTTTCCATGGAAATCCTATCGATAGTGCCTTAAAGCCTTTGGTCCTACCAAAGGAGTCTAATGAGGGTGATGCACTTCAGAATGTGCTAACTATCGAAGTAAAAATCCTTTCTTGAGTATTGTTTCCAAGGCATTGTCATCACTAGGAGTGCACCAACAAAGTATGGATCAAAATCAAGCTGTGATTCTCACTCCCTTCAATTACTTTGAATGGAAGGCCCACATGATCATACAAATTCGAAGTAAGTGTCTCTATAGAGTCACCATGGCGCTTGAAACTGATCCAAATGATATTGCACAAAAACTTATAAGTGGTTCAATAGGATTGATGAAGCATATGATTTGCTTTGTCTCTTTCTATCCTAAGATCTCCTATTTCATATTGATGGATTATCACCTCCATATGAAGCATGGCTCAAGCTTGAGTCATTGTTTGTAAAATCAAGTGAGCTAAGATGTCATCTATTGGAGAATGAGTTGATCTCACTAAGTCCAAGCAATTTAGATACCATGGAGCAATTCATATCAAAGTTCAAGAACCTAGTGCTTTAGCTCAAAAAATGTGGCATTGAGAAGAAATAGGAGAAACTAATCCTTCCCATTATGTCAGAACTAGGGCATAAGTACTCAGTGTTTATGTCTAGAGTCCATGCTACCAAGCTTGCAGTTCGAAATTAGAGGATGCCATCCTTGGATGCATTCATAGATTCACTCACCCAAGAGAAACATCAGCTAGTTAAAATGGGTTCCCTGAGTTTTTCCAAGGACTATGCACTTGCGTCTCATGGATCCAAGAGTCCCATAAATGCCAAATCCAAAGGAAAGCAAAATATGAAGGAGAAGAAGCCGTCAGATGAAGATGACTCCAATTCAAGTGATGAAGATTCCAAAGCCAAGAAGATGAAGAACAAGAAAGAGGGATCCAAGTGCTCTTATTGTAGAAATGTTTCCCCTTCTAAGACATATTTTTTCAAGAATAAATTGGACATCATGGCCAAGATGCTCGAAGAGAATAAAATTAATGTTTCTGATTTGCAAGAAAAGAACAAAGCAAGCTTTCTGTTGAACAAGAACACTATCTCCATGCTACTTGCCAAGGTAATCATTTGCATTCCCTGGTTACTTGAGTCAAAAATGTATCCATTTTTTATTCACATTATGATATATCATAATAAAAAACCTCTATATTTTCCTTGGAAGAATCTCCATACAGCTCACCAAAGTCTCCTCCCAATATTAATGATTTTTCACTAGTCTCTTATTTTCCTTCTAAAAGCTATTTCCAACTCCATTTGAATCCTTCATATTCTATTTTGGAATATGATATTCCAGATGATATGAAGGTCATGACACCTCCCACACAATTTCCTGAACCATTAGATGCATAAAAGACTCTACAATCCCCGATTGATTCAGTTGACAAACCTCACAATTTCGTGGTTTCCGATACTATGCCACTTGTCTCTATTGTTCTTATGTATTTTATATCCTTCATTTGTTGGACAACCATGTGATTGGCCATCATTGGACTATTTTTCTACATGTATAGACCTAATATCACCACCTATGGTTTGAATCTTAAGTCCTCGGATCCACTAGATTCACTCAGCTATTAATGTGATCCAGTTGCACACTCTTTACCTACTCTGACCCTATTTGATCATGGAGACACTATAGCATTATTTCTTTCTGCTCCATATGATTCCTATTCTGATATTTCAGAGCATCATGAGGTCCTTTGAAAAATTTGGAAGGTGTTACATTAGTTTGGAAAGAAGATACATGTTTTGATTCGCCATATTGTAGATGCACAAGAAACTGATCCAATTGAGTCCATTGATGATCTTTGGGAAGGAGTTCAACACAAATCACTTTTCCATCATTGATTATGTATTTAGATCAGATTATGTATGTGTTAACATCAAGAAGAATTCATATGATCCTCCTCCATCATCATATGATGAGTTTCAAGGGGCCTCTCCACATGTTTTTTGTCTACACTACACTTATACACTGGTGCATGATCATGACATCCACAACATCTTCACGAAGTATTTTACCAAGAAGTAGTTCAACTCATCCAAGTGAAGAACAAGACGATGTGAACACAGTTTTTTCCTTTTTGTCCCATGTCCATTCTTGATGGGGGTTTTCTTCCCATGTGGTTTTCCCTCTTTCCTTGCTTTACATGGACACATAATTTTTTGTAAAGGGTGACCATAATAATTTATTTCTTGGGCCCTATTTTTTTTTCATTGATCACATAAGTCAGGATTAACAGGAGGCGTTAGAATAATTAACCATATAGAACCTTATTTTATGCAATTATTCTGTTTCCTAGGTGTTTAGACCATGGCTAGTTAGCTCCCTAGTGCTTATCTTGTCCACATTGGCATAGTTTATCCACTATAGTTCCCCACTTATGCTTTAATATTCTTTTATTAAGCTAAAGCACTCATCCTGCTTTTATACAACTTTTATGAGATAAAGCCAACTTTTTATTGCTTTTCTCATGGATTGGGACAAGCAAGTAGTGCTAGGATGAATTGGGAAAGTTTGCCTCTTTTTTCCTCCACATATTCCTTTATTTTCTCCTGAAAATCCATTATGTAGCTGATTTTTTATCACTCATGGCCAACTTAAGACGACTTGCCCAATTCGTGACCTTTAGCTAATCGTTGGAGTTTGATGTTTCCATAGATGGGGGATTTTTACCAATTCGAAGCCCGCCACATGTGAGCCACTCAAATTTTCTCTTTGAGATGTTTTTATATTGTATTGATCGTGTTCAATAAGATACCAATCGAAAATTAAGTTCTAGAGTGAGTTTCCTCTAGTTGCCTCCATATTCTTCTTCTCATATTTTATTGCTATCTCTTGAAAATATTATCAGTCAACTTTCCGAATTGAATCTAGATCTATGAAATCTAAATTCTAAGAGATTTACAATACCCATGTTTCTCAGGGAAACTTTGGACTTGAGGCGATGGGATTCCATACTATCCTAGATGTAAATGGGTTGCTATAAGACCTGATAGTAAATATAAACTACCCTTCTCATGTGGACATTAAGCAACTTAAAAAATGAGATTCAACCCATAAAATATGGACAAATGTAACTGCAACTTAGATTTCCATGAGCGATAGAGGGTAAAAGATCCCCTAGAAACTACCATTGTTGGAAATCACAGGTGAATGGGAGCTTCCTAGAAATTTTCATGGGATAATAGAGGCTTAAATCATTTTTTAGAGGGATGGAATTCTTTTATCTTGGATCCCCTTTCTAAATTCGACAGGGCTAACCTCCTATTAATTAAAACTAAATAAATAAAATTTGGGCTAATCATACATAATTGATGTTTAATAAAAAAATAGCCCATTAAAAATATAAATCCCCTAAATTTATCCCATGCGATAAGATTAGCCCCTAAAATTTTCCATACTCTTGTCGTGCACCTATACCTTGAAAAAGTGCACACAATGAATACTTATTTGTTAAATAATTGCACACTTGATTCATTGCCAAAGAAACAAACAACTAAACATGTAGTGTGTCTATCAGTGTATTTCTCATGTGCACAGTGCTAGAAAACACTTCACAACTATGTGCCTTGTATGCAATATCACAAGACTTATGTTGAGAAGTTGAAAACCTATTTTAGAATGTGAAATGGACAAAAATAAAAAAAGAGTTGATACCCTTAACCTATAACTCATATAATAAAAAGGTAACGATTGAATTGCAAGACATCAAATTTGGTACTTTTGCAACGTATGATTAATTCAAATTTACACTAGTGACGATTAATGATGAATTGTGGGATCACACCCTATTTACAAAACTTCTATTTGACTTCTCTCCTTCATTGTGACATCATTCAAAATCGATTCAACATGTCATTAGTATTGTTAGTTCATAGTTCTATACTCTTACTTATAATGCACATATTTTCAAGGTTATGAAATTTTACCTAGAAACACCTATTTCCCCAGTCACGTTCTATGCAGCTAACTTATTCTCCAGGATTTCTTTCTTCATACCATATGGTGTAGGTATATTTTTCAGAATGCCAACATTTTTCTGATAGCCTTTATATTCCATTGTTACTCTTTAAACTATACTTCTCTTCAAATTGGAATATAGATTAAGTATCTACTTTGAATATTGCTTGGTATGTGTTATATCAAGATGATTCATGCTTTCACAACTATCTAACCAATCCATTATATTTTTGGAATCTTACTACGTCTTGAATTTGAAACCAACTTTCGAGCAGAAACCCTACTCATCTTTAGGGAAGCAGACCAACAATAAGTTTATGAAGAAACCATGTTGGGAAGAAAACTGACAAGAATTTTATTTCTCAACATGGTTTCTTCATAAATTTCTTATTTGTCTGCTTTCGTGAAGATGAACAAGGTTTTTGCTCGAAACGTTGATTTCAAATTCAAGATACAATAAAGATCCAAAAATACAATGGGTGTGTTATATTAGTTTCATGTGGGTGTGGTGTGCATCACCGTGCTATCCACCTCCGAAAAAATGAAGATGGGTGTCTATTTTGGGGGGTCTCGTGAGAAAATAATTCTGTTTTTTTCATGTCTTCCAACTTCGGGCGAACAAAAGTGATATTTTTATTTAAAATTTCACTTTGCCGTAAAAAGAAAACTTTTGTAGAATTATGTTAGCTTTCTACTCATAATTTTTTCAATTTTTTTTATTAAGATTTGATATGTCGATTTCGCAAATGTTTGACAGTGTGTTCTTATAAAATGAAAAGACTACAAAAGAGTTATGATTTGTTGCACCACTAAAATCGTTGTTAGACTTGTGTTTTGCAAAAACTGAAAATGCTACGACAATCTACACACAATGTACTAACGGCTGACTATAATTTTGCATCCAATGGACCTCTATACTAATTATTATATTTTTTTAAAGTCGATCCATGGGGAAACTCAGTCGATTTTCAACAACCTTTTTGTTGCACCACTTTTCTCTCAATCCGCTATAAAATCAAAAAATTTACGACCACCCTTTTGAAGTAGACACGTCAATGAATCGACCCACATTTTCTTCGATTTTTTTGGTGTTGTATTTACAAAGTTATGGATTTTTCTTTTCGCTGTTTTTTTAAAGAGCTGAATCATAACTCGACACATGTTACAAATATAAAACTTAAAAAATATCAGTTCTTATCTATATACAACAAAATTTATATCCTCGTAAACTAGATTCAATGATGAATCTACTGGTATGAAGTTCGACATTCGTTTTGTTGTGTAAGAGGTGGTTTTCTCCTTCCGAAAATGGAGAAACCTGAAAATTTTGCAGAGATCTGAATCGGTCATGTTTCAGAGATTATTCGACCGAAATAATTATTCGGCCGAATAATTATTCGGCCGAATAGCTGTTCTCCGTAATGGCGCCGTAACTTATGGCGAAGGTTATTCGGCCGAATAACTAAACGGAAAAAAAATTACGTCGGCTGGAAAAAAATAAAAATAAAAATTTATACTCATATAAATAAACGTAAAGTTAATTCATTATTTTCGCATGTTTGAACTTCGCATTTTTTTGTCAAACTAATTTCGGAAGGAGGAGATAATTTTTGCAAAAGGAGGTTTTTACAAGGTATGTTTCTTATTCTTCTTTACAAAAGTCACATTGAAGGAGTTTTTTTTTCTAAGGCATATTTGCAAGGAGTTTTTCCAAACTATCTCTTTTCTTATTGCATTTTTACAAAGAAGACATTTTTTGCAAAATGAGGTTTTTACAAGCTATGTTTCTTCTTCTTCTTTACAAAAGGCACATTGAAGGAGTTTTTTTTTCTAAGGCATATTTGCAAGGAGTTTTTCCAAACTATCTCTTTTCTTATTGCATTTTTACAAAGAAGACATTTTTTGCAAAAGGAGGTTTTTACAAGCTATGTCTTCTTCTTTTTTACAAAAGGCACATTGAAGGAGTTTTTCCAACATATCTCTTTTTTATTGCATTTTTACAAAGAAGACATGTTTTGCAAAAGGAGGTTTTTACAAGGTATGTTTCTTCTTTTTTCCAAAGGCACATTGAAGAAAAAAAATTTCTAAGGCATATTTGCAAGAAGTTTTTTCCAAATATTTATTTTCTTGTTGTATATTTGCAAAGAAAACATTTTTTTGAAAAATAGATTTTTACAAAGTATGTTTCTTCTTCTTTTTTCCAAAAGACACATTGAAAGTGTTTTTTTTAAGGGATATTTGCAAGGAGTTTTTTCAAAATATTTCTTTTCTTAGACATGTTTGCAAGGAGGTTCTTTGCAAGGATGTTTTTTTTTCAAAGTAGCTTTGCACTTTTTATTTAATTGAAAGAGGTTTTTTCAAATAGTTGTTTTGCTAAGGTATTTTGCAAATGATTTTTTTCCAAAGTAGTTTTGCACTTCTTATTTATTTGAAAGGAGTTTTTTCAAATAGTTATCTTATTTTGCAAATGATTTTTTACAAGGTAATTTTGTACTTCTTATTTCTTTGAAATTGGGTTTTTTTCAAAGAGTTGTTTCTTTACAATGATTTTTTCCCAGATATATTTATAAATAAGTTTTTATTGAAAGTATTTTTTTCTAGTGGTTTTTTTCGTAGATATTTTTTCAAAAAAGTATTCTTGGAATGAATTTTACAACAAAGATTTATTTACAAGGTGTTTTATTTTCTTCCTTGGCACGAGGTGTTTTTATTATTTTCCAAAGAAGATTTTTGTTCAGAGAATTTTTTCAAAGGAAAGTTAATTCCAAAGAAATCTTCTTCAAAAGACTCTTACAAAATTTTTAAAAGGTAAAGTAAATTTCAGTTCATGTTTTTATAAATTCCGTAAATGTTTTTAAATCTTAATTTATTTGTTTTTACTATAAAGTAACATGATTCTTTAATTTATCGTCTATAGATTAAACAACCATGGGCAATAAGAGAAATCGTAAAAGAAAAGCTGATCGTAAACGTGATGATGATGATAATAGAGAGAAACAAAAACTCAGATATATTGCCAAAAAACAAAGGGTTGCTGAAACGGAAGAGAGAACTATTGAAGATATAAATACAGATTTACATGACAATGTTGAAGAAATAGAAATTGAAAATAGAATACAAGAAGAACAAATTGAAGTTGAAAAGAACATTGTAGAAGATGTAAATAGTGATTTACATGCTAATGTCGATGAAATCAATATTGAAGTTCAAGTTCAAAATCCAGAAATTGAACCTGGTATGTATATATCATATATTTTCCAAATTCATTTTTTTATAATGAATTTTATTTTTTGATATATGTTAAACTAAATTTAACTTGATGTATAGGTACTTTTACTATTGATAATGAACTGTTAGAAGACATTGATTGCGACAAATATGGAGAAAAACTACCAATACATGTTGCACGATATCGTGCTACAAAATTTTATGATGAAGTTCTCAAAGATTACTCAATAGCAGGACAAGCACAAATTTTGAGATGTTTATTAGTGTCCAAGAAATTAGAAGGTGCTACATCGTTATTGGGTATTCACAAAATAAAAAGAGAGTCGAAATTGAAACAAAATGTGATGGAAAATATAGGCGATGCAATAAAAAAATTTGGAAAATCCAGGAAGAAAGATATCAGTGCTGCACGTAAAGCAATTCATGCAGCAATTCTTTCAGCTAGTACTAAACAAAAGCGTTTGACAACAGAACTAGCAAAAGCAGTTGGAACATCAAGAAAAACATTATACAAACATAGCAAATTCAGAATGCAAGTAGATGAAAATAATGAACTTGCTTGTTGGGCAATTATTTGTAGACAACCTTACAAAGATAGATTAGGAGCAGGGGTTAAAGATATTGTACGAGAATATTGGTTGGAACATGCTCGAGTTTCACCAAATGCAAGAGATGTGATACGCAAAAGAATATCACGAAATGTATATGAAAGCCAACCAAAACATATAATGGACATGACACAAGTACAATTGTTCAATAAATTCAAGGAAGATCATCGTGGAATTAATATATCAATCACTACATTTGTGCAACAAAAACCATGGTATGTTCGACCTATAACTATACGTGATACATGTTGTTGCCGTTATCATGTGCAATTTCAGTTATATTATGACACGTTTCTTGAATTTGGTAAAATGTTTTGGACAAATTCACCACCTCCGCCGACGATACGTGAATTCATATCTCAAATTTTATGTGAGAGAAATCACGATGAAGTATTTTATTCAAAGAAATGTGTCAATGGAAAACATTGTCATCATTGTGGAAATTTGGTGTTATTTCACAATAAATACCCTATCGATAATGATCAATCGTTGTCAAATGTAAATGTTGATTGAAAGAGATACGAATACATCAACTATAATACAAGTTCTAGTGATTCACGTTCCAAAAGAATTGATTTGCTAGAAGACAAGATATGCGTCACAGATTTTCTCAAAAAATTTGAAAACAAAATTTATAAATACACCCAGCATTCACATAGAGCATGATGGCAAGATCTTCAATTCAAACAGTCTCGTGAAATTTTTCCACCCGGAACAATTTTGTCGGTGGTTGATTTTGCTGAAAACTATACATTTGCTGCACAAAAAGAAATAGAGAGTGAATACTATCACTCTGACCAAGTTTCGATATTTGTCCATGTTGTATATAGACATTCTCAACAGGATATCGATGGCATTGAAAGCACATGTGACAATCGAGATGTGATTAAAGAATATCACTTCTATATCAGCGATGATCGTACACACGACACACATTTTGTCCAACATTGTATAGAAAATATTTTCTATGACTCACTGAAAAAACGCGAAGTCAAATTCAAAGAGCATTGGATATGGTCTGATGGATGTGCGGGTCAATTTAAATCTTCACGATCATTTTTTTGGTTATGTCGACTTCATAAAGCGCTGAACATTAAACATCGCTGGAATTTCTTTGAAACTGGGCATGGAAAAGGTGAGCATGATGGTGCAGGAGCATGCGTGAAAAGAGCACTTCGAAGATGGCAAATGAACTATTCTTCAGCACGGTTTCATTCAGCTGCAGAGGTTGTCCAATGGTGTCAATTAAATCTAAGCCATGATTATAATCAACAATCAAAAGACGTGCGCAGGTATGTCCACTATTTTTTTAATTTATATTATTTCTTAAAATTAAAAAAAATGTATATACTAACATTTAAGTACACATGTACACTATTTATTGTGTAGGTTTTTTTGGCTTGTTGGGGTCCAAGATATAAATAGATCAACACCATATGACGCTAGCACCATACATGGAACTAGAGATCTTCACTCTATTCAAACAAAATCATTTCACAACGTGTTTGCATTTGACAGTAGAAAGCAATCATGCTTTTGTCATATTTGCATTGAAAATGTCGAGTCTACAGAAGTTTGTGAAAACATAACAAACAACTACGTAAAAGCTTGGAGACACACAGAGATTAATCCAAAAGGAAAAATGCCACTGGAAAGTGTTGAAGAATTAGAATCAGAAGAAATAGCAATATCGTCTGATGGCGATAGAATTTCAGATCTCGTAAGAGAAGGTAATAAACTTGTTTTTGACTTTTTAATCAATTGTTCATTCTAATCCTTCGCCATAAGTAGTCAATTCAATTCATTTAAATACGCTAACACCAATCATAACTTGCACAGGAGATGTTTTCGCTGTGATTGCACCTGTAGACAACAACGAAAATGTCAAATATTATTTGATGCGATGCACTGAAGGAAAAATGAAGTTATTGGAGGACTACAACGACAACGGATTTACATACGAAAGAGGATCCATCATTTTAAAAGGCTACTTTTTTCAGCAGACGCATATGACTAAAAATTATGTCTACTTTCAAGATTATGAGCCCGATGTTATATGTTGTCAATATAGTCATTTAGTATGTGCATCTCGAATAAAATTGATACAAGTTCCATCAAAAAAACAGTTAAAAACCAAAAAATGGAAACTATCCATATGTGACCATGAACGGATAGTTGAAGATGGCATTCCATTGCGATGTTTTTAACTACATATCAAAAATAAATTGATCTATATTTTTGTCCATGTCAATTGTTGTGTGCAATATATTTTTTGTCCAATTATCAAAATTGTTGTGCACAGTATATTTTTTCATTGAGATTTTATGAATATTTTCTTGAATGACAACAAACATAAGAGCTTAAATGGTTGTACTTTAACATGCTTAAAAATGAATTCAAATATAATTTGAAAATTCAAAAGTACTTTATTCGGGTCCCCATATGTCTATTAGACCACTAAGGGATGAGATAACGGATGTGGCTATCCCCACTCCGCCCCGAATTTTTACTTTTGGAACTAATTGATGTAAACAAAAAATCACAAAAAAAACCTATTAAATTTTGTATTCTTTTAATCCATCGAACATGTTTTTTTACGTACTTCACCATAAATATGCTCTTAAAATTGTCACCAAATTCTCCGTCCCAAATCTTTAATTTAAAATATCGCTCAAGTGCAAATTCACATAACTGAAATCATGGCAAATGGAGACAACGATCATTTGATTTTTAATCACAAGCAAGGATTCCAGGATTGTGAAGCTTATGCTAAATTAGAGAAATGATTATTTACAACAAATCAATGAAAATTCATCAAATTGTTGTTTAAAATCATTGCTCTAATTTAACACAAACTTCACAATCCTGGAATCTTCGCTTATGATTAAAAAACAAAAAACCGTTACCCCCATTTGCCATGATTTCAGCCGCATCAAATGTACCTGAACATTGTAAATAAAAATTAAATTAATTAAAAATCCATTATATCAAAATTTGAACTTAACATATATTTGCTTTAAAACTTCCTAATCCATCCATATTTTCTATCAAACTTCCTAAACCCTAAATAACATTTTTTAAACTTCAATCAAAACTTCCTCATTTATGAACTTTAAACCTATGTTTATCCATTTTTAAAATTCCTAAATAACATTTCTTAAACTTAATAATATTCAAGAATGTCATATTTCTTAACATTCAGTTTTACATATATTCATTCATTCAAACATTCATTCAAACATGCAAATACATATTTTAAACTAAATTTAACACCAAATATGTCAATAATCTCCAAAAAAATAATCATGAACATGAAAATTCAATGTACATCCATATATGTATATATATAGTCCAAAAATAAACCTCCTCAACATGTCCAAGACAAATGTTTCCAATCTAAATGCATATCAACAACAAAAAATAGTGGACACCATGAACTATAAAATTAAAATGTATGTGCTATCCTCCACTCGGGCCTCCCCCTCCTCCACTCAAGCCTCCCCCTGGGCTCAACCCTCCCTGCAACATGTGTAAAAAAAAATTATGTTCATATCATTTAAATTACTTAAACTATAATCAAAAAATTAAAATATTAAACTAATATATCAAAATACAATTCAAATATTAACAATATTACATCAAATTCTCCAAATGCTTGTCCACCACCATCCTCCAAAGGACTTTTTCCTTTGCCTCCAAAAGATTTGAGAGACCCAAGCTGCAATCCATATATAAAATCAATTTATGAATCTCATAAATCTAAATCCACAAAAATTAAAATATTAAAACAGTAAACAAAATTAAAGCAAAATTAAAGAAATCAATGACATTACCTCTCTACCAATATCTGCATCATTAAGCAAAGAACCTATATCTCCACCCTAAAATTTAAATTGTATTAATAAATAAAAAATATAATACAAACCAAAAAAATTACTATACCAATTAAAACTTAAAACTAAAACAAAAAATTTAAAAAACATTAGCTCACAATAGATGGTAAATCATTTATAAAGTTGGTATCTAAAGAAACCTGCATGGATGAGTCAAATTAACAATAAAATACATAGTTAAATTATCATTCAAAAAATAATAATTTATATATATATATATATCAAATTCAAACATAAGTACAAATATGTTGATAATAAATATGTACCTCTCTCCCTACATTTTCGCTAGTTGAAATGTGAAAAGAATGTTCGTTCATCATTCTTGAAAACTGCAACCAATTTAAACATTTACATAATGTACCTATGATAATGTAACAAAAAAAATAAAATCAAGATAAATAAAATATTTAATTCAAATCAAATCATATCATGTAGTCAACGAACCTCTCCCAAACTCGATGTGTCGTTGGATATAACATTTGCTGCTAAGTCACGACAAATCTTTGCATATGCCCTGAGATATTCAATGCTCATTCCATCTATTTCATCATCAGTTTTATAAACAAACTTTTGACGAATAGCAGAACGAGCCCTTTCTCTAACCAACCCCACATCTACTCCCACTAATACTGATGATAGCCCATCACCAACAAAATTCCTTGCTATCGTTCCAAGTTGAGATGTGGGCTCCATCTCTGATTTTAATGCCACCAACCTAGGTGGACGAGATATTTGGGGCGGAGGTCTAAGAGTTGCAGGATCTCTATGTGCACCCTCTCGATCATATATTCGACCCTTCCCAACTCCATAAAATTTTGAATGAACATCAGTATAATCTGGCTTCATATTTAAAAAAAAATCAGCATAAAAAAATCTAGCAAAATACTGAGAAACCTCATCGTTCCATGGAAAACGACCATAGGCAGCAAGAAACCGATCATAAAGTAAGTGTGCCAGATGAGGATGTTTGAAATATTGCACTTTCAACATTTCTTTTTTTAAACCTTCTTTGAAATTAAACATTGATTTGGCCTGCTCTCTTGTCACTCTTTCTTTCACAACATCCCATTTGTCTGGACCCATCACTTGATCCCTTCGTCTTCGCATCAAATCTACAAAACCATCTGTAGTTGGCCCAAGATTCTCATATGCTTGAATGAAGTTTTGCAATGATCCCAAGACAATCTCCAAACTTTGTTTACTCTCCGGAGGAAGATCCATAGTAGACAAATCATTTTGCAACTTTTCATAGTGAGATCTACATCTTTCAAGAGTCATTTGATGATTACCACCTTCCCATGGAAGCTCCCGAGGTAGATCAGATGGATATGTCGTAAAGGGTGTACAACCCTCAGTTAATTCAACATATTGTGTCCTAGCTCTACCATCATCACCTCGTGCCGAATGGTGAGCCTCTTGAGAACCTTGCTCTGCACTGTCATCCGTCTCCCTTGTTTGCCCTGTCTCCCTCCCTATAGAATTAGGAGCATCTTCCGAACCATGCTCTGCTTCAAATGACAAAGTCTAGTTTAAACACAACTACAAATTTTGCACTCACAAAAAAACAATTTGCATATATAAATGTTCAAAGATTGATATTCATATGTACCAATAGAGGGTCGAGATCGGCGTTCTCCCATAGAAGATACAGGGGAATCATTTGTACCCCTTCCACCTTGTCGGTGTGAACTATACAATAAATTAGAGTCCCGAGGAGAGGTTGACAACCTCCGATTATCACTCGTACCACCTACGCCAGAAGATTGTGAAGACCTCCTACGCTTTCGCCTTAATGAATCCTCTCTTTCCATTTGATATATAATGCCTACACCTAAAGACGAATCAACTAATTACATATTCAAATCCTACAAGTTAAATCTATGAACTCTAAAAACCAACTACTTAATAGACTAAGTTATTTAACAAGTACCTAGATTTACCTAATTTATCATCTAACAATTTTCAAAAAAATTATAGCTAATATTGTTAGATGATGAATTAATGTACCAATCTTTTAGGTGTTTTTGATGTTTAAAATGAATGGAACCAATATAGTTAAGTACTAAATAATGGGGTTTTTTTTTATGTGTATGAGTTCATGAATCTCTTTTACCTTCTTCATACATAACTTAATACCTAAAACATAAATCATGAATCTATTTAACCTTTTTAATACATAACTTAATACCTAAAACATAAATCATGAATCTCTTTTACCTTTTTAATACATAACTTAATACCTAAAGCATAAATCATGAATCTCTCTCACCTTCTTAATACATAACTTAATATCTGAAACATAAATTAAGTCTTGAAAATATTTTCATTATTGACAATAAAATAAAAATTGACAATTCATGTTTTATGTTTTCAAAATTTGCCATTTCTGATAATCGTTTTCAGTTTCTTAAACTACAAATTTAAACCAGAAATTTTATTACTCTAGACATAAATTATATCTACAAATAATCTCATTGTTCCATAGAACAAAAAAAAAATTACTGTTCAAGTATTATGATTGAGTTAAATGTCATGTTTCTCAAATTGGCCTCGTTTGACAATGATCTTTAATTTCAATCTAATAATGGTAACAATTCTTGGTATTATGTTCTCCAAGTCAGCCATGTTGCAAACAAAAGAAAACACAATACCAATGTACCACCTTTACTAGAATAAAACTCCAACCATTCTGACATAACATCACCTAGTATTTTATAAAACTTACTATAGTACATTTAGATTAAAGCCTAGTCATGTCTATAGTTCCCTTCTACATAAAATCCATTTAAATTATTGTTTTATCAAAAATAGACTGTGTATCTAAGCTAAACTAAAACATGTTGACAGAGTTCATGAACTCTGTCAACTAAGACATGTTGACAGAGTTCATGAACTCTGTCAACTAAGACATGTTGACAGAGTTCATGAACTCTGTCAACATGTTTTAGTTGACAGAGTTCATGTCATCATTGTTAAATTACATAAGACTTACTATAATACTTATAAATTAAAATCTATTCATGTCTTTAGTTCCCTTGTACCTCAAGTCCATTTACATTGTTGTTTTATCAAAAATAGAGTTTAACTATCTGAAATTTGTTTGTATCTGAACTATCTATTGCCAAAGTTGGTAATATAATTAATATCTTAATCTCTGCACTTTGTCAACTTAGACGAGTCGACAGAGTTCATGAACTCTGTCAACTTAGACGAGTCGACAGAGTTCTTAAGTAAAACAAGCCTACATACAACTTAGAAATGTTCTTTCCAATTAAAATTACTGTTAATTTCTTTTCTAAACACAGCCAAATACAACAATTTAAAAAAATACTCAAAAAATTTCTTTATATTTAAATTTAAATACTCCTCTTCATATCTTAATTTAAGACATTCTGGACATTCAATTCGACCAACTCCAAGAACTCAATCAACTGTACATAGTCCATGGACTCCGTCCTACTGGGCAGAGTCCATAGACTCTGTCCAACTGGGCAGAGTCCATGGACTCTGTCCAACTGGGCAGAGTCCATGGACTCTGCCCAGTTGGACAGAGTCCATGGACTCTGTCCAACTGGGCAGAGTCCATGGACTCTGCCCAGTTGGACAGAGTCCATGGACTCTGTCCTGTTGCAGCCCATGGCCTCTGCCCAGTTGGACAGAGTGCAATATACAGAGAATATGGGAATTACAAAACGATCGAAAACAATTTATATAAACGAGAATTAGAAAGATTTATCCACCTTACCTCTAAAACGCAGCCAAAACGAATGAGCGCGACCTGAAATCTTGCCGAGGACAGCGCAGATAAAATTTCTTCCACCCGAAACAGAGCAGCCGTAGCAGACGAACTGGGAGACCTACGTAAAATCAGTAACATTTTAGCAACAAAAAATAGCGATAACACCCTTCAATAAAATACACATTTACAAAACAGAAAAACGATACCTTCTACCTCTGCAAACGCCGTGTCGATCTGTCACCACCCGCAACTTCTCAACAACGTTCGACCACGCGCTGTGAAGCCCTACAAGCCCAAATCTGCTACAGATGTTACCGTGTTGAACAGCCGAAACGATATTACATACCAGCAGCAAGCAGCAAACGATATTACTTACGTGCAGGTGGCGATACCAGACGCTTTCTGACGGACGGACAGGAGAGGCGAAACAACGACGAATGGGTGACTTACACACAGGCTTACAGGTCGACAACACACGCCATCGACCAATAGGGTGGCTAACGGGCGACAGGGCAGCGGGGGTGACGGAGCAGACGGGCCACTACTAACACAACAGGGGTCCACGAGATCCCACGAAAGTGAAGGGAGAGGGGCCGGGACCGAGCTTTTATGCCGAATAATTGTTCGGCCGAACACTTGTTCGGCCGAATAATTGTTCGGCCTAATAATTGTTCGGCCGAACAATTATTCGGCCGAACAATTATTCGGCCGAACAAGTGTTCGGCCGAACAATTATTTCCACCGCCGTGAGTTTGCTCCGTCCGGCTAGCCCATGGCACATATTCCGAGGCCTCCGTTATGTTTAACGGTGGCCCGTTAAAGATTATTCGGCCGAATAAATACTATATTATTCGGCCGAATAACGTTAATTGTTCGTCCGAATAATTATAGTTATTCGGCCGAACAATTAACGTTATTCGGCCGGATAACATACGCTAGAGTTCTTACCCCGCCGATTCTCACCAAAGTGTTACCCACCTTCGCGTTTCCACCCATGTGGCTTTGGTTTAAGGAAATTCATGGGGGGAAGGGACATTGGCTGATGCCCTCCCGCTACTCCAAGAAATGACCAATGACAATAGGAAATAACCCAATGCCATTATGAGTTGAAGGTGAGTGCAAAATATTTGGGCTATTTTTTTTCTTCTAAAAATGTGTAATTTAATCCCGATTAAGGGATTGGGGTTTATATGTTATTCAGGTTAACACATTAGGTTTTTGGATGCTGTGAAATACCTAAATATTGTAATGTGAATGGTTAGAAACACAATGAGAAGAATAGAGGTGCAACTCTAAGTTTTGTTGGTTAATCCCTTTGAGGGTTTCTAGGGTAAATATCTTTGTAATGTGTGTGTTCTGTTGTGTAATATCTATTTACTTAATAATTTGTATGCATTGATTCTCTTCACAAGTTTAATACTCACAAATACGTTATAAAGATTGTATTTTTTGATGCCTATTACATATATAAGAAAGTGCCCCCCATTTAGGCATGAAGTGTCTTAGCTCAACCACTTCTACATTTTCTCTTTCGTAGTGGTATAATTTTACCAACAAGGCCAACCAATCATTAATACTCTTATATATTGTTCCTCTGTGCCACATTTTCTCCTTCATTATTGCCGAAGTCCATATAATCCATGGCCTAGAGCTTAGTCACATATTCATTATCACCATGATTATTAGCTTATTCCTTTGGACTCAAAAGAAAATTTTCAATGTAATGGAGTTAATTTCTATACTTTACATTTGATCATAAGCTCACCACTTCATCTATATTGTAAATATTCCTTATGACATTTCTCCATCCTTCACATAGTAAGTTGAAGGATATTACAAACTAATGCCTACCCCTAGTTACATTTACATTCCATCACACTTTAAGTTCATCCACATTTTCATATCAAGGGAACTTATCTTCTTGGTTGTACTATCATCCCAATACATTTATTCTTTTGCAAATTGATTACCATGCTTGAAATTGAAAATTTGTAAAAGGCACATGAGCTCTTCCTACAACATCCCTAGGAACCTTTCTTCAAAGCGTTCTACCATGAGTGACACATGGAATCTTACGGTGTCAATCCTTGGTATATATTAAACTCACTTATTACTTTTCACGACTCTTGATCATTTCAATAACCCTTCCTAGTCATCCTTTACACCCCTCCCGTGAGTTGTCTCCATTCTCCCTTTGACTATTATTGACTAGTCTGGATGTTGAGTTACGCTATTGCTATGAGTTGTTTCCTAGCTTTGTGCTTTTAAAAATAAGTGTTTTGAGTTTATTACTACTTTCACTCCCATACAATTGTGTCTTAGTCTCAATTTTATCCACCATCTTTGTATGATCCACCATGCTGGTATGCAAAATCACCCCATACTTTACTCATAGTGAAGCTACCCCTATCGACTTCAACACTTTTATATAATGTTATGTTTTGAGGCCTTTTTTTACCTTGGCCATTTTCCTCATGAATGGATTACCTCAAACTAATTGAGAGGGTCCTCATTTTTCCTTGACTTAGTTGACTCTCGCATTGTTAACTAGAATTCATTATGGCACCATTGAGAACTACACAACATGGTTGGTTCAATATCCTAATTTGGTTAAACACCTCAAAAATTTATGACATAGCTATCTTATGAACCTACTTGGAAGCTACTAGTCACATTTCTTCCTTCCATGGCTACGTTTCCTTAGTGGTAGTGGGAAATTTTTAGTAGTATCTCTTTGGATATGTTTCGTTCTATATTTGACTACTAAAGCCACATATGACGAGCTTTTTATCTCTTAGCTCATTTGATATCTAGTCCTCTCCAACGTGGCAATGTTTTATCTCGTTAATAAGATCTTTTAAATTTCTATATTTGGTCATGTCTAATAAGTTTATGGTATTGCCTTGAATGAATCTTTACTAAACTTGTTATTATTTATATCTCAATTCAAATGTAGAAACTTGTGCCTAAATGTGGGTAAGCAATTATTTTCAAAAAGGCTAAGAGAAAGTTGGAATTGATAGAGATAAGTTTTTTTTTTTTTAGTAATTAATACATTTTGCTAATATTTTCTATGAATGATAATGTTTTATATGGTTGATAAGACATCTTATTTTTTTTTACTTTATTGTATTTAATATTGAATATATTTAATTTTATTTCACTATTTATTTCTTGTGGCTTTTCCTAATATTTTCTATGAATGATAATGTTTTATATGGTTGATAAGACATCTTTTTATTTTTACTTTATTGTATTTAATATTTAATATATTTAATTTTATTTCACTATTTATTTCTTGTGGCTTTTCCATCTAAAAATATTAATAAACAATTTTTTATTATTATTATTGCTTCACCATTCTAATTATAGAGATCTAATATATATAATGCCATGAATCTGTTATGAAAAATTTAAGTGTGATTTAGGTAATTGTTTTGAAACGTTGTAATTAATGATATTTGTGATTGGAGAAACACAAATTTTGTGAATGATTAAGAAAAGTAATTTATGAAATTATAAAAAGATTTATATAATTAAAAAAAATATAAGTATTAAGTCATAAATGAAGAATAATTGTAAATAATATATTGTTATTTTTTAAAATTTCAATGATATCAATTAAATGTGATTGAAAATTCAATATTATCTTATATATTTCAATATGAAACTCCAAAATTCTATAATTAAATTCTAAAAGTAGGTATTTCAAATATGAAAAACCAAATTCTAAAAATGTTAAGCTTTCATAGTCTCAATTTTATCCACCATCCTTGTATGACCCACCATGCTAGTATGCAAAATCACCCTATACTAAAGTAGCGAGGAAGCTTGGCTCCCATCAATATATTTTTTTGGAGTAGACTTTTAATAGGAATGGTTTCACTAAAATTACACTATTTATATTAGGATGAGGTAATGTAAAGTTTTGAATGATTTTTATATTAATAGGTATTTATATTTTAGAATTTGGTGTGGATTAATATTTATTGGTTTTCTTTATATTACACTAGGATGAGATAAATATATTATTCATATTGATTTTATGAAAGTGGCTTCAAAATGGAAATAAATAATTATATAAAAAAATAATATGAGAAATAACTAGTAGGCATGCATGGATAACTCTTAGTTGGATTATTTAGAACAGAAAATTTTGAATTTTCACCTACTATTTTGAAAAAATTAGACAGAAATTTTTAAAAATCTTGGTTACAATTGTCTTTTGAAGTTTTAGGTGCCACAGGGTTTTTGATGGTTTTGAATCAGTTTCAACTATCAAAATTGCTATTAAAACACAGTTAAATTTAGATTTTGTAAAATAAAAAAATGTCAGAATCTAGTGGAAAGCCCTAATACAGACCAAATTTTTCAATATTTAGATGACTCCCTTAGCTAATGCATGGTAACTTATTCCTGGTACTTAACTTGTGACCTATTAATGTTCAAGCTTCACTAACTACAAGTTAAATAACTATACTATTATAAATTTAAATCAAATTGATAAAATAATAATGGTTTGATAGGGCGGGTCTCCAATCAAATGAAGAAAGCCGTTGGTTCGACTAGGTAATGGTTTCATATCCGCTGGGTGTGAATTTCAATTCCATATTTGAAAATCTGCTGGCGTTGCCACCAATCATCAAATGCAGCATGCAGCTCAGTGATTGAAGCAGACTAATAGCGAGTGGCGCTTTCTCAACATTTCTATACTCAAATTCAAATACAAATGGCACACCATAGAGATTCAGATGGCAAATAAGTTTAAAACATCAAAACATCAAACACACATTAAGGGATTTCCAGATAAATAGCGGTAAATATGTTTAACGTGTTTGACAAATAGCGGTAAATTTGCTTCGTACAATGAAGGAACTGGTGCACAATTAAAAACAAAAGCGACTTGTGGGGGTAAAGTTTAATTTTACAAAGAAGTAGTTGGTTCACAAATCAAGAAAAGCAACCGTCCGGCACAACCTATCAATCTGGTAAAGCAATAGTAAAACCCTTTCCCTGAGAAATTCATGCTTTCTACAAGTACAGAAACTCAGAAAACAACCGATGGAGAAAAAATGTCAAACAGAATATGGTCCGTGCCTCCTATGCTTTCTACTGTCTCAAACATCTCATATTGCGAGAATATATAATCAGGGTTTTGCATGGGCTGAACCTCCAATGACTCGGATACTCTAACATCGCTGGCGCAGTCGCTTACGGTTGTGCTATCATAAATAATTGCAGACTCGAACGGCTTCATGTCATTCAAGCACTGTAACTCATCTACAATCAACTTCGGTGCCTTGACTTGAGGACTGTACTGATCATCAGAATATAAATATATTTCTTCATGTTGACTACGGGAAGGGCTGGATCTCTTTCGCCCAGTGAGGGACTGAACAACAGCACGAAATTCAGATGCGCTCGTTTCCACCATGATTGTAGGGTTTGAAATATGGACTACCCTCACCTTTCCAGCTGTGGATCGTTTAGAATTCCAGGATCGTGCTGTTGAACTTATCCCTTTGGAAACCTTCTCCGCCATAAGTTTCTTGCACGTCTGAATTTCGCAGAAAGAATTTCTAATGATTCTGTGTAAGGCTGTATATAATAAAAGCTAAGAAAACAGACTATATGCAAATCTTGAGAACGGACGCGTAGTCTATACATAACCCTCCATGACTCTGAATGCACGAGGTCCAGAATAGTAGGTTCATCGAATATAAATATGTGAACTGCGTGTCTCGTAAAATTATATGGTTGCAGAAAGAAACACGTAGACAACTTATCAAAATGTTGAAAATTTGGAATGGAATCATGTTAGGAAGTTTGAAGAAAAACATTGGAATTTCTATTTTCCCTGTGTCAAAATTAGGTTGCCATTGTAGTTTTTGTATGAATAGGATTCACAGTTGGCCGCATTCGATTATGATGGAGAATGGCCAGCTGTATTTGATACCCACACGTCAACGCTAAAGTCTCTACAAAATGGTGATGGTAGGTGGCCTGTCAATTTTTGAATTATTATATCTAGAAGCCTTGACACGTGAACCGACCAAGTGACCTTGTTCAATGTTCTCGTTTTTAATTTCTAGGGCATAAGACTGGAAGAAACTATATAACCGGATTTGTTTCGTTAAGTATTCAAAAACAACCGGCAATGACTGAGGTTTCTGTGTTTGTTAAACAAATCAGATTGCCTTAACTTTAATAAAATAATGAAAATCTATACTAACAATAGTCTTCGTCAATTTCATACACAAAAACAACAAACACCCTATTCTGTACATAATACCTAAATTCCAAAAGCTATGGACTTTTTACTCGGAGTCAAGGTTGGCAACTACTCGTAAATTGTGATTCTGATTCGAAACTTTGCTGTTCAAAACTCAAATTTGATCAAACTGTGATACTATTTTCACTGTTATGCAATCATTGCCTTCAGTCCCAGAGTTAAAAATTGTAAAAATTGAACATGTCAGAGTATATCAAAGGGCTCCGTCAAAAAAATTATAATTTTTAATTTTGACATTTTATGAAAAAGTGCAATAATTATATTAAAATTACATAAGAAGTGTTAAGTTTCAAACTCCTCCTCAAATATTTGTAATTCAATGTTCAATTCATGATGTGCTGTTCACGTTAAATGTGTCATGAAATATCTCTCTAGGAAGAAGAAGGAAAACTAGTTTGGAAAAAGTGGATTGATGGTTCTCTACACTTTAATGGATGTGCTCCTCTCCTTGAAGACTAAGGTGATATGGTTTCCTTGTTGAAATAGTTTTTTTGTTTCCTTGTTTTAAAGGTGTTTCATGTATAGCAGATATGTAGGCTGCTCTTTCTTTGACTCTGATCCTTTGTTTTTAGGATCTTTTTTTTATTTGGAGGGTTAGGCTTTTTGTCTGCATCAGTCCTTTTAGATCAAATGGTTATTCATGGCCATGACCAAAGTGTCTATGTAATCTGGAAAAGTACTTTTTGATTTTACATAATAGCAAAAGTACAATTTTTTTTTCCTTGAAAAAGATTCTAGTAGAATGGACTATGGCCAGTGGCCATCTCTATTTGCAAGTCCGCCCCTTGAAAAAATAAAAATAAAAACTATTAAATACATTGTTACTAACTTATCTCCCACTATTCTCATATCTAATGTCAACAAGTTTTGAGATTTATTTGATTCTTGTTTTCTTTAATAACAAAAGGACAAACTTGATAGGTTAGCAACCGAGAGAGCTTAATTTATTTTACTTAGCGTCACATCTGAATTTATGAGTCTCCATTACTGAGCACGAGTCTCCATTACTGAGCATATCATAATGATACATGATACAACTGGGTTTCCTTTCGTTCACATCAAATTGTTTAATTCATGATCTTCATGACAATTTTGAGCATAGAAAATTTTTAGTTGTAGTCTCGACAGTTCAATAGTTGTACATACATCCACTACAATTCTTTCTATAAATGGCATTCCCATGAAGTGGATCAAGCGAGATTTGGGTTTGAAAATGATTCATTTGGTTGCTTGTTATTTTGTTAGTCTGAATAAAACTCTTCTTGAGTTGTATTTATATCTACCTAAGTTACTTTCTATCGATCATATCATTGAACACGTTATTTTCTCTCTATTAATTTGTGAACATGTAATATATTGATGAAGGGTGTTGTATCACTTCAAGGAAATTCCTTGAGGCAGCCTATTCTATCAAGACTGAATGCTCTGCTCACCCGTTAATAATAGTTTCTATCCCATCCACCATTACAAGAAAAGAATGGTTGTGTCACATCATAATTTCCTTTGTCAACCACAAAATTACTCACCGGGATATATTTTCACGACTTACTATGCACACATTCATTTAACAAACCGTTTGTTCTTCAATTACTCACTGCATTTTCGTAGTAGGTGTTTCTTATAGGGAATAGCCCATGCTTCCCACTAATGCTAATAAGAAGTCTTTCCCCACTTCTATAAATACATTTCAACAACACTAAATCATCCTACCAAAAAACAATAAATCCAAATGTTCCAAATTAAAAAATTGAAAGTAGGTAAATGTTATATAAGAATGTTCATATATTTTCCTTAGAAGGAATGTGCGGGCATATTCGAGAGTGTAGAGAGGGAGATTAGAGGGAGCCATGTGTAATCGAAAATGAGATTTTGAATAAAAATAAAGTTGCAGAATTTACGGTCATCCAAATATCTTAGTGTTTATACAATATTATAAAGGTTCAAGTCTAGATATTAGAAACCCGGATCTGGACTTCCATTGCATTTGAAGTAAAAATAATGGACAAATGGATTCATGGGTTTCAAGATAGGGTTTAAGCATACTTGGGGTTTTCACCATTAGTCCTAGGGTTTGTGCATGAAGTTAAGGGACCCTTTAGGTGCAATTCTGCACCTAAATATGTATTTTTTTCACCGGTCTCTATAGCATGACATACATGACCATTATTGACGAAATTTTAGGCATAGATAGAATTTTTTATGCATATTGCAAATATGTAATTAAAAATATATATATATTGAGATTTTCTATTTATTTCCTAATTTTCTTGTTTCATCACTTCGTCGGTCAAAAAACATACTATTAGTGTTTATTCCATAAATTTTCATTTCACAACCATTTAAAAAAAAAATTGCATGTTGCACTAGAAGACACCGACCTCTACATGTTATAAAAAATCCAAGTCGAAACAACTGCATTAAGACCTTCAACGGATGCACCCACATTTGACATATCGTTCTCTAGGTTTGATCACTTACATAACTAAAAAAAAAAAATTAAACATTTAATTTTGGAAAAATAGCGCTGCACTAGTGCTACGGGTTTTATACATGTCTACCAATTTTTGTAGCCCAAAACCATCATTTAGGCATTGAAAGGCTACACCCACCAAAACATATACCATATCATTTGCCAAAAAAAATAAAAAGTGATTGTTAGAAAACATGAAATTTGACATAGTTATGTAAATTTCCAATACTTAAAACTTATATATTCGGAAACATGACTCAATTTCCTACATTTTATCTTTTTTACTTGATGCAAAATATCTTGTGTAAGAATGTCAAAAAAACCAAGTAAGTTGAAGGATGCTTGATTTTTCATTTTTTTATTGCATCTAACGCACCAAAAGTGACCCTCATTACCTTGCACATGCCCCCCACCACATAAAGGGTTACAAAGAATGAGTTTTTGAATTGATATTGGCATAAACTATTTACAAGCAAAGATTCCTAAGTTGGACACCAATGATTTCTAAGCAAGGATCCAAGGTAGATGTGTATCTTCCCTCCAATTATTTTTTTCAGTGTGTTTGGTATTGAAACAATGTTTTTTTGTAGATATGATAATTATGGATTTATTGATTTATTTAGTGACATAAATTTCATTGAAAATATAATATTCTATTTAGCACTTTTTTTATGACGTGTGCAATTAATTTATTATTGACAATTGAAATGTGATTTTTTAAAGCTTTTCATCCTAGAAGTGCGACACGAATATATACCCTTCGAACTGAAATTAATACCCACCATTCAAATTTGAACCATGATTTCCCCCTGTGGAGGCTTAGAAGCAACTAAACATTCATGAGTTTAAATACTATGGATTCGGATTAAGTTTAAGTTTAGAGATTGCAACTATGGATTAGAATTAAGTTGTCACATTGAGGCTTTAATTTACATTGAAAGGGTATTGCTTTTACTCGTGCAAGGTATAAGAATCTTGTAGTGTGTTATTTAATTTGGAATTAAATTGTCACATTGAGGCTTTAATTTACATTGAAAGGGTATTGCTTTTACAAATGCAAGGTATAAGAATATTCTAGTGTATTATTTAATTTGTATTGTAGTATTTAATGATGTTGCTGGAGAAATATGAATAATTGGATTTGAAGGACTAGGTGAAATGTTTTCTTTATATTTAAAAATTAATAAAAATTTACATTTTGATGATGATTGAGTTTTCTTTTGGGATAAGATGTTCCAATCCAAAGGTGAGTGACACAATCTTCGATTATTATTTGTTTGATATTTTAAATGAAAACTTAATAGATGAATTAATTGGATTAAATCTTATTAAATTATTTTACATATCATATTAAGAATTCAAGTGTAGTCCAATATCAATTTTTTTAGACACAACGTTGCACTGAGAGGGGGGTGAATCAGTGCAAAGGCAATTTAATTCATTTTTCTACTTTTATTAAACAACCATAGATTCATCAATGCATTATCCTTGCAATTACATCATCATTGTATAAAAATCCATCACTAATCATCAAAAGCATCTAAATCATTGAGTCATAACAAGAATCACAACACACAAGAACACAAGACAATTTAAGCTTTGTAATCCTTTTGTATTTGGTTGGACCGGATACAACCGTTAGGGTTAATCAGCACCAACTGATACAATGAGCACCAACTCATCATCTAGGACCTAGCCTAGTTTTTCTACAATGAGCACCAACTCATCATCTAGGACCCAACCTAGTTTTTCTTAGACCCAGCCAAGAAAGATTTGAGGTATCCTAACCTTAGATGCAAGACTAGCTTGTATTTACAATATACATACTCAGCATACTCATATCATAATTAACTATCATATCCCACCAGCACTTGTCTCTACTTCAGCACTTCTTTAAGAAGCATTCATCAGCACTTCTTCATACAGTCATATCAACTCTTCAACAACTTTTCTCTGTCTTGTCAAGCTCATTGCTGCATACAATCAACAAATCTATCTAGGAGATTATCTTCAGCATATTAGCTTCTATCCGTTAGCATTCTACTATTCATTAGAATTTCGTAGCCCCGGAGATATGATCAAATTATCCTCAACATTCTTATCCATCAACATATCTCCCACCTCATCAAAATCTTCATTAGAGTAACATGTTCAAGCTGTTGACAAAATCAAATTGTCAACATTCTGTCCATATGCCAATGTCTTTACCAAGCATCTTGTTTTCATCTCATTCAACCTAGAAACAATAGATAAATGACAAAAGGATATTTTCAACTTGCAAGTGAGGTTGCTGCTTCTGTGTTGTACCCACTGAACTGTCCCAAAGTTAAAGCTCACTGAACCATGTGAATTTCTCCATCAGTACAAATCAGCATGTCATTCCAGCATATTCATCATGGAGTTGTTCATATGTCCTGACTGTCCTCTTGAACCATGCAAATTTCTCCTACTAAACCATGCAAGCTCCACATCACCAAGATTCACTCCTCTCCCATATCCAAACAACGAAATGATCTTTTGTTTATATATTGAATTTGTCCACAATAGAAGGAGGCCGACATAATTGATTTCCATTCTTTATTCCATCAAATTAGTATTACAATTAAATCATTTAATTCATGATAGAGTCGACTTAAAAAATTAGAGCAAATATTTTATGCAATTCATGGAGGCCGACAGTATTCATCTAATTAAATAATGTTTTTTTTAATGCCTCCATACATGACTGTAATGCCCAGTTGGAGAAGCCCGGAGTGTCCTTCATTTACATGCCCACATTGGTTAGATGGCGTGCCCTCATGGGGGTTTAACCTTTCAGCAAGTGAGCCTGCCCAGTCCATCTTTAGGATGCCTGTAGGTGCGTTTTAACCCTTCAACAACATGAGCCCATATGCATGCTTGTTGTTCCTTGTATGAGGGTATGCCTACAGCCGGTCTTAACACATGCGTCATACCCACAATGCATTATTCAAGATGGCCGCAGCATCAAAGATGCCCGTGGCTTGTGTATTTTTCCACTTCATTTCTATGTCATACCCATAGTGATTTCCTATTTTTCCACTTCATTTATGCCATGATTCAATATTTGCCATCTATTCTTCATCTTTTTGTCAATTTCCAAATCACTTTCCATGGTGTCCATCCATGCCCAGTCATTGTCATTTCACCATCTCCTTATCTAGGGTAATAGACCCAATTCCAAATGACCACAGTATGGGTCATTTGGCTTATGAGGTGCGCAAAATCCCATCACCTTGTCTTTTGTCTTCTCCAAGTCATGTGCCAATCATCAATGCTTGTTTGTCCATATTATTATTCATGCTTGTGTTCCATGTCATTATCCTTGTCCACTAAATCTATCATGTTATCCTACTTCAATTCATTGTTTGTCCTCCAGCTTCTTTGTCATTAATGTTGCCATCAATGACAACTATATTCATCATTCTCCCCCTTTGTCATTGATGGAAACCACCCAACTTCTTCTTCTCTCCCTTTGACATTAATGACAAAGGGTTGAACAACCATTAAAGGATTCGCAATGCCCCAAAACAAATGTTTGCTTGAATACTTCTTGAAATCATGTTGAACTGCCTATTCATCCTTTGATCTAGCTCCCCCTTAACAAATACGCAGGCTATCCTACTCAAATCTTGATCAATAGGTCAATTCAACTTTGTCCAACTTGTCTTGTCATGTCTTAAAAGGAGAAGTGTATATAGCTATTGAAAACTTCACTTGTATTTCAAAATTTGTCAAGTCACTTTTGGTCAAATTAATACATTCACAGTTCAGAAAAAAACAGACTTGTTATTACTTGCCAAACCAACATTTCCACTATCAACTATCAAGATCATGAGACCTCTCATATGCTACTAGCTGATTTGCTGCTATCCTTTGGGTGCAAGGATGTAATAAGTATATTACTTCAAATGCTCTTATTTTGGAATGTAGTGTCAAGTCTTCTCATAAATCGAATTCTGAGAAGATCACATACTTGATGTCTGTCTTTTTAGCTATGAAAGACTTCAAGTAAAGTTGCTTTTTGACTGAGATTACAGAGATCTTACATAATATTTTCACAAGTTAACATCGTCAACTGGCTAGGGGATTCATCAATCACTTTTTTCTTCCATCTTTGAAAATTACGGCTTTAATTGCCTTAGGCATCCTGAGTCATCCTTATTTGATCTGCAATAGAACCACGAATTTCCTGATTTTCATGTCATCCTTCTTATCCTTTGCTATTATTATCGACCAACTTTGATAGTGAAGCACTGAACCTGCATTAGTCAAGATGCATCAGTAAAAGAAAAAACCAATCCAGTCTTGCAACTGATCAACCAATCTCCTCCTATCATACTCTTCATATTTGAACAATGTTGATGTTGTAGTTTCACTTCTGAACTCTATTGTCTTGACTTCATCAGTACTGTCTGTAGTACTTTCTTTGTTTACTAGCTTGTAAGTCTGCATCTTCATGTTTTTAATAAACACACTCCCCCTATCAAATAGGCTACTGAAGGTGATTCTCCATCACTTGCTAACTTCAATTTTTCCATAACTGAACAAACTCGCCCTATCTGATATGCTACTTGACACTTCTTGTCAAATCAAGCTGAAAGGAATTTTCTTCACCAATTCTTTTGCTAAAAGTTACATAATCTGAACTTGCCCAATTCAACCTTACCAAAACAAGTATAATTCTGTTATGTCAGTCTGATCTACTTACTTGTTAAATCACTTCTATATCGTATTATGGTATAAGATCTCACACTCAACCCAAGAAAAAATTCAGACTGTGTTTATATGTTGTAGATGATCTCAAAACAGTGTCAAACTCAGGACTGTTTTGTGTTCAAAATATATCATCAGTAAGAGCTCAGTTCTTTCATCAAACTCAGTACTGGTGTTATGTGGCAGACCTCAGCAATTATCAAATTTGTAAACCCTAGACTAGTCCAAAAACAATCATCTGTTGTAGCAGCCTTTTTATGTTGTAAGTTCATACTGAATTTTGAACTGCCTTTCCGGAGATATAATACTTTGAACACTGTCAAGTCAAAGATATCAAAGATGTCTGTATATCATCAATCAACTCATCCAATCATCAATAACATGTCATTATCATCAAGAGGTAAGCATCTTGGTTTGTATCATCAAATGTACATCATCACAAGATTGACATCTTTGCATCAAGATCTTCAAGGTTTGTTGTGTCTGAATCTATTTCATCTTCTATAGCATGCATACTTCAAACTTTATACCAATTGTCAATGTCAACACTCTGATCTTAGGACCTATTTGGAGAGATCTTTACATGCCATTGAGTTCATCCCCAAAATTATGAACTCAATGTTTGATCAAGGTATTTAAAAGACCTCAAATTTGGCTTGTGACATGGCAGCCATTATCTTCTTTTCGTGCATTGATCCTTATTTTTCTTCACCCATACTTTCTTCTTGATCTCAGTCTTTTCATAACTTGTTCCATCTTCTTCATTTTCTTTTCTTGGTGAGTTGTATTTTAATCTCCTCATGAATGGTCTTCTTGGACTTGCACAAACTTGGGCTTTATGCCCAACACCTCCACACGTGAAGCATCTTATTATATGACAATTTCCAGCCACATGTCCAAGATAATTGTATGTCCAACATCTCACTTTTTCATTAGGGCTTCCAGCCCTTCTTCTTTCATGGGATCTACAATTCAAAGCATTATGACCATAATTAGAACAAGAAAAGCAATATCCATCAAAACTATTTTCATACCTTGATGTTTGGCTTGGAGTTGTCTTTGTTCTTCCAAATGAATTGCTTTGATGAGTGAGAGCGGCTTCATGAGTCATTAGTGATCTTCCAACTTCTTTGTTGTCATGTGTAGGTACATGGGATGAATCCTTGGTCATTGATGGACTATTTTTTGGATTCTTTGGAGACCACTTGTCTTCTTCTAGATTGTCTTCTACCTTTTTATACCCAAGGCCATTTTTTTCATGGGGAGACCTTTGGAAATCCAATAATTTATCCAACATGATGGAGCTGTTGTTGAACTTATCATGATAGTTTGATTTTTCAATTTTCTTGTTGAGTCCAACAAATTCCATCTCAAGCTCATCATTATTCTTCTCCTTTTCATCTAACTGATTTTTCAAGACTTCTTCAATTCTCTTGTACTCATCCAACTGAACTTTCAAGTCAAGATTAGCCCATCTTGCCTCTTCAAGTTCTCTAGGATCCACATTAGTCTTTTCTTGTTCATTTCCTAGTTCATCCTTCAAACTTTTCACCTCAAGTTTTTTATCTTCTAACTCACTTTGCAAGTCTTTGTCCTTGACCTTCAAGCTCATGAACATAGCTTTTGTCTCCTCTTGGTATTTTTCAAATGCTCCCATAATCTTCTTCTTAAGCCTTATATTGGATTTGACATCCTTATCCAATAGAGTTTTTGCAAATACCTATTTGAGTCTTGACAACTCATCTTCTTCAACCTTAACTAGAGCAACTTCATTATTTTCAGAGTTATTGCAAATGGAAGAGTTCTTACCTTCACTAGTGCTTGATGCTTGAGCCTTATTCTCTTCATGATTTTCATCTTCTGATATCTTGACTCCCTTTTCTTTGTCAATATTTTGAGCCTTCCTTTTGTTCTCACCTTCAAGAGTACTCCAAATATCTTTGGTTGAAGTGTACTTTCCAAGATTCAACCTTTCCTACTCCAATTGAGGAAAGCTCCTCATGATAAACCTTAGTGCCTTTTCATTGCTTTCTTGTGGGTTCTTAGTTGTTTCCCCTTCAACTGATTTCCAGATGTCAACCCCTTGTCCCTGTAAGTAATTCTTCATTTTGAAGCTCTAGAATTCACAACTTGATTCATAGAATAATGGAAGAATTTCCTCCATGGATTTCCTTCACTTATGTCTACTAATTTCCTTCAAGCTTGTTAGGATTTTGCAGAAGGCCTGCTTTGATACCAACTGTCACACACAATGTTGCACTGAGAAAGCGAGGGGGGGGTGAATCAGTGCAAAGGAAATTTAATTCCTTTTTCTACTTTTATTAAACAACCATAGATTCATCAATGCATTATCCTTGCAATTACATCATCATTGTATAAACATCCATCACTAATCATCAAAAACATATAAATCATTGAGTCATAACAAGAATCACAACACACAATAACACAAGACAATTTAAGCTTTGTAATATTTTTGTATTTGGTTGGACCTGCTACAACTGTTATGGTTAATCAACACCAACTGATACAATGAGCACCAACTCATCATCTAGGACCCAGCCTATTTTTTCTTAGACCTAACCAAGAAATATTTGAGGTATCCTAACCTCAGATGCAAGACTAGCTTGTATTTACAAAATACATACTCAACATACTCATATCATAATTCACTATCATATACCACCAGCACTTGTCTCTACTTCAACACTTCTTCAAGAAGCATTCATAAACACTTCTTCATACAGTCATATCGATTCTTCAACAACTTGTCTCTGTCTTGTCAAGCTCACTTTTGCATACAATCAACAAATCTATCCAGGAGATTTTCTTCAACATATGAGCTTCTATACATTAGCATTCTGTTGTTCATTAGAATTTTGTATCCCTAGAGATATCATCAAACTGTCCTCAACATTCTAATCGATCAACATGTCTTCCACCTCATAAAAATATTCATTACACTAACATGTTCAAACTATTGACAAAATCAGATTGTCAACATTCTGTCCATATGCCAATGTCTTTACCAAGAATCTTGTCTTCATCTCAGTCAACCTAGAAACAATAGATAAATGAAAAAAGGATATTTTCAACTCTTAGTTGCTGTTGCTACTCCTGTGTTGTACCCATCGAACTGTCCCAAAGTTAAATCTCACTGAACCATGTGAATTTATCCATTAGTACAAATCAACATGTCATTCCAGCATATTCATCATGGAGTTGTTCATATGTCTTGACTGTCCTCCTGAGCCATGCAAATTTCTCCTACCAAACCATGCGAGCTCCACACCACCAAGATTCACGCCTTTCCCATATCCAAAGAAACGAAGTGATCTTTGGTTTATATAATGAATTTGTCCACAATAGAAGGAGGCCGACATCATTGATTTTCATTCTTTATTCCATCAAATTAGTATTACAATTAAATCATTTAATTCATGATAGAGTTGACTTCAAAAATTATAGAAAATATTTTATGCAATTCATGGAGGCCGACAATCTTCATCTAATTAAATATTGTTTTTTTTAATGCCTCCATACATGCCTATAATTCCCAGCTAGAGAATCCCAGAATGTCCTTCATTTACATGCCCACATTGGTTAGATGACGTGCCCTCATCGGGGTTTAACCTTTCAGCAAGTGAGCCTGCGTTGTCTATCTCCAAGATGCTTGTAGGTGGGTTTTAACCCTTCAGCAACACGAGCCCGTATGCATGCTCGTTGTTCCTTGTATGAGGGTATGCCCACAGCCAATGTTAAAACATGCCTCATACCTCCAGTGCATTATTCAAGATGGCCACAACATCAAAGATGCCCGTGGATTGTGTCTTTTCATCATGCCCAGAGTGATTTACTATTCGTCCACTTCATTTCTTCCATGAGTCAATCTTTGCCATGTGTTCTTCATCTTTTTGGCAATTGCCAAATCACTTGCCATGCTGTCCATCGATTCCCAGTCATTGTCATTTCACCATCTCCTTATCTAGGGTATTATACCCAATTCGAAATGACTATAGTATGGGTCATTTGGCTTATGAGGTGTGCAAAATCCCATCACCTTGTATTATGTCTTCCCCAATTCATGTGCCAATCAACAATGCTTGTTTGTCCAAATTATTGTTCATGCATGTGTTCCATTTCATTATCCTTGTCCACTCCATATACCATGTCATCCTACTTCAATTCCTTGTTTGTCCTCAAGCTTCTTTGTCAATAATGTTTCCATCAATGACAACTATATTCATCAAAGGTTTAGTATATGAGCGGGAGAAAATTATAGATGAGCTGTCAATAAAAATATCAACCCTCAAAATGCAAAATATAACAATTAGCTCTACTATTGTTGTTAAAACAACAACCACATATACACAAAGAGAAGTGCATCCTCCTTCATAGATAGATCGTGTTGAGGTGTGTTTACTGTCTTAAACAATCACCAAAATATTTAATTATCGACCAGGGTTGGTAATCTTAGAGTTGTGGCACAGTATATGCTGAGGTAGAATGGGGCCTAAAGTTTTGGCTTGGCAGGACTTAGAAATGTGTAATAAAGAAAAGATCCAAAGATCTTTCAAAATGAAAAACCGAGTCAAACTTCAGAAATACAACAAATGAACTAATTAAACCTAACTAAACTAATAGATTAGAATAGTATTAAGCTATACTACTATACTATGGATAATAACCGAAATATATAAAAACAACGATATTATGTTGGGAAGCAAGACTGAATAGAAAACACAACTACTTTGATGAAGTTGAAAACTACTGATTAAAAACTCTGAAGAAACAATCGTAAATGAGTTCAGAAACCTATCTATTAGATAATTCAACTGACAACTAATTATGAAACAAAGAACTATATCAACTCAAAGCAAAGCTACATACTACTTAGTGAATTCAACAACTATTCATGCATTCAATTCATAATTCAAGACTAAACTAAACTACCTAATTGCATTCTCCTTGGGGATTCTAAGGAAGTGTATCAAATGTAATAGGGATGGGAGTGAATGTATCAAAGTGACTTTCAAAAGTGGCAAGGAAACAAAATGGAAACAAATCTAGTTTAACTTCTACAAATAAGTGCAAACTAAAGATTGTCCAACTACAATTAACTTTAAACATTATGTCCTATCTTCTATCCATAAGCAAATGAATTGGAACTGATGAAATCTAGAAGCAAGTAGAAAACTTAATAAAGATATTTACTTGAACTAAATTTGATTTGGAAGCAAGTAGAAAACTTGATAAAGATATCTTATATAGAAGCAAGTGGAAAACTCGATAAAGATATTTATTTATGAACCAAACCCTATTTCATGAACATCTTAATTAACTATATGAATGGGCGAAATAATTCAAGACTGAGATAACTTGGAGAATGAAATTGCTAAACCTAATCTGATATTAATCTTAACAACATATGATAACTACATTAAGAATGAAACTGATAAATTCTGTAATAGTAAAGCATTAATGAATTAGATATAAAAGAAACATAATCTGTAAAGCAACTAAAGCAAAGTTAAGGGAAAATAGAATGAAAACTAAGGATGATGATGAAACTTAATTAAACCTCTAAGGAGTGGAAAACAAGATTTTAATTACATCTAAGACTACTAATTAATTGCAAGGAATATTGCAGTTTGAAGAACTAAGAAAACTAGATTAGAAATAAGCATAAAAACAATGCAGAAAGTATTAAGGTCCGAATGACGGTTCCGATGACTATCAGAATGACAATCTGAATGACAGTTTGGATGGAGGAAAATGATTTAAACTAAGGAAAGACGCGATTTGGATGATCTTAATGTCAGCTGACTGGTGCATATGAACCTATAGTGCAAGGAAGCAATGAATAGAGTGTTTAGGAGATAAGATAACAAGAAGTAACCTATTCTAAACCATTTCTAAGGAATGAACTATTTCTATGACATAAGAAAACAAAACTGGAATAAATAAAGCTAACCTATAGCTACAGGAAAGAAACTAACAGAACTAATTCTAACTACGGTTGAACTTGGAATGTTAAGATAACTAAACTCTAGGCATTTGTAAATAACAGCACTAAAAGCAAACGAAGCAAACTAAATTTAAGCAAACTAAGCGTGACTGGTCACTAATTACGTTATGGAAATATCATTAATATGAACAAAATAAGATATACATATCATAAAACAGAGGGATCATTTATATAAGTGGAAAAACAACATATATATTACAAGACAACGATATCATATACAAAATAAATACATGAATTAAATAAATACACAACTTATTTGCAGAAGACAAAGACAAATTATATACATAAACGGAAGACCACTGGTTGATGAGGGGCCCTTCTCAGCAATCAGAGGCCACGTCTTAATCAATAAATCACCACGCATGCTACTGAGCTTTCATAAAACTAGAACATAGGTATATTAAATAAAAATAGAGTTACAGCGTTTCTGCGTCTACTTACAGTTGAAAGACTAAAACAAACTAAGAGAGTCACTCACCTCGATCATGAAGACGTCTATATATACAGAATTACAAATGGAAGAGCAAGTCGACCCTTTAGTGGTCGACTGCTCCAATAATAGGAAGTCTTAATGCTAGAAAACGACTCTACTTAACAACTCACGACATCACATGGCCAAGGAATGGCCCCATAATTGTTTACGAGAATGCATAGAGCATCTACCAGGTTCCACAGCATTGGTTTCATTCACGCGGTCATTGAGATGTTGATCCTCTTTTGACATGGGAAAAGAGAGATGTGCTGCCGAGCTGATCATGCAGGAGAGGAAATCTTCCAGAACACCAACTCACGGACCATAAGGGCCACATTCTAAACAGAACCCACGTGACAGTTTGCTTTCTAACAGCCCCTGAGAATATCTCAACTGACGATCTCACGGGTTGAATGAAGGTATGAACAAACGGATGAATGCGGCTAATCATTTGAAACGTGAATACACGTCTGAATGGATGTTCGTTTGAGAGCCATAACCTATAGAATGAAATATATTTGCCAAGCAAGCCAAGAAATATCCAATAAACATCAATAAATCACAATATGACGATTTTTAGCCAAAATTCATGTGATGTGTGAATATATGCATACCTGATCTGATGGATGGTCTGAATGGTGGAAAGAATATCTTATCATAGAAAAATAGTGAAAATAACTCCAATCAGAGTGTGTTTCATTGTCAAAAGTGGTGACAAAATGGACACCAACTTTCCCCCAAACCGGAGATATGCCAGGTCCCACTGATCAAAAAGAAGAGAAATTCGGGAAGAAGGCTAAGCTGCGGTATCAGTTTCCTTCGACTTGGAAGAGGAAGTGGATTTAGTTCTCATCTTTTGGAACAAGTCCTTCAAAGCATCATGCTTCAACCAAAGGGAAAGGTTGGAGGTTGTCTTGGCTTCATTTAAATCTTCCACACACTTCACCTAAAAACGTAGAGATGATCTCAACATACTTCTCATTCTAGATTCTCAACTCTGCTATGTATTTGGCTAATCTATCCACAGTTTGATGGAGTGGAGCAGATGCTTCTAAAAGAGATGCATTGTCCTTTTGAGGGCTTGATCCCCTTAGAGATGTTTTGGGATCAACAGATGTAATGTGTGCCTTGGGGGCCTTATCTTCAATATGTGCAGAGCTAGGTTCCAAGACAGGGTCTTCAGGTAAACTGGTTGATAAATTGGCTAAATCAAGGATAGGTGATTCAAAGAAGGGGTCATTTGCTTGGTCGTTAAGGTTGTTCGAATGCATTGACTAAATGACTGACTGATTGATGGACTGGACGATGGTCTGGTCAATGGACTGGTCATGATCATCCCTTCTTTATTTTGTGGGTATGGGTGAAAAGAATGGGAGTTCCGTGGTTGTGTCCTCATGGACATGCTCAGGAGATGATGAATGAACATGGTGTATTTCTCCCAAGGCACCCTCACTAAATCTTACAGACTTGGCAACCTTTTCTTCTTGGGAAGAGTTATGATTTGGCTCACTAGCACAGGTTAGGAAACGATGAAGTTTATGAGAGGTAGGGAATTTGACCATAGGCTTCTTTTCTAGATGAGGGTTCAAGAATTCAAAGGGTTCTTTTGTATAAGCTTCCAGAGGGGTTAATGGTATTCTTCTTAACCTGGCTTGACATTTTCTCTAAAATTTTCAGAAAATAGAAGGGGAAATTGAGAGCCTAATCTTTAAAAAAATGTGTCAGTAACCTAAGATGGCAAGCTTTGAAAATGGTGTACTTACCTTCATAGGTAATCAAATGGATAATGATAGTCAGTGGCTCGAGGTATTTAGGATTAACCCATTCCCTGTGGAACCCTTTGGTGCCAGCAACATGTTGATATTCTTCCTTAAGAGAAAACCCCAGCTTCGTCCATGGAAGAAATAGATGTTTGTGCCAATGGACTCCTTCCCTAGGCATTTTCATGGCCGATGCAATGGATTCTTCCATCACTGGAAAGGTGAGATGGCCGATCCTGGATGTCTTACCATAAAATCCCTTAGAAAAAAATAGTGAAATCTCGGCATCATGGACGTCAAGAAGGTGAAGAAATGGACCCCATCCGGGTTGCAAAAATACTTCACGATATGCCTTAAATTCGGGAATGCGGAGGAGGTCCTGGTAACTACCGGGATCATAACGGATTGACATATTGAACAGAGCTTGAAGCATGCGGATGTATAGAGAATATGCATGAGATTGCAGGGGATGGAGCTTGATAGGTTCAGGGTGGATGGAAAATGAGCAAGATGAAGCAAAACTTACGCAAGGCTCAGTATAAATTGAGATCCGTTTGAACGGCCGGATGATCATGGGGATAGATTTGGCACATTCAAATGATACGCTATCATTCAGTTACCTTGAGTAGTGTGCCATCATGGAACTACGTGAGTTAGTGAATCCGCATAGCTATGATATGTTCAACCATGTCCAAAGTGAAACTTTGGATAGGTTGAACGTAATCCTCATTATGAAATTATAGACACAAATTACACCTAAAAATCATGATGACTTAATAAATGAAACGATATATCGCACAATATAATTTAATGGAGGATTAAAATTTTATGATAGCCATGTGATGGTTAATCACTTCATCTGATGAGATGAAATGAGTATGCCAAGATGGCATCGAATTTGATCCTTGACATGATTAGTTGATTAGATATATCAGTAAAAATCAAAATTTTAAATATCTTAGCACACTTATTAATATAATTACAAGCTAAGGTTTCCTTCGGCACTTCATTCAGATCGTTATTCATTTTGTTGATTCGTCACCTCATTCAGATCATCACTCGACCCTTCATTCAACCCTTCATATAGACCTTTGTACAAAAATGTGCTTTCATGGATCTGACTGCTGCTGATTATGCAGATAATTTTTATGGGACTTGTCAGCACACAAGAGATGTTGTAAATGTACTTTTATGGAACTTTAGTCGCACTGTTATTTATTTGGCATTGATCAGAACAATATTCCTTCTACTTTTTGTATTATCCTAAAACACCTATCATTTTATCAGAGATAAATAAACTTTTTCATAAATATTCAGAAAGTAAAAATAATTATGATCCTCCCCCAAACCAAAAATATGGTGTGTCCTCAAGCCATCAAAGAAAATTGATTAATATTCAAATATTTTCAATTAATGGTTTAGGAAGTAACTTCTAAAATTCTATGATAATCATCGTAAGAAAATGAAATATTAACTAATAAATGTAGATGATTCAGATATGTACATTCATCTAAAAGAATACAATAGTGCTTAAGAAGACCATACGAAAAATGATAGTATAATGGATGCAAAAAATGCCATAGGAAAGCTAGTCATCCATGACTCATTTGAAAGATCTCTTGTCATCCAAAGAATATAGATAAAGTTCACCCTAGAGTTTGTAAGATTTCTATAGTTATGGGTCCCATTTCTAGGATAATCATACCCTAGGTATTGTTTGAATTAGATGACAGGGCCCAAGTCCAACTTACAACCATTCTCTAACGCCAGTATAAATAATTGTCCTAAACATGTGTTTGTATACTTAGGTTTTTTATGAGCCATGTGCATAGAAATGCATTAACCAAATCTATTTTACTCGATATTTCCCTGTTTCTAGTAGGCCTGTTCAGTACCCCGACGGGTTTATCTTGGTACCATGCAAGCATATCGCCGCTATCAGCGAGCCTGTTCAGTACCCTGATGGGTTTACTTGCATTTACCGAGATTCCTTGTTTAAGATTTTACTTAGCATGGACCCGCTGCTAGCGATCCTATTCAGTACCCCGATGGGTTTGCTTCATATAATGATATTTTTAGTAAGGAAGCAGGTTGGCACTAGAGTGTGCTAAGCTTTTTAAGCACATAATTCAAATTTTAGAGTGAACCTTATGAGTAACTTTATTTATAATAGCTTGGATTATAGATCATGTCAAAAGATAATAACCTAAAGTTGTTCTTTGACCTCTCAGTACATCCTCTTCATAAAAGATCAGTAATGTTCCCCACAAAATAGAAATATCACTCACTTGTGAGCTACCTTTTAAAATTGCTTAAGAGATAGGTTTTGATAATGAGTCTAGGATGAACTAGTAGTCCACAGGTGTAAGAGAGAACTTTTGGAAGTCATGACGATAGGCCTTAAGAAATTGTTCTAATGATAAATTATAAATGTACACATCTGAATCAAATACCATATACAGAATCATAAAAGAAAGTGGTTAAAAATGATGTAAAGAACACTTTAACCTTTCACTATAAATTTTCAATTTTCAACAATAATTGAAAGACAAGGAGAATTATAAGAATTTCTTTTAGAGCACTTCCCGTTTGAGATAATATTGTATGAGATGATTATAAAAATAAGGTTCTTGTAATCAAATTGCAAAACCACTTGTTAGATGATTCAAATTTATTCAAAACAAATACATATGTACAAAGAAAAAGTCATATGAAATTTAGGAAAAAGGGAAAAGAGTCTTCCTATTTTAATTGAAAAAATTTCATAGCTACTCATGAGAGTGAATTTCCTGTATAGATGCAATCAACTATCAGAAATGACTCTTATTATTGAAAAACAAAAATATAATTACATATATACAAATGAAGATAACCCAAAATAATTCAAGAACTAGGAGAAGGAGGAATGACTTCCTCTTCTACCAGCGCCATCTCCTCCTGTTGTAAGGTATTCTGCACAAAATCTTGTTTATACATTGGTTGACGATAAAGTCTAAGTCTATGTCCATTTACAACAAAGGAAATTTGTGAATCATCAATTGTCTTAATTTTAACAGATCCATTATCAAATATTGTAACAATTTTATATGAACCCATCCAACGAGTACTTAATTTATCTTTAAAGTTTTTGTACCTTGAATCAAAAAGCAATGCCCAGTCTCCATTTTTGAATTGTTTTTGTTTAATGTATCTATCATGCCACTTTTTGCGCTGATTTTGAATTAAAATTGTGCGTTGAATAGCATCTTGCCTAATCTCATCTAATTCATTTACTTGCAGGATTTGTTGTCTCTGTGCTTCTTCTAGATTCATCCCTAATTGTGAGGCCATGCAAAAGGTTTTGACTTGAAATTAAATAGGTAGAAGAACTTGTTTACCATAAACAATTTCATAAGGTGTGTGGCCAGTGGTGTTCCTCCAAGTTATTCTATAAGTCCACAAGGCTTCTGGGAGCCTATCTGCTCAGTCTTTGTGGTGTAACTAGATAGCCTTAGTCGGGATGGATTCTAATACTTTGTTGGTGGAATCTACCTGAACATTGGGTTGCGAGTGATATGCTAAAGATTTACAATGTCTAATACCATATTTTTCAGTAAGTTGTTTCATCAACTTGGAGGTAAACTAAGATCCTTGATCAGTTACAATATCCCTAGGTACACTAAATTGGGTAAATATTTCTTCATATATAAATTCCACCACATATGTTTCCATGGCTTGGAATAAATCTTTGGCTTCTACCCACTTGGTGACATAATCTGTACAGACTAGAATGTACTTCTTCTTGCGAGACACAGGGGAAATCGGCCCAACAAAATATAGAACCCATTTCTCAAAAGGCTCAATCATAACTTGGGTTTGTAAAAGAATCTCATCGGATGGTGTAGGTCTACCCATTCTTTGGCAACTGTCACACCCCTTGACATACTTGGAAGCATCTTAGTAAATGCTTGGCTAGTAATATCCAGAGTGCAACACTTTGTATGTTGTTCTCTTGTTAGAAAAATCCCCATCGCAAGGTCTACCATGACATGCATGAAGGATCTCTACCATCTCATCCTCTCATACACAACGTCTAATAATGAGATCAAGACCAGTAAGAAAAATATCGTTGTCCACCAAAGAATAATTAGAACTTTGAACTATGATCCTATGTTTCGAACAGACACAATGAACAAATGTACATTTGGGAAGCTATCATCGATAGGACTAGCATTATTCGTCAGTTTGAATTTGAGAGTGAAAATATGCTACCATATTCTCTCGACCAGAATGATCAACAATGGTGATGTTAAATTCTTATAACAAAAGAAGCCACCGAGTCACTCTTCCATTGGTGATATGTTTATTCATTAAAAATCTAATAGCATAGTGGTCAGTGTGTATAAAAATCTCATATCCTATGATATAATGATGAAACTTGTTGATGGCATAGACTACTGCTAGAAACGATTTTTCAGTAACAGTGTATTTCGATTCTGCAAGAGTCAAATTTTTACTAGCAAAGTAAATGGCATGAGATGTTTGTCCCTCTTTTTGACCTAAGAATGCCCCTATAGCTATGTCAAAAGCATCAGTGGATATATGGAAGGGAAGGGACCAATTAGGGCCCCTGAGTATTGGTGCTATTGATAACTTTGCCTTCAAAGTTTCAAAGGCATGTTGGCATGGTTCAGTCCATTGGCATTCTGTGTTTTTCATGAGTATCTTGAACATAGGTGCGGCTATCTTAGTGAAATTTTCAATAAAACTTCTATAATAGCTTGTGTGGCCAAGAAAACTTTTTACTTCCTTCAGAGTTTTTGGAGGAGGAAGATTAACAATTATTTCTATCTTGGTAGGATCCACCTTAATACCTTGAAGAGAGACATGATGTCCCAACATTCTATTTCAGGAAGAGTATTTTTCTTTTTAGGAGGATAATTATCAGCTATGTGGAAGTCCAATTTTGTAGGTCCTATAGTTGTTATCTCAATCTATGAGATGACTATGTTCATAGAATTCTAAAAAATAGCATCTACTTGTGCAGGATCAACAAAATCTACTAAGTTTGGACCACCTACTATTGAAGAAGTAGTGTCTTTGGGGTTTTCAACTAATGGAGGGTTGAGAGATTTTGAAGTGTTATCCTTTTGAATTTCTTCTTGTATAGATTCAGTCTCAATATGAGCTTGAGGTTCTTCTAGTGGAATTCCTTTATTAACAAACTGTTCTGATGTCCCTATGGTTTCCCCTAATTGATTTCCAAAAAGCATTTCCTTTGCTTCCCAAGTAGGACTATCCCCTTTAGGTGTATTCTGATGCCTTTCTGTTGAATTAGTATTCGGGGTGGCACGCCCCCCATATAGGTTAGTAGGAATTTTAGTAGGAGGGATAGTTTTAATAAATCTACCCTTTGAGTCTCTAGACCTATTCATGAAAAGAAACTATAACTAAAATAAATTCTAATTTCATTACTACTATGCTGGGTTTTGGGGATGCCTATTATAATAGATGCGCAGGTTCTTACCTCTCGTCTTACCACTCACTCGCCACCATCCTATTAATGAATTTCAAAGAGGAGAATTCAAATCTATAACCAAGTTTCAAAAGAGAGTTTTACCTATCTACAACTGAGTTCTACCTATCTACAACTCACCGGCAACGGCGCCAAAATGTTGAGGTGTGTTTATTGTCTTAAAGAATCACCAAAATATTTAATTATTGACCAGGGTTGATAATCTTAGAGCTGTGGCATAGTATATGTTGAGGTAGAATGGGGCCTAAAGTTTCGGCTCACTAGACCTTAGAAATGTTTAATAAAGAAAAGATTGAAAGATCTTTCAAAATGAAAAATCGAGTCAAACTTCAGAAGTACAACAAACGAACTAATTAAACCTTACTAAACCAACAGACCATAATAGTATTAAGCTATACTACTCTACTCTATGGATAATAACTGAAAGATATAAAAACAACGATATTATTTTACGAAGCAAGACTGAATAAAAAACAAAACTACTTTGATCAAGTTGAAAACTACTAATTAAAAACTCTAAAGAAACAATTGTAAATGAGTTCAGAAACCTATCTATGAGATAATTCAACTGACAAATAATTATGAAACAAAGAACTATATCAACTCAAAGCAAAGCTACATACTACTTAGTGAATTCAACAACTATTCATGCATTCAATTCATAATTCAAGACTACACTAAACTACCTATTTCCATTCTCCTTTGGGATTCTGAGGAAGTGTATCAAATCTAATAGGGATGCAAGAGAATGTATCAAAGTGACTTTCAAACGTGACAAGGAAAAAAATGGAAACAAATCTAGTTTAACTTCTACAAATACGTGTAAAATAAAGATTGTCCAACTACAATTAACTTTAAACGTTATGTCTTATCTTCTATCCATAAGCAAATGAATTGGAACTGATGAAATCTAGAAGCAAGTAGAAAACTTAATAAAGATATTTACTTGAACTGAATTTGATTTGGAAGCAAGTAGAAAACTTGATAAATAAATCTTATATAGAAGCAAGTAGAAAACCTGATAAAGATATTTATTTATGAACCAAACCCTATTATGAACATCTTCATTAACTGTATGAATGGGAGAAATAATTCAAGACTGAGATAACTTGGAGAATGAAATTGCTAAACCTAATATGATATTAATCTTAATGACATATGATAAAATACATTAAGAATGAAACTGACAAATTCTTTAACAGTAAATCATTAATGAATCAGATATAAAAGAAACATAATCTGTAAAGCAACTAAATAAAAGTTAAGGGATAATATAATGAAAACTAAGGAATATGATGAAACTTAATTAAAACTCTAAGCAGTGGAAAACAAGATCTTAATTACATCTAAGACTGCTAATTAATTGCAAGGAATATTACAGTTTGAAGACCTAAGAAAAATGGATTCTAAACAAGCATAAAAACAATGCAGAAAGTATTAAGGTCCGAATGACGATTTAGATTTCTATTCGAATGATAGTCCGGATGGAGGAAAACGATTTAAACTAAGGAAAGAAGTGGTTTGAATTATCTTAACATCAACTGACTCGTGCATATGAACCTACAGTTCAAGGAAGCAATGAATAGAGCGTTTAGGAGCTAAGATAACAAGAAGTAACCTATTATAAACCATTGTCTAAGGAATGAACTATCTCTATGACATAAGAAAAAAAAACTAGAATAAATAAGACTAACCTACAGCTACAGGAAAGAAACTGACAGAACTAATTCTAACTATGACTGAACTTGGAATGTTAAGCTAACTAAACTCTAGGTATTTTTAAATAACAAGACTAAAAGTAAACTAAGCAAACTAAACAAATTCAACAAACTAAGCAAACTATATTTAAGCAAACTAAGTGTGATCGGTCACTAATTACATTATGGAAATACCATTAATATGAACAAAAAAATAAGATATACATATCATAAAACGGAGGTATCATTTATATAAGTGGAAAACAACATATATATCACAAGACAACGACATCATATACAGAATAAATACATGAATTAAACAAATACACAACTTATTTACAGAAGACAAAGACAAATTATTTACGTAGACGGAAGACCACTGGTTGATGAGGGTCCCTTCTCAGCAATCAGAGGTTGTGCCTTAATCAATCAATCACCACGCATGCTACTAAGCTTTCATAAAACTAGAATAGAGGTATATTAAATAAAAAGAAAGTTACAGTGTTTATGTGTCTACTTGCAGCTGAAAGACTAAAAAAAACTAAGAGAGCCACTCGTCTCAGTCATGAAGACATCTATATATACATAATTACAAATGGGAGAGTAAGTCAACCCTTTAGTGGTCGACTGCTCTAATAAGAGGTAGTATTAATGCCATAAAACGGCTCTGCTTAACAACTCACGACAACACATGGCCAAGGAACGGCCCCATAACTGTTTACAACAGCGCACATAGCATCTACCAGGTTCCATGGTGTTGGTTTCCTTCACGCGGTTGTTGAGACATTGATCCTCTTTTGACATGGGCAGAGAGAGATGTGTTGTCGAGCTGAGCGTGCAGAAGAGGGAATCTTCTAGAACACCAGCTCACGCACCATAAGGGCCACATTCTAAACAGAACCCATGTGACAGTTTGCTTTCTAACGGCCTGGGAATATTTCAACTGACGATCTCGCGGGTTGAATGAAGGTCTAAACAACCAGCTGAATACGGCTGATTGTTTGCAACGTGAATAAGCATATGAATGGAGGTTCGTTTGAGAGCCATAACCTGTAGAATGAAATATATTTTCCAAGCAAACCAAGAAATATCAAATAACCATCAATAAATCAAAATATGACAATTTTTACCCAAATTCATGTAATGTGTGAATATATGCATACCTGATCTAATTGACAGTCTGAATGGTGGAAAGAATAACTTATCATAGCAAAATAGTGAAAATAACGCCAATCAAAGTGTGTTTGATGATCAAAAGTGGTGACAAAATGGATACCAACAGATCAAAATGCCAAAGAGGTGTAAAATAAAACAACACAGACAAAGGTATTAAATGTAGTTGATGTGGAGGAAGATGAGCCCCCTTAAGAACCAACTCAAATAGAAGATGATAAAAATACCAGAACAAAAATCTTGGAGGAGTATTGAAATTTGGTTGTCATTGATGTCAATTAATGTCAAAGATGAATAAGTATTCATGTGTAATTTTGAAGAATTATATGAAGGATACCTGTAAGAAGTAGATGGAATCCACTTTGAAGAAGTATATGTGCAAGCAAGATGAAGAAATATATGGATGCCAGTTTAAAGAAGTATATCCAGAGGAACATCAAGCATATCCATTTTGAAGAAGTACATAAGGAATACCTTTAGTACACATGGTACATGAGATGGTCTCAAGTTCATCCATTCAAAGTCCTTCAGGGTAAAAGATGAAGTATTGGTTGAACAAAAGTTCAGGAATGCGCAAACAACCCAGAGAGCTGATTGGATAAGGTTCAAGAGTGTGCAATCAAATCAATGCATTGTTTGGAAAAGGTTCAAGTATGCAAGCAAACCAAAGAGTTTATTGGACAAATTTCGGGAGTACAAAAGCAGCTTGGAACAAAAAATGGAAGAACAGTTAGGAAAGTCCCGAAAGCGTGCAAGACTCACCAATCGGAAGAATCTTTTAATTGGTGAAGCACGCACAAGTACCAAAAAGGGTGTTGCAGTTGAAGATGTCATATGTGAAAATTCCACAGGAAATGGTTCATCAAGGGTGCAAGACCACATCATGAGGGTAAAAGTCCCACTAAGGAAAGAACCATGTATGCACGAAGAACCACAAGATATGACACCTCAATGGAACATAATATGAAGTGGTGGAAGCATGAACCGTGAAAGGCCCTCGCACGAAGTTGAGGGACCTTTTAGATGCAAGCATGCTTTCACGAAACGTGTTAAATTTTAGTTTAAAAAACATGTGCACGCATTCCTTTGAACTAGGCATGGGAGGGCAAGAGCCTGCCATGTCACTTAACACACAGGATAGGAAATCGTAATGCACGAGCATTATAGTGATACATAACGCACACGTTATGTATCACTATAAAACTCGTGCATTGTGGTTAACATATTAAAATCCAAAAACCAAGCCGCATCATCATCCACTGTTCATTGCTTGAATTATCAGAAATGCTCGAGCGATCAAAGCTTCCAACATGGACGTGGAGAAGTGGAGGGAGGGTGAATTAAAAGAGAAAGGAGGGTGAATTCGAAGAGCAAGGAGGATTGAAAAGGTAGGCATCCAAACATTCATCGTTATCTCATTTCCTCAATAAAAATATAAATTTTTATATTTCCCTAAATTAAAAATCCACGTAAATGAAAATTCCAAAACTATAATTTTTCAAAATTGTTATTTAACATATGGCAATTCCTCTATGTACTATCAATCCCCTTAATGAATTTTTCCTCCACCTAAGCAATAAGGGATTTGAATCCCAACACCAACTTTTCCTCAATACGTTTTCCACATCTATTGCAAATTGGAAAAGAAAATCCATCCACCATTTGGCTAGGAGAAGGAACTATGGACTATAACCTAGGATTTATTTTTAGACTTGACTCAACCAAACCCTATGGTTTTTTCCCACACATTATTTTACCCTCAAAATTTCCAACCAATGCTTGTGAAGACAACGATGATGGCATGATGTATTTTACATCATTCCCCAAATCCCAAGGGGCTAGGTTCCCCTACTTTGTAGACACACTGCTTACTTTGTTGCTAAGATGAGCTACCAAATATTTTTTGACCTCCTTCACCACCAAGACACTCAATCGATGGATTTGGGTCTTCATACCTAACAACCGATAAGAGATTTAATTCATGGAAAAAGTGTAGATCAACCCTCACATTCAAAATATTGCCCCTTCTTAATAACGCGTAAAAATTCACCACCAAATATTCCTCATTATACACTAGATTCTGAGCAAGGAAAGGGCAATGAACATGAAATTAATTAGATACAAAGGAGAAATTTCTGAAGGTAGAGGATGATGAATAACATCTTCTCCAATACCTTGGCTCTAGAAAGGTGTACATAAACTGCTTTTAAGGTTCCCATTGTCTCGATACTTCAGTATTAATTGAAATAGGAGCTCTTCGACATCGATCATTAATCGATTTACATGTAGTTGATCCTCACCTTCCACTTTGGTTTACATATAGTTGTTATTATAGTATATTGAGATTATATATTTATTTTTGTAATGTACATTCGTTCTTGCACAAAGTTTTTACATTTTTCATTTTTGAGAGATGTCATTATAGCTAATGTATATGTTTCTAAAGATTTATTTTTTTATTTTTTGATTGCAGTGACCACCATGGATGCACATTCAGACATCCAAATAGAAATTGAGAGGCTTAGAGACATTCGAGCCTCAATAAAAATTGTTGATGATAGGAACCGTATGCTTGCATCCAATTTGGATGAAATGATAGAGACCTTTAGTAGTTCAAATGGTGCACTACAAGATATTGCTACATACAGAGAGAGAAAGAGGCAACAATATGTTGATGGAATTAGCTACAAGGAAGTTAAGAAGTTGAAGATAATGAAACAACATAACTTTTCCCTTTTTATAGATCCACGGATGGGTGAAATCATGAATGTAAACAAAAGCCATATTTCTATTGAGTGGTGTACATATAAACCATTCATAGATTATTGGATGGACCGATGGTACATGGTATTTGATGTACCACCAGATAACAACAAGGAAATGCCTCTATATTTTCTTCGAAATATGTACGCAAAATTTGTTTTGGGGAAGCATATTAATTATTTTGATATCTGGGAGTACCAGGGCGTTTGGATGGGGATGCCTCAACAAGGTCCCAATGCGAGGTACATAGATCCCAATCACCCAGTAGCTCCACCTCGCAGGAAGCTACCCAAGCAAGATGTGTTGCCTGCACATCAGTTGGTCTTAGAGAAACATGAGTCATTTCTACTATTGGCATAGGAGGTGGTTTGCCATATCGCGTATCTTCAAGGTACGTACTAGGAAGGTCCATCAGAGCCACCATATATGGGTGGCGTTGTAACATACCCTTTAAGCTGGAAAACATTTTGTGTTTAGAAACATTATGATAAATTTTATTATAAAGTTTATATTGGACATGTGTCCAAGGATGACTGTAATTTGCACAAAATATTATTATTTAATAAATAAAATAGGAGACAAACACCTAAGAGGACTATTGAAAGAGTGGTTACTGATCCACTAGGTGGAATGGAATCTGGGGTAGAAGTCAATGGACAAGTGGCAGCATCATGATGCAACTAACTAGCTGTTTATATGGGACAACTCCCTTGAAATGTGGTCATAGTGCCCTAAAAGATGGGACTGGAGCTTGAGGCTCATTTATTCTAAACTGACCACTAAAATACCTAGGCAATCTATATAATAGCCATCAAATATTGAAGTGAGGTTCATCACTTTTCCTGACGAGGAAATTTACCTTGGGGTTTTGTTGTGTTTGCACCCAAGAGATTTGATGAGGGGATATGCTATTGTTGATCATGTTGTGAGTCTGCCAAACTCTTATTGAGTTCAGGAGTTTGATGTTGAGTGGAGAAGGCATTTTTTATGAGGTTGATACCGAGTGGAGAAGGTATTTTTGAGTGCCTTGCTTCTACACAGATTCCACCCACTTACTGGATCAATAATCAGGCTCGAGGGTTCACTAGAAGTCAGCAAGTTGAGCTGCTTCTTCTGAAGCAGGTTGGGAATAACAGGCCTCCTTAGGTGTTTGTCGGCCCTATCGCCAATTACAGGTTCTATTGTCTTATCTAATTTATTTTAAAGTCATTTTATCTATTTTTTTTAATTACAGTTCTGTTGTTTTTAACTTTCAATGTTTATTTAATAAATTTAATTCAATTCATGTGCAAATTAATAATTCTATATGAATAAGAAGTGATTGAGTAAAGTAGTTTCTATATTTTTCCCCATGCAAAAAGGAACAACATCGTACTCCAGTACAGAAACAGATTAAGATAAATAAGATAAGATAGACATACTGCCATAGTGATGAATGTATCATTTTATATGTTTTGTAAATTATCTGTTAATATTTAGTACTATTTATTGCATTCTTTTACTTACAACACTATTCTTATTTTCATTCTTTTCATCAGAACAAGTAAATCTATTTCTTTTCAAATAACATTAGTTATAATAAATATCAAAATTATTTATGTTCTATAGGATACGATTTCCACCTATGTATGCTCATAGATTTTTGTTTCATTTTATTTTACTAACATATCAAACATAGTTGCATAATCGTTCCCCACAGTTAGTACATGGCGATTTTACTTTTGCTGAACATTACACAGTTATCAAACATCAACGATTCTCTGCACAGAATTGCCTACTCTATATTATCAAATTTATAAATAGAAACCGAACATTATCAATGCACACATATCACTATATATTCTCTCACTCGATTCTAAATCTAAATTCTATTGTTTATAAGTACACAGTAGCATAAAAGTTTTCCATAATTGCATACAAGCTACACTTTTTATTTCTAAGACCCTAGTTTTAATTTCAGCAGACAAAACACTCATACCCATGGTATGTATTGAGTCGAAATCATAAGGGCAAAACAAAACCCTTAACATTGTAATACAAATCACCAAATTACTTAGGAAGAAGCCTCTACCCTTTTGTCCAGAAGAATCATTAATCCTATCTTTAATCCTTTACATCGCATTGAACTCGTTTCCATCTTTTAAATTTATTGATCCACGATTTCTCAAAACTAGTTATTAAAAACATCATTACACAGTTTTGACTTACAGGCTATGCCCCTCATCGACTAAACAAAATATTAAATAGCAATACGGTTTTGGGAAACAATTATTATATTAAAACTTGACAGAGTTTAAAAACCCTCATTTAGTAGAGGTACATTGTCCATGATAATAACTTAAACCAAAACATGTTTAGTAACATTAACAAGCTTCTACATCGACTCTACGATTCGAGAAGTGTTTTAACATAGGGGTAATAAAACCCAGTTTTTATAAATCTCCATGGCGATATTCAAAACATAACGGATATCAAAGAGAAACGATAGTAACAAGTATCCAAAATCTTAGCTATAAACTACGATTTTGTATTTATATCGAATCCAAATATAGAAGCCTGTCAAAATTACAAAGTTCAACATCCATATTATGTTTTGGAAAAAACACAGTTGTTGTTCACGAGCTAAGCCCCCAAGACGAAGAAAATAAGGACATCTACAGCACATAGAATTTACAATATTCTTTCATATTGAAGGCTTGACAGAGTTGAAACCCTTGACGATAGATACATTTTAAAACCTAAAATTTATTCCAATGATCATGAAATGGTTCTTTATCTCAATGACCATTCTAAAGGAGAACCTACAAAAGGTATTTCCATAGGGCTTACCAGTTGAACGAGACCACCATTGCCATTGACCTTAAAATTCCATCAACTCTACGACTATGGCAACACCTGCAACAAAGACTATAAACGGTTATAACATTTTCCCAAATGAATAATATTATAATGACCAACCGTAACTAAAACAATAGAATACATAAAAGCATTCAAATATTACCTTGCAAGGGCAGAAAGATTATTGGGCGATGCTCCATTCTCTAAGCTGATACATCAAAGTAAACCTTTAAATACCACAACTCAGCCCTCAAGTTTAGATACAGTGTTGTAAACCTAACCTGTCACATAACGAAAGCCAGAGGCTTCATCACCTATATCTTTCAATGAGCCATACAAATTTATACAGCCTTTCAACCATTAAAACGGAGAGAACACAGTTGCAGAAAGAACACAGTTGCGGAAGACACCAAAGAGATTCGATCCGGGATCAAACCCTGTAAAATAGAAGCCTGTCGGGCTCTCCTTCCCGGAAAAAAAACTCGAATTAATTGTGAAACAAACAAACACCAAGGTATGGTGAGTGCCTTAGGGTTCAAAATCGATACAAATTAGATCAACGGTTAAGAGATTGCTAGCCAAGACGCGCTAATATTCAATAGGAGTTACGGTCACCTAACCATTAATTGTTGTATTAATGAACAAGTCCCAATGGATTTCTATATCATCACAAAGAAGCTCACAGCTCGGCAAGACACCGTAGTGTCTACCACTTCTTCACATGGAGCCAAACCAATGTGGATTCCAACCAAACATTCCACATTACCACATCGATTTTCCCTTTAAATACTGGATCTAATCGTATCCCTTGACTGGCCATCTCCTACACACCTTAGTTATTCTCATGTCAGCATTGAAGTTATCAAATAGAAAGACCTCGTTTATTGTTACCATGTAGTGCATTATAGTTGTATAGATTTAAACCATAGGTTTTATGCATAAATGTTCCCATTGCATTCGCATAACATTATATACATATTGCAAACACGATATACTATAGTTCCCAAGCTATATGTAGAATTTCATATAACCATACTATATTTATGTTATGACTTATGCATTTTAATGCTAAGTCCCCAAACTGCTTAGGGCGCACATAGTTGAAGTTTAAATAATGAAATATATTTGGTATAGTATGCATATAGGGTTATTGGAGTGCTAAGTATCTATTTATGACTAGGCATTGTGACCTTAACAAAGTCATCCCATAGAATTATTATAACAAATCGTTATGAGTCATCTCTTCATTTAAAACTATTATCTTATCTATATAGATATCTAGTCCAAATGTATTTTAGAGTACATATGATTAAGTATGGAGAAATTATCTTATAAGCTGTCGAAAATCATTGTTATCACAACTCCTTTTGTTATATAAATGCTATCATTACTATACAAATTGCAATTTTGATAACATTATCCCATGCTTGTCGTAAGCCAATAAATTGTAGAATCTTACATGACGATCATTGATTTCAATGTAATTATATCAGAAAAATAGCTCTAGATATACTCACGAGTGTTAGGATAAGAATTATTACAGATTGATAAAGATAAAACAAATTTACATACCTTCGACGTCTTCGTGCATGGCAGCATATACAATTATCTTAAAACGGAAATGACTAGCCGTAGCTTACAACTTGTCTTGAAATACTGGTATTACTCTTTTACCTTACCTGCAGATCTGCGAAGAAAGAATCCAATGCTATGTAAACCCAAGGGCACCCTGTAGGAACCCCTTCATAATTATGCAAACAATTTATCAGTGTTGTTATAAGACCTTCACACATATCGAAATAAACATTGTTCTGTCGCATCTCAATTATAATCAAGTATTTTTTATGTTTAAAAATAAATACGACAATTTATGAAGCAGTTATCATCTAAATTATTATTGCTATAGTTAGCATTTATCTTGTAAAATAGGCTATATATAAAAAAAATATTTTGCGATTTTTGGGATGTTACAGGCGTAGAGCCACCACCTGCCGGTGGGGTAGATCCACTACCTCCCGGTGGGGTAGAGCCACCACTTTCCAGTGGTTGTGGAGAACCTAGTAGTAGTAGTAGACATGGACATCATGAGCAGAGAAGAGAGCCCCACCCATCCAAAGTATGCAACAATCCTTGCTTTGGTCTTGTCCAGAAAGATGATAGCTTTACTAGGTATTTTACACAGGTAAGTAAATGGTTAACAATTTAGTGTCGCTTGTAAATTATTTTTCCTTACTATACACATATATAGATTGCTAATATTTTTAATGATTTTAAAAATTGTAGTTGCTACAAGAAGGGGATGAGGGGAAATACTTTTCCATTGATGATCCAGAGGATAGTCTAGAGGCTCATGCACCAGAACTGTCTAATGTACAGGATGTTGTCATACCTTCAACGAAAACAACTCACATTGAGGTAACTATTTCAACATGACATTATTTTAATACATTTTAGTTTGTTATCACATGTTACTTAATTAATGATACACGATCTAATATTTATAATATTTTAAATTGTAGGTTGTAGATCCCCATCAGAGGGAAATGATTTCATCTAGTGAGCTCCCCTAGTGGGAATTCAAGTGCTAGCATGCCCATAAAGACACAATAGGTGGCAGAATGTTTCTTAGAATTGATTGAAGTATATAGTACATCAGTATGTATTTCATCATTTTCAGTTTGTTAATGGATGCTATTTCTTTAACCAATGCATTTCTAACTACGTCACTAATTGGTTATTGTAGCCACCAACTTATATATTTAGGAAACAGTCAGCAGTTGCCTCTCCTCGTAGTACAAATGTGCAAAAGGGACTAGTGTATAAGAGAGGATCCACTCCTAGAAAGGGTTTGGATGTCCTCTATAGTAGACACGCGGGAGATCCATCTACCCCTCACCTAACAAGGGTAATTGATGTTGCAGTTAGTGGCACATCTATAAGAGCGGAAAGTTATACAAAGGTAACTATTTCAACAATTACAATGCATAATATTTAACCATGTTACTATATTGTTTAATCATGCATGTCTAACATTTTTCCCACTTGGTGATTGTAGCCATTAGCAGTAGTAGTGACCAGCCCCTTTGCTCAATCCATTGTTGTGATCGGGTCTCCTCTTGTGGTGAGATGTTCATTAATTACCAAGTATTTTTATTCAATTTACGCAAGCATGTAGATCAATGTTGAATTGTTGAATTAATTGAGATATGATCTCTTATTTGTAGAGCACAACTATAGAGAGTCCTTCCATGAGAAACCGCAGGCATCTATACCCCATGAGGATTTGGTGAGTGTTTGTCATAAATAATTTGGCCATAAGTTAATTTTTTAAGTTTTTTAATGGTAGGGTATTAGTGCAGTTGTTTGATAAAAATATTGATCTTTTTTTCTACAAACTCCTGAGATGTAGAGAGATCCTAGGGAGATGGTTGATAGAGGAATGTCGGGAAAAACAAGCGAACGATTGATTTTTTATGTCTGATGGTCCTAGATATCTTTATTTTGACATACATGTACATTGTTGTACTTAGGGATACATGTACATTGATAGGCCATTTAAGGGCCGAATACATTGCTGTATTTTGTATTACAAACATTCGGCTATCAATGCATGATACAATATATTGCATATTTTCTCTTGAGTTTCCTCTTGTTCTTGTGATGATTTATCTCTTCGACAAATTGATAAATTATGTTATTGAAATTTATATAATTACATTTTAAGAAATATTTATTATCTTACATTGATTGCATTGATCAAGTAACATCTCACCATTGTGTTATGAAAACATTATCTTAATGGAACAAATTAATAATATCTTTTAACAATTCAATGAACTCAGTACATGCATGCTAATTTTATATCTAATTTAAAATTGTGGTTTTTGTCAACTCCAAGCATGCATACCCATTGATCATGATTATGGTTGCAAGGAAAAAACAAAAGTTAAAAAAAAAGTAAAAATATGTTTGAATAACCTCTATCGTGTAAAACATGCTACACTATCATCAATGTAATCCTATGACATTTTCACAAACTAAGAGGAAGTCTAATAGATGCTACACATTTCATCAATGCTACCGTATTTCATCAACCGATAAGTACATGAGCATCTATGAAGTTCGGCTGAAGTGTTCCTAATCTAGCATGCTAAAAACAATGGCAAAGTATCAAGTACAATGGCAAGGAATGCATGAAATAAAGCGTAGTAAAATTCACTTCATGTACATATGGTCAAATATATGTAACAAATATACCCTAGTGTGTAAGACCCTAGTTTGTTCCAATAAGCTAACTAATAGCTAGTCATGAATTCACTCTCATAAAATCATTGAAGATATAAACCCTATCCTTACTAAACCCTAGTATGTAAGACGTTGGTTTGTGCTTAACCTCTTTCATATGTCCATTTTCCACTTGTCATAATGCAAAAGTAATCATACAGAATCCATGGAAAATGAAATACCTAACTAGTTTAATGGTATTCCTTGATAATGTTGTTTTGATGAAGGAAATAAGATGTTCATGGTCCTATGTTTGTAAAAAGGATGGATTATCCTCATATGAAAATGTATTTAAAATTGAATGTACTTGATTAATACAAATGATGATGTAATGGTTGTTCATTGTGATTTGGAAATTATTCCCCCATAACTTGATGGAAAAAGTTCATGGTGACTTTGATCTAACAAACCTAGCAAGGATCAAAGGGATATCATCGATGAAACATCGCCTCCATTTTTTATTTGGAACTTTGAATTCTTAAAAATAATATTAATTACTCAAAATGCAAATATAGTGGAACACTAAGGAGATGTTAAATGACGTGGCACACTAAGGGAATAAAATTCTACCAATGGTGCAGTGTGGTAGGTTTGATTTTCACTCTTTGAATGTCTAGTTCTAGAATCAAAATCAAAATTTTGCAAAGTTGACCCCCGTGTGCAAAACTACACAGTCCCTTACAAAGAAAAACCTTAGTTTCCAAAATTGACCTAAATTTTTTTATCTGAGCCATGGACCGAAGGATATGGGCACCCCTGGCACTATCCCGATGTCCTAAATCCAAGGCAGTCGACGACTTTTTGATCTAAGCCATGGTCATCATTCTATGGCTCGTTACATCTCGCATCCCAAAGGCCTTCAAGGACACCTGTTGGATACCTACCGGGGGCACATAATTCCAACCGTGCAACAAAAGTGGGTTCTGGTAAGTCTTGCAAGTCTATCTAGGAAGGTTCAAGTTGGGAACATTAGCCATAAGTCCCAGGTCGATGATTTTTCAAACTTGAGCCCTATGTGCAAAAATTGCATAGTCCTTTACTGAGCAAAACCCTATTTTACAAAATGGACCTAAAAGATGACACCTAAGCCATGGGATCGGAGGAGAGGGGAACCCCTAGCACTATCCCGATGTCCTGAATCCAATGGAGTGGATGGTTTTTCAATCCAATTGAAGACTACCATTCTATGGCCTGTTTAAATTCACACCCCAAAGGATTTCAGGGACACCTACAAAAGGCTATATAGGAGAAGATCTAACAAAATAAGAATGAGCATGGGGATAGTGATAATGAGCATGGAGATGGTGATGGTGATATTGATAATGAAAATGAGAATGATGATGCATATTTTATGGTTTACTTATATGGGAGAAAAAAACAAATAAAACAAATCCATGACGAAACTTGTGCAATTGATCAAGTTGTACCAAGTCTATGCAATTTATCAATCTATCAAGCTATCAATGTATGTCTAGGATTTATAGGCCCGTTTAAACTCCATAGAAAATTGGTTCGACCTCTATTATTGAATGGGTAGGATGGCCCTACTAAAATAGATGTATTTAAACTAATGACATGTCCTTTCAATGCACAATTTTCATTTCGTGCCTCCAATTTCATTTAGGTCAAGTGTCTCAAGTAGAGATGGAAAATTCATCCTTGTTCATAATAACCAAACCAAGAAACAAAATTGAATGTTGTAATTTTTGGAAAGTGTGTTTGGGAGAGACCAACATGAGCACATTGTCCATAAACTCTCATGCAAAAATTTTATGAATTTGACCTTTTAATGCAAAATCATGGAAGGGAAACAATAGACTTGTGTCCTTGACCATGCTTAGAAGAGGGAACCAACAACCTTAGGCCCTAAAGATAACTTCTTAGGTACAACCTTCATGAATGCGTCATTGGACCTACACATAGGACAATGAATGCATTGTGGGTCCTTAGCCATCATCAAGTGATGAAACAAGTGATTTATGATCATATTAAATTTTATAAATCTTAAGGGCATTGGAAAAGTCCTTTAAATAGAAAATGATAACTTTGTAGGGGGTATTTAACATCTAACTGGGATACAAGTTCCATTAGTAGGTATTTTGCACTATAAATAAGTATTGAGGAATAAACATGGTTGGGGGGACAATGGATTTAATTAAAAACTTAAAATTCTTGAGCTCAAACACCATGACAGAATCCCTCTCCAAGGAGTATTTGGAATTCAAGTTGAATATGGACACCGTGATCAAGTCTCGACCATCTTGGATAAGTCTCAAGTCCTTAACTCTACTTGGGGGAGGGAAAAAAGAGCATAAAGTATTAAACCGTCCTTCTCATTTGAAAGAACCATTTATGAGTCCCCAAAGCACCACATTAAACCTATATAGGTTAACAATTACCTCTAAGGATGTTATTGCCACCATGACTAGGTTATTTGTGAACCAAGAATGGATCTCGAGGTGTACCAATTGCAAGTAAGGAAAACAAGGGGCACATTCCCCAAGTGACACTTCTTAGGCTCAATTTCCATGAAAAAGATCTAGAATCCACAAAACATTCTCATTCTTGGGGATTATTTAATGGGTATTAGGTCTTTAATAGCATGGATGGGTATTGATCCCTTTACAATATTTGAGATGGAAACAATAGCCTCTCATACTAAACCTTTCTTCTTAGGATCAAGCACCATGTACGAGCCCTAGAACAACATGTGTATGTTAATTTTCACTTGCAAGGGTGATATTGGTACCATGACTACATTACTTGTGAACCAAGAGTGGGTCTCTAGGTATACCAAGGTTAAGGGACGAAAACAAGGGTTTTGTTTCCTAAATGCTACTTCTCAAATTCAATATCCATGAAACACACCTAGAATCAATACAATCTTTGCCAAAGATGCATTAAGGGGTTTAGAATACAAATTATGGTTTCTTGGACTCTTGTGCATATTTGTAGCACAATGGCTTAGATACAAGTGGATGCACATGAATATATGAATTTTTTTTTGGCATGCATATATATTAGGATTAGGTTTCTATTTATTTTTTGGCATGCATATATATTAGGATTAGGTTTCTATTTATTTTTTGGCATGCATATATATTAGGATTATGACTACATTTTTTGGCATGGTTTCTAGGTTTCTATTGTTATGGATTAGGTTGCTAAGGTTATATTTGTGTTTCTAGGGTAGACTAGATTTCTAGGTCTAGATTATGTTTCTATGTTTGTGGTTTGGGTTTCTAAGTCTCTAAATTAGGTATCTAACAGTTATATTGGTGTGGATAATGGATGAGAATATTATGATGAAAAAGGGGATGGTGATGGTGAAAACATGGATAGGAAGACCACGGTGGTGATGTTCATGGTGGCATGGTGATGGCGACAACGACCATGGGGATAGTGATAATGAGCATGGATATGGTGATGGTGATAGTGAGCATGAAAATGGGCACGAGGATGCATATATTATGGTTTACTTAGATGGGAGAAAGAAGGAAAAAAAGAAATCCATGATGAAACTTGTGCAATTTATCACGTTTTACCAAGTCTATGAAATTTATCAATCCATAAAGTTATCAATGTCTCGCTGCAATAGTCAAAATATTAATGTCAATACTAAATGAGACCACGAAACAAAATCATATCATACATGTACACCACATACCTATAACATAGTAAACAATAAAACATGCAAACCACATACAATATTACCTACATATGGGCATTCGACTAGACCATCAGGATCACCTCGAATACCAAGGGTTTCCTTTAACCTCTCGTGCTCGGAGTAAGGAAATAAATATCATTCCTTTGATGAGTTCTTCCTTGGCATTGTTTGTAGTTGGAGTTTTGTGCCAATAACTAAGTTTGTATAATGGTATACAATCTCACCTCGTCTATAATATTCATATGTATACCCTTTTATATTTAATGAGAGGGAAACCTGGTTCAAATATTCTCCTTTTATAACCATCGACCCAATCGAAAAATCATTGACCATTGGG